>CM043701.1:50942316-52142316 GCA_023935145.1 Bretschneidera sinensis
GATGCTCAAATTGGTCAGCTTTCAAACATTTTTACAGAGAGGACAGTAGGAACTTTGCCAAGCAATATTGTTATCAATCCTAAGGAACATGTCAAAGCAATAGCATTGAGAAGTGGGAGGACAATTGAGTAGCCATAAGAAGCAAGTACCGAGTAAGATAAAGCTGGAAATCATGTGGAGTCTGAGCCAACGATGGAGGAATTGGAGCAGTAAGTGGCCGACCAGTAAGCTAAAATTCTAAAGCAAATAAAGAAGCTTCAAAACCTACAAATTCTAGGGAGTTTACATCTGAAACTAAATCACCTTCAATTTATGATCCATCGATTCATTTTCCTCAAAGACTTAAAAAATAATAATAATAATAATAAGTTAGATAATCAATTCTCTAAATTTCGTAGTATTTTTAAGAAATTGCATATTATTATTCCTCTTATTGAAGCTTTAGAGCAAATGCCTAAATATGCTAAGTTTTTTAAAGATATTTTATCAAACAAGCAAAAGTTAGAAGAGCATGAGACGGTGATGCTAACCGAAGAGAGTAGCGTAGTTTTATAAAAGAAGTTGCCTCCGAAATTGAAAGATCCAGGGATTTTTACGATTCCTTGCACCATAGGAAATTCTTATTTTGATAAAGCTTTATGTGATTTAGGAGCAAGTATTAATCTTATTCCTTTTTTGGTTTTCAAGAAGTTAGGTCTTGGAGAAGCAAAGCCTACTACGGTCTCTTTACAATTGGTAGACAGGTCTATCAAGCACCCACAATGACTCATTGAATATGTTTTAGTGAAGGTGGACAAGTTTATTTTTCTGGTGGATTTTATTATGCTAGACATGGAGGAGGATGATGAAATATCTTTGATTTTGGGGGGACCTTTTCTTGTTACGAGGGGAACTTTAATTGATGTTCAACAAGGGAAACTTATTTTGAGGGTTGATAATGAGCAGGTTACTTTTGATGTATTTAAGACTATGGATTTTCTTTCCGAAGTACACTCTTGTTTTCAAATTAGTGGCATAGACTTAGTGGTGGCCAAGACCTATAGGGTTGCATATTCAAAGCTGCCACTTGAGGTGTGTCTTACTCATTCTACAACTCTTGAATCCGAGAATGAAGAGGTTAGGGAGTGTGTAAGGTATCTGGAAGCTACACCATCCTTTCATCCTTTCATAGAGCAGAAATTGGAAGAGGTAGGTGTTGGAAATCACCTTGACAAGATGCCCAGGTGGTGATCTTCCAAACACCTAAGTCTTGAATGACTTGTAGAAAGAATTTCAGCAATCGAACACAAGAACAGAAAATCAAAGAAAGAAAGAAGACAAGTAATTTGTTGTCGAGGTTCGGCAATGTGCCTACGTCCCCGTGAGTTCCTCCGAACTCTCTGCACTATCTCAATGGTTCTTACAAAGTTACAGCAATCCTCTTCAAGAATCCAAGTTCTTGAAAAAACAAGAAGAGAAGGAAGAAGATGAGAACTCAACAATGTTCTCTAATCTAATCTAGACTCTCTCTATCCTATTACAACCAGCCTCACTACAAGAGTCCCTCTTGTGTTTATGTCTCTCTACACAATTCTCTCTTAGTGTTTACAATGATCTCATAATGTCACAAATCTCTCTTGTATGTGTGTTGAATAAACCTTGTTGTAGTGTTTGAAAATGAGGCTTGAGAACCCCTTTTATAGCCTCTTAATTCTTGGACATTCTTGTGAGTCATTATTCTCCCTTTGATCATGTTCTTCCTTTAATCTCAGCCCTTCATCACTCTCCAAGTGATGCTGTGCGTTTTGATGTGGTGCTGTGTGCTGCGGCTTGACCTGATGCTGCAGCCTCCTGATGCTGTGCGCACACCTCCTGCCTGTGGACAGAAACTTCCACAGCAGTGTGCCTGACCTTCCCATGCTCAAAATTGAAGCACACACATGTGTGCAACCTTATAACTTGCTGAACTTTGATATCCCACAATTGGTTTGGACATTAACTGAACTTAGACCATGTTTGGATATGTTTGAAACTTAGACAAATAACAACAATCTCTACCTTTGTCTAAGTGTTCAAAAAAAAAAAAAACCTGAACCATTGTGCAGAAAGTTTCGGGATCCAAACTCATATTGAGTTACCAATTAACCCACTCCAATCCTAAGTAATTCAAGGCAATGATTGAACTTACTTAGAGGTAAGACTTTAGTACCCAAGTCAGCAGGATTTTCTTCCATGGCAACCTTGTCCACATGGATGCATCCTTTCGTAACATTTTCCCGAATGAAATGATATCGAACATCCATATGCTCTGTCCCCTCATGGAACACCGGATACCTCCACAAGTGCCCCGCACTTTGGCTATCCAAAGATACCACCAGCTGCTCTTTTAGGACCTCCCACTCGTCCAACAATCCCTTGCACCCCATAGCCTCCTTTATGGATTCCGTAGCCGCTATGCATTCTGCCCTGGTTGTTATCAGTGCTACAACTGGCTGCCACTGAGCCTCCATGTACCTCAGCAACCACTTCATCCCAAGACAATGCCCTTTTCCCGGATTACTCACACATTTGCTGAAAACATCCATTGCCCAAGAAACACTTGACCTGTTTCTCTTCCTTTCCCGGATGATTCTCCTCATCCCAAGGATCTTTTGTGCAAGGCGGAGATCCTTCCTCTCGAACTCCTCACTGAGTTGAGATGTAAACCTTTCCATCCTCTTCCTGCTGTTCCAAACTAACAGCCCATCAATGACATAGGTGAGGATACTCACCATCTTCTCCACCTTGTGTCCAGGTGAGAAAGTTTCTGTGAAACCTATATCTCCTCTTCTTGTGAACCCATTCGCCACCAGCCTAGCCTTGTTCCGGACTTCATCTCTTGGAAGGCACCCTTCTTTGATCTTGTAAGTGCACTTACATTCCACAACTTTCTGCTTTCCTGGAATTTTCACCAATTCCCAAAAGTTGTTCTCCTTCAAAGAATCCATTTCTTCCTCCATAGCTAGCTGCCACTTTGACGAATCCTTACACTCCATGGCCACCATGTAAGTTTCTTGTTCACGCAAATCCTTACATTTATATTCAAAATTGTCAGATTTGTACAAGCAAATCTGAACTACTACGCCAAACAACGGCGGGGCTTCATCTTCAACCTTAGCTGAAGAGTCTAGCCACTCATAACTATAAAACTATAATAAAAAGTGCTAAACATTTAAACTAAAACAACTGAATATAAAGAAATAAATAAACAACTTTACATGGGAGAAATTCCACTCGCTGCCAGGCGGCGCTTCCCCTCGTGGTAGCAATGCCTTCGGGGTCCACCAGAATGCTAGCGGACGTCCACCGGTAAACACCAAAGTGGCTCAGGAATTGTACACTGAATGATGAGGTCAGATGGTGTTTATATAGGGGGAGTCCCGGAGCACAATGGGTTTCAAAATCGATGTGGGATACTGCCCGAGTGTGATCGATCGCACTCTGGTGCGCTCGAGCGCACATTGGCTCACTACAGAGCATTTTTAACCGATGTGGGATGTGCAAGAGCGCATTTGCGATCGATCGCAAGTCTGGTGCGATCGAGCGCACTAGACTTCTTCAGCTTGAACCTTGTTTACTAAAATGGCCATAACTTTCTCTAGAAAAATCGTTTTTGCAAGCCGTAAAATCCCTCAGAAAATAGACTTCCGGATCTTTCCAACCATATATGGCTCATCTCCTGGTTCTTCCGGAATCAATACAGTAAAATCCACAAAAATGACTGATCTGTAAGGCGATTTTGGCAATTTTAGTGAAACTCTTTTCCCAGTGCTTGTAAACCTGAAAAACAATGAAAACAACTCAAAGTAGCAAATTACTAAGCTAACAAATGTAAATTAAAGGGCCAAAATATGCAATATTTGGCACTCATCAAATACCCCCAAACTTACAATTTGCTAGTCCCTTAGCAAAACAAAATAAAAGACTCAATGAAAAACAAAGAACATAAAGATAAAGTCATCACTCATGGTATCCAAAAATTTAAGGAGCACACATCACCATGATATTCATTCATAAGCAAGCTTAAAAAGGTAAACCCATCTTCGCAATAAATAGAAATGTTAAAATCTAATTACTTACAAAAGGCAGGATAAGGCATCACAAGCTTGAATCAGTGTAAGGTGAATTAGCATATAAAAATGAAGCTTCCAAGTAACTCTAATGTGTAAGGTCTCCATGTCTCAAGATTCACCGAATTTCCCATCAAAAATGAACGAAAAGGCATAGTTTTTTTTTTTTTTTTTTTTTTTTTTTTTTTAAAATAAGGCACGGCTACGTTTAGTTCCCTTAAGCTTTCTAATTAACCCATGTAGCGAGTGTTAAGTCAATGACTCCCAAACCAGGTGGTTTTAGGGCATTAGGTGTAAAGACACCCCTAAGGACTTACTAACTCGAGTCAAAAAGGCTACGAAATTAAACCGACCTTAATATTACCAAGCAAAATTCCACCTTTTGACGTGAACACTCACTGCTTACTGAGGCAAGAGGTCCAGTTACTCAGCGAAAAGTTTATTGGTAAATTTTTTTATTTTTTTTTATGCCCAAGAGTTCATCCAACAAGTCATCCAGTTTCAGCTAAGATAAGGAAAAATACACATTAAAATCACGTGTCATGCCTCACATAATTTGTGCTAATGTGCTCGTGTTAGATTGGATCAAACATGTGAATTCTCAAAATGCCTAAAGTAAGTAACTAAATTTTAAAAATTTATCACCAGATCATGTGTTCAAAACGTTAAGCTCACCAATGACATCACATCACAGAAAATGTTTAGATCAACTAAAATTTCACGATAACATAAGCATGCATTTATCTCTATGATGAAAAGACAAGAAATTAGGACAAAGTGTGTGATGTGTCTCCCATACCTCCAAACTTAAATTACACATTGACCCCAATGTGTGACTAATATGGAAAGAGCTGACCTGAGATATGGAGAACTATCTGGACTGGTATGGCTCATAGCATACCCCCAAACTTGAACTGAAGTACGCTTTGTCCCTGAAAAATAAAAACTGGAAAACAAAAAATACTAGAAACAAACATTAATCATAAAAATGCGAGATAATAAATAAACAAAAGAAAAGATAAGCTGTGGGGTGCCTCCCATGAGCGCTAAGTTTAACGTCTTCAGCCAGACCCAACATTAGTAAACATGCCCAACTAAGTGCTCCACCATCTGATCAATAAATGGGAATTTAAAATGATCAGTTCTAGTGGCAGCATTCAATTTACGGTAGTCTAGACACTTTCTCCATCTTGACTGCACTCGAGTTGGAACCAACTCGTTGTCTTTATTTACTACCGTAAATTCAGCACGTTTGGGCACGATTGGAATCTGGCTCACCCACTTGCTATCAGAGATGGGATAAATGATCCCTGCCTCTAACAGCTTAATATCTTCTGCCCTCACAACCTCTTGCATAGCAGGGTTGAGCCTTCTTTGTGGCTCCCTCGATGGCTTGGCATTCTCCGCTAACTGTATCGTGTGTATTACCAATGAGGGGTTGATTCCCTTGACATCCTCAATAGTCCAGCCTATAGCTTCCTAATGCTATCTTAAGACGTCCAATAATTTCTCCTCTGGAGCATCATCCAAATCTAAAGCTATGATTATAGGCAAAGAATCTGCTGGACCTGGGAACTTATACTTAAGATTATCTGGTAAAGGCTTAAGTTCCTTCTTGGGGGTGTCAGGTGCGGCGGTCTCCTCCGTCTTATTGCTTTCTCTAGGATCAGACTCCAAAATGACATTTACTTCATTAAGTAACTTATCTAAGCCCAAGTCCTCTCCAAAGTGAGCAAAGCATGCCTCCAAGGGATCCTCAATACGGGATTCATCCATAGTCTCCTCTGTCCTACTACTCTCTCGAGAAGCAGACTCCACGATAGTATTTGCTTGCTCAAGTAACTTATCTAAATCCAAATCCTCTTCAAACTGAGCAAAGCATGCCTCCATAATGTCCTCAAACTTCCCTTCTTTCTTGGGCACTTGTAGTCTCTCAGGGTAAGGCGCTTTAGGTAAAAACGACCTAGAGAGATCCTTAATAATACGAGTGGCTGTAGATGGCTCAGCATCTCTCTTCTCATTGTTGCCACTCTCTTGCCCTTGGTGCATAGCAGGGTTCTCTTCCACTTGATTGTCCACTTGTCTCCCAGACAAGTATGGGACAGTTGATTGCACTTGTTCCTGCCAATGCATTGGAGTTGAAGAATTTCCCACCGCAAACTGTTCCTTTGGGTTAGGCTCAGATTGACTGGGGAACTCTCCTTCCTCGCCTTCACCCACGTAACTTGCGATCTCATCAATTTGACTCTCTAGTGTGGCAATCGCTTGGGTGTTTTCTATTATTGCACTCATCACTTCACTCATAGATTGGCTAGTCGCTTTCATGAAGTCATTGAGAGCGTCCTCCAATGACTGTGAAACCGACACTGGCGCTTGAATGGGAGCTTGGTGAGCGGATGATGGTGCTGGATAAGCTGAGTGACCATAATTTGGAATTGGTGGAGGAAATTCGGGAGTGTATTGATTGTGAGCATGGTAAGGGGCTCCTCCCTGATTCATTGGTTGGTTCTGCTCCCATGAAAAATTAGAGTGGTCCTACCACCTTGGATTGTATGTTTCGGAGCAAGATCCATTTGATTGCCAACAACAGTCATTGAAAGCATTCATTTGTTCCATAGGATACTCGGCACAAGCCGGCATTGATGGGCAATTCTGTGCTAAACTTATATTTTGCTAGTCCCTTAGCAAAACAAAATAAAAGACTCAATGAAAAACAAAGAACATAAAGATAAAGTCATCACTCATGGTATCCAAAAATTTAAGGAGCACACATCACCATGATATTCATTCATAAGCAAGCTTAAAAAGGTAAACCCATCTTCGCAATGAATAGAAATGTTAAAATCTAATTACTTACAAAAGGCAGGATAAGGCATCACAAGCTTGAATCAGTGTAAGGTGAATTAGCATATAAAAATGAAGCTTCCAAGTAACTCTAATGTGTAAGGTCTCCATGTCTCAAGATTCACCGAATTTCCCATCAAAAATGAACGAAAAGGCATAGTTTTTATTTTATTCACTCTCTTTTTTTTTTTATTATTAAGGCACGGCTATGCTTAGTTCCCTTGAGCTTTCTAATTGACCCATGTAGCGAGTGTTAAGTCAATGACTCCCAAACCAGATGGTTTTAGGGCATTAGGTGTAAAGACACCCCTAAGGACTTACTAACTCGAGTCAAAAAGGCTACGAAATTAAACCAACCTTAATATTACCAAGCAAAATTTCACCTTTTAACGTGAACACTCACTGCTTACTGAGGCAAGAGGTCCAGTTACTCAGCGAAAAGTTTATTGATAATAATTTTTTTTTTTTTTTATATTTTCCTATGCCCAAGAGTTCATCCAACAAGTCATCCAGTTACAGTTAAGATAAGAAAAAATACACATTAAAATCACATGTCATACCTCACATAATTTGTGCTAATGTGCTCGTGTTAGATTAGATCAAACATGTGAATTCTCAAAATGCCTAAAGTAAGTAACTAAATTTTAAAAATTTATCACCAGATCATGTGTTCAAAATGTTAAGCTCACCAATGACATCACATCATAGAAAATGTTTAGATCAACCAAAATTTCATGATAACATAAGCATGCATTTATCTCTATGACGAAAAGACAACAAATTAGGACAAAGTGTGTGATGTGTCTCCCATACCCCCAAACTTAAATTACACATTGACCCCAATGTGTGACTAATATGGAAAGAGCTGACCTGAGATATGGAGAACTATCTGGACTGGTATGGCTCATAGCATACCCCCAAACTTGAACTGAAGTACGCTTTGTCCCTGAAAAATAAAAACTGGAAAACAAAAAATACTGGAAACAAACATGAATCATAAAAATGAGAAATAATAAATAAATAAACAGAAAAGATAAGCTGTGGGGTGCCTCCCATGAGCGCTAAGTTTAACGTCTTCAGCCAGACCCAACATTAGTAAACAGGCCCAACTAAGCTCTCCACCATCTGATCAATAAATCGGAATGGAAAATGATCAGGCCTAGTGGCAGCATTCAATTTATGGTAGTCTAGACACTTTCTCCATCTTGACTGCACTCGAGTTGGAACCAACTCGTTGTCTTTATTTACTACCGTAAATTCAGCACGTTTGGGCACGACTGGAATCTGGCTCACCCACTTGCTATCAGAGATGGGATAAATGATCCCTGCCTCTAACAGCTTAATATCTTCTGCCCTCATAACCTCTTGCATAGCAGGGTTGAGCCTTCTTTGTGGCTCCCTCGATGGCTGGGCATTCTCCTCCAACTGTATCGTGTGTATCACCAACGAGGGGTTGATTCATTTGACATCCTCAATAGTCCAGCCTATAGCTTCCCGATGCTCTCTTAAGACGTCCAATAATTTCTCCTCTGGAGCATCACCCAAATCTAAAGCTATAATTATAGGCAAAGAATCTGCTGGACCTGGGAACTTATACTCAAGATTATCCAGTAAAGGCTTAAGTTCCTTCTTGTGAGGTTCAGGTGTTGTGGTTTCCTCCATCTCACTGATCTTTAGAGGTGCAGACTCCAAAGTAGCATTAGCTTGCTCAAACAACTTATCTAAGCCCAAATCCTCTTCAAAGTGAGCAAAGCATGCCTCCAAGGGATCCTCAATACGGGATTCATCCATAGTCTCCTCTGTCCTACTACTCTCCCGAGGAGCAAACTCCACGATAGTATTTGCTTGCTCAAGTAACTTATCTAAATCCAAGTCCTCTTCAAACTGAGCAAAGCATGCCTCCATAATGTCCTCAGACTTCCCTTCTTTCTTGGGCACTTGTAGTCTCTCAGGGTAAGGTGCTTTAGGTAAAAACGACCTAGAAAGATCCTTAATAATACAAGTGGCTGTAGATGGCTCAGCATCTCTCTTCTCATTGTTGCCACTCTCTTGCCCTTGGTGCATAGCAGGGTTCTCTTCCACTTGATTGTCCACTTGTCTCCCAGACAAGTATGGGACAGTTGATTGCACTTGTTCCTGCCAATGCATTGGAGTTGAAGAATTTCCCACCGCAAACTGTTCCTTTGGGTTAGGCTCAGTTTGACTGGGGAACGTTCCTTCCTCTCCTTCACCCACATAACTTGCGATTTGATCAATTTGACTCTCTAGTGTGGCAATCGCTTGGGTGTTTTCTATTGTTGCACTCATCACTTCACTCATAGATTGGCTAGTCGTTTTCATGAAATCATTGAGAGCGTCCTCCAATGACTGTGAAACCGATGCTGGCGCTTGAATGGGAGCTTGGTAAGCGGGTGATGGTGATGGATAAGCTGAGTGACCATAATTTGGAATTGGTGGAGGAAATTCGGGAGTGTATTGATTGTGAGCATGGTAAGGGGCTCCTCCCTGATTCATTGGTTGGTTCTGCTCCCATGAAAAATTAGAGTGGTCCCACCACCCTGGATTGTATGTTCCGGAGCAAGATCCATTTGATTGCTAACAACAGTCATTGAAAGCATTCATTTGTTCCATAGGATACTCGGCACAAGCCGGCATTGATGGGCAATTCTGTGCTAGATGCATGGGACTAGCACAGATGGAACAACTTTCAACATTGAAAGTGTTGGCAGTATTGAGGGACGGGCCGGTCATTTTAATGAAATCCTTGAGGGCGTCCTCTAAAGACTGTGAAACCGGCGCTGGATTCATCCACATGGTTTTTTTTTTTTTTTTTTTAATAAAAAGATAACTAACTAGTAGAAAAATAAAATCATTTTAGACCAAAAATTTTCACAAACCAAACAACTCCCCGGCAACGGCGCCAAAAACTTGTTGTGAGTTTTAATTTACTCGCAAGCGCACGAGTGGTTTGCAGTATAGCGTTGTGCAAGTGCGATGTTGAATCCACAGGGAATTGCGTTGTGAAAATATAATTTTTAATCTAAACTAACTCTATCTTAACCTAGTTCCGAATTTTGAATGATAATTTGTAAAATAAATTAAAACTAAATTAAATTGATTTTAAAACTAATAATAAAAAGCACTAAGGTTTCCGAATCCACCCCACCGAAGTTAAGCATACATGTTCTAAAAATATAGCCTATCAAAACATTCTATGAATCCAACTATAAGACAAAAAACAAAGAATATCCCAACTAAACCAAAAGCACCCGATGTATCCGCTCTTAACAAATCACAAAGGGAATCCAATTTAATCGAAAAGCATTCAATGTATCCATTAGATGAAACACAAAGAAAATCCAACAGACAATTTAAACTCAATCAATTATAAGATTAACTCAAATAATTGACAGAACATTTATACTCAAAATTGTCAGATTTGTACAAGCAAATCTGAACTACTACGCCAAACAACGGCGGGGCTTCATCTTCAACCTTAGCTGAAGAGTCTAGCCACTCATAACTATAAAACTATAATAAAAAGTGCTAAACATTTAAACTAAAACAACTGAATATAAAGAAATAAATAAACAACTTTACATGGGAGAAATTCCACTCGCTGCCGGGCGGCGCTTCCCCTCGTGGTAGCAATGCCTTCGGGATCCACCAGAATGCTAGCGGACGTCCACCGGTAAACACCAAAGTGGCTCAGGAATTGTACATTGGATTATGAAGCCAAATGGTGTTTATATAGGGGGAGACCCGGAGTAAAACAGGTTGCAGAAACGATGTGGGATACAGGCCCGTGTGCGCTCGATCGCAGTGTGGTGCGATCGATCGCAGGTACGATCGATCGCATGTCTTGTGCGCACGATCTCATGTGCGCTCGATCGCATGTCTGCTGCGATCGATCGCAAATGCACTGAACTTCAATTATTTCGATGTGGGATGTTGACCATGCGCTCGTTCAAAGGCAGGTGCGCTCGAGCGCTGGTGCGCTCGATCGCATATCTGTTGCGATCGAGCGCAATGTCTCCAGAAGCTTCAAATCAACCTGAAATGCTTTACTTTCTCCACAAAGCTGTAAAAACACACAAAACACAAGAAAAACGTAAAATAAAGTAAAATAATACTAACTAAGAGCATAACAAATATAAGTTAAGGGTCTAAAATATGCAATATTTAAGACTCATCATAGGGAAATAACAATTCATTAAAATTAACATCCTTACTTATTATGAGTTTAAATCCTTCTTTTTCTAAGGACCACAACTTGTACCCCTTAGCCCCTTCCCCATATCCTAGAAACACATATTTTTTAGATCCTGGGCTAAGCTTATCCTCCTTTTGGAGTGCATACGCAGCACACCCAAAAGTCTTATGGTTGTCCAACTCAGGGGGTTTTCCACTCCACAACCCTTCGGGAGTCTTATGGTATACAATCCTAAAGGGTGATCTATTAATCAAATATGCAGTTGTAGCTACAGCTTCTCCCCAAAAATATTTTGGTAACCCGGATCCTATTAGCATGCACCTAACTTTTTTCATAAGGGTCTTATTCAATAACTCAACAACTCAATTTTGCTGAGGAGTTTCCACAACCATCCTATGTCTTAGAATGCCATTTAACCTACAGAATTAATCAAGTTCTTGGTTAAAAATTTTTAAGCCATTATCGGTTCTTATCCCCTTAACTACTCTACCCATTTGAGTCTCAACCAGCCTTTTCCACACCACTAACTTATTCAATACATCTGATTTATTTTTCACCAAATAAACCCACATTTTTCTTGAATAATCATCAATTAAAGACAGAAAGTAAATGTTACCTCCCTGTGTTGGTGTCCTTGCTGGTCCCCAAAGGTCCGCATGAATGTAGTCAAGAATGCCCTTAGACTTGTGCACTCCGGTGTTGGAGCTGACCCGATGTTGCTGCCCAAAAACACAGCTCTTACAAAAATTCATTTTTTCTACTTTGTCACCACTAAGTAGACCTTCCTTGCTAAGCACTTGCAGGCCCTTTTCGCTCATGTGTCCCAAGCGAGTGTGCCAAAGGGCTGCCTTGTCCAGCTCAGCCATCAAGCTTGCTGCTTGATCATTGGTTTCTGTTTTTCCGATCATCTCATAGAGTTCATCGTTTCTTGCTGCCTTGATCACTACCAAAGATCCCTTGGCCACCTTGATCTTTTCTCCCTCTATCTTGCATGTATAGCCTATGGAATCCAGCTGCCCCAATGAGATCAAGTTCCTCTCCAAATCTGGAATATACCTAACATTTTCCAGCAGCCTTGTGAGTCCATCAAACATCCTCAATTGGATGTCTCCAATCCCTCTCACTTGGCAAGAATTATCATTCCCCAAGAAGACCCTTCCATCATTGATCTTCTTGAAATTCTTGAACCATTCTTTGTGAGGGCTCATATGATGAGTGCACTCGGTATCCAAGATCCATTTCCCGCTGCCTTCTTGCCCCTTGCTCACACTTGAGCACACAACAAGAACATCATCATCTTGCTGTTCTGTTTTGGCAACCGAAGCCTCTCCATTCTTGGTATGGCTTCTTCCTCTATCCCTTGTCATCTTCTTGCAATCTTTCTTGACGTGACCCTCCTTATGGCAGTAGTAGCAGCTCTTCCCTCCAAATCTCAGTTTGGAATGCATTCTCCCATGACTTTCTCTTCTACCTCTGTCCTGGTAGTAGCCATGCATGCTGTTGTGCGCTCTCCTATAGCTCTCTCCTCTACCTCTGTCCCGGTAGTAGCCATACATGCTGCTGTGCACTCTCCCATGGCTCTCTCCTCTACCTCTGTCCCGGTAGTAGCCATGGTTGCTACCATACCAAGTTGCTGGCCTTCTTTTAAAGAACAGCCCTTTACCACTTGATGCACTCCTTTTCTTGGCATCAAAATTATCTTGCAACTCTTTCTTAGGATCAAATTTAAAAGCAAAGATTCATTTCCGAATATACCTCTTATATGGGAGAGTCTTGGCAAGAAATAATTCATCTAGTTTCTTTCATAATGCAGTTGGATCTTCCGAGTCTCCGCACTCCCTTGTGACATTGTCCGACATGTGCAAGAAAATGGTACTGTAAGCCATCTTCTTCATCTCGGTCCTCTGGTCCTCAATGACACTTGCTGGAAAAGCACCATCTTCTCTAATAGCCAAGTCCACTTTCTGCTGCATTAGAACCGCCTTGATCTTCCGCTTCCATAGGGTAAAGTCCCCATTTCCATCAAACTTCTCCACACAGAAATTTGAAGCCATCTTTTGCGGACAAGATCCCAGATTTGTGCACTAACCACAACTACTTTCTTTAACCTCAAGAACACAGATCGAAGATGGATCTTTAACACCGTTCTTGAATCAACCTTCAAGAACACGACCGGATCTTGATCTTTAACCGTTCTTGATTCACCCAAGAAGTTTGATCTTTGATTCTTGGAGTCTTGGCTCCGTACCTTCTACTTCTTGTTCTGATAATCAGCTGCTGTGCTCTGATACCACTGTTGGAAATCACCTTGACAAGATGCCCAGGTGGTGATCTTCCAAACACCCAAGTCTTGAATGACTTGTAGAAAGAATTTCAGCAATCGAACACAAGAACATAAAATCAAAGAAAGAAAGAAGACAAGTAATTTGTTGTCGAGGTTCGGCAATGTGCCTACGTCCCCGTGAGTTCCTCCGAACTCTCTGCACTATCTCAATGGTTCTTACAAAGTTACAGCAATCCTCTTCAAGAATCCAAGTTCTTGAAGAAACAAGAAGAGAAGGAAGAAGATGAGAACTCAACAATGTTCTCTAATCTAATCTAGACTCTCTCTATCTTATTACAACCAGCCTCACTACAAGAGTCCCTCTTGTGTTTATGTCTCTCTACACAATTCTCTCTTAGTATTTACAATGATCTCACAATGTCACAAATCTCTCTTGTATGTGTGTTGAATAAACCTTGTTGTAGTGTTTGAAAATGAGGCTTGAGAACCCCTTTTATAGCCTCTTAATTCTTGGACATTCTTGTGAGTCATTATTCTCCCTTTGATCATGTTCTTCCTTTAATCTCAGCCCTTCATCACTCTCCAAGCGATGCTGTGCGTTTTGATGTGGTGCTGTGTGCTGCGGCTTGACCTGATGCTGCAGCCTCCTGATGCTGTGCGCACACCTCCTGCCTGTGGGCAGAAACTTCCACAGCAGTGTGCCTGACCTTCCCATGCTCAAAATTGAAGCACACACATGTGTGCAACCTTATAACTTGCTGAACTTTGATATCCCATAATTGGTTTGGACATTAACTGAACTTAGACCATGTTTGGATATGTTTGAAACTTAGACAAATAACAACAGTAGGTTCATCCATGCTGACATCTTCAAGTAAGGAACCACCCAAACTTGAGCTCAAACCACTTCCGTCAAATTTGAAGTATGTTTTCTTAGGCCAAGACTCTAATTTTTTGGGTTATTATTAATAGTTCTTTAAGTGACGTAGAGGAAGAAAAGTTACTAAGAGTTTTAAGGGAGCATAAGATGGCTTTGGGATGGACAATCTCAGAAATCAAGGGAATTAGTCCTTCGATTAGTATGCATAAGATTTTAATGAAGGATCCTTTCAAGCCGATAGTTCAACTGCAATGGAGATTGAATCCATCAATGCAAGAAGTGGTGCATAAAGAAGTATTGAAGCTCTTAGATGCTGGAATTATTTATCCAATCTCGGATAGTGCATGGGTGAGTCCGGTTCAAGTGGTCGCAAAGAAATGAGGAATAACCTTGGAAAAGAATGACAACAATGAACTTATACCAACAAGGACAGTCACGGGATAGGGAGTATGCATAGATTATCGAAGACTTAATGATGCAACTCGAAAAGATCATTTCCATTGCCTTTTATCAACCAAATGTTAGAAAGACTCATTGGCCATGCTTACTATTGTTTTCTATATGGGTATTCTAGATACAATCAAATCGTAATTGCTCCCGAAGATCAAGAGAATACTATTTTCACATGTCCTTATGGAACTTTTGTATATAGGAGGATGCCTTTTGGTCTTCGCAATGCTCCAGCCACGTTCCAGAGATGCATAATGTCCATTTTTTCCGACATGGTGGAAAAATTTATAGAAGTATTCATGGATAACTTCTTGGTTTTTGGTTATTCTTTTTATAATTGTTTATCTAACTTGTCTTTGGTTTTGCAGCGATGTGAGGATACTAATTTAGTTTTAAACTGGGAAAAATGCCACTTTATGGCCGAGAAAGGGATAGTGCTTGGCCATCAAATTTCCTTCAAAGGAATTAAAGTCGATATAGCCAAAACAGATGTTATTGACAAACTCCCACCACCGACCAATGTGAAGGGCGTGAGAAGTTTCTTGGGTCACGCTGGGTTTTATCGACGGTTCATTAAGGATTTTCTCAAATTACTAAACCTCTTTGCAATCTTTTGATTAAAGATACACTGTTTGATTTTTATCATGAATGCTTGCATGCTTTTGAAACATTGAAAATAGAAATTAATTTCAGCACCTATAATTGTTTCACCATATTCGAATTTATCTTTTGAATTGATGTGTGATGCTAGTGATTTTGCTATAGGGGTTGTTTTAGGGAAGAAAAAAGATTTAAAAAAAATCACGTTATTTATTATGCAAGTAGGAATTTAACGGAAGCTCAACTTAATTATGCTACTACTGAAAAAGAATTATTAGTGGTTGTTTTTGCTTTTGACAAATTTTGTTCTTACTTGATAGGTTCGAAGGTGGTTACCTATGTTGATCACACCGCTCTTAAGTACTTGCTTACGAAGAAGGATGATAAACCAAGATTACTTCGATTGATTTTGCTTCTACAAGAATTTGATTTGGAGATCAAAGACAAAAAAGGTACCGAAAATTTGGTGGCAGATCATTTGTCCCGGATTAAGCCGAAGGGTGCGGATGATAAGCAGCAATTGCCAATTAATGAAATATTTCTGAATGAACAATTGATGACTGTACAGGGTGTTCCATGGTATGCCAACATAGTCAACTACTTGGTGTCGTGAATTCTACCTCCTGGGATGACATATCAACAAAAGAAGAAGTTCTTCTCTGACTTGAAGTATTATTTTTGGGATGAACCTTTTTCTATTGCGGTATTGTGCAAATCAGATAATTAGGAGATGTGTACCCGAAGAAAAGATGGAGAGCATACTCCAACATTGTCACTCATTGGAAGTGGTGGCCACTTTGGTAAAGCAAAAACAACGGCAAAATTTTTGCAATCCGGGATTTATTGGCCTTCTATTTTTAAAGATTATTTTAACTTTGTTAATTTATGTGATCATTGTCAACGGGTTGGTAATATTTCTAGGAATTATGAGATGTCTTTAAATAATATTTTAGTGATTGAATTGTTTGATGTTTGGGGGATAGATTTCATGGATCCTTTTCCATCTTCGTATTCTAACAAATTTATTTTAGTGGCTGTAGATTACGTCTCCAAGTGGGTGGAAGCTTCTGCTTTGCTGACCAATGATGCCAGGGTTGTGGTGAATTTTATTCGAAAAAATATCTTTTCCTGATTTGCCACTCCAACGGCAATAATTAGCGATGGTGGGAAGCATTTTTGCAACTGTCAATTTGAAGCTTTAGTTACTAAATTTGGAGTTACTCATCATGTGGCAACACTATATCATCCTCAAACATGTAGCCAAGTTGAGGTGTCCAATAGGGAATTGAAGCGCATACTTGAGAAGACCGTTGGTATCTTACGAAAAGATTGGGCACAAAGATTAGATGATGCATTATGGGTTTATAATACAACATTTACAGCAGCGATTAGAATGTCACCTTATTGGTTAGTTTATGGAAAAGTGTATTATTTACCCGTGGAGCTAGAACATAGAACTTATTGGGCGATAAAGACACTTAATTTTGATTTAATGGTTGCAGGTGAGAAGAAGATGTTGCAAATTAATAAGATGGACGAGTTTCACAATGATTCTTATGAGAATGCTCGGATTCACAAGGATAAAACTAAAAGATGGCATGATAAACATATTTCGAGAAAGGAGTTCGAAGTGGGGTAGAAAGTTTTACTATTCAATTCAAGACTACAACTTTTTCCAAAAAAGTTGTAATCTAGGTGGTTGGGACCATTTGTTGTGACTCATGTTTTTCCATAAAAAGCGGTTGAAGTTCATCATGAGACAAAAGGGACATTCAAGGTTTGCATAAGTTTAGGGGGGGGGGGGGGGGGAGGGGCTCTCAAATGTGTTACCTTCAAGGACAACATTCAATTGGAAATCAGGGGAGTACTTCTTACCTTTTCTTTTTCTTTTTTATTTTTTCTTCTTTCTCATTGAGGACAATGTGTTATTCAAGTTTGGGGGAAGAGAGTGTATGTTTAAAAAAAAGAAATTTAAATTTAAAACAAAAAAAAAATCTTTGTTTTTGATTTGATGAATAGAAAGGTCTATGATAAGAATATAGTTGAAATTGATTATAATTTTTAGGAAAGATATTTATTGCTTGAGTCTATTTGTTAATCTCTTACTTGATTTTGCTTAATTTGAGATTTTCTATTTTCAATTAATGCTTATCATGATCATTAATTGTTTTGCATACCTAGAGAAATTTTATGTGAATATTGTAAATTTGTATGGTCTCAACAAAATCTAGAACTTGTTTGATGACACTTGAGGCGAAATCCTAGACAAAATATTACTTGGGAAATGATTTAGGCATTCTTTGAATCGATTGAGCCTTTCAAGCTTAATTATTTATTATCTTTATCCCTAATCACCCCAATGAGCTTTATTGAACTATATTTTGGCCTTATATTTTTTTATTTTTTATAAAACATCATATTTCCTACCCTATTTGAGCTTAAACACTGATATTCTTATCTTTCAAGAGACCTAAGTTTTCACAAAGTCAGAAGAGCATGGAAGGTGTGAGAGGTAGAAAGTTTACAAATAAATTTTATCACAGCCCATGTTATCAAAGTCATAAGATTGGAGGTGTGAAAAGTCAACAAGGAGTTGGGAAATGTTTAAAAAAAAGAGAGAGAAAAAAGGATCTTTAAATTCTTATATATATATATATATATATATATATATATATATATAAGAATTTAAAGACCCTTTTATATAAATTGAAAGAATGATAAAGAGAGGTGTTTTGAGAGATTCAAAGGATTGAGAAGAAATGTATGTGTTAGAAGTGAGTATGCTTTATTTGTTTTGTTTGTGTTCAAAATTAAGTTCTCTTGCTTTGTTTGAACCCTATCTTTTCTTTGTAGCCCGCACCTTAGCCTTACATTACAAGCCTAATAAAGACCTATTGATCCTTGCTAATATTTTTTATCTACATTAGTGGAGAGTGATTTGAAAAGCACGCCTACGGAGTTGGAATTATCAATTTCATAACTAAAGATCCATTATATATTTACCTGTTTGCATAAAATCATCCAAGAAGCTAATAATGAAGTGAGAATGATAGGTATGCATGAATGAGAGGATTGATAATGAGGTGGAATTGAGTTTTGAATTAACTTTTGGACTTGTGTGATATTGAATGATTCCTTTGGATTATAAACTTTAGGCAATCTTTGAGGCAACAAATTTTAGAAATTAAACCAATTCTTGTTCTTAGTTGTTTATCTCTTTTTCTTTGCTTGAGGGCTAGCAAATTTTAAGTTTGGGAAAATTTGATAAGTGTAATTTTTACATGATTTTTATTACTCTTTTACCTATCAAAATTGTTAGTTTTCCTTTATTTCTTTTGATTTTACTTTATTTTATTTTATTTTATTTACTTGTGCCGTACTTTTTCCTATTTTGTATTATATTTCTTTTTAGTTACTTTCTTATTTCATGTTTTCCTAGTAGTAGAAGTATTTCCCATTTCAATGTCTTTCCTTTTCCTAAGCTGAACTTTTTTTCCTATTTTGTGTTATATTTCCTTTTAGTTACTTTCCTATTTCATATTTTCCTAGTAGTAGAATTTTTTCTCATTTCAGTGTCTTTCCTTTTCCTAGAAGGAGTAGTATTATTGTACTTTCCTTTTCTTTTTTAAGAGTTTTCGTATATAAGGTCGGTTGCCCTTGCCTTATAAACACAGTAGATTTTTCCTAGACAAGTGAATAAAGAGAGAAAAGGAAGAGGGCAGCTACCAACTCTCAATGAAGAGAGATCTTCAACAATCTTGAATGTTTCATCAACTTATTTCAAGAAAAAGAGTTTTATTCTCTTCTCTTCATTTTTTTTTTTTATGCATTCCAATAAGAACATGATTGATTTCAGATTTGTTATAAACTAATTTTATTTTTCTAGGGCTTTGATGTAGTTTAGCTTTGAACACACAATTTAAATTCCAAGTTATTTTATTTCAAAGTTTTTTTATGTTGAGTGTTTATCCTTGATCTAATTGCTTACAATTTTCTGGTCAATTATTGTTTGATTTATTTAATCATAATAAAACTGAGAGGTAATTTGTGATTAGAAGCTTTTAGGATTAAACTCCATTAGTTAAGAGAGAGATAGAGATACTTTACCGCAATTAGTGTGATTTTAGATTAAGAAAAATCCAAAGAACTTAATGAATCTTCAAATAATTTAATTTACATAGAGATATGATGAATTATTAGGTGGAGATATCTCTAATGTTATTCAAGAGAAAACATTGAATAATTAAGGGATTTATTTTTCATCAACTTGAAAATTTTGAATTTTATAACAAAGAATAATAAATTGTGTGGGATTAGCTAGGTGAAATCAAAAGCTCTAGATTATTTTTATTATCTCTACAACCTTAAGTTTTATTTTATTTTCTTTTAATTTATCTTTGTCAAGCACTTTAGTTTAATTTAGGTGGTAAAGTCAATAAAATTTCAATTTTATTTCCAAATAGTAAATAATTTGGTAAATTTCAATACTCAATAGTATAATTAGTCCTTATGGGTTCGACATTTTTTTCTTTAAAACTTTACTGCTTGTTGCAATTTTGTTCAATTGCAAATATTTTCACACCAAAGCATACAATGGAGAAGACACTAGTTTGAGCTGTTCATTCTTTAACTTCATTTTCTTGAAGGCGTCATAATAGAGAATGTCCACTAAGCATCCGTTATCTACTAGGATCCTCTCGACATTGTAGTTGGCAATGAGGAGTGTGACAACTACCACGTCATCACGGAGGGGTTTGCAATCCCTCCAAATCATCGTCCATGAAGGAGATTACCTGATCTGTTTTAACCCACTTGTGGGGTCCACTGACTGATGCCATTAACTGGGTATAGGTTTTTCTTGTGCAGAAGAACTATCCTCCAACTGCTAGTCCTCCAAAGATAGTTTTAATGGTCCTTGTAACTATGATGGTGTGACCTCGGTCGTTTTGAGGGCGTCTATCATTTTTGACATTGTCTACTAGAACTTGGCCTGGGTCTCCGTCTAAGACTGTGGCTAGGGCTTTGGTGATAGCTTCGATAATATTTTGGCTATCCGGAGGTCTGCCTATAGGGTCGTTAGGTCGTTCTTCGTTATCTCAGGATTGACGAGGCCCAATGTATTCCTTTAAATATCCCCGTTGAATGAGGGATTCAATATGGATTTTGAGGGCATGACACTCTTCGATGTCGTGCCCATAATCTCTATGGAAATGGCACCACTTGTTTTGATTTCCACTCTCGTTAGGGTAGAGTGGTTTCGGAGGCCAACAGAGAATATCTCGGTCCTGAACATTCATAAGTATATTCGTCTTGGAGACGTTAAGTGGAGTGAAACTTTCAAAGAAGGGAGTGGTCTTTGCCTTTCCGTCTTGATAAGGCTTTTTTGTCGAACTATCATTTGGCTCATTGGTGTCATTTTTTCCTTTTCTTTGCTCCTTCTCTTTCCCCTCAGAAAGCTTGATCGTCCTTGGCAATCATAAACTCTTCAGCTATAGTAATGATGTCATTCATATATTTCGGCGTGCACCTAGTAAGCTAGGCGCTAAAGGGCCCGAACTCCCTAGCAACGACGTTAAACCGCAAAATATACTCTCGGAGCTTCTCTTCCTTACGCTAAATAATACTGAAGAAACTTTCTGAAGTCTTTCGGGGTCTCTTGTTACTAGGAAGTGTGTCGCAAAAGCACAACTGAGCTCCTTAAAGGAGCTAATGCTTTCAGGCTTCAGGTGTGAGTACAAGGTGATCGCGGCCTTCTCAAACGTCAAAGGAAAGGCTTGGCACATGACAGCATCAGGATGGCAATGCCACATCATAGTGGTTTTGTAAATCCAGAGATGGTCCATGGGATCTGTGGACCCATCGTAGGCCTTTATGATTGGCATTCTGAAATGCTAGGGGAGAGGAGCTTCGAGGATCTCTTGGGTGAAAGGCAGGGCTTGAGAATTAAGTTTATCTAGAACGTTGGCGTTCCTTCCCTTGAATACTTCCCCTATATATGGAGGTGTAAGAGGACGAGCTTGCCCCTCGAGATTTGCAGCCAGATTTGTGACGAGCTGATTGATCTTCTAAAACTACTCTTGAGTTATTAGAGCAATAGGGTTTGGTGTGGGGGGTGCTTCCAAGTTCTCTTTGAGACCAATGTCTACTGGGTCGAACTGAGGAGGTTACTCGTTCCAAGTTCACCCATGAGAGGGCTCATTATGGTTTTGATCAGAAGTGGCATGTTCAAAGATGACAGGGACCCGCGAACCGGACTGTTGGCTGCGAGTGGAGTGGATACTAGTGTAGCTACAGATCTAGTACCGGTATTCTTGGCAGTGTTCTTGGGTGGCATTGTAACAGGTGAGTTCTTTTTCCTTTAAAAATAAGAAAGCCCTCCTTCTAGCGCCAATTTGTTGATGCCAAAAATCTGTCAAGAATTCGAACGGTCGGAGAGTGGAACTTGCACACACAAAACTAGGAGAAAACATTAAAAAAAAAAGGTCAAAAAACCAAAAAGGTGTGCCTCTGGGGAACTCTCCAATGCCTAAGTTAAAATAAGGACAGCTAAATAAGACTGTGAGTTGTGAATGAGAATTTAATGTATCTTTTGATGGTGAGAATCCCCTTATATAGTGTTTCGGAGTAGAGTTCGATTAAGAGAATGATTGATCGTTTAAATATTGTGATAAGAATAAGATTCTCATAGATAAGTTTAGAGTTACCTATAAGATTAAATATTTTATCCATAAGTTGGGATTGTTTAAATAATAGTTTATCCATAAGCTGAAATGTCGTAATAATACTAAGACATTGCTATGAAATTACCATTATATCATTTACCAAGTGTAGTGATTTGATTGATTGATCTATCTGGATCGTGAAATTACCTTTTTGTCCTTGGAGATTACTATGTGTCACAATATCATTAGATGAGGAATTTTCCCCTATATCGAGTACAGAAACACAACTTACAATTATACAATTTTTCAACTTTATTATTCTCTAGTTATTCTTTCACATCGCTAACTCGAGCGTTGAAAAGTCCCCAAGGGACCTTTCTAGTGTATGTGTTCTTCATGTGCGCAAAAGTCCGTGAGCTCTTCTAATAGATTCTCAATATCAACAAATAGTATTATTATACTTATCACATAAATAGTCTGATATAAATATACAAGTCCAAATATTGTCTAGTACCCCTATTCCCCTCACATTATTCTAATTCCAAGTTAACAACATCAATGGCGTTGGGTTTGGCTGCCTATTTTAATCAAGACATGTAAGAAGGCATGCGATTGAAAATGGCGTTGCTCATACATATTATTTTGTTGCCTGGATGTTGAGTACTTCTTGAGGTTTAGGTTTTGTTAGATTATAATGTTAGTTGCGTTACCTCCAAGTTAATGAATAATATCCCCATATAAACAGCAAAATACCAAAACTATATGGAAGTTGTTTGGTAGAAGATTTACGACATACCTTTCAAGGTCACAGCACATGTGCAAATAACACTGGTTTTATGAAAACACCTGTCTTAAAAGGACAGTACAAATAGTTAGAATAGTTAGTTCATGAATCAACAGCAATGCGACAAAATACACAGGTTGAATTTACACCACTTAATTGTTCAGCTGTTAATCTTCCACTGGATCTTGATCTTAATTCTTACTTAAGAGCATCCTTGTCTTCTCAGCTTGTTTGCCTTTTGGAGCTCATTCATTAGTAGATGTGCCACTGATTTGTGTCCCATCTCCCGAGCTTTATTTTCAATCCAACGAGAAAATAAATAGTTACATCATTTTCGCTGACAGTTGAGCAACGAAAATGGGCTACTAAATCATTAAGGAAAATAGCAATGAAGACTTACCTCTGTATATTGCTAGACCAGTTGGAGCCATCTTTCGCTTCTTTAAGCACAACGAACTAAAGAAAAACAAACAACTAAGAGTGTAAATTCTCAATAAATCTGTATAGAAAGCAATTCTGTAAAATGCAATTGCATATAATCATGATATCTATCCAAGGTGATATGACAGATACCAACCACAAAGACAAAAATAATTGCGCGAAGGATGACAACTTCAACCGTACGTTATAGCAAACAATCTTGCTGCATCTACTCCTTCCATCTAATGCCAGAGAAAGTCTTGGTACTGCAACTGAAAACATCATATAAGGGTGCTGAGTGCAAAACGGCAGATGATTAATATTATGTTGTTTATCGCCAGAGAGAGGGCATTAACCAAAGTAACTCATTTGTAATAGTTAATACTCTTACCAACTAAACAACACAACGTGAAAATGTAGAACCTTAAATGGACTTAACTGCCAATCATTTCCTATGAATTGATTGCCCCACATGTGCCTCTTAGTTTCTAATTGACATAATTCTTTTTCAGTTTACCAGAAAAATAATAGGAGCAATCCAAAATGCTCAAAAGGTGATACAGTAAAAGCACAAAAAATAAAAACAAGGCAAGTTTTCAGTTTTTTCCCTTTCGGCTTTATGAATTCTTCAGTATGGAAGAAGTTTTGGAAACTATAAATATTCTTATGGAGGGTTTTCGTCCATGTAACTCCTACTGAGCATGCTCTACTGATGCAAATTTTCATATAACATGATCCGTGGCATTGTTACTAGTTTAATTCAGGGACTACAAAACATCTATTCTTTTGCTGCCAATTACCTAAACAGTTAGTGGCTTCATATTTGAGTGTTGAATTTCGAAAATCTTGAAAATCAATTCTCATCAGGACTGTTTCACTTGTTGCTTCACCATGAACAGTTGTTGGCTTCCAGCATCCAAAGAGGAGCATTTTTTTTACTCTGCTTGACTATTCTAATTGACAAATTGCAGTTTCAAAGCAATAAGGTGGCAAAGGAAAAGGTCCATGTTATTCTTAAAGAAGAGTAAGTTTTATTAGAGAAGAATGAAAATTGGATTATTTTTTTCATGTAATATTCGCTGTGTCTTAGATACCATTCATCCTTTGCTTGATTGAATAAAAATAGAAAAGGCAGGTGGAGTAATTTTGATGGTGTTCAATCAATCTTCCTCTTGTGCAGCATGAAATAGCAAGAGATCATACAGATCTAATAGGGCCCTACTGAAGACAACAAATTAGAGAAGAATGAATATTGGGATCACATTTGCTAGTACATTTTCTACAAAAGCATGCATCAAATTCTTAATCCAACTAACCAATTTATCATAAACATCAACCTATTAGAGAAGAATGAATATTGCGATATTTTTTCCCACATATTTGTCGCTATCTATCTTAGATACCCTTCATCTTTTGCTTGATTAAATATATGTATATGGAAAAAAACAAGTGGAGTATCAGCATGGTAGTATGGTTTATGAAGTGAAAAGATAGTCATAAAACCTGCAGAAATGGCAGCAAATCCCAAAAACAGGGTCATAAACACTACCCCTTCCCTTGCTATGGCAGCGCCGAGCAGAACCCTCAGGAGAAAGTTGAGGCTTCCATCCATTTATCTGCACTAATGGTGCATTCGCAGGCCTCTTCTCTTCACCACCACTTCCAAAAATTTCTTCTCCGCTTTTTCCATCAACAGTGATCATCTTTGCTACTACATTTTCTACAAAAGCATTCATCAAATTCTTAAGCTAGCTAACCAATTTATCACACAAAAATCTTAAGGTTGGAAAACAGTTTATCATTGCAGGTGACATGAAACCGAGAAGAGAGAGAGAGAGAGAGAGAGAGAGAGAGAGAGAGAGGAAAGGACCTTCCTTCGAAGATAATAGCTCAAGGGATTTTCCTGCTAACCGACTAGACCGCCGAAAACAAGTCTTTTGAGGCACTGAGTCAGCTGTGATTTGTTTCAATCTATCAGACCGACGCAGAGATTTGATAGAAAACACTTTCTTGGAATATTTTCTGACAGTGTTTTTTCCCGATTTCATAGATGAAGCAATGGCTCGATGATCAGATATGGTTTTTTGCAGCCCCAATGAGGCCAATCTTGCCTGTATTTGCGTTTTTCACCATCAAATTATAAATGTTAGGGAGTATTTAGTCTAATTGTCCATCAAATTAAGACAAATTAATCAGCAAAAGACAAAAATTAAAAACAATAGTAAGACATAAAGAGAGAGAAAGATATACCTGGTTTTCTAAGATTCGAGCATTTCTTAGATTTTCGTAGTCGATTTTTGTTCTGAGCTTTCCCATTTTTGCTTTGCTTCAGTCTTCAAATGGTGAGCCGAGAGAGATGGGGGGAGAGCCGTTTCAAGTAATATAGTACGGTAAATTTTTGTTGTCGAGTGAAATAGAGGTTTTAAATGGTACAATGACAGACAAAAACAAAATTTGCCACCAAGGACGAATCACATTATATATATTTTTGTGTGAGCACATGACGACCAACCATTTAATGTTGCAAAGAACGACAACAGTCGCGTCACTCTCCCAAATCCAGTTTCTATTGACTGTCGAGTGGGAAATTTGAATATTCAAACTTCAAACGACCCGCATTACCCTGTTTGTTTCTTGTTATCGACTGAGATTAGACTAATTTAATATTTTAATTTCACCATAATTTTTAATTTTATATTCAGTTGGCAATTGTCGGAGACTAATTTTAATGGAACAATTATACTCTCCTTGCTTTCTATTCTTATATGGATATCGATTAAACAACTCAAGCTCAAAAGCTAGGTTTTTGGATTAACTTGAAAAATGTTATTTTAAAAATATTTAAACAATTTAAATTCAACTCCAAACATTTTGTACACTTTGAGACATTGACAATCTATATAAATCTTTTTTGAAATTAACATTATTTACATGAGTATTGGTATATGTATTATTAGGTTTGATAACCATTTTAAAGCATCGAAAAATAATCTAATAATTTATAAGAAGTTTTCACTTATAATTTATATGCTTTATCAATTTTGTTTTTTTATGAAATTACTATAACGAGTAGCTTATGAGAGAATGTCCGAACCAATAGTTCATTTTGGTGATATGAATATCTTTACCGTAATTACATATAATGAAATTTAAATTACTTAATCCCAAAAGTTTAGTTACTCTCTAACTTTTTTGTCAAACAATTGGTGTGCCATATTAAAATTTGATCTTTTTTTATATGTTGAGTTTATTTTATATACCATTATACAATTTTTTTATTAAGTGATTTTTTTTATGAACGATAAGTTTCTTTTTACAAAAGATTTATCGTGGAAGCAGACATATCTTTCGTAGAAATAAATACACCCTTTTTATTTTTAAAAAATAAAGTATAATCAATACAATTTTTTTAACATTTTAGTTGAATCTGGATCTTATGTTTTCAAATGTGCTAAAAACTTGCTAGTGCAATGCACGGTAATTTATTTTGAATTTGACATCCATTATTTTTTTTTGGATTAATGTGATTATGCTTAAGCAAATAAAATTTAAGCATTATATTCAAATTTACATGTTATTTTTAACTATTCATTTAATTAAAAAATTAATTTTTTCATTGATTATAAATTAAGAAAGTAATTAAAATTTGGTGAATATTGTTTCTAAGGTTTACAAATATTCAAATACACTTTTTTATAATTTTAAAAAATTTAAAATTAAAATCACTTAAAAAAAAATCAATAGTAGCATTTGGGAGTATTTGGCTTCGGGGCTGTAATGTACATATTTGACTTTCCACTCCCAACACTATCCACCATAACTTGAACCCAAAGTATTAGAGAGCAAAGACTAGAATGCAATTTTTTGCGTCATACATTTATTTATTTGAACTGTTCTGATCTACCTCAGATTTCATCTGTTCTTTTGAGCTTAGGTTTATTATCATATAGATGGGCTAGCCTTTAACTCGATAACCATCCTCTTTTTATAAGGTTCATCACTGGGAATTAGCGATTCACTGCACAAAGCCTACCACTAATTGCTATTAATCTGCATATTTTTCTCAAAACGATCAATAAGCACGAGCTTACAGCTGTTGGATGGAGACAAAATTTTTGATCCAACAGCTCATAGAATCTTTACTTTTTTTGTGAAAAAAAAAAAAAAAAAAAAACACATGAATAGTACAGATATTTAGCTACCAAAATCCATGACGTTGCTATAATTTGCAGTATTATTCTGCTTAAAATGTGAATTGGGCTGGCTGTCAATCCATTTGATAGCGTTGTACATCTCCGGAATACTTAGAGGTGGCAGTGAACTATGTCGTACCGACGATTCACACAAGACTATTTGTTGTGCTTTTGTGACGTGTCGTCGTATTGTGTTAATTTTTTAAAAGACTAAACTGACCCAGTTAAAGATCTATATAATTATTAGATCGTGTCATGTCGTTCATAAACCTCATAGATATATATTTATTTTTTTGTTTTTTTGTTGAAATTAATTAAAAAAAATTATAAATATTAAAATAAATGGTTATAATTGTATAGAAAAACAATCAATTTATTGACGAAGTTAAATATTATAAATAACTTATAAATCAAACAAAAACAACAATAAAAACAAATAATTTAAAAATTACAACTTTCAAAAATCTTCCAAATAAATAACTTGCAAAAATAAAAACATATAAAATAAATAAAGAAGATGAAGTGATTTACAAACGAGTGAAATATAAAAAAAAACAACTTTAAAATTTATAAAATTCGAAAGATAAAATGTTATTATTATTTTTAACCGTTCATAATTTATACTCTTGCAGGCCGTATCGAGTCGTCTTGTTTTTTTTTTTCATCATGTTGTATCGTGCCGTGCTGTGAGCTTAAAAAATTAGGCTCAGCACAACCCATCCAATAATACTGTACCAAGTATGGCATAACCAATTGAAGTCTTGAGCCGTGCCTCATTTGTTTTAGGCCAGCCCATTTCCACCCTGATGAATACCAAACAATGACATTTCTTCTTAGTATAATAGCAATTAATTTACATCTCAGATATTCTTGATAAGTTCACGTACTTATCTCAGTCTTTTTCTCTTTATCTATTGTGAAGATTATTTTTCATCAGTAAGAATCGCCCTTGTTTGGTCAGACTTACAAAAATTGTCTGGTGTCTTTTTTTTAATATTTTAGACTGATTTATGATTATTTTATTACAAACTGTGATGTAGTCTGAATACAAAATTGTCTCTCAACATTATCTACATTTGGTAATAACAAGTGACTAATAACATGGTTGAACCGATTGGTTAAATTTTGTTGAATTAATTGGTTTGAATCAATTGATATGATGATGATGTGACATTTAGGTGACGAAGAAATGACGCCCAATTGGTGATGATATGGTGTTCAAGTGGCAATGATGTGGCACCCATGTGGCACTGCTATGGCAATGACATGACCCTTATGTGGCGTTGACTAGGTGTTAGCTGACAATTTATATGCTAAAACGGGGTTGAATTGCATCATCTAGCAATATAGATTTTAGAAATAGTAGTAATCTCATTGTCCAATAAAAATTGGACATGTGGTGGAAATTCATTTTTAGAATTTTGAAGAATACGATTTCTTCATGTAGCAATTTTGTCTTCAATTTGACCTGTCGTTTTCCAGTGGCTAAAGATCTGGTTTTGCCATGAAACATCGTCGGTGTGCTCGGAGGAGGATGCTGAAGCGCCCTGTGGTGGTGGCAGCGGCTTTTGATGCCGATTTTCACATATCTCGGTCAAAGTTTATTTTCTAGCTAAGATCTGGTATGTCTCAGGATGGTTTTTTGACAACCGATCGTCGT
The DNA here is from genome assembly GCA_023935145.1 of Bretschneidera sinensis. Classification (NCBI taxonomy): domain Eukaryota; kingdom Viridiplantae; phylum Streptophyta; class Magnoliopsida; order Brassicales; family Akaniaceae; genus Bretschneidera; species Bretschneidera sinensis. The sequence goes on from CM043701.1 coordinate 50,971,395, forward strand.
AAAAAATTTTATCCTTGTAGATCGGAATTCGAAGAAACTGGTTGTGTGACTTGATCTGAACTTTGATTGTCGAATTTTGACAGATCTGACGATCAAAATTTTATTTTCTTGACAAATTTTAACAGTTCTGATGGAGGACTATCCAACGTCCGATCGCCATGAAACTGTGGAGACATGTAGATCTAAGGACGTATGATCTATTTCTATAGGTTGATCTGAATTTTGATTACTGGATTTGAACAGGTCTGATGGTCAAAAAAAGTTTTGTCGATGAACTTTAATGGCTCCAATGGATGACTTTATGGGTGAAACTTTGTAGAGTTGTAGATGTGGAGGTGGAGAACGTAGTGGTGTACTTCGATTGGGTTGTTAACGATGAATTTTTTAAGATCTAATTGTAAAGATTTTGTATTTGGCGTTATTTTGGTGGTGCATAGGGATTTTTAGATCTGATAAGATTTTTGGAGCGGCGGATCGATGGCTCATTTATTAACAGCATCTTCAGAAAATAAAATATTTTTGTCGTTCCCACGAATGGGGCCAGTTGTTAATGCTGAAAATCTAGTTGTAAATCTATCGCTTGAATCCCTACGCATAGATGACACGTAAATTAGAAAGTCACGGGGGTTTTGTCTCGAGAGACTATTCAATACCTAAGTTAGCATAGGGATTAAGGAGATAAGCTGAAGAATATTTAATATAAGTTGTCAATGTATACTTTTGATGTGAGAAACTTATATAGTGTTTTGGAGCAGAGTTAATTAAAAGAGTGATTTTAGTGTTGTAATAGGAATAACATTTCTCTTAGATAAAACTAGAGTTATCCACAAGCTGTATTTAAATAGTAGTTTACCATAACGCCTAACGATATAAAATTACCATAATACCTCTTGTCAAATGTGAAAAGCTAATTAGTTAATTTGTCCATATTGTGAAATTATTTTTTTTTTGCCTTTAAAAATTATCACTCATCGTAATATTATTCAAGAGGGAATTTTTTCTTAAACGTACTTGTATTTGGTTTCAACTCTTTAACAATGACGAAATTCCGGGGACGTTCTTGTACCAATACTGTTTTTACTAATAAAATTGCGGAGAATGTGCAGAGCAAGAGGAGAGAGTGGCGTTGGTGTTAAACATAAACGGAGCAGAATTGTGAACAAATTAAAGTGAGACTCCTGATAAATTGATGACAAAACCCAACAAAAGATTTCGTATGCTTCTTGTGTACACAAGTAGAGCTAAGGATACAGTAAGAAGGCATGAAGATACTTAAGAAAAAAGAAAAAAAGAAAAGAACTAATTTTATTCATAAGCAAAGAATTAATCAATAAATTTTTTTACTGTACTAAAAGAATGAATGAATGAAATTTATACCTAACTAAAAAAAATAGAAAACATTTGTAGATCAAAACATTTGTACATCAAAAGATGTTCTGTTTCTAACCACTAACACTCTCCTATTCGTGCGTTGTTTCATTCTCTTCCTGTTTTATGTTTGAGATGAATTACAAATTCCTCCAAAGCTTCCCTCATCCACCAATTCTGACATACTTCTCTAGCTTCTGCCACTGTCACCTGTATAATGTAAATGGAAGATACAATAAGAACTCACAAACTTTATGGAAAGCTTTTCTTACATAATAAGAGCTCATTGATTCATATATATATTATGAAAAACATTTCATTGAGCTCGGATTCACAACCATTAAATCCAAGGAATATCTAAAAACTCCCAGATTTTCTCCTGCAATTTCATTTCATGACAAAGTTAAAGTCAATGAGATATCACATCAAACACATACCCATCGTCGTCTCCGGATATTTTTCTCTGGCCAACTATCTAACTGCTGCTTAACAAGCAAAGGAAACATATATCCCTCATGAATTATGTCCTGGCTTTTGCTCTTGTACTGCCATTTACCCAATTTACGCTGCAGATATATTGAAATCAATCAATTGGCATAAAAAAATTTAAAGAGACTATGATTGAACAATGTTAGTTAATCGTATACTAACTTCGATTTTGCCAATTACACCGGCTTCTTCTATTGTCTCCCTCAAAGCCGCCTCTTCCATAGATTCATCCATTTCCCAACCTCCCTAAAGTTTGCATTGCAATTAATATACGCAACTTCAATACATTAACAAAGTAAGCACAAGCAAAAACCTACAGAATTCATGGATACTATATAGTACCTTTGGGAACAACATTCCTTGACCCTTCTGTGAACTAATCACAAGAACTTCTACCTCTTCAATGAGGGTTCCATCAATTGAAGATGATTGCTTAGTTTTCCTATATCTGTATGGAATGCATCTGTAATATTTGGAAGCAAAAAAAAGCAAAATAAGAATGTGATTAAACAGTTTGAATATTGACAAAGAAATGAACTTCTCCTAAAATAAATTACAAAAAAAAAATTCCGCCAAACCCTAAAATGAGAATTCAACAACGCTTTTCCAAGAAAATTACATAAAAATGATGGAAAAAAAGAAAACAAAGAAATCGGTGTAACCAATACAAAAACGAAATGATTAGACAGATAAAAAAAAACATACCCAACAACTTGGCGATACCCTTTTTCGTAACGTTGCGAATCTCTGCCAGTACGAGAAACCAAAGTGACCATTTCCTCTATTTGCAAAGACATGAATTTCATTGGGATTCTCTCAAAGAAAGGGAAGAGAAAGGAAAGAAGATTCGTAAAATTCGAGAGAAAAAACGAGAGTCCTCTCATTGTGGAGGTTTTATCCCCAAAACTAATTAATAAAATCAATAGAATTTGGATTCCCTGGAAATTGAAATAAGTAAAATATCACTCGCTCGGTTTAGATATTTTTGTGAGTGCAATTCCTAAATTGGGTTTGTCAATTTAAGAAAGAAATCGTAAAATGAAGAGACAACTTTTTTATTACGATTTAAGAGCAACAATGGCAGAGCCTAAGGATAAGAAATAAGTTGGTTCCTTTAAAAGAGAGAGAGAGAGCCAGAAACGAAGAAGAAGGTATTGCATACAAACCGACGCGCACATGTTAAGCTTTGCTATAATTTTTGGAATTATTATGGAGAGGATAATGATAGCGTGCGAGCGTGCTTACTGAGCTCCTGTTAACTCGTTTTTATTTTAAGGGCAAAGAAATTAAAGAATTGTCACCTAGTTACTGTTAAGTCTGTTAACACTAATGGAAAAAACCAATGAGATCATTCGTATCAGAAATTTTTGTCACGATTAATATATGGAATCAAGTTAGAAAAAAAAAATTCTTTTTGGAAGTATCAAAAGCTAACACAATCATTTTAACACGATTCAATTAATTTTTTTTATAATTTTATAACATAAAAACAACTAAAAATTAACACATTAAATATAATTGCATATTTAATAAAATAAGTCATGTAAAATCTTAATTCATCAACGTAAGTGTATAAATTTTAAAACATTTTTAAAAAGTCTCTAAAATAAACTATCATACACAGTGACATAAAATTTCAACATTAACAATATTAACTATAATTTTTTCTTTTATAATATTTTTATTATAATAAATATAGATAATTATAACATCAAATTTTTTTTTTTAATTTTATACAAATTATAACAGTGGATATCTTTTTAAAAGGTTACAATTTAAATTATTTAAGAATTATATCAAGTGGGTCATATATGTGTACGGTATTATGGTGTTAGTTGGACAAAATTAACCGTATCATTCACAAATCATTTTTAAATTGGTGAGTCAACTCACAACATGATATAATTATTTTATGTCATAATCGTATCGACACGATTACAATCATGACACGAATACAATTAAGATCAACTTAAACTTGCTTATTCTATATTGTGATTACATGTCATATCTCATATTATCACTCTTATTTATGATATTTTAATTCGATTTGAATATTTAAAAATCATATAACCAAAAAATTTGATTCTGTTAAAAAAAAAAAAAAATCTACAATTCGATTCGGTTGCCATTCAATTTCTATCCGCATTAACCTTTTCAAGTCTTGCTATTATAGTTTTTGTTTAATACATGAACCAATAAAAAAATTGAACTCAAATCTATCAAATGAAAGATTCAATGATAACCACAAATAAGATCCAATCATAACCCCGGGTAAGTTGAAATCATTGGGAAACAGGAGAGCGCATAAGAAATTGCATAGTGGCTGTAGTCAACAATCTTACAAAGGAAGTTGACAGTACGCACTTGAAAGAGCGTGGACAAAATAAAAGCGCTCTTGTTTGACCTTTCGTCAAATGTACACAGTCCGTACGTGTGTGTTTTCACGCGTCAGAGAAGAGTTACTTGGCACTCGGTTTTACTAATCCTGCCCAACTCCGCCCTGAATCACACACGGTTTTAGGTGTAGACCATCTTTTTTCTTTGATCGATTCAGATTGCGTTTCCTTAAATTGCTTTTACAAGTCAAACAAAACGGAAAAATATCGGCTATATCAACCGGCCTCGTATTAAATTACTGATGAATAATATTTAAGTTATTATTATTATAATTTTTTTTAATTATTATCATATAATAATTTTTTATTAATTTATTATCAAATAATATTTAATTATTATTGATAACATCTTTGTATTAAATTGCTGTCAAATGATATTGAAAATTATTACAAATGATACTTACCATTTGATAGTAATTTAATATAATAATATCATTTGATAATAAATTAGTATCATTTGAATATAACTTGCTATGATAGTATCATTTGATAATAATTTGATAAAATTATACTTATTATTTGACGTAATAATGTCATAATCGCCTCACCAAAATATCCCTTCCAGGTCAAGTATATAATGCCATTACTTTTGGTACTATTTTATAGTAATTTTGGGTACCATTTAACAGTAATTTGGTATAATGATATCATTTGAAAGTAATTATATTAGATTCGTAGTCAAAGTGCCATTAAATTTACCACAATTCACATTCAACATGTTGTACTTTGTACAAGGAGCTCTAAGCGTAACCACAATTGCTTGAAGCATTGAATTCGAAAATCTCTTAATCATATGTGATCTGGCACGCCACACAATTATATGGAAGTGCAAATAAATTGGCATGCCAAATGGGACTGGGTGCTACATCATGAATAGTCGAAGTAAAGTCCAAGGGACATGACAACTAAAACCAAGATGTAGGTCATGATTCTGGAGATGAGCTGCAACATGTTGTGCAATAAGGAACTCAACAGGAGACGCAAGTGCAATTTTCATAGGTTGAAGAGACTTCTCCAACTGTCGTGAGTCGTATAACTCCTACGCGTCAGGTAAGCCCACTTGTGCAATAGTTAGGCAAGGCGATGAATCATGTACTCAACCAGCAACCTCCTCCATCTGTGTTTAAATCTCATGTTAATTATACTAGAAATGAATTAAATGATTTTTTCTTTACAAAGTTAAATAAATATGTCTCTATAGTCATGAGATATGAGCAATTGAAAAATAAGTTAATGAAATGACTGCAAGAGGATTGATTTGGTAACTGACTTAATGGATGGAGTTCTCAGTAATCTGTGTTACTTATTCATAAGATAATTAAATGAGCTTTCTCATTGTGATATTGAATCGAGTTAAATATTCATTTTTTTTTGCGCTTTTCTTGCTTCCTTTCCTGTCACATTTTCATTTAGGGATCTGCATTCGGTTGGTTAAAAAAATTAACCAGCTTTTTCAGTACAAAATTTTTTCTACTGACTGGATTGATTTTAGTTGATTGTTTCAACTTTTTTCGACTGACTTTGAGTCGGTCGGTAGTCGGTTAACCGACTTTATTAAAAATAAATTTCATCGGCTTTGGATGGCCTAGTTATTATGTAAACCTGTTTTGTTTAATTTTCAGATATTGCTTTGAGGGTTTGTTTTCTGAAGAAAAGCATATCCATGTAACTTTGGTAATTTGAGATTTAATACAATATTGAAGTTTCCCTGTTAAAAAGAAAAGAAATTAAAAGAAAAACGCAATACCTTTAAATTAATATTCATCACATATGTGTAATAAGTACATGATCACATCTTAACAGAGCAATATAGATTCAATGTTATGTGGTCGTTTCAAAAGAATTTACATTAATTTCTACTCTTACTATTAATTACTTTGGATGTGATTATTATTTCAACTAAAACATTTGGAAGAAATTTCGTTTTAAAAAAAATTTGAGAGTAATTTTGTAAATCATTATCAAAGTTGAGTGATGTAATTCTACTTTACCCTAAAATATGTATATATACACACACGAGAACAAGAATTTAATTATAATTTTCTTTGTAGATAGAAAGTATGTTGATCCATTCCGTGTCTACGTGTTTATTTATCAAATTTTCAAATACAAAAGCTATTTTTTAAAAAAAAAGATAAATACTTGAGAAAAAGGACTAAAAATAGTTCTCAATTATGACTTGATTATTGTGTGCCTTTCAATGTCATCCCTTATCTAGGGATACGATACCTTCTAAGACTTGTCAATGACATTGAGATAATTTAAGGAGAGAATAATATTCTTCTTATAAAAAAATTTAAAAAAAGGAAAAAAAGAAGAAGAAGAAGAAGAAGAAGAAATGACTCTTCTAGAAAATAAAAAGACTGTGAAAGAGATGACAATGAGAATTGTTTGCTTTGAGTCGCCCAACTCTTATGCATCAAGTAAGCCTACTTGTGCAATAGTCAGGAAAGGCAAGGAATTAGGTACTCAACCATCAACCTCCTCCATCTGTGTTTGAATCTCATGTTAATTATACTAGAATTGAATTAAATGAATTTTTCTTTTCAAAGTTGAATAAATACGTCTCTATAGTCATGGGAAATGAGCAACTGAAAAAGAAGTTAATGAAATGACTACTAGAGGATTGATTTAGTAACTGACTTAATGGATGAAGTTCTCATTAATATGTGTTACTTGTTCATAAGATAATTAAATGAGCTTTCTCATTTTGAAATTGCATCGAGTTAAATATATGTTCTTTTTGTGCTTTTCATGCTTCTTTTCGTGCCACATTTGCATTTAGGGATGTGCATTCGTTCGGTTAAAAAAATTAATTGACTTTTTGTACAAAAATTTTTCTACTGACCGGACCAACTTTAGTTGATTGTTCCAACTTTTTTCGACTGACTTTGAGTCAGTCGGTTGTTGGTTAACCAACTTTTCACCGACTTTATTAAAGATAAATTTCACCGGCTTTGGATGGTCTAGTAATTCTGTAAACTTGTTTTGTTTAATTTTTAGATATTGCTTTGAGAGTTTGTTTTCTGAAGAAAAGCAGATCTACATAACTTTGGTAATTTGAGATTTAATACAATATTGAGGTTTCCCTGTTAAAAAGAAAAGAAATTAAAAGAAAAACACAAATGCCTTTAAATTAATATTCATCTCATATGTGTAATTAGTAACTGATCACATCTTAACAGAGCAGTATAGACTCAATGTTATGTGGCCGTCTGAAAAGAATTTACATTAATTCCTACTCTTACTATTAATTACTTTGGATGTGATTATTATGTCAACTAAAACATTTAGAAGAAATTTCGTCTTAAAAAAATTGAGAGTAATTTTGTAAATCATTATCAAAGTTGAGTGATGTAATTCTACTTTACCCTAAAATATGTATATATACACACGCGAGAACAAGAATTTAATTATAATTTTCTTTGTAGATAGAAAGTATGTTGATCCATTCCGTGTCTACGTGTTTATTTATCAAATTTTCAAATATAAAAGCTATTTTAAAAAAAAAGATAATACTTAAGAAAAATGACTAAAAACAGTTCTCAATTATGACTTGACTATTGTGTGCCTTTCAATGTCATCCCTTTTCTAGGTATAGGATGCCTTCTAAGACGTGTCAATGACATTGAGATAATTTAAGGAGAGAATAACATTCTTCTTATAAAAAGAATTAAAAAAGGAAAAGAAGAAGAAGAAGAAACGACTCTTCTAGAAAATAAAAAGACTGTGAAAGATATGACAATGAGAATTGTTTGCTTTGAGTCGTACAACTCCTACACATCAAATAAGCCTGCTTGTGCAATAGTCAGGCAAGGCGAGGAATCAAGTACTCAACTATCAACCTCCTCCATCTGTGTTTGCATCTCATGTTAATTATACTAGAAATGAATTAAATGAATTTTTCTTTACAAAGTTGAATAAATATGTCTCTATAATCATGGGAAATGAGCAATTAAAAAAGAAGTTAATGAAATGACTACGAGAGGATTGATTTAGTAACTAACTTAATAGATGAAGTTCTCGTTAATATGTGTTACTTGTTCACAAGATAATTAAATGAGCTTTCTCATTTTGAAATTGCATCGAGTTAAATATTTGTTCTTTTTATGCTTTTTTTTTACTTCCTTTCTTACCACATTTGCATTTAGGGATGTGCATTCGTTCGGTTAAAAAAATTAACTGACTTTTTGTACAAAATTTTTCTACTGATCGGACCTACTTTAGTTGATTGTTCCGACTTTTTTCGACTGACTTTGAGTTGGTCGGTAGTTGGTTAATCGACTTTTCACCGACTTTATTAAAAATAAATTTCACTGGCTATGGATGGTCTAGTAATTCTGTAAACTTGTTTTGTTTAATTTTCAGATATTGCTTTGAAGGTTTGCTTTCAGAAGAAAAACAGATCTATTTAACTTTGGTAATTTGAGATTTAATACAATATTGAGGTTTTCCTGTTAAAAAGAAAAGAAATTAAAAGAAAATCGCAAATGCCTTTAAATTAATATTCATCACATATATGTAATAAGTAACTGATCACATCTTGACAAAGCAGTATAGACTCAATGTTATGTGGCCGTCTGAAAAGAATTTACATTAATTCCTACTCTTACTATTAATTAATTTGGATGTGATTATTATGTCAACTAAAACATTTAGAAGAAATTTCTTCATAAAAAAAATTGAGAGTAATTTTGTAAATCATTATCAAAGTTGAGTGATGTAATTCTATTTTACCCTAAAATATGTATATATACACACACGAGAACAATAATTTAATTATAATTTCCTTTGTAGATAGAAAGCATGTTGATCCATTCCGTGTCTACGTGTTTATTTATCAATTTTTCAAATACGAAAGCTATTTTTAAAAAAAAGATAATACTTAAGAAAAAGGATTAAAAATAGTCCTCATTTGGGACTTGACTATTCTGTCTTTCAATGTCAACCCTTTTCTAGGTATAGGATGTCTTCTACGACTGTCAATGACATTAAGATAATTTAAGGAGAGAATAATGTTTTTCTTATAAAAAAATTAAAAAGAAAGAAGACGAAGAAGAAAAAAAAATGATTCTTCTAGAAAATAAAAAGATCGTGAAAGAGATGACAATGTAGTTTATGTTCACGTCAAGCAGAAGTTTCCAATTCAATAATCGGATGTTCATTTTGGTACTAGTTTCCTTCTTTGATTCTTCTTTATTTGGTCACATAATAGTGGGGAAGTTAGGCTAGTGCAGGTACTAAGAAAATGTAATATTATAAATAAAAAAGGAAATTCACCGAAATGAAATTGTATATAAAACAATTTCATTATTAATTGGCGTTCAATTCCGTAAAGGAAACCCATCAGCTCAGTTAGTAGTTTTGAAATGATTCTTCTTTTCATTTTGTAAGTTAATTTCCTAAATATGAACATACGGCAGTACACAATGTAAACTAAATGAGCTTTTCACTTTTGTGGCAATGGCAAAAAATAAAAGTAAAAAAAAATTGGATCAAATTCAATGGAGCTTATGTTGAGTTATCTACTGTTGGAGGAATTTTGTAATGGTACCAAAAAAAAATTCAAATTGTATTTAAAAGTTTTTATATGTAATCAAAATATATATTTAATTTTTTTGAAAGATCTTAAAAGAAAAAATTGGAGGATTAAAAAATAGTTACAAAATATTTGAGCTTTATTATCGGTTTAAACCATCAGTGAAAATCTAAATTTTTTTTAAAAAAAATTTATTTGTAAAAAAGGTAAATATCCCTCCTACCCCAAAATTATGTGCGACGTTCAAAAAAGTGTTTGAATCATTCAATCTTGGGCTATGGGCTTCAATCGATGAAACTTCATCCTAAGCCAATGCACTAGCCATAGTCAACTGAGGCTTTGGATAATTGATTGGGACCAGGTTAAAGTGAGTATCAAACATCCTCTAGACGTACGATGGCTTTATACTTTTTTTTTTTTAACAATTTGAGTAGAGAAAAAATCTTCTCTTTGTTTAGGAATAATTTAAACAGAGAAGGTCATAGTTTAATGTTGTAACTTTTTCTAGTTTTTTAATTGATTTTTTAAAATTTTGCATATAACATCAATGATCGATGTTTTAATGTTATAAAGAGAATTTTGAATTATAATTTCAAAGTTTACAACTGTTGGTTATGCAATTCTGCGTGATTTTCAAATGAAACTTAAGCTGATGACGCTTCATTTTAACCGGGTTGCTATGCAATTTAGTCCAGTGGCCATGGCCATCTTAGGTGGCGAAAGCTAATGGAGTTAAAGGGGGTTATAGGAGAGGGATTAGGGAAGAAGAAGGCTACCTCACATTGTGAAGTTCATTCTTTAAAAAAAAAAAAAACTTAATGGGGAGAACTTAATTTTAAAAGCAAAAGAATAAGTTACTATATGTTAGGTGAAACTTACGAAAAAGGCAATAATAATAATAATAATAATAATAATTATTATTATTATTATTATTATAAGGTTTAAAGGGTCGCCTTTTAGAAAAGTTATTTTCTTCGATTAAGAGAAAGTCGTAACAAAATAAAAGCGGGGAAGTTTGGTGCTCATGAAAAATTTATTATTTAAGCAAAAATCAATCAACCTCTTATGAGTTAGGTTAGTATCACGAAACATTCTTACATTTTGCACTATGTTTCAATGTCCTCTTACATTTTAAAATTTGATCAATTTACACTCTATATTATAAAGGGTGTCCAATAGGTAAATTTGATCAAAATTTTGACCAAATTAAAATCAATGCACATATGTGACTCATACGTGCACCTCATTTGAATTGCAAAAAGATAGTTCTTGAAGTATTTTATCAAAGTTGTTTTTACGAATTTCAGATTGAGGAGTTAGAGATTTCAAGCTTGAAAAAAATAAAAGAGACGAGAGATTTGCTTGAGAAAATAAGAGATGGTAAAGTTATCTGTTCGTATTCACATGAGGCATACGTGTGGGTTATATGAGTGCGTTGGTTTTAATTTGGACAAAATTTTGATTAAAATGACCTATTGGATACTCTTATACAATATATGATGTAAATTTATCGAATTTAAAATGTAAGGAAGATATTGAGACATGACACAGTTTCGTGATAATATCACTGATGTTATGAAAAATGCACATTGATGTGGCCCAAAATACTCCGGCCCAGTAAAACTCCGGCCCAATGAGCACTCCGGCCCAGTAAACACTCCGACCCAATGAGTGACCCAGTAAATTCTCCGGCCAAATGAAGAACAGCCCGACAAACCCACCCCTGGGCCCCCTCTATGCACACAGCCCTACACCCCCTCTACGTACACATCCTTGCACCCCCTTTACGCCGCCCTACAGCCGCCTACATCCGTAGTCCTACAGCCACCCTACACCGCGTCGCCCTACAGCCATCCTACAGTACGCCCTCTCCTGAGCTTGTAATCAATGCCTTCCCATGGGCGGATGGCTATAAATAAGCCCAGGTATGAAATTCACAGGCATTCAGACTTATTTGCTTACACGCCAATTACTTAAGCCCTCGGTTTCTCCTTTAAAGCCCTAATTCTAACTTAAGCTTCGGAGTGCCCTCAGAGGTCTCCCCTTCCCCTCCTTTGAGGGCCTTTAGCTTATCCCTGCTGTCTATGCAGAGCCCAGGCCACGTCAGTATCCAAGCCACGTCAGCACCAACCGTTTTTTGGCATCAACAGATTGGCGCCGTCTGTGGGAAACCACAATCTCTCGCTACAGTGCAAGCGAAGAAATACAAAAGAACTCATCTGTCACAATGCCGCCAAGAAGCAGTAACAGAAGGACCGACAAGGAAGCCCCAACAGAATGCTCTGCTCCTATCCGAGGCAGCTCTCGCAGTCACCAATCTGGACCTAGGTTCCCCACAATCCCCGAGCATACCACCCCTGGATCGAGCAGGAGGCCCCTTGCTATAGAGAAGCGCCCTCATCTCTCCAAAACCGACTCTCCTAATGACGAGGAAGCAACTGCACACCTTCAAGCCCTAGTGACTCAAGCTCAGTTCCAGGAGCTTTCCAGGATGATAGCCAATCGAACGGCCTAGGTTCGGGGAGGAGGTCAACAACCTTCCCTCTCTCCTCACCAAGCTTCAGAGCAAGCAGAGTCATCCGACAGAGATGACCTGACCTACAAACAGCCCCCTACCAAGCCCTCGCTGCATTGCAGCCGATCCGAGGAGAGCTCCTCCTCAAAAAGCAAACTCAACTTAGACAGACGGTTTGAAGAAATGGAAGAAAAGATAGACTTGGCTCTAAGACACAAGAATCTCAGTATCATGGATGAGCTCAGTATCCAAGACCCTCCATTTACGGAAGATGTTCTCGAGACCCCACTTCCACCCAACTTCAGGATGCCTCAAGTCAGAATGTACGACGGCTCCGCAAACCCCATGGACCACCTATAGCACTACAAAACAACTATGATGCTGCGCCGGCACTCCGACCCAATCATGTGTTGTGCCTTCCCTCTAATTCTCGAGAAGGCAGCGGGTACTTGGTACTCGTGTTTGAAACCAAGAAGCATCAACAATTTTAAAGAACTCAGTTACGCCTTCGCTTTGCACTTCCTTAGTAATAAAGGGCAAAACAAAACTTCAGAAAGCCTCTTCAACATTATTCAGCATCGACATATCCTGGTTCAATACAACAGCTTGGGAAATTCCTAACCCCGACCCAAATGTCCAGGTAATGGCATTTAAGAATGGATTAATGTCTGATATCTTTAGCTCCAAACTCACTCGGTGCCCGCCCAGAGACATGAATGAGATTCTGGCCTGAGCTGAGAAGTACATGCTGGCAGAAGATGACCAAGCCTTCAGAAAGGAGAGAGATGGAGAAACAGAGAAGAAGAAGAAGGACCCCGACCCCCAGAGGGGAGTGGTAAAGAGGCCCCATCAAGAGAACAGGTATCGACCTCACCCCCGAGTGGACGGCTTCACTCCCCTCAATGCGACCAGGACCAACGTCCTCATGCAACTCCAAGATAAGTCTATTCTCCAATGGCCACCCAGGAAGCCGTATCTCAGGGGGGACCAGAGACGGTGGTGCCGGTTCCACAAGAACTATGGTTATGACACTGAGGAATGCCACGACCTGAAGGAACATATTGAAGCTTTTATCAACCGGGGATACCTAAAAGAGTTTACTGAGCCCTGGAGAAGGGATAAGCTCGCATCGTCAAGAAGAGAAGCTGGGTATCCCTACCGCCAACAGTAGAAGCAGCGGGACCCTCAAAGGAATCCAATAACTGAGCAAGAAGGGCCCAGTCAAAAAAAGCAGGAAGTGGCAACCGCCACCCGAATCATTAAAACAATTTGCGGAGGCCCGACCACTGGAGGCAGTTCAGGACAGAACAATAAGCATACGCCAAGGTCGTAGCCTCCGTTAGCAGTCCCCACAAGAGAAGGAGAACGGAGCCAGTGATCTCCTTTACAGAAGATGACTTAAAAGATGTGCAGACTCCTCACGACGATGCAATGGTGGTCTCTCTTTTGGTAGCCAACCATGAAATACGATGGGTCTTGATTGACAATGGAAGCTCCGCAGACATATTGTTTCATGATGCTTTCCAATGCATGGAGTTGAAGGATAGGCATCTAGAGCCAGCCCCGACCCCCCTCTATGGTTTCGACGGATTTTCAGTGTTCACCAAATGAAGCATAGTCCTCTCAGTAACTGCAGGAATAGCGCCAAGGACCTCTACAGTACAGACCACCTCCCTGGTAGTCAAGCAAGCCTTCTCCTACAATATGATCATCGGTCGACCCACCCTCAACAAACTGAAGGCCGTTGTCTCCACCTATCACCTGGAAGTCAAATTTTCCACCAGTGAAGGTGTGGGAGTGATCAGAAGAGACCAGAAAGTCTCCCAGGCCTGCTACCTGAACGTTGTCAAAGAAGGGAAGAAGACTGAGGCCCTGCATCTTGAAGTGGAAGATCTCAGGGACGAGAGAAGACCCTAAGAGGACGACCTATGGAGGAACTAACCCCAGTACCCCTCAGAGAGGACCTTACCCGAACCGTCCAAATAGGTGCAAGCCTCTTTGAAGAGCACAGGAAAGAACTCCTCTCCCTCCTCCAAAAAATAAGGACCTGTTCACCTGGTCAGCATCGGACATGTCGGGAATCAACCCTAGAACCATCGAGCATCACCTGAATATGGACCCCAAGTGCAAGCCGGTCATTCAAAAAAAGAGGACCTTTGCCCCCTAGCATCAGATGGCTATCAACACTGAAGTAGATAAATTACTGGAAGTCGGTTTTATCAGAGAAGTAAGGTACCCTGAGTGGGTGTCTAATGTGGTAATAGTCTGAAAAGTCAATGGAAAGTGGTGTATTTATATTGACTTCACCAATTTAAATAAGGCCTGCCCAAAGGACAGCTTCCTTCTCCCTCGGGTTGACCAGATGGTGGACGCCACCTCAGGGCATGAACTCCTTTCTTTCATAGACGCATACTCCGGCTACAACCAGATTTCATGCATAAATCAGACCAGGACAAAACAACTTTTGTCACTGATCGAGGGCTGTACTGCTACAAAGTCACCCTTCAGGCTCAAGAACGCTGGAAAGACCTATCAGAGGTTGGTGAACAAAATCTTCAAGGAACAGATAGGGTGGAATATGGAAGTTTATGTGGATGACATGCTGGTTAAAAGCACAGAAGCACAGAACCACTGTTCCGAATTAGAAGAGGCGTTCGAAGTACTACGCAAACATAAAATTAGGTTGAATCCCTCCAAATGTGCGTTCGGGGTGACGGGGGGTAAATTCCTGGGGTTCATGGTCACCCAGAGAAGTATAGAAGTCAACATGGAGAAGATAAAAGCCATCCTCGATATGAGCCCCTTAAGTCCGTGAAAGAAGTCCAGCGGCTCACCGGCAGAGTCGCGGCCCTGAACCGATTCATGTCTAAATCTGCGGAAAGGTATCTGCCTTTTTTTAAGACCATCAAGAAAGTAAAAGATTTCTCCTGGTCCAAGAGTTGCCAGGAAGCTTTTGAAGATTTGAAGAGATATCTGAGTTCACCACCGCTCTTAACTAAGCCACTCCCGGATGTGGAGCTATTCCTTTATTTGTCAGCTAGGCAGAGCACCGTGGCCTCTGTCTTTGTCCGAGAAGAAGCAGACATCCAAAAGCCCATTTACTATGTTAGCAGAATTTTCCACGAAGCTGAGGGAAGGTATCCTTCTATTGAGAAGATGGCCTATGCCCTGATAGTAGCTGCACGAAAGCTCCGACCCTATTTCTAGGCACATACCATCACCCTCATGACAAATCAACCCCTAAGGCAGGTCCTGCATAATCTGAATGTGTTTGGAAGAATGGTAAAATAGGCAGTAGAACTAGGAGAGTTTGAAATCTCCAAAAAGTGAAGAAGCTCACCGCTAATTTAAAGACATTCCGAATAACTCAGATCCCTCGAGCTGAAAACTCCAGAGCAGACGCTTTGGCTAACCTGACCTCTTTTCGATACTTGGTACCCACCCAAGCTATCTACTAGGAAACCCTCTTCGTCCCGAGTATAGACGAAGCTCCAGTTCTACCAGTGGAAGAGGAAGCAACATGGATGGACCCAATCCTGCACTACCTGAAAGATGGGAAAATCTCTGAGTAAAAGAGCGAGGCCAAGAAATTAATCTCATGAGCCTCCTGTTACACTATCATAGATGGACAGTTGTATAAAAGAGCTCTGACCATGACATACTTAAGATGCCTTGGCCTTACCGAGGCTGATTATGCCTACCGAGAAGTCCATAAAGACATATGTGAAAATCACTTAGGGGCTCGAGCCCTCGCCTTTAAGGTCCTACACCAAAGAAATTACTGGCCTAAAATGAAAGAAGATGCTGCCAACTTGGTCAAAAAGTGCAAAAGCTGCCAACAGTACTCTCCGGTGCCACACCAACTTGCTAATCTCCTCACCTTAGTCACTAGCCCACTTCCTTTTGCTATGTGGGGGATGGACATTCTAGGCCCGTTTACCACTACAGTTGGGCAGAAGAAGCATCTCATTGTGGCCATTGACTATTTCACCAAATGGGTTGAGGCAGAGCCATTGGCTAGCATCACAGACCACCACACCAGGAATTTCGTGTGGAAATTGATAGTATGTCGGTTTGGGATTCCTCGAGTGTTGGTCACCGATAACGGAAGGCAATTCGATAGCTCCCGGTTCAAAACATTCTGTGAAGACCTTCAAATCGAGCATCGGTTCTCATCACTCGGGTATCCTCAGGCTAATGGTCAGTCCGAAGTTACCAACAGGACCCTCTTCTAGGGTATCAAGAAGAGACTAGACAAGGAAGAAAAATAGTGGCCTGAGCAGCTCCCTAATGTTCTCTGGGCCTACCGAACGACCGTATGTACTCCACCAGGAGAAACCCCGTTCTTTATGATGTATGGTTCAGAGGCTGTCATTCCTCTCGAAATCGGAGTCCCGTCAATACGAGTACAATACTTTGAACCAAATAACAACGAAGAAGGATTAAGGATAAACGCAGATTTGGTCGACGAGGCCCGAGATAAAGCCTAAGTCCGCCTAGCTGCCTACCAGCAGAGGGCTGCTCGATACTATCACTCCCGGGTTCGAATCCAGGGCTTCAAACTCCATGACCTCGTCCTGCGAAAGAGTGAAGTGTCTCGCCCTCGTCAAACGGGAAAACTCGTTCCAAATTGGGAAGGCCCATACAGAGTCCGAAGAGTTTGTAGGACGGGCACTTTTGAGCTCGAAGAATTGAATGGCAAGACAGTCCCTCACACTTGGAATGTGGAGCACCTTTGCAAATTCTATCAGTAGTATGTAATGTAAATAAAAGAATTAATAAAGTTCAGGGGTTGAGAAAACTCCAAAATTTCATTAAGTTAAAAGGGGAGGTACAAAAATAGGCGCTAACGGCCTTAGGTACAACAAAGCACAAAAAATAACCTAGTCTAAGGAAGTGGGAGCCTCTTAGACCTCGTCCTCACCTCCACCTACCTCCTGAGCATCACCCCCAGCAGTCTCTTAGGCATCATCCTCCGCTATCTCCCCAACACCAAGATCCGCTGCAGCAACCACGCCCATTTCTCCCGGGGGAGCACAAAGATCGAGGCCTGAAAAGTCGAGCCCCGAGTAAAGAAGCTCAACCTGACTCTTGGCATCATTGAAGCCCGACAGTATCTGGCCCCTGGCCTCATCCAGCAACTCTTCTTCTCTCGCAGCAGCCTTAGCGACCGTCTCCTCCATCTGTGCCTGGACCAAGTCCCTTTCCTTCTTAAGGGCATCCCTGGACTTGCGATGCTGGTCCCTCTCAAAGATGGCATCGTCCTTGGCCCGTTTGGTCAACTCCAGAGAAAAAGACAAAGCCCGCACCAGTTCCCAGGTCTCCTCCAGCTTATACTCAGTCTTCGCAAAGCGATTACCCAGATCTGTACAACGTCGAGCGAGGACGCCGCCAAGAACTCCAGCATGAAATACGAACGTTATTAGAAGATAATAAGGTAAAATAAAAACCAGGATGAGGCAAAGGGGTGTTACCTGGAAGAAGATGGTCTTCGCAGCCGAGCACAAAGCCTCGAGGGGCTTCGCCGATAGCTCCAGCATATCGCGGGGAGGGATCCCCAAGATGAGGTGCTCATGCGCAACCTTAGGGTGAGCAAACACCGAATTATCACCCCTCAGCGCCCACTGCGGAATGAAGGTGGCAGCAACCCCTGATCCTCCCCCAGAGGAAAACGGCACTGAAAGAGGAGTGTGTGCAGCAGGATACTCCCTACCCACTGAAACTGGAACCCTCAGAGGGCTCCCCTCAGCTATGGGCACCGAGGTCGAGGCTCGGGCCTTCTTTTGCTTACCCCGAGCTGCCAGCCTCTGCAGCCCTCTTCCTCTCTCAAGATATGTGTCTCGCCCTCTCCATGGCCTTGGCAGCCACATCCATATTTGCACAAAAGGCGAGTGTTAATAACTTAAAATAAAAAATCAAAGTGACTACAAGAAGGACAGGCTAAGGGCTACTATGTTCGAGGCCCGGTGGAAGGCTAGGAGGGCAAAGACCGCACCTGTGGAGCTCTTTGTTATCTCCAAGCACCCCAAATTCCAAAGGCGCGGCCAACATAGCCTTCACCGTCTCATGTTCTTGGTGTAGGAGGTGGGACCTTTTGCACTTGCCAACACGTTCCAAACTCCAAGCGAGGGGAACGTTCAAGCTTTCAGCACTCGTTATAAAAAAGAAAGCCCTTTTCCACCTCTTCACAGAAGAAGACTTATTCTTTAAAACCCTTTTTTGCCTCCTCGAACTCACGATGACCCACCCTGTATGATCAAGGTGGGCTAATTGGAAGTGCGCTTTGAACATGTTCATGTTCATTACTCCTCCCACCTCCTGGCACACGGCAATAAATGCTAGAATCAGTCGGACGGAATTGGGCACCAATTGACTTAACACGATGCCGAAATATCAGAGCACCGAGCAGAAGAACGGATGAAGAGGGAACCTGAGCCTGACCTTTAGCTGTTGCTCGTAAACACACAGCTCATACGGCACCCGGTTAGGGAGGATGTCACAAGCCCTCTCCCCACCTTCTAGATCCCTCATATGGTAATCCATGGGGATCTTAAACCTAATCTTGATCCCCACGAGCACAGACTCGACTATTGAACTTGGAATGGAGTTCGCTTTGAACGTCTACTCCTCTCTCTCAGTATCTAGGGCGTCGTCCCTAATGAGCAAGAACGCCCGGACATCCTCCTCCCCGGATAACTCCTCATCCTTAATCTCCGCGTTATCCCCTCTCCCAAGAGCATAGGGCACGAGGGCCAGAGCCCCATCGCGAAGGACGACCTCCAAGGAGGAGACCTCTTCACTGGAGGAAACTCCCATTACCTCCTCCAGCTCCCTTGAAAGATCCCCGCTTATATCACTCTCGGACATCTAACTCACTAAAGCCTTTTTGGGTTTGCCTTCTAAAAAAACCGAGTGTTCCCAAAATTCTTCTCTAGCTATGAACTCTAAAAAATGCAAGTGAGAAATGAAAGAAGCATGGATTCTTTTTTATAGAAGCCAGGCCAGCAGAATCGAGAGGAATTAACTCAACCCTCCAAACGAAGCGACGCGCCTTTTGCTGTCATCAAGGTGCCGTTTCCATCCCCCGAGGTGATAGCAGTCAATCTGAACACACCCCCCACCGTCTCCAATGCACCGCCATTTAATGTCAGCCGTCATCATTTGTTGCGCCTGCAAGAAGGTAAAACCCAGTAGGCCCAAAGTGGAGAAAAAGCCCACGAACGCAAAGAAGAAAAAACAACATGAACATAATTTCTCTAAGTCTTGATAGCTTGACCAAGTTCTCCAAGTCCGAGTGTTTGAGCTGCTCGTCAAACATTCGACCAAGTTCTCTAAGTTCGAGTGTTCGAGCTGTTTGTCAAACGCTCGAACAAGATTCTCTAGGTTGCTTGTCAAACGCTCGGACAAGATTCTCCAGGTCCGAGCGTTCGAGCTGCTTGTCAAATGCTCGGATAAGATTCTTCAGGTCCGAGCCTTTGAGCTGCTTGTCAAACTCTCGGATAAGATTCTCCAGGTCCCAGCGTTTGAGCTGCTTGTCAAACACTTGGACAAGATTCTCTAGGTCTGAGCATTTGAGCTGCTTGTCAAACGCTCGGACAAGATTCTCTAGGTCCAAGCGTTTGAGTTGCTTGTCAAACTCTCGGACAAGATTCTCCAAGTCCGAGCGTTTGAGCTGTTTGTCAAACCCTCGGATAAGATTCTCCAGGTCCGAGTGTTTGAGCTGCTTGTCAAACGCTCAGACAAGACTCTCCAAATTCGAGCTTTTGAGCTGCTTATCAAACACTCGGACAAGACTCTCCAGATCCGAGCGTTTGAGCTACTTGTCAAATGCTCGGACAAGATTCTCCAGACCCGAGCGTTTGAGATGTTTGTCAAACGCTCGGATAAGATTCTCTAGGTTCGAGAGTTTGAGCTGTTTGTCAAACGCTCGGACAAGACACTCTAGGTTCGAGAGTTTGAGCTGCTTGTCAAATGCTTAGACAAGATTCTTCAGGTTCGAGCATTTGAGCTGCTTGTCAAACGCTTGGACAAGATTCTCTAGATCTGAGCGTTTGAGCTGCTTATCAAACGCTCGGATAAGATTCTCCAGGTCTGAGAGTTTGAGCTGCTTGTAAAACACTCAGACAAGACTCTCCAGGTCCGAGCGTTTAAGCTGCTTGTCAAACACTCAGACAAGATTCTCAAGCTTTGAGTGTTTGAGCTGTTTGTTAAACGCTCAGACAAGATTCTCCAGGTCCGAGCGTTTAAGTTGCTTGTCAAACGCTCGGACAAGACTTTCCAAGTCCGAGCGTTTGAGCAGCTTATCAGACATTCAGACAAGTTCTCCAGGTCTGAGTGTTTGGGTTGTTTGTCAAACGCTCGGACAAGTTTTACAGGTCCAAGCATCGCGAGACAATTGTCAGATGCTCGGCCAAGACTTCTCCTAGTTCAAGCATTTGAAACACTTATCCAGCATTTCGACCAAAACTTTGATCATCTCATTGGAATAAGTATAAAAAAGCAGGGATATCATGCGAGACAAAGATTGAAAGAAAGACATTTTATTAATTTAAAGAATTACAACTAACAACCTCAAAAGTACAAGGAAAATATTGCCTTAACGGCCTCGAAGTACAAAGGGAAAATCGAGACACCAAGCTTTTTAGGCAGTCTAGTACATAAGTTGCCTCACCCTCTTAGGTCTTCCTCTGGTTCCCTCCCGAGCCTGACAGCCCTCACCTGCCATGAGCAGCTCCAGGCCCAGGGGACCTCCTGAACCGCTTCCGCTTGAAATCTGGAAGAGGTTCTTGTCCCCGCTCGGAATCTGAAAGAGGTCTTGACTCTCACTTGGAATCAGGAGGAGATCCTTACTCGTTGGGCAACATTCCCCCTCCAGAATGGGCCCTTTCACCCTTTTGGCTTCCATAAATCCCTCAAGGAACTGCTGACTCCCCTCTCTCTCCGTGACCATCACCATCAGAATTTTCTACGTCGGAATGGGACCCCTCAGTCAGAAGGAAAGGCCAAACCTCTCTCAATTTTCAAGAAACTAAACTTGTTTCAGTTTAAAAGAAAAGGTGTCAGAGATCCCTTTTTATAAGAAGGGAAAACACGCTCAACGAGGGGATTTAATGCAAGAAATGGAAAAAGAGGAGACTTTACGGTTTCGAGGCCACTCACACTTCTCCAGACGACTCTTCGCTCCCTGAGAATGACGAATCGGCTCCCAGGGACAGCCATCTAAACACAAGTTTGACTCACGCGTACATCTTCAGCTCCATTAAAAGCCCATGCCACACAATACTTCCTTAAGTACATAAATATACTCAAGGAAGTGGGGGGCCTGATTACGCCCAAAGTATAACGCGGTTATTTGTAGTACAGCTTTGGGGTGTCGATTCTACAGGGAAACAAGTTAATTACAAAAGAATGTGTAAACTTGAACACAAACGATAAAAGATTGATTGAAAGAATCTGAATTGTTTAGTTTATGAAAATTGTGTGAATGATTGAATAATAAAATAAAGAAACGACAAGGTTCCAGAAATCCTCCCTAGGTTCGTTGCTCTAATCCTAACTTGATTCAGTTGTTTTTATCTCGATTGTAAGTTTCACATCCCAAACAGGCAATCAGCAAATATTCAATTAAAACACATTTATAAAACCTAATGTAATTGTTATGAAATCTTCTTTACTTTCTAGCACACATGACCTAACTTATAAATTATCAAGAGACGGCGATATATCTAAACGACAATACCGCAGCAATGAAAAAATCTATAAAATAGATCTATCGGACTCAATCACACCCAAACAGGTACACATAAGAAAAGCATGACTGAACTTATATGGAAAAGAAGCATGCAATCACCGGAGTAATAATAAATCTACTAATTAAATTAAGAATAAAACATAACAATGTTTAACGAAAATTATTCCACTACAACCGAATCAAATAAAGAAAAATAAGAACAACTACACCTAAGGATTCATCTCTTTGCCTTGCTTGGAGACTAGCCAGCCATGGGGCTCATGCTTCCTTGAGTTGCCTCCGGCCTCTCAACGATCATCCTCAGCTTGCCTCCAAATTTATACTTTCGGATTGCTCCTAAAGGCCCTCTGGAGTCACTCTCTGATGATTTCAGACGAGCTTTGATCGATGCTCAAAGATAAAGTGGAGTGGATCTTATATAGGCAAATACTAAGAGTGCAATATGTCTCCCATCCGATGTGGGATACAGGATATAGAAATGCGTTTTCCAACCGATGTGGGATGTGGGATTTAAGCCCAAAATCACGCTGAAATCCCGCACAGCCCGACCTTTGTCTATTAAAACTGCCATAACTTTCTCTAGAAAAATCCTTTTGACGAACCGTAAAATTCTCCAGAAAATAGACTTCCAGATATTTCTAAGCATATATGGCTCATCTCCTTGTTATTCTCGTATCAATACATTTTAATTTTCAAAGATGATTGATCTGTACGGGCAATTCTCGTAAGTTAGTGAAACTCCTTTCCAATGCGGGCAACAGCTGTTGCTCTTTTAAGCCCTCTATCTTGTCCTTCCGGAAGTATTCCTTCACTCCAGTATGCCTCGAGTCTTTGTGCTTCAAGCAACGATAATTTTTCCTCCTCTTTTGAGCTTAAAGTACTTGAAAATGCACCGAAATAAGTCAACGACTCAAGAAAAACACTTTAGAGTTATTAAGGTATAAAAGTGCAATTCCAACATCGATCAACCCTAAAATGCTAACAATTAAGTACTGTTTAGATGCATTTTATGACTCTTATCACAACCCCCAACTAGTTTATTGCTAATCCCTAGCAATTCAAGCGAAAATAAGAGATGAATTCTATGGTAAGAGTTAAAAACAAAGTAAAGCAATGCTAGCGTTGAACCAAGAGTACTTCACTTTTTATTCTAAAAATTGCACATAACACACAGCACATAGAATCATTAAATTTCACCTAAGTCCAAAAGTAATCCAAACATCAATCTTAAAATCGTTATTGACTCTTAACATCCATCTAACCACAAACCATTAATCCAAACACCTAGATGGTTTTATGCATAAGATTCATGAATACAAGTCTTGGCCTCTAAAAACATAATAAATTGCGTGACATCAATCAAAAAAACAAGCTCTATAGGCTCACTTTTCAAATCACTCTCCACTATTGTAGAAAAATCACACTATATTAGATCAAAAGGTCTTTAATAAGCTTGTAACGTTAGGCTAAGGTAAAGGTTAAGAAAGAACGGGAAAGATTCAACAAGTAGAAGAACTTAATCTCTTAGTTTTGAACACAACTCTTTAAGCACTGGATAACCTTACTTCAACACCCAACTCTTTCAACATTTTTTTATAAGAGCATATCTCTCAATAAATCACCACTTTTCTTCTTTCTTTGCCATAATTCACTTTTTTTCTTTTCTTTTGTATTTTGGCATAAGACCATTCACCTCATTTTTCATTTTTTTTTCACAACCCCCAACTTATCTTCTTTAATGTACTTGGGTTATGGTAGTAATATTTTTTTTCTTCATATTTCCACCCTTACTCCTTTTAAGTGCTTCTCACAACATGTGTATAACTAAGTTCTTTTAAAAGAAAGGTAAGGATAAAATATTTTTAGGCTCATAAAGGTGAGTAAATGGTTTATCGAAAGAAACAAGGCTCAATTTTTCTTTTCAAGAAAAAGGCTCAAATAGGTGACTAGTGATAAATATAGCAATGGTAGGTTTGAAAGGCTCAAACGGTTCAAAAATGGCCTATATCATATCCTAAGTAGTGTGCATTCTAGGAATTCACCTCAAGTGATTATCAAGTAAGTTCTAGAGCTTGTCGAGACCGCAAAAATATTCACAAAATAATCACATAAAATTTCTCTAGATGTTATAGACTAATCATACAATCTTATCACAAATTAGAGTCTCAAACCAAATGAAGATTGATATTTAAATTAATTTCAAATCGAAACTAAATTTAACTCCTTCTAAATGCTATCTGCTATATCAATTAAGTTTATATCATTGACATGTGAATTAACTCCAAGGCAACCATAAAGCATGCTTAAAACAAAAAGAGAGGGAAAATGACACCAAGCAGTTCAATGGAAAAAGAAAAATGTATGGAAATAAAGAAAATGGAAACAAAGAGATGTGTTTCCTCCACCCGCAACTGAAAAATTACATTGTCCTCAATGTAAAAGCAAAAATTAAGGAAACTCTCTTTTTAACCAAAGGTGCGTGGAGCTGAAAATTGTGCATGACCAATTGAATTGATGCGCATGTTTGTCCCTGAAAAAAGAAATACAAAAGTAAAACTGATAAACAAGAAAAATAAATATGAAAAACAGTAAAAGTAAAAGGATATGTGGTGGGTTGCCTCCCATGAGCGCTAAGTTTTACGTCTTCAGCGAGACGCTTTTACTCCATCCTCGAAAAACATGAGTTGGATACACTAGCCACTGCTTTGCTACAAAATTTTGTGCTTTTATGCTTTAGCAATGGCAAGGAATACTTAAATTCCACCACATGTGGCTCAAGTGTTTTTGGTGATACCCATTTACTATCAGCAGTAGGGTATTTGATTCTCGCATCCATGTGACTTCTCTCAAGTAACTTCTCAAAGCATGGTTGGCAAGATGTCTTAATAAATTCATATGGCTTATCAAAAATATCAACAACATTAACGACATGGGGATAATTTGAAGAATCTTTGAACTCAAGATTATTAGGAATGAATTCTGAAGAGTTAGAATTATCTTTGATGTACTCATCCTCTTCATGTGGTTGCCATGAGACTCGAAAAACATTTACCTCTAGAGTCCTATTTCCAAACGATAATGTCATTAAGCCATTCCTACAATTAATGAGGGCATTGGTGGTGGCAAGGAATGATCTTCCAAGTATCAAAGGAATTTTGGACTCCGTGTTTATAGTAGAAACAGTATCTAAAACCAAAAAATCAACAGGATAGTAGAAATTATCAATTTGCAACAAAACATCTTCTACAATACCTCTTGGTTTTCTTACCGATCTATCCGCTAATTGAAGTACCACAGAGGTTGGTTTGATCTCACCTAGACCGAGCTGCAAGTACATGGAATATGGCATGAGGTTCACACTAGCACCCAAATCTAGCAATGCTTGACCACAAGGTTTATTTCTAATTTGGCAAGCCACCGTTGGACAGCCCAGATCTTTATATTTGGGCGGTGTCTTGCTGTTAATTATAGCACTTGCTTGCTCCATTAAGAATACTGTCTTCTTCACATTGTACTTCCTCTTGAGTGTGCATAGATCCTTGATGACTTTAGCATAGTTGGGAATCTGTTTTATGACATGAAGAAGAGAAAGATTAATTTTAACATGCTGAAGTTGTTCAAGAATCTCACCTTTTAATGTTGTATTTATCTCCTTAGGTTTAAGGAGTGCTTGAGGGAAAGACACAGGTGGGCGATAAACATCACGGGCCTTTTGTTCCTTGGGGGCTTTATCCTTGTTGCTTACGGTATTAGGAATCAAGTGTGATGGTAGAGTGGGACCATCAATTGTTTTACCGCTGCGAGTAATTATGGCATTAGTCTCTCTAATGTTTTGATTTTCAATATTGGAGGTTTGTGCCATATGTTGTCCCCTTGGATTAGGTTGTGGCTGTGAAGGAAACCGACCTTGTTCTTGAATCGTCAAGAAACTAGTCAACTTGGTGAGTTGACTCTTTATTACCTTTTGTTCCTCTTTGATCGCTTGTTGTTCCTCTAACAACCGTTGATTTATTTTTCCTTGATCTTCTACACTCTTGGCATGTACCTGCATAAATGACTTAAACATATCTTTCAAAGGTAAAGATTGTTGAGGTGCATTAAATGAGGTTGTTTCCGGTTGCCATTGGGTACTAGAGTGGGCAGGGGGTTGTATGTCGGATTTCCAACTGAAATTAGGGTGATTCTTCCAACCAGGATTATAGGTGTTAAAGTAGGGTGAGTGTGGTTTCCCAAAGGGTATACTTATAGCGTTACACTCATCCTTCATCTCAAAATAAACTGGACAATCCTTAGGTAAATAATCTACCCCATTACACATGAAACAAGGCTCATAGGACTCTACCCTAGCAACCGGTTTAGGGGTTCTAGTATCCTTGGTTTTTAAGGCTTTAATTTCCTTAGTTAGGACCTCTAAACGGGCTTTAAGGCTGTCCTCTTCCTTAAGTTGGTAAATCCCAGCAGGTTGATTTCTCCTAGTGCCTTCCATGGCATTTGGTTCAGTCCAAGTGTGGGCTTTTTCTGATAGGTCATCTAGGAAATCTATGGCTTGGTCGGGATCTTTTTGAAGAAAATTCCCATTGCACATCATTTCTATGAACTGCCTTTCTCTACTTAGGAGTCAATCATAGAAATAGCTAACTACCCACCAACTCTCATACCCATGGTGTGGACAAGAATTCAAAAGGTCCTTGAAACGTTCCCAAACTTGAAATAGGTTTCACTCTCTTTTTGTGCAAAGTTTGAGAATTATCTCTTGAGGTTGTTGGTCTTATGGGTTGGGAAGTGTTTTTGGAAGAAAACTCGGGTCATCTCATCCTAACTACCTATGTCCCTAGGCCTTAACGAGTACAGCCAAGCCTTGGTTTTTTCCTTAAGTGAAAAAGGGAAAAGCCGAAGTTTGACGGTGTCTATCATATCAGCCCTACTGTGAAAAACAGCTACTACTTTCTCAAATTCCCTAATATGGATATAGGGGTTTTCATTCTCAAACCCATGGAAAGTTGGTAGCAATTGGATCATGCTCGGCTTAAAATTGGGTTGTTGAACATTAGGGGGGAACATGATACACGATGGTGTGGCTGTACGGTTAGGGTATAAGTAATCCTTAAGTGTCCTAGTGGGTTGATCTTCGTGTTCACTCATTTCTTCGGGACTAGATGGATTGTTAAATAAAGGATTTGAAAAAGAATTAAATTCTGACTCTAACACAGGCCTATAACCAAATCTACCCACAGCGTCTCAATGTCTGTGCATGTGAGGTAACAAAATAATAAAAATAGTATAAAAAAGAAAGAATAAAATAAAATAAAAATTAATGCAGCAAGCTAAAAGAAGGAACGAAGTTATCGCCTTTACAGCTGCTGAAAAGAAAAACTATTTACAACTCTTCTACTGTCATGTCAAAAGTTGACAATCTTCTTTGTACTTAAGCGCATTTCCCCTACAATGGCGTCAAAATTTGATTACGCCCAAAGTATAACGCGGTTATTTGTAGTACAGCTTTGGGGTGTCGATTCCACAGGGAAACAAGTTAATTACAAAAAAAAATGTGTAAACTTGAACACAAACGATAAAAGATTGATTGAAAGAATCTGAATTGTTTAGTTTATGAAAATTGTGTGAATGACTGAATAATAAAATAAAGAAATGACAAGGTTCCAGAAATCCTTTTTAGGTTCGTTGCTCTAATCCTAACTTGATTCAGTTGTTTTTATCTCGATTGCAAGTTTCATATCCCAAACAGGCAATCGGCAAATATTCAATTAAAGCGCATTTATAAAACCTAATGTAATTGTTATGAAATATTCTTTACTTTCTAGCACACATGATCTAACTTATAAATTATCAAGAGACGACGATATATTTAAATGACAATACTGCAGCAATGGAAAAATCTATAAAATAGATCTACCGGACTCAATCACACTCAAACAGGTACACATAAGAAAAGCATGACTGAACTTATATGGAAAAGAAGTATGCAATCACCGGAGTAATAATAAATCTACTAATTAAGTTAAGAATAAAACATAACAATGTTTAACGAAAATAATTCCACTACAACCAAATCAAATAAAGAAAAATAAGAACAACTACACCTAGGGATTCATCCCTTCGCCTTGCTTGGAGACTAGCTAGCCATGGGGCTCATACTTCCTTGAGTTGCCTCCAGCCTCTCAACGATCATCCTCAGCTTGCCTCCAAATTTATACTTTCGGATTGCTCCTAAAGGCCCTCTGGATTGCTCATAAAGGCCCTCTGGAGTCACTCTCTGATGATTTCAGATGAGCTCCGATCGATGCTCAAAGCTAAAGTGGAGTGGGTCTTATATAGGCAAATACCAAGAGTGCAATGTGTCTCCCATCCGATGTGGGATGCGGGATAGAGAAATGCGTTTTCCAACCGATGTGAGATATGGGATTTAAGCCCAAAATCACGCTGAAATCTCGCACAGCCTGACCTTTGTCTACTAAAACTGCCATAACTTTCTCTAGAAAAATCCTTTTGACGAACCGTAAAATTCTCCAGAAAATAGACTTCCGGATCTTTCTAACATATATGGCTCATCTCTGGTTCTTCGTGTATCAATACAGTTTAATTTTCAAATATGATTGATCTGTACGGGCAATTCTCGCAATTTAGTGAAACTCTTTTCCAATGCGGGCAGCAGCTGTTGCTCTTTTAAGCCCTCCATCTTGTCCTTCCGGAAGTATTCCTTCACTCCAGTATGCCTCGAGTCTTTGTGCTTCAAGCAATGATAACTTTTCCTCCTCTTTTGAGCTTAAAGTACCTGAAAATGCACCGAAATAAGTCAACGATTCAAGAATAACACTTTAGAGTTATTAAGGTATAAAAGTGTAATTCCAACCTCGATCAACCCTAAAATGCTAACAATTAAGTACTGTTTAGATGCATTTTATGACTCTCATCAGGGCCTGTGATGTGGCTCAAAATACTCTGGCCCAGTAAACTAATACTCCGGCCCAGTAAATACTCTGACGCAATGAGTGGCCCAGTAAACTCTCTGGCCTAATGAAGAATAGCCCGGCAAACCCACACCTGGGCCCTCTCTACGCACACAGCCCTGCACCCCCTCTACGCCGCCCTACAGCGCCTACATCCGTAGTCCTACAGCCACCCTACGCCGCGTCTCCCTGCAGCCACCCTATAACACGCCCTCTCTTGAGCTTGTAATCAATGCCTTCCCATGGGCGGATGGCTATAAATAAGCCCAGATATGTTATTCACAGACATTCAGACTTATTTGCTTACACTCCAATTACTTAAGCCCTCAGTTTCTCCCTTAAAGCCCTCGTGCTAACTTAAGCTTCAGAGTGCCCTCGAAGGTCTCCCCCTTTCCTCCTTCTGAGGGCCTTTAGCTCATCCCTGCTGTCTATGCAGAGCCCAGGCCGCGTCAGCACCAAGCCACGTCAGCACCAACCGTTTTTTGGCATCAACACACATCTTACAACTTAAAAGTGAAAGATCACTAGACCTATCGTTTGCATAAGGAAAACATGGATGATTAGTAATTATGTCTTTCCTAATTCAGATTTTAATGGCTATGCTCATTGCTCAGAAATTAAAAGAAGAAAATGTTGAATGCCATAAATGTATTTGAAAACTATGGGTCGGTTCATGATGGTTTTATGATATCTATTATTCTTTGTTAAAATAATTTTTTTTTTGATAAATTCGAAGCAGCAATCAAATATCAAATGGTAGAATCTTTGGCTTAGAAGTGTTTGGCATTTTGGCATAGTTTCGAATATATTTTACCATTGACCTGAAAATGTGTACCTCCGTTCACACTTCACACAAAAAATATGGATACAAAATCTATTATTAGTTGCTAATATCACATGCACTCGGGACCACCATCATTGTGATGAATCTCCACAAATGCAAATTAGATATCATGAATTTCACCCAAATTTTGGAAGATAATCTTATTTGATTAGCTTAATAATTCAAATATTTAACGACTTCGTCAGTTTCAATTTAGCTAGTAATTCATTCACTTATCCATTAAAAAAAGTATAAATTACATTTACATTCTCTAAGTTTGACTATAATTATAATTTAATTTCAATTTTAACAAAAATAATAATTACATCTTATCTTTTATTTTGGCTATTTGAAAACTTGAAAAGCCAAATATATCCACCGCTTGCAAAAAAACAATTGCTTATTAGGTGATATTTTTCTCTTAACATATTTTAATTTTATTCTCAATTTTCACTTTATACTGAGTTTTTCGTTTGTTTCTATTGATTTAAATGAACAAATTAACATGTGATGTGTAAATGGAACAACTAACACTCGAATTCTCTAAGTCCATTTTTGTTATCATGTGCTTATTACATGATGCTACCAAGGCAAAATCAAAGATTTGTTAAGGTGTGCCATTTTTGTTTATCATTTGTGATGTAATTGCAATGTTCAATTGAAGTTCTGGCGAAAATGATGCTTTTTGAAATTTGGAGATAAAGTTGTCATTAAGCTAAACGGGAGGGATGTTGGTAGAATTTATGCATTATATTTCAACACGGTCCAAAACAGTAGAAATTCTTTGGTAAGATCTGTCCTACCAAACGTTCTGTTCCCTGTTCTAATACGTGTCAATTTAGATCTTCAAATTCCCACATTTCTCTCTCTATATAAACAGAGAGCGAGAGAGCGAGAGAGAGAGAGACAGAGAGAGAGAGAGAGAGAGGATATACAGTCAATTCCGTTTTTGGGATTTGTTGAAAAAATATTCCTTTTAGGCTAAAACAGCAACATGGAGCAGAGGAAAAACAACAAGAGCAAGAATTATGGGGAAGAAGATAGGATTGAGCACATGGGTTTTCCAGTTCACAGCCAAGTGAAAAAGATAAAGCAAGAATCTGAGAAAATCATCGATTGGCCACATGGGCAGCCAGAGATGAGACCTGTCCCCCGATATATCACAAGGCATTCGCTTTCTTGGTCTCCTTTGGGATTATCGAGCAGACCCATCTTCTCGGTTGGTGATATGTAGGATTTTATTCAAATCCTTAATTTAGATAAGGTTCTCTCTTTGTAAATATTGTCTTTTTTTTTTTAAAAAAGAAAAAGAATATTATGGCGGTAGTTTTGCAAAAATCTGGCTTCTGTAGGGGATGATGGGTTTTGGTGTCTGTGTATTTCCTCATGATTTATCAATTTTGATGATCATATTCTCACTCAGGTTTTTGCACATAATAACACCTCTCTCCCTATCTCTATAGTCATTTTTTTTCTTCTTCCCTTATCTCTCTTTTTTGAGAATTCAATGAGTTCATGGTTGCTGGGTATTAACATATTCAAGTTTTTATTCTTAGAAATTTTATTTATTTTTTCTTTTATATATGTTTTTGTTCTTTTGTTTTGGACACGAGTAATTCTAATTATATGCAATATAAATTGTCGTCCAAATCAGTTTTGAGAGTATTTTTTTTTTGTTCATTTCAATAAAAAAAAAATGATGCCATTTCTATATCTAAATTTTAAAATAATTGAGAACGACATAAAAAAATATAATTTTTAACCTTTTAGTTTCATCAAAGTTTTTAGTTGACCCTCATGGTTTTCAATTGCTTCAACTAACCCTTTTATTTTATTTACAATCATGGTGACAATTTTGACGATCCGTGTGGTGACAATTCGTAGGATTATTTGTAGGTGATAATTCGTGTTATTTTGAAGTAAGAGTTGACAAAATTACTTTTTTATATCAAAAATTTTAATATTAATATAATTTATTTATAAAATGAATAATATGATACGTTTTAATAAGCGAATCATATTAAATATAATCCGAAACAGTTAAAACAGCAAACAAAAATAACAAAACCAACTTAACAGAACACGTTTAGCCAGAGTTTAATGTCTCTAATACATCGAAGTTCAAACATACACAATTGAAAAGTCTACAAGTATGCATCCTTAGCCATCCAATAAAAAGCCTGATAACACAAGTCCTCAAGTCCACATCAAAAACACAAATCATCAAGTTCACATCATCTCCATCAATAACTAAAAAAGTCCAATGGCCATCAGTCAACCAACTCGATAGAACACTCGAAAGGATGTGTTTTTTTTTTTCTTTCTCATTTGTATTTATTTCCATTACATGTGGAGTGACTCCTCCATTGCTTTTGCTATCAAAAATAAAAAAAACATACGAAATTAGAATTCCTTTTAACTCAAACTCATCCCAAGTCAAAATTCCAATCAAATACCAAGTAGGCAAGTATACAACATAGGACCACCACTCAATCAATTTTAATTAAACCAAAACCTAATATAAATGAGTATGCACTGATAATGATTCACACATTTTTAACAAACAGAGGCAGAGAAGAATGAAAGGGAAAAGCATCAAAATAATGATTCCTAGTAATATTTTAGTAACATTACTATAGCCCAAATAAAATAGAAATCAGATTCCTACTCTGCTATTTATAATTTCAGTGCAAACAAATGGTAACCATCATTAATCATCAAATCATTCACTTACTGTGAATCCACCCCAAAAGATTCTTAATGAATTTCTATCATCAAAACCCTTCAATTTCTATATTTTCTCCAAAGCACCACTTTTATCAAATAGCCTCTCAATTGCATACACAAGCCCTCTCCACCCATCTACACCCTTATCTTTACTAAAAGTAGGCAATGCCCATTTCACCAATTCTCTCACGAATATTGTTTATATTACTGTGTTATGATTTTGGATCAATTCTCCACAAGGAGGATTTTTAATTGGTTTGGGCAAAGTGGTTTCCTATTTTATAGTTGTTTATTCTACTACTACTAGTAGTAGTAGTTTATTATGTTGTTGTTATTCTTTTCTTAATAGTATTAGAAAAATATCCTCAATATAAAAGAGGCTTTAGAGAAGGTTTGAGACATACTAATAATTCCAATATTATTACTAGAGTTAGGTGGAGAGTTTTGGGTGTATTGGAAATTTTGAGTTGTGAGGGTAATAATTTTGTTTTTCTTAAAGTTGTTGTTAAGGATTAATAAAATTGTGAGTTTGTTGGTGGCATAGGAAAGGAGGTTGCCAAACCACATTCAATTGTTGTGCTTAATATTTATTTGTTTATTTGCCTATTTATTATTATAAGTAGGTAGATTTTAAGGGTAAAATCACAACAAGTGGTATTAGAGCCTGGTCATCTATTTGAAAAAGTTGACTATTGCTATTTGTTTGTATGCAACACCATGTCGACAGGTATACCTAAATTTGAGATTCTTTTATTTAATGGAAGTAATAATTTTACTCTATGACAGAGTACAGTTCAAGATCTTCTAGTGCAACAAGATCTTGATAAGGTTTTAGAGGAAGAAAAGTGATAAGAGGTGATTGACAGAAACTAGCAATTGAATCAAAGGAATGCTATAAGTACAATCAGGTTGTCTCTTGCTCTCGAGATCAAGTATACTGTGTTGAAAGAAACTATACCTAAGAGTTTGTGGGATAAGCTTGAAAGCATCTATGCATCAAAGTCTTTCACCAACAGATTGTGTCTAAAGATGGACATCTATTCTCTAAAGATAAAAGAAGGTACAAGTCTTCATGATCACTTGAATGAATTTAACCAGTTAGTGTCTCAATTGTTTAATGCATAAGAAACATTGAAGGATGAGGAGAAGTCATTTCTCTTGTTATCATCTTTACCAAAATCTTACAAACCATTGATGCAAACATTGTTGTGGGCAAGTTGACATTGAGCTTAGATGATGTGATCGCGCTCCTACATGAGAATGAAAGGTTGATGGGAAATGAGAGCTTGTCTAGTGGTAGTCAAGTGCTTGCTGTGGAGAGGTTTAATCGAGAGAGGAGCCAATGTAGAGCGAACAATGGCTCAAGGTAGAGATCCAAATCTAGGCCCAGAGATAACGATGACAAAGAGTGCTTATATTGTGGAGAGATAGGACACATACAATTAAAAGAATTGAAAATGATGAGTGGGAATAAGAGTCATGATGGTAAGAGTAGTGAAAGTGCTAATATTACCGAGGGAAGTGATGAAAATGTGGTAACTATTGAGCACATTGAAGAAAAAGTTGATGAGAGTAATATGGTGCTACTTGATTGAGCATCTTCCATTCACCTATTCAATAAGAAGAAGTAATTTGATTGTATGAACGAACCTACCCATGTCAAAGTTTCTACTGCATGTCGGAAACACAAAGCAATTGATGGTGAAGAAAGCTTAAGGTTGAAGTTCCATGATTGAATCGTGAAGATACTTAAGAAGGTAAAGTTTACTTCCTCTCTCACTACAAATATCATCTCTTTGGGGGAGTTTGATAAGATGGGATATACATGCATTATGGGAAATGGAAAGCTGCAAGTTCTTAATGGACCAAATGTAGTGCTGAAGGCTACTATGAACAAGAAGGGTTTGTATGTGCTGGATGAGAATGTTTTGCTTGGAAAATTAGGTGGAAGAGATATGGAAGGACCAAAAGAAAGGATCGCACCAACCAAGAAGAAAGTTAGATTTTTTTGATGAGGTGTGGAGAATTTGAGACAAGTTGGAGATTTGTTTGGATTTTGGCTCAATTCCCCACAAGGAGGATTTCTAATTGGTTTGAGAAAAATAGTTTCCTATTTTATAGTTGCTTATTCTATTAGTAGTAGTAGTTTATTATGTTGTTGTTATTCTTTTCCTAATACTATTTGAAAAATATCTTCTATATAAAAGGGGCCATAGAGAAGGTTTGAGACATACTCATAATTCCAACATTATTGCTAGAGTTAGGTGGAGAGCTTTGAGTGTATTAGAGATTTTGAGTTGTGAGGGTTATAATTTCTTTTCTTAAAGTTGTTAAGGATTAATAAAATTGTGAGTTTGTTGATGGCATAGGCAAGGAGGTTGCTGAACCACATTAAATGTTGTGCTTGATATTCGTTTGTTTATTTGCCTACTTATTATTATAAGTAGGTGGATTTTAAGGGTAAAATATCAACATATTGAATACCCAGTAGGTAACTAAATCAAAAGCACTGCCCATAACAAAATAACATGAAAGAGAGAGAAAAAATAGGAAAAAGAGAGACTTACCGTCGGTGAGGTTGAACGGCTGCAAGTATGAAGCACAACTGAGATTAAGAGAGATATATAGTAACTAAGATCGAGAATGATGAAATAGGAAAGACAAAGACTTACCATCGGTGATTGTGAAGTTGAACGAGTCGTGGCTAGCTGAGATTGACAGAGAGAGAACAAGTGGCTCAGTATATAAGATCGAGAGAGAGGTATGTGATGTTGGTCTTTTGGAAAATAAATCAGGTTAGGGTTTCCATGATTCAATACAACAATTTTGAGACAGAGAGAGAGGCAAAGAGATGAGTGTGAGAGTGAGTCAGGGATTTAAGGTTTTCTTATTCTTTTATTAAAATTTTTAGCATTTTTTCTTTTCTTTTTAACTTAATTTCTAAAAGATAATTGTAACCTTAGTTTTAAACAAATGTAATCTAATTGTTGTAGGGATAAAATTGTAATTAGTATTAATATCGTTTAAAAATAAATATTAATTAAACGAGTAATAGTGAGTCATGAGTCATAATCGTGTCAATGCGACCCGCAAATTAAACGAGTCATTGAGAAATGATATGATAATTTGACATACCGGTACATGTGGAGATGTCCCTGTTACGATTAGATTAGCCCAGTGAGGGGTGATAATATGATTGTGCTTTGCATTGCATTGCACTACATTGCATAACATTACATTTCATTGATGCATTGCGGTGATTGGTCCAAGAGGGGTATGTGTGATACTTGGCCTGTGAGGAGTGATAATATGATTGGCCCGTGAGGGGAACATGTTGTAGACCCATGAAAGGTATGTGTATTGATTGGCCTGGTGAAGGGCATGATTTTATCCATGATTGTAAAATGAAAGATGTAGAGATGATTGTTGCTTGTAAATGGTTAATCTATGTATGTGGATGTGATTTGAATTAAGAAAATTTTGATAAATTAAGAATACTATTATTGTTTAAAGTAATTGTTTATTTTCTTTATGATAAGAAATAAGAAAATAAAAATCGAAAACTTATATACGAAGGCTATATTATTTTTATAATTTCAATAATGACCTTTATAATAAGATTAATAATTAATGAATTACTTTTCAAAGCGATTACTTCTAATAATACGTTTCTTACTGAGGTTTTTAATTCACTCTTTTATTTTTACTAACATTTTAGGTAGCATCGGAGGTTCTACTATCAAAGTAGAAATGAGTCCTTAATAAGACACTCGACTACGACATCCCTATCTTTTGTGTTTTGTAAGGAAATAAATTTTTGGTCATGGTTTAGTTGTAATTAAAGAAAATTTATAAGTTAGTTGTAGTGAGAGCGTTTTTTTTTATTCGGGTCTTTGTAAATTTTACAACCTTGATGATCTTGTATTGTAAGATTATTTGGGTTTGTGAGTTGAATGTATAATTTGACTTTGTGTTGAAGGAAATTTGTTGTTATGAATTGCAAGGATCAATTTTCATCATAATTTTTTTAAACAAAAATAAGAATATTATTAAAAGAAAATGAAGGGAAGGGGGGGGGGGGGGGGGGGGGGAGGGGGGGGAGGGGGGAGGAGATAAAGGAAGAACCCAAGCTTGACCTAACCTAATATAAAGCATAACTAAGGAAAGGAATACAACTGCGAAATGAAGCTACAATGATTAAAAGCCAAAATGAAAAATCAGTGCTTTTTCTTCCTAACTTCAATGTTTTTTTTCTCTCTTTTGGCTTTAATTTCTTCAATTGTGAAAAGTAGCAAGAGCTTATTCCCTTCATACTTCTTTTGGAAAGAAGCATTTTGAAGGAATTTTTCCGAAGAAGAGCGACACATCACCATGAAAGGCTGAGCCAAAGTATGAGAAATATCATCCTTACACATGAAATATAAATCAAATTTACACGGACAATCCTGCAGTCCATCATCTACAAACTCCAAAACTTCCTTTTTTATTTATTTATTAATAGCCCTCTTTGGTTTTGATTTTTTTTTTCCAGATTTAGGACTTGCCGTACGCACTAAATCAATGTGCAAAGGAGGCTCAGACTACCCAGAAAAAGACCCAAGCTCGCAGCCAATCGAACCCAAAGCGGGACCAGTATCAGAGGGCACACACGAACCAAAAAGATGTTGGAGCTGGGTAGCATCGATTGGGCTGTGCCTGTGGAGGCTGAGTACCTGAGCACAGGGACGGAGCTAAAAATTTCAACTTGTTGGGACGAAAATTTTTAACAGTATTAATAGTCCATAGCGACTTCAACGAACAGCGAAAGCCATTTCCACGGCTTGATACCGATATCTCATATTTTAACGTCAACAATACTTATAATCACGATACAATCACATTTTAACATCAACAATACCTCTAATCACATTTGTGACAACGAACTCTTATATATCATTTAAATGTGCAAATTTTACACACATATATAATGGATTATTTTTAAATTTTGGGGGGCGAGTGACCCCCACTCAAACTCATGGCTCCGCCTCTGCCTGAGCATATAACCCGTGCATGAAGTTCTGTGCATGCGGATCCACATTACCTGTTGGGCTCTGTCTTACTGACAGACCAGTAGAGGTGGGCGGCGCTGGAGGCAGTGCGGCAGCGAGAACAGCCTGGGACGGCAGCGAAGAAGAAGTAACAAAGGCCAGAGGAGGACGACCTCCACTTGGAGGGGGCTGGCCTCCCGAAACAGCCATGAACGGCCACCCCAGGGGCAACGGCTGAAGGAAAAAACTTGGTGCGGCTAGGGTTTTTCTAGAGTTTCAATTCCATCAATCCTAGCAAATATAAGAAATATACAAAGAGATTTTTCCACACCGCCTTAAAAAAAACTTTATTTCTACAATCCTAGCAAATATAAGAAATATACAAAGAGATTTTTATTTTTGATAGGAAAAGCAAGAAAAAATAACATTTTCAAACAAAAAAGCGATAACATAATACTAATTAACGTACTTAGATAACAACGAAGATAAAGTGATGAGATTAATACAAAAATCCGTTGATAAATGTTTTTTTAAAAAACAGCATTGGTCACATGCAGCACGTGCAGTTAAGTTTATCAAATATTGATGTTGAAAGGTGGCCTAAATCATGTCATATTTTAAATTTGATTCAATTCAAGTTTCATGTTAAATTCAATTTAACTCCGGTACGTCACCTAAGATGGGTCACCTAACAAACTATTTAGACACTTGGATAAAAACAATGAAAACTCTCCCGTTTAAACATCATGTAATCAGCTAAAGTACCCATCATTGATATTTGTGAAAAAATCAAAGATCAGATACTCTGAACAATTAAGATTTGAGATTTTTGATAAGTGTTATGATTTGGGGATTCTCACTGCATTTTAGTTAGATGCATAGTTAAGTAATTCAATGCAAATGTCCATCTAAAGTAAATATAAACTAACAGGGTTAAGTGATAAAGGAGATTTAATTAGAGTATATTGAAGTTTTAAAAATTTATTTAACCGAAGGGTAAAGGTAAAGAGACTCGATTTTAACACTCGTGCCATTCAAAAGTAAACGAGTAACCATGTGACGTTTGTCGGATTATAACTAGTAAATGATTATTTTGTTCCTAAAACACTACTTTTTTTTTATTGTAGTGAGTGGGATTTGTGGGTTTTGATTGGGTCTATAGTTAGTAAGATTAGGTGGCTGACTAAGGTGGCTACCTCGCAATGTGTTAACCAATTTAACAATTTGATCTAAAGAATAAACCGTGGGAATCAACTGTGGCATTGAACCTGGAAAGATGTAATTAAGAATTACGCTGCTATGTTTTGCCAAATAAACAAGAATTAGGCTACCATGGAAAGTACAAAATCGCAAGAAGAAATCAGATAAAAATCCTCAAACCTTCCCTAATTAACATAAAAATTAAATTTTATTTCTTTTATAGCTTTGGTCGGTCGGGTAGGGGAATGGATACACAAAGATCTTAAAAGGAAGTTAAAATTAACTTCCATCGTAATTAAAATGTGTATAAATCTATTTATCCTGACAAAGAACGGTGGAGCTAATTACCCAAGACTTACTCTTTTTTCTGCCAAGAAGAAAGGCTTCTTACTTTCTGCACAAGAATCATCTAAATAGTGGTTAAGGCCTTGGAACGAAAAAAAGGACAACACAGCAAGAAAGTTCACTTTCAATGGATTCTCCATCACATATGGTTAGTTTTTTTTTCTCTCTCTTAACGCATATATTTTTTATCTATGTTTTTTGTTTCTAATATAAAATTTATTTTATTTCTTTTGAAATTAATTTATCTTTCCACAGACTTGCGTTCTAAGGG
Organism: Bretschneidera sinensis; assembly: GCA_023935145.1. Classification (NCBI taxonomy): domain Eukaryota; kingdom Viridiplantae; phylum Streptophyta; class Magnoliopsida; order Brassicales; family Akaniaceae; genus Bretschneidera; species Bretschneidera sinensis. The sequence continues at coordinate 51,010,811 of CM043701.1, forward strand.
TGAAAATGCAATCTCCTGAATGGTATAAGAAACTTATTGAAGTATTGAAAGGAATTCAAGGTTTTTTATGCATCATTTTGTTGTACCATATATATATATATATATATATATATATATATATATATATATCAAATTTAACTCTTTTACTAATGTGATTAATTATTTTTTGTTTCAGGAGTATCTTACAGCATAGATGCACAACAAGGATTGGTATACGTTTCAGGGAAAATAGAACCACACAAATTCTGAAGAAGCTAGAAAAAGCAGGCAGACATGTAAGGCTTTGTCAAGTGAAGTATGGAAATAGTCCATATTACCCTTGTGATAATAATAATTTGGAGAATAGAGGATATTATTATCATCATGATTATAGAAATAGTCCATATTATCCTTGTGATAGTCCATATTATGGAAGGATTGATTATTATAAGAATAATGATCATTTCCATGGATACTATCGATATGAAAATTTTGAAGATCATGGAAATAATCCTATGCAAATATGGCAGCAGCACAACCATCAATATTGTAGCCCTGTCGATGATCAACAAGTGTCGTATGATCAATCTCCCGAAGCTGATTTTCAAAGTGATGATCATGAATTCAACAAGTTTAAAAAGAAAGCTTGCTGTTGCATTATGTGATCTGTTTGAATTTTGAGATTGAATACAAGGTTTCTTCATGTTCACATATAGCTTTTCTGAGGGTCTTGTAAGATTGAAGCCAGATCGCCGGAGCAATCAGAAAGATTTTCAAGGATTGATCGCTTGTTTGTTACTTCCTGTTAGGCACTATTTATTTTCTGTCATTCAAGATGTTTAAATTGGCTAATTTTATCTTTTAAGGAAAACTTACAATCTTTTTGTGAAACCTTTCACGTCCTTCTTTATTTTAAGAAATAATGGTTACCATAAATTGTTTAAAGTTGCCATTGCAGTTGAAAAGACATAACCTTATAAGTGTCATTCGCAATGTCAAAAGTCAAACGTTTCTTTAAACACTAAATCCAAATTCTCTTCTTCATGAAATCTTTAACTTGCACATTCCCTGGTATTAAAATCCAAACGAATTGTTCATGATCTTGTTCCCAATTTTATTTTTGATAAATAATTCAATATAGAACAAGAAAATATAGTGTTTTCAATCCCCTAAAAACAAAACTTTAACTCATAAAACCGAAAATCCCTATGATCCCCCAAATTATAAAAAATGATTCCTTTGAGCAAGAACTAAAAACAAGGAAAAGAACTCATAAATTAATTAACAAACAAAACACCCACCACATGCTCATAATCACCTCAATGATCTAAGCAAGAATCCACTAAGTTTTTGACCGAGCATTTTGTCCTAATAAATCTAAATTAAAAGCTAAAATGACTTATTGGCTTAAGCAAAACCACTTAAATGTCAAAACAGCCAATTAAGTTGCTAAACCAACATGGTGCAACAAAATAATGAATTCGAACAAAGCTCCTTAATTGGCCCTCATGTGCATGACTTCCTCCAAATCGAGATCCGTACCCAACAATTAAGAGTGACCCATGCTCGGACCGTCATGGGCTGCATAGTCTTGAGTGTCGTATAATTCTGATAGTTGGGTTTTCCCTTGAAGACCAAGCTAGGCTTGCGACCATTGCAGTACATGGTACAGACAGGGATGAAATAGAGCAGGAAAGAAGCGATGTTAGATCTTGGTCTGTGTTTTAGGTTGTTGTTGTGGTGATTGTGTAGAGCCTGGTAATTTCTATTGAAATATTCTGATTTTGGGGCTTGTACTTTGATGCATATCAGGGTGTACCGATGTAGTTTGAGTTGTAAAATTTTTCGTACTTGAATTTTTGGGATTTGAAAGCAAGTAAATTAATTGAGATTTGATAATTAATAGACGTCTTGGGGGAGGTGTAAGGTTTTTAAAGAGTTTTTGGTGGTTAATAAAAGAAAGGAAGAGTTTAAAGATGAGAGTTCAATTAAGTAAGAGTTTTAATATAAATAGGGGAAGGAAATCAATTTTTTTTTTTGGAAGAGTCTAGAGAGAGAGAGAGAGAGAGAGAGAGAGAGAGAGAGAAGAGACAGGGAAATGGTTGAAGATCTTGGCAAGGATCTTGGGTAAGAACTTGATTTCCTTTACCTAGATTGTTATGTATGTTCATCAACTAAAGATTTGAGTTCTTGAAAGTAAGATTTATGAAGAAAGTTTAAGAAAGTGTTTTGTTCTTGAAGAAAAATGGGTTTATGTACAAGGTGTGTTGATTTAATGATTTTAAGTTCGATTTCTCTCTTGGGTAATGTTAAATCTTTGATTTAGAACTTTTGATGACTTGTGTTTGATTTGATTTGAAAGTCCCATGGGAGATATGGGTTTTGATTTGAAGAAAAATGTGTTTTTGCCTTAAAATTTTCAGATTTCGCAACTAGACAATCGACTGTCCATTGAGCATAGTCGACCGTGAAATTCTCTAGACCCTCGACAATCGATTGTCCAAATGAACAGTAGACTATGGAAATTTCTGGGCAGCCTACAATCGGCTGCCCAAGAGGGACAGTCAATTGTCCGAGCACCTGAACCTATTTTTAAGCTTTTTCTTCGAAAATAAGTAACTATTGTTGGAGTATTTCAATCCTAAACTTCTCCAAAGGTACTATGAGTTTGAATACATGATAAAGTGTTGGAAATCACCTTGACAAGATGCCCAGGTGGTGATCTTCCAAACACCCAAGTCTAGAATAACTTGTAATGAAATGAAACAGCAAACGAAAGCAAGAAAGAAAAGAAGACAAGCGATTTATTATCGAGGTTCGGTAATAGCCTACGTCCCTGTGAGTTCACCTGAACTCTCTGCACTAAATCAATGGTTCTTTTACAATCACAGCAACCCCTCTCCAAGAATCTCAAGTTCTTGAAGAAACAAAGAAGAAGAAAAAACAGAAAGTGATAAGAACTAACCCTGGAATTTTCCCAAGAAAATTCCCTTTACAAGCCCTTCAATCCCCTTTCTATTCTACTCACTCTTCTAAACCACCAGCCTTACAAATGAGTCTCTCTTGTTTTGTGTCTTTGCACTCTTTACAATTCTCTCACTTTTGATCACAAGTTATGTCACATTGTTGTTGAGAATGAAGCTAGGTCACTCTTTATATAGTGCACCAACTTCTTGTCCAATCTTGAGTGTCATTCTCCACCCTTAGATCTTGATGACCAATCAACCATGGCCCTTGATCAATCCTTAGTGATCCTATGCATTTTGAATATGTCTCCACGCACTTAACAAAGGCTGAATCAAATGGACTATGTGTGCCTTCAAGGTGCGGCCTAGAGCAGGGCACACTTGCTGTCCCTCTAGGCGTCGCAGCCTGGACCTCCTCAGCAAACCTCCACCTTCTGGGCGCCGCGGCCTGGGGTAGTCTGGGCCGCGGCCAGACCTGATGCACACCCATTTTTGCTGCTTTGTACTGAGGCACACTCCAAGTGTGCTGAGGCTTCAATGACTTGATACTTGACCTCTTCCAACCTTGTTTAAACCTTGACCATGTTTAAACCTTAACCATGTTTAAACCTTAGACAAATACCAACAATCTCTACCTTTTCCTAAGTGTTTAAACCCGAACCATTGTGCGGATCCAAACTCATCTTGAGTTATCAATCAACCAACTCCAATCCTAAGTAGTCCAAGGCAATGATTGAACTTACTTAGGGGTAGAACTTTAGTGCCTAAATTTATAGGATTTTCCTCCATGGCTACCTTGTTTACATGAATGCATCATTCAGTAACATTTTCTTAAATGAAATGATATCGAACATCCATGTACTTTGTCCTCTCATGGAATGCCGAATTTTTACACAAGTGCAATGCACTTTGACTATCCGAAAACACCACCACCTGCTCTTTCAGGACCTTCAACTCTTCTAACAACCCTTTGCACCACATAACCTCCTTAATGGTTTCTGTTGCTGCTATGTATTCAGCCTCGGTTGTTGAGAATGCTACCGCAGGCTACAATTGAGCCTTTCAACTTACACAGTATCCGTTTAAGCTGAAGAAGTAGCAGGTAATCGATCTTCTTTTATCCCGGTCTTCTCCATAGTTTGAATCAGCATTACCCTCAACACAGATGGACTTATCCCTCTTCTCATAAATCAGCCCCACTTTTGGGCTTCCCTTCAAGTACCTCAGTAACCACTTCATCCCAAGCCAATGCTCCTTTCCGGGATCACTCATAAACCTGCTGAGAACACTTATTGCATGAGCAAAATCAGGTTTAGTGCTTACCATGGTGAACATTATAGAACCAATCGCACTAGAGTAGTGGACCTTTTCCATTTCTTTCTTCCCTGCCTTCGATCTCGGACATTGATCGCTGGAGAACTTGAAATGACTAGCAAGGGGAACCTTCACTGGTTTGCTATTTTCCATAGAGAACTTAGATATCATTTTCTCTATGTAGGAAGTCTGGAAAATCTTCAATTTGTTTTTCTCCCTTTCTCGGATGATATTCATTCCAAGGATCTTCTGTGCATGGCCAAGATCCTTCATCTCAAACTCCTCATTGAGTTGAGACTTCAATTTTCTTATCCTCTCCATGTTGCTCCCAACCAGCAACATATCATCAACATAGATCAGGATGATCACCACTTCCTCCACCTTCTGTCCCTTGTAATACAAGCACGAATCATAGTAGCTCCTTATGAAACCCAAGCTGATTACAAAGGAATCAAACCTCTTATTCAATTGTCGAGGTGATTGTTTCAGGCCATAGAGAGATTTCTTCAATTTACACACCAACTCTCCTGCCTTTCTTTTTTAAAGCCTTTGGGTTGCCTCATGTAGATGGTCTCATTAAGCCCTCCATGTAAGAACGCTATCTTCACATCCATTTGCTCGATTTCCCAATCAAATTGGACCACCATTGCCAATACTATCCATATCATCTTGTACTTCACAATCAGTGAGAAGATTTCGGTGAAATCTATGCCTTCTTTTTGTGTGAACCCTTTCACCACTAGCTTAGCTTTATACCGGACTTCATCTCCTGGAGTGTTCCCTTCTTTGATTTTGTAGATCCATTTACAATCCACAACTCTCTGTTTTTCTGGTTTAGGCACCAATTCCTAAGAGTTGTTCTTTCTCAAAGAATCAATTTCTTCCTCCATAGCTAGCTGCCACTTTGACGAATCCTTACACTCCATGGCTTCTATGTAGGTTTCTGGTTCAACCATTCCTCATTCTGTCCAAGGAGCTGCTACATTAGCATCTGCAAACCCTTATCTCAAAGGTGGTCTGACCACCCTCCTTCCCCCGTCCCTTGTGAGCTGGTAGTCATTCTGTCTTGCTGCATCAATCTCTTCCAGTTCAGCCTCTTCTTGAGTGCCTTGAGCTTGGCCTTCATTAGTGGGCTCTACCTGGTCCGAACCCTCTGGCCTTCCTTGCACTACCTGAACCGAATTCTCCTTGATGCGATGCTGCAAAAATTTCGGACTGGTTTGCTCTCTAGCCCCTGCAGGGTTAGTTTTCTCCAAGTAAGGAAATAATAATTCATTAAAAATAACATCCCTACTTATAACGAGTTTCATTCCTTTTGGTTCTAAAGACCACAACCTATACCCCTTAACCCTATCACCATACCCTAGAAATACACATTTTCTAGACCTTGGGTTAAGTTTATCATCATTTTGATGTGCAAATGCAGCACACCCAAAAGTCCTAAGGTTGCTCAACTCAGGGGGTTTTTCACTCCACATCTCCTTGGGAGTCTTGAGCTCTAAAGCTCTAGAGGGTGATCTATTTACAAAGTATGCAGCAGTAGACACAGCTTCCCCCCAAAAATATTTTGGTAAACTCGATCCTATTAACATGCACCTAACTTTTTCTATAAGGGTCCTATTCATCCTCTTAGCAACTCCATTTTGCTGAGGTGTTTTACAACTGTTCTATGCCTTAGAATGCCATTTAATTCACAAAATTTATCAAAATCCTTATTACAAAATTCTAAGCCATTATCGGTTCGTAAATCCTTAACTACCCTACTCGTTTGAGTCTCCAGCAACTTTTTTCACACAATAAATTTATTCAAAGCATCTAATTTATTTTTAAGCAAATAAATCCAAACCTTTCTTGAATAATCATCAATTAAAGATAGAAAGTAAAAGTTACCTCCCTATGTTGGTATTCTTGCTGGTCCCCAAAGGTCCAAATGAATGTAGTCAAGAATGCCCTTAGACTTGTGCACTCCGGTGTTGAAGCTGACCTAGTGTTGCTTCCTAAGAATGCAACACTAGTAGAAATCCAATTTCTCTACTTTGTCTCCTCCAAGTAGACCATCCTTGCTAAGAACCTGCAGGCCCTTTTCGCTCATATGTCCTAAGCGAGTGTGCCAAAGGGCTGCCCTATCCATCTCAGCCATCAAGCTTGCTGCTTGATCCTTGATTTCTGTCTCTTTGATCATCTCATAGAGTCCATCTTTTATTGCTGCTTTGATCACTACCAAAGATCCCTTGGTCACCTTGATCTTTCCTCCCTCTACTTTGTATGTATACCCCATGGAATCCAGCTACCCCAATGAGATCAAGTTCCTCTTCACATTCGGAAGATACCTCACATTCCTCAGCAGCCTTGTGACTCTATCAAAAATCCTCAACTGGATGTCTCCTATCCCCCTCACTTGGCAAGAATTGTCATTCCTTAAGAAAACCTTTCCATCATTGGTTTCATTGAAATTCTTAAACCAATCCTGGTGGGGGCACATGTGATGAGCGCACCCGGTATCCAAGATTCATTTTCCGTTGCCTTCTTGCCCCTTGCTCATATCCGAGCACACAACAAGAACATCATCATCTTGTTGTTCTGTTTTGGCAACCGAAGCCCCTCCATTCTTGGTATGGCTTCTTTCCTCATCCTTCATCTTCTCATTACAATCTTTCTTGAAGTGACCTTCCTTGTGACAGTAGTAACATTTCTTCCCTCCAAATCTTAGTTTAGAGTGTGCTTTCCTATAGCTTTCTTCTCTACCTTTGTCCCGGTAGTAGCTAAGTATGTTACTGTGCACTCTCCCATGGCTCTCTCTGCTACCTTTGTTCCGGTAGTAGCCATGCATGTTGCTGTGCACTCTCCTATGACTCTCTCATTTACCTCTGTCCCGATAGTAGCCATGAATGTTGCTGCCATACCGAGTTGCTGGCTTTCTTTTAATGCACAACCCTTCTCCACTTGATGCACTCCTCATCTTGGCATCAAGATCATCTTGTAACTCCTTTTTAGGATCAAATTTAAAAGTAAAGATTTGTTTACAAAGATACCTCTTATTAGGGAGAGTCTTAGCAAAAAATAACTCATCTAGTTTCTTCCATATAACAGCTGGATCTTCCAAGTCTCCGCACTCCTTTATTACATTATCTGACATGTGCAAGAAGATGGTGCTGTATGCCATCTTCTTCATCTTATTCCGCTGGACCTCCATGGTACTTGCTGGAAAAGCATCATCTTCTCCAATCACCAAGTCCACTTTCTATTGCATAAAAACAACCTTGATCTTCTGCTTCCACAGGGAAAAATCTCCATTTCCATCAAACTTCTCAACAATGAAGTTTGAAGCCATTTTGCGGAGAGAATCCCAGATTTATACAGCACCCACAATTGCTTTCTAACTTCTTCTAAATCTCAAGAATACGATCGAAGATTGATCTCAATACCGTTCTTGAATCACCCTCAAGAACACGATCAGATCTTGATCTTTACTCCATTCTTGAATCACCCAAGAAGTTTGTTCTTTAATTCTTGGAGTCTTGCTTCGATACCTTCTGTTCTTTCTCTAATACCCTGCTGTGCAAGCTCTGATACCACTGTTGAAAATCACCTTGACAAGATGCCCAGGTGGTGATCTTCCAAACACCTAAGTCTAGAATGATTTGTAATGAAATGAGACAGCAAACGAAAACAAGAAATAAAAGAAGACAAGCGATTTGTTATCGAGGTTCGACAATAGCCTACGTCCCCGTGAGTTCACCTGAACTCTCTGTACTAAATCAATGGTTCTGTTACAATCACAATAACCCCTCTCCAAGAAGCTCAAGTTCTTGAAGAAACAAAGAAGAAAAAGAAACAAAAAGTGATAAGAACTAACCCTAGAAGTTTCCTAAGAAAATTCCCTTTACAAGCCCTTCAATCCCTTTTCTATTCTACTCACTCTTCTAAACCACCAGCCTTACAAATGAGTCTCTCTTGTTTTGTGTCTTTGCACTCTTTACATTTCTCTCACTTTTGATCACAAGTTATGTCACATTGTTGTTGAGAATGAAATTAGGTGACCTTTTATATAGTGCACCAACTTCTTGTCCAATCTTGAGTGTATTTCTCCACCCTTAGATCTTGATGACCAATCAACCATGGCTCTTGATCAATCCTTAGTGATCCTATGCATTTTGGACATGTCTCCATGCACTTAACAAAGGCTGAATCAAATGGACTATGTGTGCCTTCAAGATGCGGCCTGAAACAGGGCAAGGTGCGTCCTGAAACAGGGCACACTTGCTGTCCCTCTAGGCGTCGCAGCCTGGACCTCCTCAGCAAACCTCCACCTTCTGGGTGCCGCGGTCTGGGGTAGTCTGGGCCGCGGCTTGACCTGATGCTCACCCATTTTTGCTGCTTTGTGCTGAGGCATACTCCAAGTGTGTTGAGGCTTCAATGACTTGATGCTTGACCTCTTCCAACCTTGTTTAAACCTTGACCATGTTTAAACCTTAGACAAATACTAACATAAAGTTTTAAAATTTAAGATCTTTAGGAGATTCCTTTGGTTTTAAAACATATTAGAACGATTTTTATAAAAGTCCTAAATAGAATGAAAAATTGTTTATGAATTAACCCATAGATTTCTATATGCTCGTATAAATTCCATGATAGGTTTTGGGTGTTAAATGTTTATACACTTTTGAGTGATTATATTAAGTATATATGTATTTGTCTAGTGCGACTGGAAGGAAAACTCAAAGGCTAAGAAGTAAATCCAAAATTGGATCTTGGCTCGACAAAGGTGAGCACACCATACTTTTAGTAATTGTGTTAAACTGTATAATAGAAATAAAATTAGGGAAATGTGATATGATTGTATAAATCTTAAATAATAGAATTCTGAGAAAAGTGAGTATATAAGATTTCAATACGTTAATGATAATGAGAAATACTATGTGAAATACTGTGTGAAACATATATATATATATATATATATATATATATATATATATATATATATATAGACACACACACACACACGATGAGATACGAGTTTAGAAATGATTTGACGTGGTTGTGTTTGAGGAATTATGATGTATCTGCTTGTAATGAAAGTGATTGAATTTCTTGTTAGGAAAATTTGATGTGTATGATTGTGATGAATGTGATTGGTTGGATTGGTATGAAAATGTGATGTACTGATTTGTGAATGTTTGTTTGAACGTCCATTTCTTGGTGAAGGCATTGTCATGCTATATATATGTTTAATGTATTATAAGAGAAGATCCATATTATTGAGGACCCAGCTCAGAAAAGGTGTAAGGAGGGATTCAAGATTAAGAGAGGACAATCCCAGTAAGGAGTAGGGGAGAATCCCAGTAGGGGGTAAGGAAAAATCCCGGTAAGGAATATGAGAGAATTTAAATGATGAAAGGAACTCCCCAGTAATGGGTAGGGGAGGATTCAACTTATATTGTGAAGATTGATATAAAGATACATGGGATATGCCCCTGTTGTTATACAACTTGCTCAATGACAGGGCGTTATAATGATACGAAACTACGTACATGATTATACATCTAATTATTCTTTTGTTAGCGCATCATTTATGATTAGCCCACGAGAGGCATACTTTACATTTATGAATGGCCCATGAGAGGCATGTGATGTTTTGGGCCTGGTGAAGGTCATGAATGATGATTGTGATGATGGAATGGTATTTCATTGGAAGTTCTTTATTTTTATTGACTTTATAATTAAGTACAATGCCATAAGCTTTGTATGATTGAAAGGCTTGTAAGGATTTCGGTAAGTCTTGGCTTAACTGTTATTTCTTCTTATTAAGAAATAGAGATAGATGATTGGAGGAAACTTAATAAAATTTAAATTTTAATACCTTCAAAATTTGATGAATTATGTTACAGTTATAATTGAAATGAAAATTTGTCCTCCAATACGATTACTGGTAGTAATGTGTTTATCATTGGGCTTTTTAGCTCACTCATTTATTTGCTAATATTTCAAGTAGTACCATAATTTTTATGGTCAAGTTGAAGGGAGTCCTTTATAAGGCATTCGTCTACGACATCCTCATTTTTTGGATTTTTATTGTTAAGAGTCTATTCAAAAGTTTTGAAGTGGGAAGTTTTTTCCCTTTATGTATGATCCCAAAGTTTTAAACTTTGACCCCCATGTGTTGTAAATGTTGTTTGGTTATGTAAAATTGTATGTTTGCATATAGATCGGTGTTAGAAAAGTTAAGAGGTGATGATACCTCCTCGAGTAGGGCCCACTTAGGGATGGGTCCTTATAGTTGGTATCAAAGCTTTAGGTTTAAGATTCTGTAGACTTAGTTGCATGGTATATGGTGCATATGATAGTTAAAAGTCGGTTATGTAAAGTTAGAGGGGATGTCGTATGGGAGTAGTAAACTGTACTGGTTTAGGTGGGGGTAAGATGTCTTAAGACTAAAGCTGAATTGACTTGTGTTTGATTGTTGTGTGAATTTGGTCTGGTTTGGAATGATTTTATGATGTTTGAAATTTCCGTGGTAATACCTTTTAATGAGAACTATGAGTGTGATTGCTTTGAGATAATGAGGTATTTTGATTGATATATTGTTCGTATGTGTGAATGTATTAGTATATGGTTGGTAGTTTAACGATGATGTGGACAAGAGAAAATTGAGAAAAATGTCTTTTTAAGGAGTTCTAATTATTTGAAAGTGTTACTTTGATATATATATATATATATATATATATATATATATATATATATATATATATATATATATCCCAAATTATAAGCTGAATGAGTTGTACTGAGTCATATATGAACGCTTCTTTTAATGAATTTTTTTTTTATGACTTATATGTTAAGGATTTTGGGAAATGTTAATGGTATGAATACCTTGTGACGTGCAACCTAGGTAAGTGCCTATTGTTTATATTATAAGATGAATTAGACAAAACTATGAATGAGGAGTTAGTGTGATCATATTCAGAGTTGATGTGATCATATTCAGAGTTGAATATGAGAAAGAAGAGTTAAGTGGATATCGAATAATGAAATATTTTGAAAGTCCGAGTTATGAAATCATTTAGAATTGTGGGAAGTTCAGAGAGTTAGAGAATTGTATCGATTCATAGAAAGTATAGATATACTGTTAGTAAGAGAGACTTGAGAAGGGTGATTAAAGTTCAAGCAAGAGTATAGATGGACTAACAATTGGAAAAAGAGGAAATTATTAGATAAGTGGTTAGCGTGAGGAATATGTTTTAGTAAAAAGTGATGCCGATAAAACAAGAAAAGTTAATCAAGTAATGAATGATGGCGTTAGATGAATTACGAAAAGAAATTTCTTGGTGTTGTAAGGCTTTAAGAAAGACGGTAAAGGAAGTATATTGGAAGGTAGAAATTATTGTGTAAGAACCTGTAAAGAAGGAAGGTGTAGTGGAATTTGATTTGATCTTAAAATTAATAGAAGTTGATACAAGAGATGATGGATTTATTCAAGCCTAGGAAGCCTTGAGTTGTGATTCAAGGATGAATAATTTAATGGTTGATGCTAATGGGGTGAACTTAAAAGTTTTATATTACTTGGAAAAACAAATTTACGAAAATTGTTTGAAAATGAGAGATAGACTGAGAAGGTGACAATCCAAATGTTTTGTGAATCCTGATCAAGGAAATTTCGAGGATGAAATTTTTATTAGTGGGGGAGAATTGTAGAGCTCGGTAATTTCTATTGAAATATTCTGATTTTGGAGCTTATACTTTGATGCATATCAAGGTGTACTGATGTAGTTTAGGTCGTAAAGTTTTTCGTACTTTAATTTTTGGGACCTGAAAGCAAGTAAATTAATTGAAATTTGGTAATTAATAGATGTCTTGGGGGAGGTGTAAGGTTTTAAAGAGTTTTGGGTGGTTAATATAAGAAAGGAAGAGTTGAAGGATGAGAGTGCAATTAAGTAAGAGTTTTAGTATAAACAGGAGAAGGGAAATCAAATTTTTTTATTGGAAGAGTCTAGAGAGACCGAGAGAGAGAGAGAAAGAGAGGAAAAAAGTGAGAGATGAAAGAAGGAAGGAAAAACAAGAAGAAAGAGAAGAAGAAGAGAAAGAGAAAAGGGAAATGGTGGAAGATCTTGACAAGGATCTTCAGTAAGAACTTGATTTCTTTTACCTTGATTGTTATATATGTTCATCAATTAAAGATTTGAGTTCTTGAAAGTAAGATTTATGAATAAAGTATAAGAAAGTGTTTTGTTCTTGAAGAAAAATGGGTTTATGTACAAGGTGTGTTGATTTAATGATTTTGAGTTCGATTCCTCTCTTGGGTAGTGTTAAATATTTGATTTAGAACTTTTGAGAACTTGTGTTTGATTTGATTTGAAAGTCCCATGGGAGATATGGGTTTTGATTTGAAAAAAAAAATTGTTTTTACACTAAAATTTTCAAATTTTGCGACCAAGCAATCGACTGTCCATTGAGCACGATCGACTGTGAAATTCTCTAGACCTTGAAAAATCAACTGTCCATTTGGACAGTCGACTGTGGAAGTTTCTGGCCAGCGTACAGTTGACTACCCAAGAGGGATAATCGACTATCCGAGCCCCTGAACCTATTTTTCAGCTTTTTCTTTGAAAATAAGTGTCTATTAGAGTATTTCAATCATAAACTTCTCCAAAGGTACTATGAGTTTGAATACATGATAAATTTTTAAAATTTAAGATCTTTAGCAGATTCCTTTGGTTTTAAAACATATTTGAACGATTTTTATAAATCTCCTAAATAGAATGAAAAATGGTTTATGATTTAACCCATAGATTTCTATATGCTTGTATAAATTCCATCATAGGCTTTGGGTGTTAAATGTTTATACACTTTCGAGTGATTATACTAAGTATATATGTATTTTTCTAGTGCGATTGGAAGGAAAACTCAAAGATTAGGAAGTAAACCCGAAGTTGGATATTGGCTTGACAAAGCTGAATACACCTTACTTTTAGTAAGCGTGTTAAACTGTATAATAGAAATAAAAGTATCGAAATGTGATATGATTGTATAAATCATAAATAATAGAACTATGAGAAAGGTGAGTACATAAGATTTTAGTACGTAAATGACAATGAGAAATACTAGGAGAAATATATATATATATATATATATATATATATATATATATATATATATATATATATATATATGCACACACACACATTGAGATACCAGTTTAGAAATGATTTGACGTGATTGTGCTTGAGGAATTATGATGTATCAACTTGTAATGAAAGTGATTGAATTTCTTGTTAGGAAAATTTGATGTGTATGATTGTGATTGGTTGGATTAGTATGAAAATGTGATGTATTGATTTGTGAATGCTTGTTTTCGCGTCAATTTCTTGGTGAATGCATTGTTATGCTTTATATATATGGTTAACGTATTATAGGAGAAGATTCATGTTGTTGAGGACTCAGCCCAAAAAGGGGTAGGGAGGGATCTTATATATATATATGTGTGTGTGTGTGTGTGAAGATTGATATACATATAGATGGGAGATGCCCCCATTGTTATACGACTTGCCTAATGACAGGGCGTTATAATGATACGAAACTACGTACATGATTATACATCTAATTATTCTTTTGTTAGTGTATCACTTATGATTGGCCCACGAGAGGCGTATTTACATTTGTGATTGGCCAGTGAGAGACATGTGTTATGTTGGGCCCGGTGAAGGGCATGAATGATGATTGTGATGATGGAATGGTATTTGATTGGAAGTTATTTATTTTTATTAACTTTATAATTAAGTACAATGTCATAAGCTTTGTATACTTGAAAGGCTTGTAAAGATCCTGATAAGTCCTGGCTTAACTGTTATTTCTTCTTGTTAAGAAATAGAGATAGATGATTGGAGGAAACTCAATAAAATTTAAATTTTAGTACCTTTAAAATTTGATGAATTATGCTACAGTTATAATTGAAACAAAAATTTCTCCTCGAATACGATTACTGTTAGTAATGTGTTTCTTATTGGGCTTTTTAGCTCACTTCTTTATTTGCTAATATTTCAAGTAGTACCAAAATTTTTATGGTCAAGTCGAAGGGAGTACTTCATAAGGCATTCGTCTACAGCATCCTCATATTTTGGATTTTTATTGTTAAGAGTCTATTAAAAAATTTTGTAGTGGGAAGTTTTTCCTTCATGTATGATCCCAAAGTTTTAAACTTTGACCCCCATGTGTTGTAAATGTTTTTTGGTTACATAAAATTGTATGTTTGCTTATAGATCGGTGTGAGAAAAGTTAAGAGGTTATGATACCTCCTCGAGTAGGATCCACTTGAGGATGTGTCATTACAGATGGTGGTGGTGAATTCATTGAGGTCGTATCTAAGATAGATGGTAAAAACTTTCTTGGTGGAGGTTGTGGTGATAGTGTTGATGGCTTCAAAAAGGGAAAGGTGGACAGAGGAGGAAGAATCGACAGGGAGAGTTGATTTTGTTTTTGGTTTTGTCAAGTGAAGTATGGAAGTCCATAATACCTTTGTGATAATAATCTAATTTGGAGAATGGAGATATGATTATTATTATAGAACAACAATTGATCATCGTGATTACAAAAATAGTCAATATTAGCCTTGTGATAGTCCATATTATGGAAGGATTGATTATTATAGGAATAATTATCCTTGCCATGGATACCATCAACACGAAAATTTGAAGATTATGGAAATAATCTTGTGCAAATATGGAAGCAACATAACAATCAATATTGTAGCCCAGTCGATGATCAACAAGTGTCGTATGATCAATCTATAAGGCTTAAATATAATCTAAACATGCTAAACAATTTAAATAGCATATAGATCAAATGTGGAATTAAAAGGACCGTAAACATACCTCCAACCATTGAAGCTTTTCACTTACACAATTTGCTATTCTCTCGGTATTGGTTATTCTAAACTCTTAGAACTCTCTAATTTGATAGTGTATGAAAGAAAAAAATGAGTAGTATCGAGTTTAGGAACCAAACCTGTATTTATACTTGTTATCCCATCAAGAACGTCCATTCATATTCCATACATTTGTTACCACAATCAATGGGTAGCCAAAAGGTTGAGGCAGCCAAAAGGTTCATGGGCAGCTAAAAGGTTGAGGCAACCAAAGGTTGAACATGGACCATAAATGGATTAGTTACATTCTCCCACTTGGTCCATACATTTAACCTAACTTAATCCCATTGATTATATTTTAAGAAGTAAATACATGAATCATGGCGATAAGTCCTCTAAGAGTGAGTATTACCTTCCATGTATTACAATGCATTTAGTTCTTCAAGTATTATTCTTCATGTGGCAACATTTCTTAATGAATAAATCCTATGTTTATTCTTGGTCCTGTACTGATGAATTTTCTCAAAGAAATTAAGGTGCACATGAATATGAGAAAACATCAAAATATGTAAGAGTTTCATTAATAAACTGTATGTATACACTTACAAAGTGGAACCAAGTCCCATTTTCTCTACATGATCCTTGAATTTCAGAGGTGGTATGCCCTTAGTCAAAGGATCAGCGATCATCAATTCAGTGCTAATATGTTCAATGACCATTTTCTTTTTTTTTACACATTCTCTTATGGCTAAATACTTAATGTCGATGTGTTTACTTTGACTTCCACTTTTATTGTTCTTATCCATAAAGACAGCAACTGGATTGTCATAGAAAATTCTCAATAGCCTAGATATAGAATCCATGACTCTAAGCCCAGAAATGAAACTCCTAAGCCATACACCATGTGAAGTGGCCTCAAAATAGGAGACGAACTCGGCTTCCATAGTAGAAGTAGCAGTCAATGTCTGCTTGACACTTCTCCAAGAAACAACTCCACTGACCATTAGAAAAATGTACCCTGATATAGATTTATATGAATCAAAACAGCCAGCGAAGTCTGAATCAGAGTAGCCAATCACATCCAGATTGTCCGTCTATCTATATATCAGCTTTTAGACTTTAGTTCCTTGAAGATACCTCATTACTTTCTTTGCAGCTCTCCAGTTGTCTATACCTGGGTTACTTTGATATCGCCCTAGCATCCCTACAGCAAATGCAATGTCAGGTCTAGTGTAGACCTGAGCATACATAAGGCTTCCGACTACAGAAGCATATGGAATGTTCTTCATGGATTCCCTATCAAAATCATTCTTCGGGCATTGGTTCAAATTGAACCTATCACCCTTCACAATGGGAGCTACACTTGGTGAATAATCTATCATCCGAAATCTCTCTAAAGCTTTGTTGATATAAGTTTCTTCTGACAGACCTAAAACATCTCGAGGTCTATCTCTATGGATCTTAATGCCAATGACATAAGATGCCTCACCCATATCTTTCATATCAAAATTTTTAAAGAGAAATTGTTTCACCTCATGCAGCAAGCCTTTATCATTGGTTGCAAGTAAAATATAATCCACATATAAAACAAGAAAACAAATTTTACTCCCACTGACCTTCTGGTATATACATTGATCTATGGGGTTTTCAACAAAACTGAATGAAGAAATTACTTCCTGGAATTTAAAATACCATTGACGGGAGGCTTGTTTTAAACTGTATATGGATTTCTTAAGCTTGCAAACCAAATGCTCACCATCATTAGAGGAGAAACCTTTAGGTTGTTTCATATAAACCTCCTCCTTTAGATCTCCATTAAGAAATGCGGTTTTCACATCCATTTGTTGCAGCTCAAGGTCAAAATGAGCAACTAATGCCAAAATAATACGAAGAGAATCTTTCTTAGATACAAGAGATAAAGTCTCCATGTAATCGATTCCTTCTTTTTGAGTAAATCCCTTGGCAACAAGTCTTGCTTTGTATCTCTCAATGTTGCCTAATGAATCTTTATTGGTCTTAAAGATCCATTTGCAACCAATGGCCTTCGCCCCATTAGACAACTCTACAAGATCCTAGACTCCGTTGTTTTTCATGGAATTCATCTCTTCCTTCACGACATCGTGCCATAAGGTTGACCCTTTGTAACTCATGGCTTGTGAAAAGGTTTCAGGATCATTTTCGGCTCCAAAATTATAGTCAGATTCTTGTAGATACACAATGAAGCAAATATATATACATATATCGTGAGTAATCATCGATGAAAGTGACGAAATATTTCTAACCATGTGCGTCCATGTCTGGACAACATATATCAATATGAATGATTTTAATATGTCCGAACTCCTATTAGCACATTTCTTGGACTTGTTGGTCTGCTTTCCCTTAATACAGTCCACACAAGTCTCAAAATCAGTATAATCTAGAGTACTAAGTATCTCTTCATTCACTAATCTTTTAATTCTTTCTATGGAGATATGTCATAATCTCCGGTGCCATAACATAGAGGAGTCATCGTTAATATTATACTTTTTAATGCCAGTTTGAACATGTATTGAACTATAAGTGGCATCATTTTGTAAATAAAGATGATAAAGACCATCAGACAAAATACCATTCCAAACACAATCAGTTTTATAAAATAAACTGAAAGATGTGTCTTGAAAATTAAAGGAATATTCAAATGGTATAAGTCCAGAAACAGAAATCAAGTTTCGTGAGAAACTTGGTACATAAAAGGTCCTTTCTAATTTTAAAATAAAGCCACTACTTAAAATTAAAATGCAAGTTCCAATCGCCTCCATATGTGAGCCCATCTTGTTGCCTGATAAGATGCTTTGCTCACTTCCCGATGGCTTCCTTAGGTTTTGCATACCCTGCAAGGAGTTTGCAATATGGATTGTAGATCCAGAATCAATCCACTAGGTGTTAATATTAACATTAACCATATTAGATCTATAACAAACAAATGAGGTTGGATTACCTTTCTTCTCAAGCCATTTTTTGAATTTGATGCATTCCTTCTTCATATGTCCCTTTTTTCTTCTTTCTTGATATCAACTTGAGGTGGTATTTTACCTTTCCCCTTCTGATTAGCTTTGTGATTGGCTTGAGATTTGATAGGTTTAGCTTTGTCCTTCCTACAGGTAGTAGCCAGCATTACCCTCTCACCCAGTTCCATCACAAGTCTTTCTTCTTCTTGAACACACATGGTTATTAATTCATTAATTAACCATTTGTCTTTATGTGTGTTGTACGAGATTTTGAAGGCTCGTACTAAGTTGGAAGGGTGTTTAGAATGTAGTGTACCAGGAAGGACTCCGACATATCAACCTTGAGTTTCTTAAGTTGAGCTGCAATGTCACGCATTTACATTATGTGCTCGCGTACACCTTTTACGCTGGTGAGTCTGAGGGATGATAATTTCATTATCAAGGTGCTTGCCAATGCCTTTTCTGAAATGATGAATTGATCGTCAATGGCTTTCAGCAAATCACGGACTTTCTCATGCTGGTCGACAGAACCACGTATACCAGCAGTTATCTTAGTCTTGATAAACATCACGCTGAGCCGGTTGGATTGCTCCCATCGTTCATATAGCATGACTGCAGCTGGATTGCTGTTATCGGCGATTGCAGGTGGTTCGTCATTCCTAATATCATAATCTATGTCCATCCACCCTAGATGGAGGAGAATCATCTCCTTCCATATCTTATAGTTATCTCCCCTAAGTTCGGGTATGTCACAACGGATATCAGAAAAACTAGTGGGTTGAGTAACTGCATAAAGTCCAAAAGCTTATGTCAAGATTTGATGTCTAATTTTCTAAATTGCATGTTTTACCAATGTAAAAACACACTGAAATTGAATCTAATTTCATTAAAAATTACCTGTGGGCTAAATTTTTAATTCAATAAGATTCTTTATACTTTATGATAGATTTTATCAAACTATTTTTACTAAATTCATAATGTATATTGTGATTACAGTTTGATGTTTTTCTATCTTTAAACTTTATGATAAAACTATTAAATTAATTCTTCCTAACTCCTATGGGTAAATTAAGAAAAACTAATTTTAATATATTATCCTAATTAATTATATAAACACAATAAAATCCCTATGGGGTAAAATCATTATATTTATATAATTAATTATAATTAATGTCCATTATTTGATCATAATCCACTTAATATTTGATTTTTATATAATTAAAGATGCTGTGGCTACTCTTTAAATATTTAAAATTATATAGTTCACTAGACATTTATATTTACTATATTTTAGGCTCTACTTAATGCCTAAAAACAATTACGCAGTAACATAATAGGCAATCACTAAGAGTGCTCCCAGGATAATTGGTAAGCCTCATTAAAAACCAGAATCCTTAGACAGAGCATTGTTCCAGATCATGCTGTCTTATGCCAACTACAAATTGTTTATGAATTATTCACAATTTTTAACTTAAT
The DNA here is from genome assembly GCA_023935145.1 of Bretschneidera sinensis. Taxonomy (NCBI): domain Eukaryota; kingdom Viridiplantae; phylum Streptophyta; class Magnoliopsida; order Brassicales; family Akaniaceae; genus Bretschneidera; species Bretschneidera sinensis. Next base: position 51,030,397 of record CM043701.1, read on the forward strand.
TGTTCATACTAATATATTATGAACCTTAATGTGTTATGCACAAATTAAGTTTTATGAGAATAACCTAAGTTTATATAATCTTACAATATCTAAACTTAATAATATGTTATCATATGTAAATAAAATTCTCATAAATAAAACATAAATTGCATAATTAAACATAATATTATGCACTTAATTTAATTCATTGCATAAAATAAACTCATTTTAAAAGCATGAATTGAAAAACAAAAAATCATGCTAAATATGAGCATTTAATCAAATTGTATATATAGAAATAACATAAATAGTATATATGCATAATCTTAATTTGAGCAAAATAATCAAAAGTTTGATCCCAGGGGGAATCAAACCCAAGACTGCACTCCCAAATTTGCCCTTACCACTAGTCTACCCCAGGGGGTTCATTAACATTATTTTTGCAAATAATTACAAATCGTATACAAAATTGTGAAAATCCATAAAATTAGGCCAAAATTTGAACTTCCAAATATATATATATATATAGAATTTTTGAAAAATTACCGAATTTGGAAACTGCAAGATATTTTCCTAAACCAGTTGTCTTCAACCTTCAGCCGAGTCGTTTTTGACCTGTTTTCAAAACCCAACTAAATATTGACTTCCAAGATACCAAGGCAAGATTTAAAACTCAAAAATACTAGAAATCAAATTTCTTAATGATTTCTAGTATTATTTTCCATAAAAAAATTCTCAAAAAACAAATTTGAAATCAAATTATTTTTCAGGTATAAATCGAAAGTTTTACAGATTGCTTAATACTTCAAGGCAGAGGCAAACAATGCTCTAATACAAAATATAAGACTTAAATATAATCTAAACATGCTAAAAAATTTAAATAGCATATAGATCAAATGTGGAATTAAAAGGACCGTAAACATACCTCCAGCCATTGAAGCTTTTCACTTACAAAATCTGCTATTCTCTCGGTATTGGTTCTTCTAGACTCTCAGAACTCTCCAATTTGATGGTGTATGAAAGAAAAAAATGAGTAGTACCGAGTCTAGGGACCAAAATTGTATTTATACTTGTTCTCCTATCAAGAACGTCCATTCGTATTCCATACATTTGTTACCACAGTCAATGAGCAGCCAAAAGGTTGAGGCAGCCAAAAGGTTGAGGCAGCCAAAGGTTGAACATGGACCATAAATGGATTGGTTACACAATCTCTAGAAGTTGATTTTTAAAGTGATGATCATGAATTCGACAAGTTTAAGAAGAAGGTTTGTTGTTGCATTACATGATCTCTTTAAAGTTTGAGATTGATGATAAGGTTTCTTCTTGTTGACATCTAGTTTTTATGAGGGTCTTCTAAGATTGAAGCCAGATCGCTGGAGCAGTCAGAAATATTTTCAAGGATTGATCCATGTGATAACCATTTGATCGACAACATATGTGTCTCATTTGAAAAACAAAATTCTATTCCGGTATTAAGTTAGAAAAGAAAAACATTTTTTTTTTGTTTTCCAAAATTGATTAAAAATTTGCAAATTGTTATATCTTCCATTGTTTCTTATAAGTCTTGCAAGTATAGATGTAACTAGTATTGAACCCGTGCAAATGCACACGAATATTTCATTTAAGAAGATAAAATATAAAAAAATAAAACTACAAATAATTTATTAATTTTATCATAATAAATAAAAATACATAAAATAATTAAAGATTTAAACTAAAATATTGTTTAAAGATAAAGAGATGGTCAAATTTGTACCTTTCAAATATATAGTCTCTATATTTATTTTGGACATGTATATGGCTCTTTGCATCTTTTAGACTATTATAACAAGTCATTTTCATTGACACCTGCTCTAGTGTGCACCTACCAATGTGATCGATGATTCAAGATCTGCTATACATAATACTAATGATTTTATTAAAGACAAGAATATTTAGAACCTATTTAGTTTTGATTAAAATAGTACCAATTTAGTTTTCATTGTTATTTTATAATATCTAAAAATTAAATTTAGTTAGTTTTAAGATATTTAAAATTTAAATAATCTAATTTGGAACACTTTTTCTTAGGTAATATTTTAGATTACTTTGTTTGAGTTTAGTATTTAAAATTTAATGACCAAATATTTTAGTAGACCTTTAAGAGATAATTACAAAATTTGAAATAGTTATAGGGGTTTTTAAGAAATAATTGTAAAAATTGAGATAGTTGTGGACATATATTTATAAAGTAAAAATTTATTATAATTATCAATGTCACTTAAGAATGAATAAACTAAATTGAAATAATATATAATTTTTTTTTTACAAAGGGGTAACTAAAGAAAGAGATAGTTGATAAAGTTCAAAACCCAACTAAATGCTATTTAATTTGTTGTACGCATTTTGAAAATTTAGATGTAGAAAAATAAATTGGTGGAAGAAATAAAATGGTAGTGTTGGAAATCACCTTGACAAGATGCCCAAGTGGTGATCTTCCAAACACCAAAGTCTAGAATGACTTGTAATGAAATGAAACAACAAACGAAAGCAACAAAGAAAAGAAGACAACCAATTATTATCGAGGTTCGGCAATAGCCAACGTCCTCGTGAGTTCCTCTGAACTCTCTGCACTAAATCAATGATTCTTACAAGTTACAACAACCCTCCTCAAGAATCCTAAGTTCCTAAAGGAACAAAGAAGAGAACAAGAACGACCTAATCACTTTCTATACTAATCTCTCTCTTTTACAACCAGCCTCTCTAATGAGTCCCTCTTGTATGTTTGTGTCTTTGCACTCTCACACAATTCTCTCATTCAAACATATTCTTGTGTCTCACTTGTGTCTTGTCACAATGCCTTTCACATTACATTCCATCTTGAGATTGAACCTAGGTGACCCTTTATATAGTGCACTAACTTCTTGTTCAATCTTGAGTGTCATTCTCCACCCTTAGATCTTGATGACCAATCAACCATGGTCCTCTATCAATCCTAAGTGATGTTGTGCATTTTGGACTTGCACCCATGCACTTAACAAAAGGCTGAATCAAGTTAATCATATGTGCATCAGTGTGCCTAGTGCCTAGGCACTGAACAGGGCGCGCTACGGCCTTGGGCAAAACACCTTTTCACCACTTTCTGGGCGCCGCTGCCTTGGTGAGGGAGAGGTGTGGTGCTGCCCTCCACCAGGACTTCCTCCTTGCTGGGCACTGTGGTCTGGAAGGAGCAGGGCTACGGTGCACACTAAAGCTAAACCTTTCACAGCTGTGCGCACTTCTTTGTCTTGCAGAAAAGAGAGGTGTGCACACACCTAAAGTGAGGCGCACACTTATGTGCACTCCTTTAACATGCTGAAATTCATTCTTCCATCTCTTGTTCAAACCTTAAACCATGTTTAAACCGTAGACAAATACCAACAATCTCTACCTTTGTCTAAACGTTTAAACCCGAACCATTGTGCAGAGAACTTCAGGATCCAAACTCATCTTGAGTCATCATTCAACCGACTTCATTCCTAGGAAGTTCAAGGCAATGATTGAATCTTCTTAGAAGTAGAACCTTGGTACCTAAATCTATAGGACTTTCTTCCGTGGCCTTCTTGTCCACATGAATGCATCATTCCGTGCCATTTTTCGGAATGTAATGATATCAAACATCTATATGCTTTATCCTCTCATGGAACACCGAATTCCTCCACAAGTGCCACACACTTTGGATATTCGAAGACATCACCACCTGCTCTTTTAGGACCATCCACTCGTCCAACAACCCTTTGTACCACATAGCCTCCTTTATGGCTTCCAAAGCCACTATGTATTCTGCCTCCATTGTTGAGAGTGCTACCACCGGCTGCCACTGAGCTTTCAAATACCTCAGCAACCACTTCATCCCAAGCCAATGCTTCTTTCTGGGATTACTCATAAATCTGTTGAGATCACCCATTGCCTGAGAAATGTCGGGTCTAGTGCTTACCATCATGGACATGATTGGTCCAACCACACTAGAGTAAGGGACCTTTACCATTTTCTTCTTCTCCTCATCCATTCCAGGAAATTGTTCGCTGGAGAACTTGAAATGACCAGCAAGGGGAACCTTCACTGGTTTACCATCTTCCATAGAAGACCGAGAAACCTTCAACCTGTTTCTTTCTCCCTTTCCCAAATTCTTCTCATACCAAAGATCTTTTGTGTAAGGCTGAAATCCTTCCTCTCAAACTCCTCACTAAGTTGAGATATAAACCTTTTCATCCTCTCCCTGCTGTTCCGAACCAACAACATATCATTAGCATAAATGAGGATAATCACCACTTCATCCACCTTATGTCCAGGTGAGAAGGTTTCTGTGAAATCCATGCCTTTTCTTCTCGTGAACCCTTTCGCCACTAGCCTAGCCTTATTCCGAACTTCATCTCCTGGAGGGTACCCTTCTTTGATCTTGTAAGTCCACTTGCAATCCATAACTCTCTATTTTCCCAGAATGTGCACCAATTCCCAGAAGTTGTTCTTTCTCAAAGAATCCATTTCTTCCTCCATAGCTAGCTTCCATCTTGGCGAATCCTTACATCCCATGGCATTAATGTAAGTCTCTTATTCACTTCTCTCTCCTTCTGTCCAAGGAGCTGCTGCATCCATAGCATCCGCAAAACCATATCTTGAAGGTGGTCCGACCAGTCTTTTTTCCCGGTTTCTTGTGAGTTGATAGTCCTTCCGACTCCCTGCATCATCCTCTTTCAATTTAGCCTCCTCATAAGTGTCCTGAGCTTGGCATTCATCAATGGGATCTACCTGGTCCAAACCCTCTTGCCTTCCTCGCTCTACCTGAACCGAATTCTCCTTGATGCTATGCTCCACAAATACCAAACTGGTTTGCTCACTAGCCCCTGCAGGGTTAGTTTTCTCCAAATAGGGAAATAATAATTCATTAAAATTAACATCCCTACTTATTATGAGTCTAAATCCTTTTTGTTCTAAGGACCACAACCTATAACCCTTAGCCCCTTCCCCATATCCTAGAAACATATATTTTCTAGATCCTGGGCTAAGTCTATCATCCTTTTGATGTGCAAACGCAGCACACCCAAAAGTCCTAAGGTTGTCCAACTCAGGGGTTGTCCACTCTACATCTCTTCGGGAGTCTTATGGTACATAATCCTAGAGGGTGATCTATTAACCAAATACGCAGCAGTAGACACCGCTTCCCCCCAAAAAAATTTAGGTAATCCGGATCCATCTAACATGCACCTAACCTTTTCCATAAGGGTCTTATTCATCCTCTTAGCAACTCCAATTTGCTGAAGGGTTTTCACAACCGTTCTATATCTTAAAATGCCATTTAACCTACAGAATTGATCAAGTTTTTGGTTAAAAATTTCTAAGCCATTATTAGTTATTAACACCTTTACTACCCTGCCCCTTTGAGTCTCTACCAGTTTTTTTCACACCACTAATTTATTTAAAGCATCTGATTTATTTTTAACCAAATAAACCCAAACATTTCTTAAATAATCATCAATTAAAGATAGAAAGTAAATGTTACCTCCCTGTGTTGGTGTCCTTGTTGGTCCCCAAAGGTCCGCATGAATGTAGTTAAGAATGTGCTTAGACTTGTGCACTCCGGTATTGAAGTTGACCTGATGTTGCTGCCTAAGAACACAGCTCTTGCATAAATTGAGTCTTTCTACCTTATCACCATCAAGTAATCCATTCTTGCTAAGAACTTGTAGGCCTTCTTCGCTTATTTGTCCCAAGTGAGTGTGCCAAAGGGCTGCCTTCTTCATCTCAGCCATCAAGCTTGCTACTTAACTCTTGATGTCCGTGTCTCCGATCATCTCATAGAGACCATCCTTTATTGCTGCTTTGATCACTATCAAAGATCCCTTGGCTACCTTGATCTTTCCTCCTTTTGCTTTGTATGTGTACCCCATGAAATCCAGCTACCCCAATGAGATCAAATTCCTCTTCACATCTGGAAGATACCTCACATTCCACAGCAGCCTTATCATTCCATCAAACATCCTCAATTGGATGTCTCCTATCCCCCTCACTTGGCAAGAAAACCTTTTCATCATTGGTTTCCTTGAAATTCTTGAACCAATCCCGGTGAGGGTACATGCGATGAGTGAACCCGATATCCAAGATCCATTTCCTGCTGCCTTCTTGCCCCTTGCTCACAATTGAGCACACAGCAAAAACCTTATCATCTTGCTGTTCTGTTTTGGCAACCGAAGCCTCTCCATTCTTGGTATGGCTTCTTCCCTCATCCCTCATCTTCTCCTTTTAATCTTTCTTGACATGACCCTCCTTGTGGCAATAGTAACATTTATTCCCTCCAAATCTTAGTTTGTAATGCATTCTTCTATAGCTCTCTCCTCTATCTCTATCCCAGTAGTAGCCATTTTTGTTGTGCACTCTCCCATGGCTCTCTCCTCTACCTCTGTCCCGATAGTAGCCATGGTTGCTGCCATACCGAGTTGCTGGCTTTCTTTTAATGAATAACCTTCTTCCACTTGATGCACTCCTCATCTTGGCATCAAGATTATCTTGCAACTCTTTCTTAGGATCAAATTTAAAAGCAAAAATTTGTTTACGAAGATACCTCTTATTTGGGAGAGTTTTGGCAAGAAACAACTCATCTAGTTTCTTCCATATGACCGCTGGATCTGCTGAGTCTCCGCACTCCGTTATGACATTATCTGACATATGCAAGAAGATGGTGCTGTAAGCCATCTTCTTCATCTCAATCCGCTGGTCCTCCGTGATACTTACTGGAAAAGCATCATCTTCTCCAATAGCCAAGTCCACCTTCTGTTGCATAAGAACAGCTTTGATCTTCCGCTTCCGTAAGGAAAAATCTCCCTTTCCATCAAACTTCTCAACCATGAAGTTTGAAGCCATCTTGCAGAGATAATCCCAGATTTTTGCACTACCCACAATTGCTCTCTAACTTCTTCTAAATCTCAAGAACACAGATCGAAGATTGATCTCAATTCCGTTCTTAAATCAACCTTAAGAACACAATCAGATCTTGATCTTTACTCCGTTCTTGAATCACCCTTAAGAACACGATTAGATATTGATCTTAACTCTGTCCTTGATTCACCTCAAGTACACAATCAGATATAGATCTTAACTCCGTTCTTGAATCACCTAAGAAGTTGACCTCCGATTCTTGTAGTCTTGACTCCGTCACCTTCTGTTCTTGCTCTGATACTCGTTAATCTTGGCTCTAATCCCGCTGTCCAAAGCTCTGATAACACTGTTGTGGTATCTCCTCTAGCTCTGATACCATTGTTGGAAATCACCTTGACAAGATGCCCAGGTGGTGATCTTCCAAACACCCAAGTCTAGAATGACTTGTAATGAAATGAAACAGCAAACGAAAGCAAGAAAGAAAAGAAGACAAGAAATTGTTATCGAGGTTTGGCAATAGCCTATGACCCCATGAGTTCCTTTGAACTCTCTGCACTAAATCAATGGTTCTTACAAGTTACAGTAACCCTCCTCAAGAATCCTAAGTTCTTGAAGGAACAAAGAAGAGAACAAGAAAGACCTAATCACTTTCTATACTAATCTCTCTCTTTTACAACTAGCCTCTCTAATGAGTCCCTCTTGTTTGTCTGTGTCTTTGCATTCTCACACAATTCTCTCATTCAAACTCACTCTTGTGTCTCACTTGTGTCTTGTCATAATGCCTTTCACATTACATTCCATCTTGAGATTGAACCTAGGTGACCCTTTATATAGTGCACCAACTTCTTGTTCAATCTTGAGTGTCATTCTCCACCTTTAGATCTTGATGACCAATCAACCATGGTCCTCTATCAATCCTAAATGATACTGTGCATTTTGGACTTGCACCCACGCACTTAACAAAAGGCTAAATCAAGTTAATCATGTGTGCATCAGTGTGCCTAGCACCTAGGCACTGAACAGGGCGCGCTGCGGCCTTGGGCAAAACACCTTTTCACCACTTTCTGGGTGCCGCGGCCTTGGTGAGGGAGAGGTGCGGCGCTGCCCTCCACCAAGACTTCCTCCTTGCTGGGCACCACGGCTTGGAAGGAGTAGGGCTGCGGCACACACTGAAGCTGGACCCTTCACAGCTGTGCGCACTTCTTAGTCTTGCTGAAAGGAGAGGTGTGCACACACACAAAGTGAGGCGCACACTTGCGTTCACTCCTTTAACATGCTGAAATTCATTCTTCCATCTCTTGTTTAAACCTTAAACCATGTTTAAACCTTATACAAATACCAACAGGTAGAAGTATAAATTTAAATTATTTTATTATATTCAAAGTATCTAAATAATAATGTGATTGCTATTCATAATTGTTGTAGAAATAATTAATCACTAATTTAAAATTGTTGCAAAAATTTCAACCAATGCTTTTTTAGTACAGTAAAAATTCTACCACTTATCTATTAAAAGATTGAATCTTAAAGAAGACAGCAAAATGTATAATGGCCCATCCCTGGGTGGGTCCTACCCGAGGAGATATCATCAACTTTCAGCTTTGATCACAATGACCTATATGCAAACACACAAATTTACAAGGTAAAAAACATTTCATTCAACTAATTACAAGTTAAACAATCACAATTTACATGAACAAACAACCTTTACAACACATGGGAGTCAAAGTTTAAAGCTTTGGAATCATAAATAAAGGGAAAACTCTCCACTACAAAAATTTTAAATGGACTCCTAACGAAAAACTCAAAAGAATGAGGATGTCGTAGATGAATGCCCTATCAAGGACTCCCTTCGACTTGACCATAAAACTTTTGGTACTACCTAAAATATTAGTAAATAAAAGAGTAAGCTAAAAAGGCCAGTGAGAAACACATTACTAAAAGTAATCGTATTGGAGGAGAAATTTTCGTTTTAATTATAACTGTAACATATAATTCATCAAATTTCAAAATTATTAAAATTTAAGTTTTATTGAGTTTCTTCGAATCTTCTATCTCTATTTCTTAATAAGAAGAAATAACAATTAAGCAAGGATTCACCCAGATCTTTACAAGCCTTTCAAGCATAAAAAAGCTTACAACATTGCACTCAGTTATAATTTCAATAAGAATAAAGAAACTTCAAATTAAATATCATTCCATCATCATAATCATCATTCATGCCTTTCACCAGGCCCAACACACCACATGTCTCTCATGGGCCAATCATAATGCATGCCTCTCATGGACCAACCACAATGTATACCTTTAATGGGCCAATAATAAAGTATGCCTCGCTTGGGCTAATAATAGAGTATGCTTCTCATGGGCCAATCATGATGATGCATTAATTGAGAAGTAATTAGATGTATAATCATGTATATAGTTTCATATCATTATAATGCCTCGTCATTGGGCAATTCATATAACAACGGGGATGTCTCCCCACGTATCTGTATGTCAATCTTCATAATACAAGTTGGATCCTTCCCTACCCCTTACTTGGTGAGGTCCTTTCATCATTTAAATTCTCACCTACCCCTTATTGGGATTCTCCCCTACCCTTTACTAGATTCTCATATATATATATATATATATATATATATATATATATATATATATATATTTCAGATCCCTCCCTACCCCTTTTCGGACTAGGTCATCAACAACATGAATCTTCTCGTATAATACATTAACCATATACATATAGCATGACAATGCATTCACCAGGCAACGAACATGTGCACAAGCATTCATAAATCAAGTACATCACATTTTCATACCAATCACGTTCATCACAATCATACGCATCATAATCTCTTAGCAATCAAATCAATCATGAAGTTTCAAAGATAAACTGCGTCAAATTATTTCCATAATAAAATCTCGTAAATATACATTTCTTATTATATGTATATAGTTATAACTTTACAAGGCATCATTAATCGTATTTATGTAATAATTTTGTAAGTACTCATGACTTTTCACTTTTCATTTGTATGTTTCACAACTCTTACAAATAGTAAGGTGAACTCACCTTTGTCGAGCCAAGATCCAACCTCGGGTTTACTTCCTAACCTTTGCGTTTTCCTTCCAATCGCACAAAACAAATACATATATACTTAGTATAATCACTCAAAAGCATACAAGCATTTAACACATAAAGCCTATCATGGAATTTATACAAGCATATAAAAATCTATGGGTTAAATTATAAACCCTTTTTCATCCTATTTAAAACTTTTATAAAAATCGTTATAATATGTTTTTAAAACCAAAAGAATCCTTTCAAGATCTTAAATTTTCAAACTTTATCATGTATTCAAACTCATACTACCTTTGGAGAAGTTTAGGATTGAAATACTCTAACAAAAGTCACTTATCTTTAAAGAAAAAGCTGAAAAACAGGTTCAAGAGCTCGGACAATGGACTGTCCCTCTTGGGTAGTCAACAAATCTTTCATAGGAAAGTCGACTGTCCAAGGTCCAGAGAGTTTCATAGTCGACTATGCACTTTGGATAGTCGACTGTTTGGTCGTGAAATCTGAAAATTTTAGGACAAAAACACATTTTTCTTCAAATTAAAACCTTTATCTCTCATAAGACTTTCAAATCAACTCAAATACAAGTTCTCAAAAGTTTTAGATCAAAGATTTAATATATCCAAGAGAGAAATTGAACTCAAAATCATTAAATCAACACACTTTGTACATAAACACATTTTTCTCAAACTTTTCTAAAAAACGCTTGGATTCTCAAAACTGCATCTCAAAACCTTAACTAATTAAACATGCAGGATTAAACAAGAAGAAGTAAGGCAAAAATATTTACCTTAAGCTTGCAAGAAAATCTCCCTTCTTTTCCTTCTCTCATTCTCTTCCTTCCCTTTATTTCTCTTTTCTTCCTTTTTTTTTCTCTTTTTCTTTCATCTCTCTCTCGGTCTCTCTAGACCCTTCCAAGGAAAAATTTGATTTCCCTTCCCTTTTATATATCCAAGTTCTCCCTTAATTGCACAAACATCCCTTCACTTTGTAATTCGCTCATCACTTATCTACCATTTCTTAAAACTCCAAAAGTTTACCCAAACACAAGTTTTTAAATATCAACCTTTTTTTATTTACTTTTCCCCAGTCTCTACAAAACCAAGTACAATTTATTTATTACTCAAAATTGAATAGGTACATACTTTCATGCATCAAGGCGAAAACTCTAAAATTAAAATACTCCAATTTAAAATGCCGGTCTTTACAAAATATATAAATAGAAATAATATATATCCAACTTCCTTTAACATTTATTCACAATGAAATAAATACAAAGACAAAAAGTATAGTTATATAATTAATCTCGTCGTTGAGATAATATAAAAAATGTGAACCTAGAACAGTACAACAATTACTTCTTTCCCACAGTCTTGCAAGTTGGCAACAACACCTGTAGACAATGAAAAAACAAATAATAAAAAAATTGTAATGTGGATTGTAAATCAAATTCAAGTAAATAAATATAATAAAAATAAACTTGTACACCTAGCAAAGATAGCTAAAATACAATTCAAGAATAAATTACCGCTACAATAATGAAGTAAATCTAGTGTAATTGTAACAGTAATTTGATATTTTAAAATTACAATAAAAAAATAACGACTATAAGACTAATGTGATGATTTATTGGTAAAAGAGTTTAGTAAAGCTGCATAAGTTCTATTTATAATGAGAGTTTGTTTTTAGCTTGAGAAAACAATTATAATGAGAGTTGAAATGAGAAACATTCTCATTTGAGATAAGAGTAAAATTAAATTTGAATAAGTATTTTTGCTATAAGGTTAGAGTAGATTAGTCTTAAACTTGTAATTTTTTTTGTTGCAAATTAAAGTTAATTTGGAGAAGATAACGTGATGTGGTTTTTAATTTAATTTAAATTTATTAATTTCATATAAGATAATTTATGTTTTTTTTAATTGAGAATTAAGATGCACCTGAGTTCTGAATGTATATAAACTCTTTTGTAGATAGTGATTAATTACTTTAGATATATTTTTAGGCAAGATAAATTATATTATTTGAATTTTAAATTAAAGTTTCATTTTAAAAAAAATTGAATTAAATTTATAATAATAAATATATGATAAACTTAGTGTCTATATCATCATCCCCGTCTTTTTAAAATTAAATTTTTTGTCTACTCATCATAATAAAATTTATATATTTCAATATTCAATCTATATTATTTCATCTTAAAAATAATGTATTTCTTGTCTATTATTTTTATATATATCTATTAGCTTTTTTTATCTCATCATGGTATTTAAATTTTGTATATTTCAATATCAAACTTATCTTACATCAGTTAAGCAATAGGTTTATCAATATTCATTAGCTTTTTTTTTTTTTTTTTTTTTTTTTTTTTTTTTATCTCCCCATTATATTCAAATTTTATATATTTCAATATTCAAACTTATAACATATTTCGTTTTAAAAATTATTTTTTATTACTATTATTATTAGTTTTTTCCCCTCAATATATTTAAAGTGTTTTTTTATATATTAGATTTTAAGCTACTCACTAGCTATGAACCTGTGCAAATGCACGAGATTTTTTTGTTGATAAAAACAAATATAAAAATAATAATAAATAATTAAATACTGAAAAACATTATTACGGTGATGTGAACCTATGCAAATGTACGAGATAAACACATTTTAATATAATTTATAATTTTAAAAATTAATAAGAAATTAAATTTATCATATCTATATTAGTGATGCAATATTAATTAAATAAATAATATATTCAAAATAAATGTAACTATTAAAGCTCAAATGGATAATTCTAGTCAATAAATTGAACAAACATAAATTCTCAAATAAAGAAAAAAAATCTTGTAGAATCTCATAATTCAATTAAGATATGCAATCAAATTCATTCTTACTTTTCACCACAAAAACTACGTCAGTTAAAATTGTTATGTAACAAATATTGATAGCCTCCATATCTGTAATGACGATAATTAGCAAAATTAAAATAAATAATTTTTAATCAAAATGAAATGTAAACATCTTAGGAGTATTTAGTTTCACGAAATTTATGCTATTGAACTCATTTTTATGTATAACTAAACATGTTGCTATTAAAATTTGGCATGAATTTTTTTTCACATCATATAGAATTTAGGAGTTGATAATGCAAAAAATTAATTTAAATTATAGGTAAATAATTAAAGAGTTGATAGAAATTTAAATTAAATTAACGTGCAAGTGAATAATTGAATGGTGGATGATGAAGAATGTTGAGAAACTGAAAATCTAAAATTGATACATCCTAGTTCAATTACCAAAATGTGAAAAATCACTCTTACATATTATATTTAAGTAAACTATTCAAGAACGAAAAATACTATAATTTATGGTAAATCACAAAAAGTACCATGCCCATAATGGTAGCACAAGTCACAATCATCAGTATTATTATTATTTTTCATATATGGTAAATCACAAATATTATCATGTTCACATACTATTGAAATAAAAAAACAATGTTCACATACTTTTGAAACAAAAAAAATATGTCTACTTTGGAATGCTTATAAAAACTTAGTAATATGATATATCACCCCTTCTATAAAATAGTATGCATATAAACCCACTTCTCAAAAAAAAAAAAAAATTACTATAAAACTGTAGAGTCTAGTATTTTATTTAATCATGAGAGTGCTTTTCTACATGAGTTGGTGTGTTTATTCGAAAATAAATTATAATTAATTCATATTGGAATTAGTGAGACTTTGAAATAAAAAAATTAATTAAGAGTTTAATAATAAAAATATATATATGTGTCAGGGGAGGACTACAAAGTTTTGAAGAGTGGTAAGAAAAACTAAGTAAAAACTGGAATTTTAAAGAGTGGTGTAGTGAAATGTAAAAGAAATGAGAAGTGGAGGGGTGATTGTGCAATAAGGCTAAAGTTAGACTATAAATGAAGAGAGAGATTAGATTTTTGTATGGAAAATTCTAGAGAGATCGAGAGAGAAAGAAAGAACGAGAGAAAAAGAGAAAAAAAAGAAGAAGATGAAGAAAAAAAGAGAGGGGAAAATGCTCAAAACCAGGGTAAAATCTACTTTTCTCTAATCTTAATCTTCAAGCACGTTCATAAACTTAAGATTTGAGTTTAATTTTGTCGATTTGAGGTTTGTTTGAGAGATTTTGGGAAAAAGGTTTATGTTATTTTGAAGAAAATGGGGTTTGAACCAAAGTTTGTGATTTTAAAGTTTGGGGTTCAAATTTTGGTATGGGTAATGTTGGTTTTTGTTAATAAAACAATTAGAAACTTGTATCTTTGAAGATTTGAAAAGACCCATAGGAATCAAGAAGAGTTTTGGAGAAAACATGGTTTTTTCGTGAAGAATTTTGCTGGAATTAGGAGATTCAGTTGATTGGATCGGGTGCCCAGTCGATTGGATGAAGCTTGTAAACTGTTCAAACCCAAGAGGGGGGTGAATTGGGTTTTAAAAACTTTTGCTAATTAAACTTGAAAGTTTTTTTTTTTGGGAAACCACCTCTCAAGATGCCCAGGTGATGGTCTTCCAAACACCCAAGTCTAGAATGACTTGTACAAACAAATACAGCAACCAAAGCAAGAAAGAAAAGAACAAGCAATTTGATATTGAGGTTCGACAATAGCCTATGTCCCCGTGAGTTCCTCTAAACTCTCTGCACTAAACCAATGAGTTCTTACAAGTTACAGCAACTCCACTCCAAGAAACCCAAGTTCTTGAAGAATCAAGAAGAGAAGAAAGAAAGTGATAGAACTATTACAAATGCACTCTACCCATAATCTATACTACTTCTCTCTTTACAACCAGCCTTTCTTTTGAGATCTTTTCTAGTGCCTCTCTGTGTTTTATGTCTTTGCACATTCACACTTGCACTTTAACTCTCTTGTATAATGATCACTTGTATGTCACAATGTGTTATATTTTTGAGATTGAAGCTAGGTGACCCTTTATATAGTGCACCAACTTCTTGACCAATCCTGAGGGTCAATATCCACCCTTAGATCTTGAGGACCAATCAACCATAGCCTTCAATCAATTCTAAGTGATCCTATGCATTTTGATCATGTCCCATGCTTCATTTGAATTGCTGAAACAAAAGTATCAGGTGTGCCTTGTGCTAAGGCCTAGATCAGGCTAGGCCACGGCGCGGACTAGGGCACCCTCTTCATCCTTTCTGGGCGCCGCAGCGTGGGGGAGGCTGAGCTGCAGTGCACACCTCCTCCAGGACTCCTCCTTTGCTGGGTGTCGCACCTTGGAATGAGTTGGGCCATGGCGCACACTGATGTGCACTTGATGCTGATCTTTCATTGTTTAGACCTTGTTTAAACCTTGTTTAAACCTTAGACAAATACCAACAATCTCTACCTTTGTCTAAGTGTTTAAACCCGAATCCATTGTGTAGAGAACTCAGTATCTAAACTTATCTTGAGTCACCATTCATTTGACTCCAATCCTAAGAAGTCCAAGGCAATGATTGAACTTGCTTAGAGGTAGAAATTTGGTACCTAAATCTCCAGGACTTCTTTCCGTTGCGACTTTGTCCACATGGATGCATCCTTCCGTAATATTTTCTCGAATGAAATGATACCCAACATCTATACGCTTAGTCCTCTCATGGAACATCGAGTTCCAACACAAGTGCCACGCACTTTTGCCACGCACTTTGGCTATCCGAAGACACCACCACCTGCTCTTTTAGGACCTTTCACTCGTCTAACAACCCTTTGCACCACATAGCCTCCTTGATGGCTTCCGTAGCCGCTATGTACTCTGCCTCAGTTGTTAAGAGTGCTACCACCGGCTGCCACCGAGGCTTCAAATACCTTAGCAACTACTTCATTCCAAGCCAAAGCTCCTTTCCGAGATTACTCACAAATCTGCTGAGAGCATTAATTGCCTGAGAAACCTTCAACCTGTTTCTCTCTCTTTCCTGGATTATTCTCATCCTGAGGATCTTTTGTGCAAGGCCAAGAGCCTTCCTCTTGAACTCCTCATTGAGTTAAGATGTAAACCTTTCTATCCTCTTCCTGCTGTTTTGAACCACCAACATATCATTGACATAGACGAGGATAATCACTACTTCATCCACCTTGTGTCTAGGTGAGAAGGTTTCTGTGAAATCTATGCCTTTTTTTTGCATGAACCCCTTTGCCACTAGCCTAGCCTTATTCCAGACTTTATCCCCTAGAGAGTTCCCTTCTTTGACCTTGTAAGTGCACTTACAATCCACAACTCTCTATTTTTTCAGAATGTGCACCAATTCCCAAGAGCTGTTCTTCCTTAAAGAATCCATTTTTTCCTCCACAGCTAGTTGCCATATTGACAAATCCTTATATTCCATGGCATCAATGTAAGTCTCTGGTTCACTTATCCCTCCTTCTGTCGATGGAGCTGCTACAATAGCATTTGCAAAACCATATCTTGAAGGTAGTCTAACCATCCTTCTCTCCCAGTCCCTCGTGAGCTGATAGTCATTACGACTTGTTGCATCATCCCCTTCTAGTTCAGCCTCCTCATGAGTATCCTAAGCATAGCCTTCATCAATGAGCTCTACCTGGTCCAAACCCTCTTGCCTTCCTTGCTCTACCTAAACTGAATATTCCTTGATGCTATGCTCCACAAATACCGAACTAGTTTGCTCACTAGCTCTTGTAGCTTTAGTTTTCTCCAAATAGGGAAATAACAATTCATTAAAATGAAATCCCTACTTATTATGAGTTTAAATCCTTTTTGCTCTATGGACCACAACTTATACCCTTTAGCCCCTTCCCCATATCTTAGAAACACACATTTTCTAGATCCTGGGCTGAGTTTATCATCCTTTTGATATGCATACGCAGCACACCCAAAAGTTCTAAGGTTGTCCAACTCAGGAGGTTTACCACTTCACATCTCCTTGGGAGTCTTGAGCTCTAAAGCTCTAGAGGGTGATCTATTAACCAAATATGAAGCAGTAGACACTGCTTCCCCCCAAAAACATTTGGGTAATCCGGATCCTATTAACATGCACCTAACCTTTTCCATGAGGGTCTTATTCATCCTCTCAGCAACTCAATTTTGCTGAGGGGTTTTCACAACCGTTCTATGTCTTAGAATGCCATTTAACTTACAGAATTTATCAAGTTCCTTGTTAAAAAATTCTAAGCCATTATCGATTCTTAACACCTTAACTACTCTGCTTGTTTGAGTCTCTACCAGCTTTTTCCACACCACTAATTTATTCAAAGCATCTGATTTATTTTAAGCAAATATGCCCAAACCTTTCTTGAATAATCATCAATTAAAGACATAAAGTAAAGATCACCTCCTTGTGTTGGTATTCTTGCTAGTCCCCAAAGGTCCGTATGAATGTAGTCAAGAATGCATTTAGACTTGTGCACTTCGGTGTTGAAGCTAACCCAGTGTTGCTTCCCAAGAATAAAACACTCGCAGAAATCAATTTTCTCTACTTTGTCACCACCAAGTAGACCATCCTTGCTGAAAACTTTCAGGC
The DNA here is from genome assembly GCA_023935145.1 of Bretschneidera sinensis. Taxonomy (NCBI): domain Eukaryota; kingdom Viridiplantae; phylum Streptophyta; class Magnoliopsida; order Brassicales; family Akaniaceae; genus Bretschneidera; species Bretschneidera sinensis. Next base: position 51,047,852 of record CM043701.1, read on the forward strand.
CCTTTGTGCTCATGTGTCCCAAGCGAGTATGCCAAAGGGCTACCTTATCCATCTCAGCCATCAAGTTTACTGCTTGATCCTTGATCTCCGTGTCTCCGATCATCTCATAGAGACCATCCTTCATTGTTGCTTTGATCACTACCAAAGATCCCTTGGTTACCTTGATCTTTCCTTCCTCTGCTTTGTATATGTACCCCATGGAATCCAGCTGCCCCAATGAGATCAAGTTTCTTCTCAAATCCAGAAGATACCTCACATTCCGCAGCAACCTTGTCATTCCATCAAACATCCTCAACTGGATGTCTCCTATCCCCATCACTTGGTAAGAAGTTTCATTCCCCAGGAAAACTTGTCCATCATTGGTTTCCTTGAAATTCTTGAACCAATCTCAATGAGGGCACATGTGATGAGTGCACCCGGTATCCAAGATCTATTTCCTGCTGCCTTCTTGCCCCTTGCTCACACTTGAGCACACAACAAGAACATCATTATCTTGCTGTTCTTCCTTGGCAACTGAAGCCTCTCCATCCTTGGTATGGCTTCTTCCTTCATCCCTCATCTTCTTATTGCAATCTTTCTTAAAATGACCCTCCTTATGGCAGTAAAAGCATCTTCCATGGCTTTCTCTTCTACCTCTATCCTGGTAGTAGCCATGTATGTTACTGTGCACTCTCCTATGGCTTTCTCCTCTATCTTTGTCCCGGTAGCAGCCATGTATGTTGCTGTGCACTCTCCCATGGCTTTCTCCTCTTCCTCTGTCTCGGTAATAGCCATGTATGTTGCTATGCACTCTCCTATGGCTTTCTTCTCTAGCTCTATCCTGGTAGTAACCATGTATGTTGCTGTGCACTCTCCCATAGCTTTCTCCTCTACCTCTGACCTGGTAGTAGCCATGTATGTTACTGCCATACCGAGTTGCTGGCCTTCCTTTAACGAACATCCCTTCTCCACTTGATGCACTCCCCATTTTGGCATCAAAATTATCTTACAACTCTTTATTAGGATCCAACTTAAAAGAAAAGATTCGTTTACGAAGATACCTCTTATTAGGGAGAGTCTTGGCAAGAAACAACTCATCTAGTTTCTTCCAAATGACAACTGGATCTTCCGAGTCTCTGCACTCCCTTGTGACATTATCCGACATGTGTAGGAAGATGGTGCTGTACGCCATCTTCTTCATCTCATTCCACTGGACCTCCATAAGACATGTTAGAAAAGCATCATCTTCTCCAATCGCCAAGTCCACCTTTTGTTGCAAAAGAACGACATTGATCTTCTACTTCCAAAGGGCAAAATCTCCTTTTCCATCAAACTTCTCAACAATGAAGTTTGAACCCATCTAGCGAAGAAAATCCCAGATTTATGCAGTACTCACAATTTCTTTCCAACTTCTTCTAAACCTCAAGAACACGATCGAAGATTGATATTAATACCGTTCTTGAATCACCCTCAAGAACATGATCTGATCTTGATCTTTACTCTGTTCTTGAATCACCCAAGAAGTTGATCTTTGATTCTTGGAGTCTTAACTCCGTCACCTTCTGTTCTAGCTCTGATACCTGCTATTCTAGCTCTAATACCACTGTTGGGAAACCAACTCTCAAGATGCCTAGGTGATGGTCTTCCAAACACCCAAGTCTAGAATGACTTGTACAAACAAATACGGTAACCAAAGTAAGAAAGAAAAGAACAAGCAATTTGTTATCGAGGTTCGGCAATAGCCTACGTCCCCGTGAGTTCCTCTAAACTCTCTGCACTAAACCAATGAGTTCTTACAATTTACAGCAACTCCACTCCAAGAAACCCAAGTTCTTGAAGAATCAAGAAGAGAAGAAAGAAAGTGATAGAACTATTACAAAAATACTCTACCCATAATCTATACTACCTCTCTCTTTACAACCAGCATTTCTTTTGAGATCTATTCTAGTGCCCCTCTATGTTTTGTGTCTTTGCACTTTCACACTTGCACTTTAACTCTCTTGTACGATGATCACTTGTATGTCATAATGTGTTATATTTTTGAGATTGAAGCTAGGTGACTCTTTATATAGTGCACCAACTTCTTGACCAATCTTAAGGGTCAATATCAACCCGTAGTTCTTGAGGACCAATCAACCATAACCCTCAATCAATTCTAAGTGATCCTGTGTGTTTTGATCATGTCCCACGCATCATTTGAAATACTGAAACAAAAGCATCAGGTGTGCCTCGTGCTGAGGCTTGGATCAGGGCGTGCTGAGGCTTGGTGCTTCGTGTTGAGGCTTAGATCAGGCTAGGCTGCGGTGCTGACCAGGGCACCCTCTTCATCCTTTTTGAGCACCGTGGTGCACACCTCCTCAAAGACTTCTCCTTTGCTGGGCACCGTACCTTGGAATGAGCTGGGCTGCGGCGCACATTGGTGTGCACTTGATGCTGATCTTTCCTTGTTTAAACCTTGTTTAAACCTTAGACAAATACCAACATTTTTAAATAGTTAAATACACAATGCACACAATCAATAATATACTTGAAAGTAAAAGAGTTCAAAGGAAGAGAAAGTACAAACTCCGTTTATAGTGGTTCGACAATATCGAATTCCTTCTGACCCTACGTCCACTCACTTAAAGGAACCTCCTTAAAGTAATCCACTAAAACCTTAGTCGTGCAACTTCGTAGGTATTGCACAAACCTTACAACCAATCCCTTCCTCACGGAAGCTAATCCTTTCCTCACGGAAGTTACAAAAAAGTGTTTAATCCTAAACACTCTAAGAGTTATTACAACTCTTTCCCTTTTACAATAAATGAGATTTGCTTTAAAGTAAATGGTAGAGAGATAGTAATAAGTGCATTTACAAATGAATTATATCTCTCTTTTAAGAACAAGCTTGAAGAATGGCTCAACAATAAGTATTTCAAAGCTTTTGAGAATTAATGAGCTTTCTTATGAATTGAATGTGTTCTCTTCTTATTTTAAATGCTCATTGAAGTGGATTTATATAGCCTTCAACTAATATGGATGTTAGAGACTGACTTGGTAGGTTTGGAGTATTAAATGCTCATGTCTTGCGTCTCAACCGATTATATTTTTGAATTACCAGTCGACTGGGTCCTTGTACTAGTCGACTGGGTCAAGTGAAAAATGTTCACTTTTAGGATTAAAGAGAGTATCAGTAGACTGGATCAAAGGACCAGTCGACTGGGTGAAGTTACCAGTTAACTGAGTTTTTAGTACCAGTCGATTAGGAACTTACTGTCCCATATCCCAATCGATTGGTATGTGAAGCTAGTCGACTGAGTTGTCCTTCAACCCAGTTTTCATGTTTCAAAACTGTTTTTGACTTAGAAACTTTTGTATAGTTGGTTTTGTTAAAGTATTCTTGCAAAATAAGCTACGGATCAAGCTATGTAATTGAACATAAGAGATTTACAATTGTTTTAATTACCTTAATGTCTATTCTAGATCTTTTGTCTTATTGCAGTGTCAGAATCGAGTTGAGTTCTTACATCTTGTTTCTATACTGAATGTTTTTGCCGTTTAAACACTTAGATAAAACTGTTAGTGCAATTAGCATAGTGTTTTGTCATTATTAAAATCAAATATGGGTTAACAATCTCTCCTTTTTTGATGATGACAAAATTAATGAGAGAAAAATAGTTTTAAAAACTAAGTGTTGGGTTTTTAGGAAAAATTGGGCTGAGTTTCCTCTATTTTTCGGATGAAACCAACCTGTTAAGTATTCAAACGCAGTTCAGATATAGTTATATCAACCTAACCAATCAACACAAAATAATATTATATTTGTTTGTATGTTCGGAGCAATGGTCCCCTTAAATATATGCTATATTCTAAGTTTACATACAATTTATTGATTTTTCTCCTTTTTCTCCCCCGTTTTGACAATAGCAGAAAAAGGGGTGCAAACTCAAAAAATAAGCAAGATAAACACCACAGTCATGAAGATAAGGTAAAAAAAAAACTTGTGGGTGAAACTAGGCATGATTCAGAATTGGGAAGATTTCCCGACAAGAATCAAAAGTTGCCTATACTGGTATAAGCAGTTACAGCATATAAGGTAACCTCAAATGCTTAAACTAAGCAATCATTTAGCTTATAAGTAAAGCATATATATGAACCATAAACTTGATAACTGAAAAGTAGGCAAATATATACAAGCATTCATACATTATAGGCTTAAAGATGCTGATTATCGAGTACAATCATAAAAAAAATGTATGATAAAACATGAAATATTCGTGCTAAAACTATCTAAGAGTTGTACAAACAAAATCTAAATGATAGACCAAAGGAGCTCAACGAGTGGCAGAGTTAGAGTTTTCACTGAGGAGATATCAAATCTCTACTAAGGAGCCTTCCGAGTGTTCTCGGAGTAACTTAAAGTCATCCCTGAGGTGCCAATGTTGCGACACATCTGTGTAATATCAGTCCGCATCGACTGGAAGCTCTAGTTGACTGAAGAGCTAAAGCTCTAGAAGCCCATCTGCATGGACAGCTAGAGGCTCATAATAGCCTGTAAGACATCATCATGTCTAGCCTAACTACCTCTAGATCCACCATGTCGAGCATACATCATCAAGAACCTCATCCTTCTCCTTGCTGCTGTTATCACCATCACCGATCCGTATGTTCTTTTCTGCCTTGAAGTATATCATCCTATCTTAGATCGTGCACCCCATCTTATTCAGAGAAGAGACATTGATGATGTCCTTGGGGTTGATGTCCTAAGCCTTTGAGGCGGGTAGAGGGACACGGAAGTGCTGGAGGATCAAGGTGATGAACATCCCGTAAGGAAGGCACCCAGAGTTACTTGCTTCGCTGTTTATCATGTTGACGAGTAGTAGATTATAGATATTGAAGTGGTTTCTAGTTTTGAGACACTGAATCAATACCACATCTATCTTCGAGAGATAGCCTCGACTCTCGAGTCGTGGGTGGATGGTCCAACTCACGATGAGATTGAACAGCTTCGAGTCGAGGGGCATGTAACTACAGGTGTGAAATGTAGTGGGCCTGAAGATGTAGTTAGGGTTTCCCCTAACAATCTGGTATGCCTCTTCATAATCAAAATTTTTCGGTCATCCATCTAGACTCCACTAGATCCCTTCCACGGGGATCCTTAGTATATTGAATAGGAGGTCAGTGTTTACCTAAAATTCTACACCCATCACACTGGTTCTGAAACGAAGAGCCAGAGGACTAGGTTTCACCAGGTTGGTGTAGAACTGGTGAATGAGGCAGAGGTAGTATATTTGGTGTATCTTGACAAGTGGTGTCAAGTAAATGGCTTTAAAGGCAGGTAAAATATCGAAATTTGCATGACAGATATAATCGAAGTCAATGAATCTACCCGTCATGATCCTTTTGTTTTGGATTACAGAGTTATACTTGCTTTTAGTGGCTGGGCTCTAGAAGAGCGAGTAATCAAGCTTCGGCCTCGCCTTCTTGCTTGAGGAACTTACTAAACCATTCTCTTTTATGTCGGATCTCAAGGTCTTTGTAGACCGAGGCCTTGTAGGTGATTGAGGTCCTATAACTGTGGTTTTGATTTGGATTCTCTCTGAAATTATGAAAAAGGGTCTTTTTAGAGAGAAATTATAAGGAATGAGGAATTTTCAACAGTGAGAAGTTGAAAAATGGGTGATTTGAGGAATGTTTGAAGGTTTTATAAAGCTGTTATGAGAGATTTTGGACTGAAATCATGAATTTTCTAGAGAGAGAAAGCTTAGGGTTTTAAAAATGGCGTGAAAAGCTGAAAAATCTGAAGAGACTATTTATAGAATCGCAATACCAGTCGACTGGGTTAGAGCACCAGTCGATTGGGTCCTTCATAAGTTTGGGAATTTTTGATGTACCAGTCGACTGGGTTGGGACATCAGTCGACTAGGTTAACTGGAAGAGACATACTAGTTGATTGGGTGATCCTTACTAGTTGACTGGGTAAGTCACCAAAATTTTAAATTTTGGCTCCAAACAATGTCTTGTAGTACCAGTCGACTGGATGATTGATGCTAGTTGACTGGTAAAATGGGCAGTGGGATACCAGTCGACTGGGGTGAACACACTAGTCGACTGGGTCCTCCAGAAAACTTAAAATTTGAGCTCCAACTTAAGATTTCAGCACATAATTGTTTATTTATGCCATTTTAAGTGAGAGAAATATTAAATGAGAGTTAATACTCATTCACTAGATGTCAATTTATGCATATGATGAATGTGAATGCAATCAAACATACAGTTTATCATAGTCTTTTAAGCCCATCAATAGTCTAATCTTACAAAACTATCTTCACTTAAGGGTTTTGTAAGAATATCAGCTATTTGATCTTTCGAAGGAATGAATTCTAGTCTAATATCACCATTTTGAGCATGGTCTCTTATAAAGTGATGCCTAATTTCTATGTGTTTGGTTCTAGAATGCTGAATAGGATTTTTGGTCAAGTTGATGGCACTAGTGTTATCACAATGAATTGGAATATCTTTAAAGTTCTACTTCCAACAGTGGTATCAGAGCTACAACAGTGGGTATCAAAGCAAGACTACAAGAATCAAAGGTCAACTTCTTGGGTGATTCAATAACGGAGTATAGATCTATATCTGATCGTGTTCTTGAGGTGATTCAAGAACGGAGTAGAGATCAATATCTGATCATGTTCTTGAGGTGATTCAAGAACGGAGTAGAGATCAAGATCTGATCGTGTTCTTGAGGGTGATTCAAGAACGGTATTGAGATCCATCTTTGATCGTGTTATTTAGATTTAAAAGAAGTTAGAAAGCAATTATAGGTGCTACATAAATCTGAGATTTTCTCCGCAAGATGATTTCAAACTTCATTGTTGAGAAGTTTCATGGAAAGGGAGATTTTGCCCTTTGGTAGCGGAAGATCAAAATTGTTCTTATGCAATAAAAGGTGGACTTGGCGATTAGAGAAGATGACACTTTTCCAGCAAGTATCACGGAGGTCCAGCGGAATGAGATGAAGAAGATGGAGTACAACACCATCTTTCTGTACATGTCGGATAATATCACAAGGGAGTGCGAAGACTCGGAAGATCCAGCTACAATTTGGAAGAAACTAGATAAGTTGTTTCTTACCAAGACTCTCCCTAATAAGAGGTATCTTCGTAAACGATTCTTTTCTTTTAAAATGGATCCTAATAAAGAGTTGCAAGATAATCTTGATGCCAAGATGAGGAAAGTATCAAATGGAGAAGGGCTGTTCATTAGAGGAAGGCCAGCAACTCAGTATGGCAGTAACATACATGGCTACTACTGGGACAAAAGTAGAGGAAAAAACTATGGGAGAGCGCACAGTAACATACATGGCTACTACCGGGACAGAGGAAGAGGAGAAAGCTATGGGAGAGCGCACTCCAAACCGAGATTTGGAGGGGAAAGATGCTTCTACTACCATAAAGAGGGTCATTTCAAGAAAGATTGCAAGAAGATAATAAGGGATGCGGGAGGAAGCCATACCAACAATGGAGAGGCTTCGGTTGCCAAGGGAGAATAGCAAGATGATGATGTTCTTGTTGTGTTCTCAAGTGTGAGCAAGGGACAAGAAGGCAGTGGGAAATAGATATTGGATACCAGGTGCACTCATCATATGTGTCCTCATAGGGATTGGTTCAAGAATTTTAAGGAAACCGATGATGGAAAAGTTTTTCGGGGGAATGATACTTCTTACCAAGTGAGGGGCACGGGAGACATCCAGTTGAGGATGTTTGATGGAATGACAAGGCTGCTGAGGAATGTGAGATATCTTTCGAAGTGGAGAAGAAATTTGATCTCATTGGGGTAGCTAGATTCCATGGGTACACATACAAAACAGAGGGAGGAAAGATCAAGGTAACCAAGGGATCTTTAATAGTGATCAAAGCAGCAATGAAGGATGGTCTGTATAAGATGATCGGAGACACGAAGATCAAGGGTCAAGCAGCAAGCTTAATGGTTGAGATGGATAAGGCAACCCTTTGGCACAATCGCTTGGGGTATATAAGTGAAAAGAGCCTACAAGTTCTTAGCAATGATGGTCTACTTGGTGGTGACAAAGTAGAGGAACTTGATTTCTGCGAATGTTATGTTCTTGGGAAGAAATATCGGGTCAGCTTCAACACCGGAGTGCATAAGTCTAAAGGCATTCTTGACTACATTCATGTGGATCTTTGAGGGCCAGCAAGAACACCAACACAGGGAGGTAATGTTTACTTTCTGTCTTTAATTGATGATTATTCAAGAAAGGTTTGAGTTTATTTGCTTAAAATTAAATCAGATGCTTTGAATAAATTAGTGGTGTGGAAAAAGCTAGAAGAAACTCAAACGGGTAGGGTAGTTAAGGTGTTAAGAATCGATATTGGCTTAAAGTTTTTTAACAAGGAACTTGATCAATTTTGTAAGTTAAATGGGATTCTAAGACATAGAACGGTTGTGAAAACCCCTCAGCAAAGTGGAGTTGCTGAGAGGATGAATAAGACCCTTAGGGAAAAGGTTAGGTCCATGATAATAGGATCCAGATTACTCAAATGTTTTTGGGGGGAAGCGGTGTCTACTGCTGCGTATTTGGTTAATAGATCACCCTCTAGAGCTTTAGAGCTCAAGACTCCCGAGGAGATATGGAGTGGTAAACCCCCTAAGTTGGACAACCTTAGGACTTTTGGGTGTGCTGCGTATGTACATCAAAAGGATGATAAACTTAGCTCAAGATCTAAAAAATGTGAGTTTCTAGGATATAAGGAAGGGGCTAAGGGGTATAGGTTGTGGTCCTTAGAGCAAAAAGGATTTAAACTCATAATAAGTAGGGATGTCATTTTTAATGAGCATTTATTTCCCTATTTGGAGAAAACTAACCCTGTAGGGGATAGTGAGCAAACCAGTTCGGTATTTATGGAGCATAACATCAAGGAAAATTCAGTTAAGGTAGAGCAAGGAAGGCAAGAGGGTTCGGACTAGGTAGAGCCCATTGATGAATGCTAAGCTCAGGACATTCGAAAGGAGGCTGAACTAGAAGGGGATGATGCAGCAAGTCAGATTGACTATCAGCTCACAAGGGACCGGGAAAGAAGGTTGGTCATACCACCTTTGAGATATGGTTTTGTAGCTGTGAGTGCAGCAACTCTTTGGACAGAAGGAGCGATAAGTGAACCAGAAACTTACATGGATGCCATGGAATGTAAGGATTCGTCAAAGTCGCAGCTAGCTATGGGGGAAAAAATGGATTCTTTGAGGAAAAACAACTCTTGGGAATTGGTGCACATTCCAGGAAAACAAAAAGTTGTGGTTTGTAAGTGGACTTACAAGATCAAAGAAGGGAACCCTCCAGGGGATGAAGTTCGAAACAAGGCTAGGCTTGTGGCGAAGGGGTTCACGCAAAGAGACGACATAGATTTCACAGAAACCTTCTCACCTAGACGAAAAGTGGAGGAAGTGGTGATGATCCTCATCTATGTCGATGATATGCTGTTGGTTGGGAACAACAAGGAGAGGATAGAAAGGTTGACATCTCAACTCAGTGAGGAGTTCGAGAGGAAGGATCTTGGCCTTGCACAAAAGATCCTTGGGATGAGAAGAATTCAGGAAAGTGAGAGAAATAGGTTGAAGGTTTCTCAATCTTCTGACATAGAAAATATACTGTACAAGTTTTCTATAGAAGATGGTAAACCAGTGAAGGTTCCCCTTGCTGGTCATTTCAAGTTCTCCAGTGAACAATGTTCTGGAATGGATGAGGAGAAGAAGGAAATGAAAAAGGTCCCTTACGCTAGTGCGGTTGGATTAGTCATGGTCATGATGGTAAGCACTAGACTCGACATTTCTCAAGAAATTAGAGTTCTCAACAGATTTGTGAGTAATCTCAGAAAGGAGCTTTGGCTTGGGATGAAGTGGTTGCTAAGGTACATGAAGGCTTAGTTACAGCCAGTGGTAGCACTCTCAAAAACTGGGTTGAAGTACATAGCTGCTACGGAAGCCATAAAGGAGGCTATATGGTGCAAAGGTTTGTTGGACGAGTGGAAGGTCGTAAAAGAGCAGGTGGTGGTGTCTTCGGATAGCTAAAGTGTGTGGTACTTGTGTAGGAACCTGGTGTTCCGTGAGAGGACTAAGCATGTGGATGTTCGGTATCATTTCATTCGGGAAATTGTTACGAAAAGGATGCATTAATGTGGAGAAAGTCGCAACGGAAGAAAATCGTGCAGATTTAGGCACCAAAGTTCTACCTCTAAGAAGGTTCAATCATTGCCTTGGACTTCTTAGGATTGGAGTCAGATGAATGGTGACTCAAGATGAGTTTGGATACTGATTTCTCTGCACTATGGGTTTGGTTTTAGATGCTTAGACAAAGGTTGAGATTTGTTGGGATTTGTCTAAGAACTAAAGAGGAAAAAATTCAGCTTCAGCCCTAGGTGTGCGCCACACCTTAGGCAGTCCACGCCTCACCCTGTAGCAAGTTCATGAAGACAGCTCTCCAGGCCGCACTACACCTCAGCCTCCCTAAGGTGCGGCACCCAGAAAGGCAGAAAAAGTTCTCCTTCCAAGGTGTGGCTTGCCCTGTTCCAAGGTGTAGCGCGAAGGCACACTTGATGGTAATTTTCAGCACTCTTCTTCTAGTGCGTGGGACATGTTAAAACGCATAGCTTTACTTAGATTCTTAGAGAGCCATGAGTATTTGATTCTTGAGATCTAAGGGTGGAGATTGATCTGTAAGATTGGATGAGGAAGTCATTGCCCTATATAAAGGGTCACCTAGCTTTAATCTCAAAAAGTAAGAAAGTGACAATCATCTCAATAAAAAAGGTGTGATGGGAATGACATGTGAATATGTGTGAAATAGAACACATGGTGTGTTAGAGTGAAAATACACTAAACACAGGAGAGACTCATTCAAGAGAGGCTGGTTGTTTAGAGAGAGAGAGTAGTATAGATTGGGGATTCAAGGGACTTGTAAGTGAAATTTTCTTGGGGAAAATTCTAGGGTAACTCAAGACCTTATCACTTTCTTTTCTCTCTTCTTTCGTTCTTCAAGAACTTGAGATTCTTGAAAAGGTGTTGCTGTATCTGTAAAGAACTCATTGATTTAGTGCAGAGAGTTCAGAGGAACTCACGGGGACGTAGGCTATTGCCGAACCTCGATAACAAATTGCTTGTGTTCTTTCTTTGATTAGTTTGATTCCTGTTTTGTTTCGGTGTTATTACAAGTCATTCTAGACTTAGGTGTTTGGAAGATCACCACCTGGGCATCTTGAAGGTGATTTCCCAACATTTATATTTCAGACTCAAGGCATCCGCCACCACATTAGCCTTTCCAGGATGATAATGTATAACACAATGATAATCGCTGATAAATTCCATCCACTTTTTTTTATCTTAAATTCAACTTTTTCTGTGTAGGTAAATACTTGAGGCTTTTATGATATGTAAATATCTCACAACTACCTCCATAAATATGGTGTCTCCAAAACTTTTGTGCGAGAACTATTGCTACTAACTCCAAATCATGGATAGGGTAATTTCGTTCATGACTATTCAACTGCTGAGAAGCATAAGCTATAACCTTTTAATGTTGCATCAAAACAAAACCTAACCCTTGATGTGATGCATCACTATAAATCACAAACCCTTCATTTGTTGAAGGAAGAGTTAATACTAGAGCTGTTGTCAATATCTCCTTAAGCAACAAAAAACTGCACTCACAATCTTCCGACCATATAAACTTTTCTCCCTTTCTTGTCAATTTGGTTAAATGAACAGCAATAAGTGATAAATCTTCGATAATACCCAGCTAATCCCAAGAAACTTCTAATTTCCATCACATTTGTAGGCTTCTCCTAAGTCAAAACTACTACTACCTTTTGAGGATCTATAGTTATACCTTATTTCGACTCTAGATGCCAAAAGAATATTACTTCACTTACCAAAATTCACACTTACTAAACTTGGCATAAAGTTTCTACTTTCTAAGAGTTTTTAATACAGTTTTTAAGTGTTTACCATGTTCCTCATCATTCTTTGAATACACCAAAATATCATCGATAAAGACTACTACAAACTTATCTAAAAATGGTTTGAACAACCTAGTCATCATATCAATAAATGCTGCAAGCGCATTTGTCAAACCAAAAAACATAACTAGAAATTCGTAACGACCATATTGAGTCCGAAAAGTAGTTTTCAAAACATCTGATTCCTTAATCCACAACTGATGGTATCCCGATCTCAAGTTTATCTTTGAGAACATTTGAGCTCCTTACAACTATTCAAATAAGTCATCAATTCTCGGCAAAGGATATTTGTTACGGATTGTTATCATATTCAATTGTTGATAATCAATACATAACCTTAGGGTTTTGTCTTTCTTCTTGACAAACAATACCGGTTCTCTCCAAGGTGATATACTAGAACGAATGAACTGCTTTTCTAGTAGTTCTTAAAGTTGAACATTAAGATCCTTCAATTTTGCATGTGCCATTTGATAAAGAGCTATTGAAATAGGAGTGGAACTAGGTACTGATTAATAAAAAATTCCACTTCTTTACTAGGTGGTAATCTAGGTAATTCTTCAGGAAAGACATCCAGAAAATCTACAACTATTGGCGCTCCTTCTAACTTCATGCTCTCTTCATTAGAATTAATTACATATGCAAAAAAACCTTCACATCCCTTCTTCAAAAATTTACCTCCTGTAATGGCAGAAATAAGGCAATGAGAGAGTATTCTATGTTCTCCCTAAAAATAAATTCTTCTTTTCCTGGAATTCAAAAATCACCGTTTTCTTAAAGCAATCCATCCACGCATGATATGTAACTAACTAGTCCATACCCAAAATCACATCAAAATCTTTCATTTCTAAAAGCATCAAATTCACCTTATGTTCTCAATCCCCAATACTCAATATATAATCTCAAAACACCCATTTAATTATCATCCTCTCTCAGGTTGGAGTCTCAACAATTACATTATCATTTAAACGCATTTTAGGAACATTAACACACAACATAAGAGAAGTAGAAATAAAGGAATGTGTTTCTTTGGGATCAATCAATATTCTAGCATTTCTACTAGACAGAGAAGCCATACTAGTCACTACATCAGGCGTGGCTTGTGCATCTTGCTAAGTAATGGCGTAAACACGACTCTGTCCTTGTTGGTCTTGACTCGGATTCCCTTTCTCCATTGTAGCTCCTTGATTTTGTGCTCCACCTCTTCCACTCCAAATCCACTATTTTGACCCAACTGTCCCCTTCTAGAACCTCCAATAGTATTCATACTTCCAGCTGGCTTATGTCTCGACCAACAGTTTGAACCTACATGACCACTCTGAAGACATACAAAGCGTACAATACTCTGTAACATAGGACAATCTTTTTGAAGATGTTTAATTGAAACACAACAATGACACATTTTAATAGTATAATCTCGTGATATGTGTCCCACCTGACCACATCAAAAACATCCTCTAGGATTTAACCTCGAGATATTACTACCTCATCTACCAAAAATACCTTTTCCTTTGCCCTGATTTCCCACTGGAAATGACTGCCCTATAGTTCTCTAAATTCCTCCTACTAAAATTTTTACAACTGATACTATAGGTTCACTTTGCTGACCCTGGTTCAACACAAATGATTTACTCCTTACACCTTGTCTGTTTGGATAGTGCAATAAACTTTCCATCATATTGGGTTACCGTCATAGCATTTTTTCTCAAATAAATAAAATCCTTTTCTAATTGTGCTTTAAAGAAATTAGGAAAATATTTATCATAAAAAACTTCCTTAAACCTTATCCACGTCAATGGTTTATCAACATCATTCCTCAGCCTTGGAAAACTATCATCCCACTAGCTCGATGCCTCATCCTCTAACTTAAACGATGCGAAGGCAACTTTTTGTCTATCTGAAACTGCTAATACTTCAAATAGATGTTTTATCTTCTTAATCCATTTCTTAGCTTCTAGAGGATTCTCAGCACACTTAAAATTGGGTAGAGAATAGTTTATTGAATCGATTGAATATATCCCCTTTTATTTCTCTTCTCAGTTCATCTTCTCTCATCAAAATACCATGTCTTCTAAGGATATCTAATTGACCTTCTGGTAAATCTGAGGCTTGTCTATCTTGCTTCCCCAATCTACATTTCAGTTCCCCGATTCTACCTAATGCTTGAGCCAATGTTTCTTGTAATTCATCTCTCTCGCCAGTATCTTTTATGCCCATATTAGTAGCACCAGCTGCACTACTAACATGTTCCTTCTCAGGAACTTTAGGTTCTATATTCCTTCACATTGGGGGTCGTTCCCTCCCCTAGGTTGGAACATTACTCCTTCATCGGGTATGTCCCACACCCTTACCTCTACCTCTATTCTGTCCACATGGCATCCTTGATCCCTATATGAAAGAACTCAATTAGAAACAATAACACTAAACTCAAATAGTCTACAGAATCTTTAAACCTAAAGCTCTGATACCAAAAATGTACTAACCCATCCTAAGTGAACCCTACTTTGAATAGTATCGAATACTTTTTAGAACTGAGCACATGGAAAATCATACATAATAACAAAAGTTTCATGACATACATCATATTATATACAATATTCATATAATTATATCAAAAGCTTTAAGAATATGCTTAAAGATTACATGGTGTCTCAAGGGATACAACCTTCGAGGATTGATTTTTGTACATGAACAAACTACATACATATACAAACTTATACAAAAGAACATGACAAGGATGCCTGGCACATTGACCAACCTAAGATACTTCAATCTCTTCACAAATTGCTGCCTAAGATTTAAGATCTTCTTTAAAACTCCCTATAAAGATTAATGTGAGGGGGTGAGCTATAAAACTCATCAAGTACTCACTTTTACTTAAAGTAATCGCTTTCAATTCCTTGTTTTTAAACAAGCGTTATTCTTACAATAATAAGAATTTTCATTTATCCATAACATAAGCATTACAAGCCTTTTAATAGGCAAATCAAATCACACACCTTTCATGGGCCACTCAAATTGTTTTCACATAATGTATAATGCAATATGAAATGATGCATAATTCAATCATTTAAAAAAATCAATACAACAGGGACGTCTCCTTACGTACCGGTACGTTATTCTCAAATATTCATTCACAAGTTCACAAATTTTGGATCCCATACACGAATCTTTCAAGTGGGGTCCTAAATATACAAAGTTTCTTCGGTGCCCATACACCCCTCGTGGGAAGGGACCTACCGCAATTTCTCTCATCACTCTCCTCTCAATAACATACTATCAAATCAACACATGATATAATGAATGCAAACATAATATAATCTTCATTCAAATTCCATTGATTTACTTATATGCAATAAAAGGAGTTAAAACCTTTAAAAATATAGGAAAACTTTGATTTTCTTTGAGAATAAGCTGATCCAATCGATTGTATTGCCTTTTCAGTCGACTCAATTAAGTCTAGAAACTATCTACCCATTTCCTAGTCAACTGGGTACCCAGTCGACTAGTACCCCTATGCAGGTCTTCCAAACGATTGGATGAAGCTATCAGTCGACTGGTAACTCGATTTCAGCGAAAACATCGGAGAAAATTCTGCTTTTTCCTTCAAAATCACCACGATTTACCCATAATTTCCCAAATCCTTTAACATATAAGTGTTTCCCTAAGGTTTTAATACAAAACCCCACAATAGCCATAACAAATTTCAAGTTTAAAGACTTCAAACCATAAATCCCAATACAAAACCCATTCTTGAAACTTAAAAACCTATTTTCTCTTCAAATCGTTTCAAGGTGCTTTCAAATAAAAAAAATTTTGAACTCAAACTCATGAAATCAACTTATAAGAACAGATTTTGAAACCCTTAAAGTCTCTCTTTCAAATGCTTCAATAAAAACTTAAATTAGGTAAACAAGAACTTAGGTTTCACACAATTATTACACAAAAGCAAAGATATTGAGCCAAGAAATTCTTACTTGGTTCTTTTTCTTATTGATTCTTAAATCTTTCTTGCAAATCAGTCAAGATAAATGAGGAACTTGGAAAATTCTTGAAAATTCTAGATTGCTTGAGAGATAGCCGTGAGTGAGAGTTGTGTCTCCCTTCCTCTCCTCAACCCTTATATACTAAAGAGTAAAAAGACTTCTTTAACCCTCTCTTGTAACTTTTTTTACCTTGCCACCAAAACTCCTTAGTGTTAATACTAATTCCACTATAACCCTCATGATTCTTAATTCTCTTCAATGTTTCTTAAAGAAACTATCTCATTTCCAATTATAAGTAAATTTTCACAATCAAAACAAGGAATTTAATTATTTTTAAATTAAAGAAAATAGTAATTCAAATAAAAACATTAAAATAAAAAAAACAATCTCTATATTCTCTCTCTAATAATTCTCTATTACTGCCTCCTTCCTTCTCAAACATGTTCACCTTCATCGACTCTAGTAGCCTCTAGCTTCCTCTTGTGGCTTGGGTTTTCTCACCCTCTCTCTATAAATTTCACTCAGCTTGATATGGAGTTTTTCTCTCTGTTTTTGTTATCAGGTTTCATAGTATTAAATTATAGGTTCATCTTATTACCATTCACATTTTTCCTTTTTTCTTTAATTTCTTTAGTTGATACTGGATTCATTTTATTGCACAGACTAGACGAACTTCATGATTATAAAATAAAATGATTGAGTTCGTTATTGAATTTTATGGTGGTTTTTTCTTAAGTTGTCCTAACTTCTCTTTGTGTTGCATATTTACTTTTGTGAGATGGTTTTGTATGGATTTATTGCATTTGAGTTCTTTTTTTACTTGAATGGCACTTCACCATCACAGACTGCATCTCTCTTTTCCAGATATGGGGTTGATCTTTATCTAATTGGCTTAATTTTATGTGCTTACTTTGTTTAATTTTTTCTTTTCTTTTAGTTTCTATTTTATTTTTAAAAAAAATATAATCATAATCCATAAGAAGCTCTACATTTTTTTGTGTGTTTTAGTTACATGGTTGATCGTCATTTGATTGTTGTATTTTATTTGATTGACTACTTCAGGTGGGTTTTGGGTTGATTCTGTATGGTTTTATTGTATCTTTTCTAAAGAGGTTGATGGAAATATTTGTATGGAAAGTATATTCCCTTAATTGATTACTTGAAAAAATATTTTATAACAATACCTGAGTGGGCTCTTAATATATTTGAGCTTAATTTGGACTTAAAAAAGGTTGTTGCTCCAAAACCACTATAGATAAAGGGAGCATATTAAATTAAGTCAATTAGATAAAAATGAGTAAATTTATGGTTTTTGCATTTTTCTACAATCCCATGCTTAGTACACTGAGTTCTCACCTATATTTGAGATTAATTTGTCTTATAAATTTGGGTTTCTTGTTGCTTCTCTGCATTATGTAATATCTATGATTGTGGTTCCCCTTTTGTCTTTTCTTCAAACCTTCTTTTATGTTTCTTAGCTTATGTGCCGATGAATATTAGTATCAACACTCTTTAAGTTTCAAACTTCTATAGATATTTTGTTTTATGAATAGAATTTCACTTATATAACCTTCTTAAAAGATATTTCATATAATTACTAATAGATTTGCATGGAATGTTATAGAGGAGAACATGGTGAGTCAACTTTAAAGCAAATCAACATAAAAGATGATCTTTAGCATTTAAAATTTTGGAGGTGAGTTGTAGTGCTGTAATGTTTTTTGCTTTCATTGAATTTAGCTATTGTACTAATGCAAATCTATTGGTTGCTTTGGATAACCTTATACCTGTTTTTCCTCATAAGTAAATAGCTTACCGATAAGTATAAGGAGCCACCTATTGGTGAGCTATTTACTACTTTTTATGTGACATATTAATGAATTTTAGGCTAATAGCTTTAAGATCTGCTCACATTGATTTTGTTCCTTTTTTTAAAATCAATTCATTAATTAATAAGTCAATGGTTCTGCTAATTTAGAAATATTTTTTTTAATAGACTCTATATCAGCCTTTCTGTGCTCTTTGAGACACTTACTTTTCTCTCTCCCTCTCTTTTCTTCTTGATTTAGAATTACTTATGCCTGATATTTAATAGTTATTATAATTGTTTTACACTCAAAATATTCATATGATCGTATCAAAGGAAGGGGAGATTAGAGGAATTTAAGAGGGTGTAGAGAAAAGTAATTAAGGAATTGTGTCGATGCAAAGAAAGGCATGGAATTGTATTGATTTGTTGATCATACCAATTTATCTTTCTCTAAAAAATTTACCCTAATGGGATCTAATTGGGGTATATATTGTTGCTGGAACAACATGCAAAAAAAGAGCAAATTGCTACTTTCGCAAATATTGATGCTCTATAGAGAAACCTCCCAAAAATACATATTTACTAACTTTTCCTAATGCAAATATGTTTTAGTAGTTGATTATTTTCCTTTCTTTTATTAAGTTTAGTTTTTCACTCTTTATTTGCATTGTAAGAAAGCGATATGGAAAGGAAAATGTAGAGATTAATAGGCATTTCAACGAATTTTGCCAAACTTTCGCATGCTTAGAGAGGAAACTCATTATTGATTTGTTTATTAATTTTCTTACTTATTCTATTGATTTCTCCTATGAAAGTATAGTTTGCATTTTGTGTTGGTAAATCATATTTGATGCTTTATTTTGAAATTAAAAGTTTAACTGCCTTTGTGGTCTTCTTGATCTTTGATAGAAGAATGAATAGAACTATTGACATCAAGTTGTTATCTGTACTTTTTCAATATCAAACATTTTGTGTTTTGTATTGAGAGAATGTATTTATTTTGAGGTACAGCCAGTGTGCTCTTTCAATAATATCAATCTTTTAAAGTTCATTTTACCAAATTCCATATTATGTATGAAGGTTATTTCAATAATATCAATCTTTTATTGGTAGAATGATAATGTACCATGTAGATGCAAAATGAGATTTTTTGCACCCTTTTAAATTGCCATACAATAAAATTTTAAAAATTATTAATGAAATTGTAAGAGTTATCAATGAAGTTTAGAGGCCAAAAAAATTTGTGTCGTACTTAATTGAACCATATTTTGTGTTCCTTATAGAATTGTAGTGAAAATTCCAAGAAGAATTTTTTTCCCTCTTAATTATACAAGTTCAACTAAATTTATATTCATACTTCTACTATTATCTCATTTTTCTTGTTGTAGTTATTTTGTTTACTTAAAAATTATAATTTTTCACAAAATTCCATCTTTGAACAAATTGAAGGTTTCTAAAGTTTTCAAATTATGTATAATAAAATATTAAAAATCAAATAAAACTATTTATAATTTTATTTATATTTTTATTAGGGGTTGATAAGAAAAAGAATCCATTTTTTTAGCCACATGACCAATGATATTCCAATGAACAAAAAAAGGGTACACCTTAATAATCTCAGTCAGATGATATTAGCATCTTAACATGCGCTACGCGAGTCTTGATATGCTCTTCTATCAAAGTAAAGAACTTAGCATCTCAACACGCACTATGCACATGTTGATATTCTCCCTTTTGTTTTTCTAATATCAAATATGAAGTGAAATCAGTTATAGTTTAGAACCTAATACTCCATTCTCTTCACTTTATCTTTTGGTGTTTACCTTAAATCATTAAATTTTGTTTGTAATTCTTGAATATCTTAAATTTGTTGACTTACATTTTACAAACCAATGGTTACTCATTAAAATTAAATATTATCATACACAAATTTTTTAGAATCAATTAATAATATAAATTATGCACTCATATGAGCCTTTTTTTTTTCCCTCTTTCCCCTTTTAAGTCAACATGGAAATAGAGAATATGATACTAGTTATACAATGAACAAGCATGATTTTGCTAAATAATTTTTTGATGAACTCATATGAGGATTCTATCTTTTATTTGTCATATATTTGTAGACAAAAAAGTCTCCTTATCAATAAAGAAGAATTGAAGGTTTCTCAATCTTCTGACATAGAAAATATACTGTACAAGTTTTCTATAGAAGATGGTAAACCAGTGAAGGTTCCCCTTGCTGGTCATTTCAAGTTCTCCAGTGAACAATGTTCTGGAATGGATGAGGAGAAGAAGGAAATGAAAAAGGTCCCTTACGCTAGTGCGGTTGGATTAGTCATGGTCATGATGGTAAGCACTAGACCCGACATTTCTCAAGAAATTAGAGTTCTCAACAGATTTGTGAGTAATCTCAGAAAGGAGCTTTGGCTTGGGATGAAGTGGTTGCTAAGGTACATGAAGGCTTAGTTACAGCCAGTGGTAGCACTCTCAAAAACTGGGGTAAAGTACATAGCTGCTACGGAAGCCATAAAGGAGGCTATATGGTGCAAAGGTTTGTTGGACGAGTGGAAGGTCGTAAAAGAGCAGGTGGTGGTGTCTTCGGATAGCTAAAGTGTGTGGTACTTGTGTAGGAACCTGGTGTTCCGTGAGAGGACTAAGCATGTGGATGTTCGGTATCATTTCATTCGGGAAATTGTTACGAAAAGGATGCATTAATGTGGAGAAAGTCGCAACGGAAGAAAATCGTGCAGATTTAGGCACCAAAGTTCTACCTCTAAGAAGGTTCAATCATTGCCTTGGACTTCTTAGGATTGGAGTCGGATGAATGGTGACTCAAGATGAGTTTGGATACTGATTTCTCTGCACTATGGGTTTGGTTTTAGATGCTTAGACAAAGGTTGAGATTTGTTGGGATTTGTCTAAGAACTAAAGAGGAAAAAATTCAGCTTCAGCCCTAGGTGTGCGCCACACCTTAGGCAGTCCACGCCTCACCCTGTAGCAAGTTCATGAAGACAGCTCTCCAGGCCGCACTGCACCTCAGCCTCCCTAAGGTGCGGCACCCAGAAAGGCAGAAAAAGTTCTCCTTCCAAGGTGTGGCTTGCCCTGTTCCAAGGTGTAGCGCGAAGGCACACTTGATGGTAATTTTCAGCACTCTTCTTCTAGTGCGTGGGACATGTTAAAACGCATAGCTTTACTTAGATTCTTAGAGAGCCATGAGTATTTGATTCTTGAGATCTAAGGGTGGAGATTGATCTGTAAGATTGGATGAGGAAGTCATTGCCCTATATAAAGGGTCACCTAGCTTTAATCTCAAAAAGTAAGAAAGTGACAATCATCTCAATAAAAAAGGTGTGATGGGAATGACATGTGAATATGTGTGAAATAGAACACATGGTGTGTGAGAGTGAAAAGACACTAAACACAGGAGAGACTCATTCAAGAGAGGCTGGTTGTTTAGAGAGAGAGAGTAGTATAGATTGGGGATTCAAGGGACTTGTAAGTGAAATTTTCTTGGGGAAAATTCTAGGGTAACTCAAGACCTTATCACTTTCTTTTCTCTCTTCTTTCGTTCTTCAAGAACTTGAGATTCTTGAAAAGGTGTTGTTGTATCTGTAAAGAACTCATTGATTTAGTGCAGAGAGTTCAGAGGAACTCACGGGGACGTAGGCTATTGCCGAACCTCGATAACAAATTGCTTGTGTTCTTTCTTTGATTAGTTTGATTCCTGTTTTGTTTCGGTGTTATTACAAGTCATTCTAGACTTAGGTGTTTGGAAGATCACCACCTGGGCATCTTGAAGGTGATTTCCCAACATTTATATTTCAGACTCAAGGCATCCGCCACCACATTAGCCTTTCCAGGATGATAATGTATAACACAATGATAATCGCTGATAAATTCCATCCACTTTTTTTTATCTTAAATTCAACTTTTTCTGTGTAGGTAAATACTTGAGGCTTTTATGATATGTAAATATCTCACAACTACCTCCATAAATATGGTGTCTCCAAAACTTTTGTGCGAGAACTATTGCTACTAACTCCAAATCATGGATAGGGTAATTTCGTTCATGACTATTCAACTGCTGAGAAGCATAAGCTATAACCTTTTAATGTTGCATCAAAACAAAACCTAACCCTTGATGTGATGCATCACTATAAATCACAAACCCTTCATTTGTTGAAGGAAGAGTTAATACTAGAGCTGTTGTCAATATCTCCTTAAGCAACAAAAAACTGCACTCACAATCTTCCGACCATATAAACTTTTCTCCCTTTCTTGTCAATTTGGTTAAATGAACAGCAATAAGTGATAAATCTTCGATAATACCCAGCTAATCCCAAGAAACTTCTAATTTCCATCACATTTGTAGGCTTCTCCTAAGTCAAAACTACTACTACCTTTTGAGGATCTATAGTTATACCTTATTTCGACTCTAGATGCCAAAAGAATATTACTTCACTTACCAAAATTCACACTTACTAAACTTGGCATAAAGTTTCTACTTTCTAAGAGTTTTTAATACAGTTTTTAAGTGTTTACCATGTTCCTCATCATTCTTTGAATACACCAAAATATCATCGATAAAGACTACTACAAACTTATCTAAAAATGGTTTGAACAACCTAGTCATCATATCAATAAATGCTGCAAGCGCATTTGTCAAACCAAAAAACATAACTAGAAATTCGTAACGACCATATTGAGTCCGAAAAGTAGTTTTCAAAACATCTGATTCCTTAATCCACAACTGATGGTATCCCGATCTCAAGTTTATCTTTGAGAACATTTGAGCTCCTTACAACTATTCAAATAAGTCATCAATTCTCGGCAAAGGATATTTGTTACGGATTGTTATCATATTCAATTGTTGATAATCAATACATAACCTTAGGGTTTTGTCTTTCTTCTTGACAAACAATACCGGTTCTCTCCAAGGTGATATACTAGAACGAATGAACTGCTTTTCTAGTAGTTCTTAAAGTTGAACATTAAGATCCTTCAATTTTGCATGTGCCATTTGATAAAGAGCTATTGAAATAGGAGTGGAACTAGGTACTGATTAATAAAAAATTCCACTTCTTTACTAGGTGGTAATCTAGGTAATTCTTCAGGAAAGACATCCAGAAAATCTACAACTATTGGCGCTCCTTCTAACTTCATGCTCTCTTCATTAGAATTAATTACATATGCAAAAAAACCTTCACATCCCTTCTTCAAAAATTTACCTCCTGTAATGGCAGAAATAAGGCAATGAGAGAGTATTCTATGTTCTCCCTAAAAATAAATTCTTCTTTTCCTGGAATTCAAAAATCACCGTTTTCTTAAAGCAATCCATCCACGCATGATATGTAACTAACTAGTCCATACCCAAAATCACATCAAAATCTTTCATTTCTAAAAGCATCAAATTCACCTTATGTTCTCAATCCCCAATACTCAATATATAATCTCGAAACACCCATTTAATTATCATCCTCTCTCAGGTTGGAGTCTCAACAATTACATTATCATTTAAACGCATTTTAGGAACATTAACACACAACATAAGAGAAGTAGAAATAAAGGAATGTGTTTCTTTGGGATCAATCAATATTCTAGCATTTCTACTAGACAGAGAAGCCATACTAGTCACTACATCAGGCGTGGCTTGTGCATCTTGCTAAGTAATGGCGTAAACACGACTCTGTCCTTGTTGGTCTTGACTCGGATTCCCTTTCTCCATTGTAGCTCCTTGATTTTGTGCTCCACCTCTTCCACTCCAAATCCACTATTTTGACCCAACTGTCCCCTTCTAGAACCTCCAATAGTATTCATACTTCCAGCTGGCTTATGTCTCGACCAACAGTTTGAACCTACATGACCACTCTGAAGACATACAAAGCATACAATACTCTGTAACATAGGACAATCTTTTTGAAGATGTTTAATTGAAACACAACAATGACACATTTTAATAGTATAATCTCGTGATATGTGTCCCACCTGACCACATCAAAAACATCCTCTAGGATTTAACCTCGAGATATTACTACCTCATCTACCAAAAATACCTTTTCCTTTGCCCTGATTTCCCACTGGAAATGACTGCCCTATAGTTCTCTAAATTCCTCCTACTAAAATTTTTACAACTGATACTATAGGTTCACTTTGCTGACCCTGGTTCAACACAAATGATTTACTCCTTACACCTTGTCTGTTTGGATAGTGCAATAAACTTTCCATCATATTGGGTTACCGTCATAGCATTTTTTCTCAAATAAATAAAATCCTTTTCTAATTGTGCTTTAAAGAAATTAGGAAAATATTTATCATAAAAAACTTCCTTAAACCTTATCCACGTCAATGGTTTATCAACATCATTCCTCAGCCTTGGAAAACTATCATCCCACTAGCTCGATGCCTCATCCTCTAACTTAAACGATGCGAAGGCAACTTTTTGTCTATCTGAAACTGCTAATACTTCAAATAGATGTTTTATCTTCTTAATCCATTTCTTAGCTTCTAGAGGATTCTCAGCACACTTAAAATTGGGTAGAGAATAGTTTATTGAATCGATTGAATATATCCCCTTTTATTTCTCTTCTTAGTTCATCTTCTCTCATCAAAATACCATGTCTTCTAAGGATATCTAATTGACCTTCTGGTAAATCTGAGGCTTGTCTATCTTGCTTCCCCAATCTACATTTCAGTTCCCCGATTCTACCTAATGCTTGAGCCAATGTTTCTTGTAATTCATCTCTCTCGCCAGTATCTTTTATGCCCATATTAGTAGCACCAGCTGCACTACTAACATGTTCCTTCTCAGGAACTTTAGGTTCTATATTCCTTCACATTGGGGGTCGTTCCCTCCCCTAGGTTGGAACATTACTCCTTCATCGGGTATGTCCCACACCCTTACCTCTACCTCTATTCTGTCCACATGGCATCCTTGATCCCTATATGAAAGAACTCAATTAGAAACAATAACACTAAACTCAAATAGTCTACAGAATCTTTAAACCTAAAGCTCTGATACCAAAAATGTACTAACCCATCCTAAGTGAACCCTACTTTGAATAGTATCGAATACTTTTTAGAACTGAGCACATGGAAAATCATACATAATAACAAAAGTTTCATGACATACATCATATTATATACAATATTCATATAATTATATCAAAAGCTTTAAGAATATGCTTAAAGATTACATGGTGTCTCAAGGGATACAACCTTCGAGGATTGATTTTTGTACATGAACAAACTACATACATATACAAACTTATACAAAAGAACATGACAAGGATGCCTGGCACATTGACCAACCTAAGATACTTCAATCTCTTCACAAATTGCTGCCTAAGATTTAAGATCTTCTTTAAAACTCCCTATAAAGATTAATGTGAGGGGGTGAGCTATAAAACTCATCAAGTACTCACTTTTACTTAAAGTAATCGCTTTCAATTCCTTGTTTTTAAACAAGCGTTATTCTTACAATAATAAAAATTTTCATTTATCCATAACATAAGCATTACAAGCCTTTTAATAGGCAAATCAAATCACACACCTTTCATGGGCCACTCAAATTGTTTTCACATAATGTATAATGCAATATGAAATGATGCATAATTCAATCATTTAAAAAAATCAATACAACAGGGACGTCTCCTTACGTACCGGTACGTTATTCTCAAATATTCATTCACAAGTTCACAAATTTTGGATCCCATACACGAATCTTTCAAGTGGGGTCCTAAATATACAAAGTTTCTTCGGTGCCCATACACCCCTCGTGGGAAGGGACCTACCGCAATTTCTCTCATCACTCTCCTCTCAATAACATACTATCAAATCAACACATGATATAATGAATGCAAACATAATATAATCTTCATTCAAATTCCATTGATTTACTTATATGCAATAAAAGGAGTTAAAACCTTTAAAAATATAGGAAAACTTTGATTTTCTTTGAGAATAAGCTGATCCAATCGATTGTATTGCCTTTTCAGTCGACTCAATTAAGTCTAGAAACTATCTACCCATTTCCTAGTCAACTGGGTACCCAGTCGACTAGTACCCCTATGCAGGTCTTCCAAACGATTGGATGAAGCTATCAGTCGACTGGTAACTCGATTTCAGCGAAAACATCGGAGAAAATTCTGCTTTTTCCTTCAAAATCACCACGATTTACCCATAATTTCCCAAATCCTTTAACATATAAGTGTTTCCCTAAGGTTTTAATACAAAACCCCACAATAGTCATAACAAATTTCAAGTTTAAAGACTTCAAACCATAAATCCCAATACAAAACCCATTCTTGAAACTTAAAAACCTATTTTCTCTTCAAATCGTTTCAAGGTGCTTTCAAATAAAAAAAATTTTGAACTCAAACTCATGAAATCAACTTATAAGAACAGATTTTGAAACCCTTAAAGTCTCTCTTTCAAATGCTTCAATAAAAACTTAAATTAGGTAAACAAGAACTTAGGTTTCACACAATTATTACACAAAAGCAAAGATATTGAGCCAAGAAATTCTTACTTGGTTCTTTTTCTTATTGATTCTTAAATCTTTCTTGCAAATCAGTCAAGATAAATGAGGAACTTGGAAAATTCTTGAAAATTCTAGATTGCTTGAGAGATAGCCGTGAGTGAGAGTTGTGTCTCCCTTCCTCTCCTCAACCCTTATATACTAAAGAGTAAAAAGACTTCTTTAACCCTCTCTTGTAACTTTTTTTACCTTGCCACCAAAACTCCTTAGTGTTAATACTAATTCCACTATAACCCTCATGATTCTTAATTCTCTTCAATGTTTCTTAAAGAAACTATCTCATTTCCAATTATAAGTAAATTTTCACAATCAAAACAAGGAATTTAATTATTTTTAAATTAAAGAAAATAGTAATTCAAATAAAAACATTAAAATAAAAAAAACAATCTCTATATTCTCTCTCTAATAATTCTCTATTACTGCCTCCTTCCTTCTCAAACATGTTCACCTTCATCGACTCTAGTAGCCTCTAGCTTCCTCTTGTGGCTTGGGTTTTCTCACCCTCTCTCTATAAATTTCACTCAGCTTGATATGGAGTTTTTCTCTCTGTTTTTGTTATCAGGTTTCATAGTATTAAATTATAGGTTCATCTTATTACCATTCACATTTTTCCTTTTTTCTTTAATTTCTTTAGTTGATACTGGATTCATTTTATTGCACAGACTAGACGAACTTCATGATTATAAAATAAAATGATTGAGTTCGTTATTGAATTTTATGGTGGTTTTTTCTTAAGTTGTCCTAACTTCTCTTTGTGTTGCATATTTACTTTTGTGAGATGGTTTTGTATGGATTTATTGCATTTGAGTTCTTTTTTTACTTGAATGGCACTTCACCATCACAGACTGCATCTCTCTTTTCCAGATATGGGGTTGATCTTTATCTAATTGGCTTAATTTTATGTGCTTACTTTGTTTAATTTTTTCTTTTCTTTTAGTTTCTATTTTATTTTTTAAAAAAATATAATCATAATCCATAAGAAGCTCTTCATTTTTTTGTGTGTTTTAGTTACATGGTTGATCGTCATTTGATTGTTGTATTTTATTTGATTGACTACTTCAGGTGGGTTTTGGGTTGATTCTGTATGGTTTTATTGTATCTTTTCTAAAGAGGTTGATGGAAATATTTGTATGGAAAGTATATTCCCTTAATTGATTACTTGAAAAAATATTTTATAACAATACCTGAATGGGCTCTTAATATATTTGAGCTTAATTTGGACTTAAAAAAGGTTGTTGCTCCAAAACCACTATAGATAAAGGGAGCATATTAAATTAAGTCAATTAGATAAAAATGAGTAAATTTATGGTTTTTGCATTTTTCTACAATCCCATGCTTAGTACACTGAGTTCTCACCTATATTTGAGATTAATTTGTCTTATAAATTTGGGTTTCTTGTTGCTTCTCTGCATTATGTAATATCTATGATTGTGGTTCCCCTTTTGTCTTTTCTTCAAACCTTCTTTTATGTTTCTTAGCTTATGTGCCGATGAATATTAGTATCAACACTCTTTAAGTTTCAAACTTCTATAGATATTTTGTTTTATGAATAGAATTTCACTTATATAACCTTCTTAAAAGATATTTCATATAATTACTAATAGATTTGCATGGAATGTTATAGAGGAGAACATGGTGAGTCAACTTTAAAGCAAATCAACATAAAAGATGATCTTTAGCATTTAAAATTTTGGAGGTGAGTTGTAGTGCTGTAATGTTTTTTGCTTTCATTGAATTTAGCTATTGTACTAATGCAAATCTATTGGTTGCTTTGGATAACCTTATACCTGTTTTTCCTCATAAGTAAATAGCTTACCGATAAGTATAAGGAGCCACCTATTGGTGAGCTATTTACTACTTTTTATGTGACATATTAATGAATTTTAGGCTAATAGCTTTAAGATCTGCTCACATTGATTTTGTTCCTTTTTTTAAAATCAATTCATTAATTAATAAGTCAATGGTTCTGCTAATTTAGAAATATTTTTTTTAATAGACTCTATATCAGCCTTTCTGTGCTCTTTGAGACACTTACTTTTCTCTCTCCCTCTCTTTTCTTCTTGATTTAGAATTACTTATGCCTGATATTTAATAGTTATTATAATTGTTTTACACTCAAAATATTCATATGATCATATCAAAGGAAGGGGAGATTAGAGGAATTTAAGAGGGTGTAGAGAAAAGTAATTAAGGAATTATGTCGATGCAAAGAAAGGCATGGAATTGTATTGATTTGTTGATCATACCAATTTATCTTTCTCTACAAAATTTACCCTAATGGGATCTAATTGGGGTATATATTGTTGCTGGAACAACATGCAAAAAAAGAGCAAATTGCTACTTTCGCAAATATTGATGCTCTATAGAGAAACCTCCCAAAAATACATATTTACTAACTTTTCCTAATGCAAATATGTTTTAGTAGTTGATTATTTTCCTTTCTTTTATTAAGTTTAGTTTTTCACTCTTTATTTGCATTGTAAGAAAGCGATATGGAAAGGAAAATGTAGAGATTAATAGGCATTTCAACGAATTTTGCCAAACTTTCGCATGCTTAGAGAGGAAACTCATTATTGATTTGTTTATTAATTTTCTTACTTATTCTATTGATTTCTCCTATGAAAGTATAGTTTGCATTTTGTGTTGGTAAATCATATTTGATGCTTTATTTTGAAATTAAAAGTTTAACTGCCTTTGTGGTCTTCTTGATCTTTGATAGAAGAATGAATAGAACTATTGACATCAAGTTGTTATCTGTACTTTTTCAATATCAAACATTTTGTGTTTTGTATTGAGAGAATGTATTTATTTTGAGGTACAACCAGTGTGCTCTTTCAATAATATCAATCTTTTAAAGTTCATTTTACCAAATTCCATATTATGTATGAAGGTTATTTCAATAATATCAATCTTTTATTGGTAGAATGATAATGTACCATGTAGATGCAAAATGAGATTTTTTGCACCCTTTTAAATTGCCATACAATAAAATTTTAAAAATTATTAATGAAATTGTAAGAGTTATCAATGAAGTTTAGAGGCCAAAAAAATTTGTGTCGTACTTAATTGAACCATATTTTGTGTTCCTTATAGAATTGTAGTGAAAATTCCAAGAAGAATTTTTTTCCCTCTTAATTATACAAGTTCAACTAAATTTATATTCATACTTCTACTATTATCTCATTTTTCTTGTTGTAGTTATTTTGTTTACTTAAAAATTATAATTTTTCACAAAATTCCATCTTTGAACAAATTGAAGGTTTCTAAAGTTTTCAAATTATGTATAATAAAATATTAAAAATCAAATAAAACTATTTATAATTTTATTTATATTTTTATTAGGGGTTGATAAGAAAAAGAATCCATTTTTTTAGCCACATGACCAATGATATTCCAATGAACAAAAAAAGGGTACACCTTAATAATCTCAGTCAGATGATATTAGCATCTTAACATGCGCTACGCGAGTCTTGATATGCTCTTCTATCAAAGTAAAGAACTTAGCATCTCAACACGCACTATGCACATGTTGATATTCTCCCTTTTGTTTTTCTAATATCAAATATGAAGTGAAATCAGTTATAGTTTAGAACCTAATACTCCATTCTCTTCACTTTATCTTTTGGTGTTTACCTTAAATCATTAAATTTTGTTTGTAATTCTTGAATATCTTAAATTTGTTGACTTACATTTTACAAACCAATGGTTACTCATTAAAATTAAATATTATCATACACAAATTTTTTAGAATCAATTAATAATATAAATTATGCACTCATATGAGCCTTTTTTTTTTCCCTCTTTCCCCTTTTAAGTCAACATGGAAATAGAGAATATGATACTAGTTATACAATGAACAAGCATGATTTTGCTAAATAATTTTTTGATGAACTCATATGAGGATTCTATCTTTTATTTGTCATATATTTGTAGACAAAAAAGTCTCCTTATCAGTAAAGAGGAATTGTTCCGTGCTCTATCATAAAGAAGTCTCCTCATCAGTACAGAGGAATTGTTCCATGCTCAGTAGTAAGGAGGAATTGTTTTTTTTTTTTCTAAATAATTGACTATTGGGAAATTCATATGTTGGTCTAGCGTTGGGATAATTTTTATGTCAGATGCAACATACATTCTTCTATGTTTTTTTTTTAAAAAAAAATAGTGTTCTCAATAAAAAGGTATCCAACATTATCTCAGAGAATCATCAGTAAGATAGCTAACACTATAAAAAAATATATCGAAGTATCAACTATAGATGTTGCAGAGTGAAACAAATGGAAGACTTATCACACCTTCAATATTAGATTTAAGTATAATTCTTCCATCTCTTAATGTGTTTAGAAAATGTTTGAGAGTTGACATAATGGGTAGGAAGATTGAAAACTGGATTATAGTTATGTTTTAGGGTTTATTGTATCGCAGATCCTTGAACTATGAACCCATAGAATTTAACTCCATGAACTATTAATTTGGCTCAAGGAGTCCTCAAACTATAAATCAGTAGCAATCAACTTTCTCCAGCAAATCAGTTAACTAAAGTACATGAGGTGAGTACATGTACCCATTTAGCTAAGTGAAATAATCAAATAGCCTTCATATCAATCTTTCTAAAGCCCTACCGAAACGAAATTCCAAATTATGTATCTCAAATTGAAGAGACAATTAAATTTGACAAAGTAAATCTCTAATCAGATTCACAGATTTATGTACACAATGGCTGATACAGACTAATTATTTAATACTATTTCTTATTGGTGAGAGATATAAATATTAATTTAGCATGCCTACTTGATAAGAGGATTAAAGTGTGGATAAATTTCGGGACCATTTTATAATTTTTGACTTTTGGGCACCAAATAGAAATTGAGCAAAGCCTCACATCCAAAAAGAATTGCCCTAAAAAGAAATTAGAAGACGAAATGGAATCAAATAATTGAACATCAATAATATGTTTCCAACAATTACTTGAAGTCTTACCTATAGAAATCTAATTACACATATTATGAAGCTAACAAATGCGATTGCATGTTTTAAATAGAAATTCACATGATTTGGCACCCAAATTCGAGGAAAAAAAGCTATAATTTCTTCATTTTAGAGACAAAAATATCAACGATTAGCACAATATCTTTAAAATATTGATATTATGAAAGTCTTATTGTTTTTTTTTATTTAATGTATAATTTGCAAACTTTGCAGCTATACAATTGTTTATGTTAAAAGAAAACTATTTTTTTTTGTCAAAATTAATTGTTCAATTAGCTTTAACCGTGATAGTTAGAATAAAATGATTTTAAATAACCTTTAGAAATTGTTACATTTGTTATATTTGTTTGATATAGGAATATTTTTGTGAATAAGTATAAGTATGTGTTCTTCAAAATCAAAGTAATTCTATAGGATCTTTGTGTTGTTCTGAACTTTGGTGAGGTTGAGTTAAATTATATTTTTTTTTATAAAAAATTGATGCTCGTGCAACTCGTTTTATAAAATGATAGTCATGTCTAAAGATAGAGACTTTACAATATAAACCACATGGTTTATTGCATCGCAGATCCTTGAACTATGGACTCATAGCATTTAACTCCATAAACTATTAATTTAGTGCAAAAGGGTCCTTGAACTATGAATCAGTAGCAATCAACTTTCTCTGGTAAATTTTCGTCTAAATCAATTAACTAACGTACATCATGTGAGTACATGTGCCCATTTAGCTAAATGAAATTTCCAAATAGCCTTCATATAAGCCGGAGACAAAACGTATGTGATGAATAGTGACGATCTGCTAATCATCAATTAAGAGATCTGGTTTTGAACAAAATGCTTGGGGCTTTTTCAATTTAGGTGTTGCCAGAGATAGAAGGTATCAAGTCTTGACCAGGGAATCAGAAGAGACTAAGAAGGTTTTGAGAAAAGCGGAGGTATTATACTCGATCAAGATAGAGAGAGTGATTCAACTTTCTCTAAAGCAACTTTTTTTTTCCCGAATTTGGGTACCAAATCATGTGAAATTCCAAAGTGAATTTCTAAAGCCCTGCTGGAACCAAATTCTAAATTATGTATCTCAAATTGAAGAGACAATTAAATTTGACAAAGTAAATCTCTAATCAGATTCACAGATTTATGTACACAATGACTGATATAGACTAATTATTTAATACTATTTCTTATTGGTGAGAGATATAAATATGAATTTAGCATGCCTACTTGATAAGAGGATTAAAGTGTGGATAAATTTCGGGACCTATTTTATAATTTTTGACTTTTGGGCACCAAATAGAAATTGAGCAAAGCCTCACATCCAGAAAGAATTGCCCTGAAAAGAAATTAGAAGACGAAATGGAATCAAATAATTGAACATGAATAATATGTTTCCAACAATTACTCGAAGTCTTACCTCTAGAAACCTAATTACACATGTTATGAAGCTAACAAATGCAATTATATGTTTCAAAAGGAAATTCACATGATTTGGCACCCAAATTCGAGGAAAAAAAAGCTGCAATTTCTTCATTTTGGAGAAATTTGTATCTCTTTTTTGTCTTAATCGAGTATAATACCTCAACTTCTCTTGAAATCTTCTTAGTCTCCTCTGATTCCATCGCTAAGACTTGACACCTTTTATCTCTATCAACACCTGAATTGAAAAGCTCCAAGCTTTATGTTCAAAACCAGATCTCTTAATTGATGGCTAGCAAAATAGTCACTATTCATCCCATACCTCATGTCCCTAGCTTTATGTACATTATCATTGATTGATTTGGAGAATATCAAACTTGATGTCAAGGAATTGGCTTTATCCTTCTTCTTTGGGTAATAATTAAGCTACTTTCAAATATATCATATCTTGATAATCAATAAGACTTTCATAATATCAATATTTTTAAAAATATTTACTTTATATATATATATATATATATATATATATCTATAATGATCTCAATTTTAGTAATTATCTCTTAAAAGTCTTACCATCTACTGCAATTTTTGTAACGATCTCTTAAAATTCTAATGAAATTTTTGTTTATTTTAATTTTAAATATTAAACTTAATCAAATTAATTTAGAATATTATCTAAAATATATATTCCAAATTAGCATACTTACATTTATATATCTTTGATGCAGGAAAAAAACCACTCTCTAATAACATGACGACACGTGTCATTCTCCAGGGCAAACTGATAGTCTTTTAAACCACTACAAGTCAACCAATCTGCTCCCGACACGTGGTAAGGGACACAATGGTAATTTTTTTACCAAAAAAACCTGATGCTATTCCGCCACTCCAACTTTCGGCTAAACTCGTACGAACTTAGATAACTTTAAAAGAATGCTACTCCTATCTCAACACTACAATTATTCTCCTAATCGGACTCTACTCCAACACACTATAAAAATGGATCTTCATAAATCAAAAGATATGCATAATTCTCCACTAAAAGCTCCTAATTTCCTATAACTCCCTTTATTTCTCTTAAAAAAAAGCCCTATATTAACTTAGACATCGGAGAGTCCTCTAGAGGCACACCCCTTCATACCCTCTACGACTTTAGGGTTTTTCCTCGTTTCGTGTGTGTAGGTCTCACTCTTCGACCTTCTGGATTCTGGAAGATTTTCGGCATCAACAGATTGGCATTGGAAGGAAGGTCTTTTTTTCTGAAGGATCACGAACTTACCTGTTATCATGCCGCCTAAAAATACTGTTGGAACTAGTTCAATCGCCACACGAGCATCTATCCACCAACAATAAGCCAATCCATAACTCCCTGCAATCTCGGAACATACTTGCTCCGAGCACGATAATGAGCCACCTAATTGGCGAACTAGGCATGATCCTCATCCAGATCCGATAGAACCCAAATACTAAGAGAATCCGGGGGCCTTGCCTATCCTGCATTCTACTATCCCTCGGATTCACGAGCAATTCCAAGAGCTCACTCGACTTGTCACTGATCTCACCGATGAGGTAAGGGGAAGAGTTCGTCACCCCGCGCCTCCACCTCTCTCACAACGGAGCTCCCGACAGAAAACAACTCCCAGGCATAATAAATCAGCTGAAGGCCATTCCTCAACTGGATCATTTTCTTGTGTCAAAGTAAGGTCTCGGAACCACTCCATCTCCAAGTTTTCTTCTAGAGTCAGATTTTGAGGTTTCTCAACTTCCAAAAATCACACTGACCTAGACAAAAGATTGGAGGACATGGACCAAAGGATAAATGAAACTTTTAAGGAAAGAAACACCAACGTCCTCGATGACCTCAACTCAAAAGATCCACCTTTTACTCAGGAAATCCTTGAAGTCCCTTTTCCTCGAAACTTTCAGATACCGATTATCAAGGCATACGATGGAACCACAAATCTTGTAGATCATCTCCAGCATTACAACAATCAGTGTTATCAAGGTATATGACGTCGTTATGTGTAGAACTTTTCCCATGACCTTGAAAAAAGCTGATATCACCTGGTATAGTCACCTTAAACCCGACAACATTGACTCCTTCAAAGAGCTAACTCGCACCTTCGCATCTCATTTCCTGAGTAGAAAGGGGACTTAGAAGACCGCACAAAGCCTCTTCAGCATCATCCAACTTAGAGGAAAAAAGCTCTGGCAATACATCTCCCGGTTCAATGCAACTACTTGGGAAATTCCTGACCTTAACCCTACTGTCAATACCTTAGCCTTTCAGAATGGGCTCAAGTCGGGATCCTTTAACTTCAAGTTGACCAAGTACTTTCTCAAGGATATGAATGACATACTCACTCGGGTCGAGGAACACATGATCACAGAAGATGACCAGGTGTTCAACAGCGAAAGAAAAGGTGGAATGGAAAATAGAAAGAGGGATCCTAATAAGCTTAGGGAAAGCTCCATAAAAAAAATCATGCCCAGAAAGGAAGGCAAGAGGTCCCTTTAACTTTGAGAATATCACCCCGCTAAGTGCCTCCAAGACAAACATACTCTTGAGTATCCAAGACTGGGACCTCTTTCGTTGACCTCCAAGACTTCTCTATCCAAGTGGAAACTAAGCTAAGTGGTGCTACTTCTATAAGGATCATGGTCACGATACCGAGGAATGCCACGCCCTCAAATAGTAGATAAAATCCCTCATTCAAAGGGGTACTTAAGGGAATACATCAAATCTCTCCAAGTTCAGGATTATGAGGATTGTTCCCAACTTCTATCTCGACGAGCC
This sequence comes from Bretschneidera sinensis, assembly GCA_023935145.1. Taxonomy (NCBI): domain Eukaryota; kingdom Viridiplantae; phylum Streptophyta; class Magnoliopsida; order Brassicales; family Akaniaceae; genus Bretschneidera; species Bretschneidera sinensis. The sequence continues at coordinate 51,083,364 of CM043701.1, forward strand.
TTGGAGAGGTCATATCGAGGACATTAGAGTCCAAGGAAGAGCCCTAGGCCAAGTCCTAGAAAACTTATCCGAGAAGAGGAAAGCCACTAGAATAATCAAAGATACCCTCCCACTATCATTGGCACTATTTAAACCAGTTTTTGAGGACTGACTGCAAGAGGCTAGTCCACTAATGGGAGGAGAGCTTATGCCCGGTCAGTGGCATTGATTAGTAGACCTCACAAACGGATCATGACAGACCAAGTAATATCTTTTACAGATGAGGATCTTGATAGAATACTGACACCACATGATGACACTGTGGTTATCTCTCTCGTCATCGCTAACTACAACGTTGAACGAGTCTTGGTGGACAACAGAAGCTCCACAGACATCATTTTTTTATGAAGCCTTCCAACAGATGACCTGAGGAATGAACAGATAAAGCCAGTATCATCTCTTCTGTATGGCTTTTAGGGGATACTGTTGTTTGTCGAAGGAAGCATAGTTCTCCCAGTCACTATAGGGACTTCACCATGACTCACTACTATCCAAACTACATTCTTGGTATTAAAATATCTATTGTCATAAAATGTGATACTTGGGAGACTAGCCTTTAATGAGATGAGGGAAGTAATCTCTACATACCATCTAAAGGTAAAATTTTCTACTGACGAAGGTGTAGGGGAGGTTCGACGCAACCAGCAAACCTCTCCGATCTTACTACTTGAATTCTAATAAAGGCCAAAGGAAAGTTTAAGCTTTGCCTTTGGAAATAGAAAACTTGAGAGATGAACTTAAAACTCCAAGAAGACAGCTCGAAGAAGAACTCATCCCCATCCCCCTAAATAAAGGAGATTCAAAGATTGTGCTAGTTAGATCTGGTCTCACTGAAGATCTCAATGATTCTTTAATTTCCTTTCTATGAAGAAACCAAGATCTCTTCGCCCAGTCAGCATTCAATATGCCTAGGATCTATCCTTTAGTTACTGTTCATTGGCTGATGTTGACCCGAACCATCGACTCGTAGTCCAAAAGAAAAGGATGAAGACGTTTACTCCCGAGCAACTGAGTGCCATTAAAGAAGAAGTGGATAAGCTCTTAGCTACTGACTTCATTCAAGAAATCAATTACCCAAAGTGGATCGCTAATGTGGTAATGGTCAAGAAGGTTAATGGTAAATGGAGGATTTGCATCAATTTTATAGATCTCAACAAAGCCTGCCCAAAGGATAGTTTTGCCCCGCCTCGAATCGACTTACTGGTTGATACCACCTCTGGGCATGAATTGATCTGTTTTATGGACACGTACTCTGGCTATAATCAAATTTTAATGCACAAGTATGAACAACTCAAGACCGCCTTTATCACTGATCAAGGCCTGTATTGCTATAAGTTAATTCCTTTTGGGCTCAAGAATGCAGGGGTCACTTACTATAGGTTGCTCAACAAGATCTTCAGTGAGCATATCGGGAGAAATATGGACGTCTATATGGATGACATATTGGTTAAAATCATCAGCATCAAGGATCACGAGTCTAATCTAGAAGAAGCCTTTGGAATACTTCACCGCCACCAAATGAGGTTAAACCAACCAAATACACCTTTAGAGTCACCATCGGGAAGTTCTTGGGCTTCGTGGTAACACAGCGGGGAATAGAAGCTAACCCCCAAAAAATAAAGGCAATCGTGAATATAACCCCTCCTTGGAACGTCAAAGAAGTACAAAGATTAACTGGACGAGTAGCCGCACTCAACCACTTTATGTTTAAGTCTGCTGAAAGGTGCCTACCTTTCTTTAAATCAATTAGGAAAGCTTAGAGTTTCACCTAGGATGAAGAATGTCAAAAAGCATTTGAAGAACTAAAAGAAAACTTGAGCTTACCACCTCTCCTGACTAAACTCGTCACAGGGGATGAGCTTTTTCTCTACATATAAATAGGCCAAGACGTAGTAGATTCGGTCTTAATCCAAGAAGACACTGGGATATAAAAACCCATTTATTATGTTAGTTGAATTCGGTACGATGCTAAAACAAGGTATCCTCCGATTGAAAAATTAGCCTATACTCTCCTGATCACAACCAAGAAGCTCCGATCGTAATTTCAAGCTCATACCATAGTTCTCCTCACCAACCAGCCTTTGCGGCAAGTTCTCCACAAACCAAAAATTTCTGGAAGGTTGGTCAAATGGTTCGTCGAGCTGGGTGTTGTGAGTTTTAATTTACTCGCAAGCGCACGAGTCGTTTGCAATATAGCGTTGTGCAAGTGCGAGGTCGAATCCACAGGGAATTACGTTGTGAAAATATAATTTAATGTAAACTAACTTTATCTTAACCTAGTTCCGAATATTGAATGATATTTTGGAAAACAAATTAAAACTAAACTAAATTGATTTTAAAAACTAATAAAAAGACTAAGGTTTCTGAATCCACCCCCGCCAAAGTTAAGCATATATCTCAATGTTCTAAAGATAGCCTATCAAAAAATTCCATGAATCCAACTTAAGAAAAAAAAAAACAACAAATATCCCAATTAAACCAAAAGCATCCAATGTATCCGCTCTTAACAAATCACAAAGAAAATCCAATTTAATCGAAAACAATTCGATGTATCCATTAGATGAAACACAATGAATATCCAATAGAACAATTTAAACTCAACCAATCACAAGATTAACTCAAATAATTGACAGAACATTTATACTAAAAAATTGTCAGATTTGTAGAAACAAATCTGAACTACTATGCCAAACAACGGCGAGGCTTCATCTTCAACCTTAGCTGAAGATTCTAGCCACTCATAACTATGAAACTACAATTCATAATAAAAGTGCTAAACATTAAACTAAAACAACTAAATAAAAAGAAATAAATAACTTTACATGGAAGAAATTCCACTCGCTGATGGGCGGCGCTTCCCCTCGTGGTAACAAAGCCTTCGGGATCCACCAGAATGCTAGCAGACATCCACTGGTTAACACCAAAGTGGCCCAGGAATTGTACACTGAATGATAGAGTGAGATGGTGTTTATATAGGCAAATACCACGAGTGCAATGTGTTTCCAATCCGATGTGGGATGTGGGATATAGAAATATGTTTCCAACAGATGTGGGATGTGGGATTTAAGCATTCACTTGCCCTTCAAAACTTCTACTCACGCTGAAATCCCATATAGTCCACACAGCCTGACCTTTGTCTACTAAAACTGCCATAACTTTCTCTAGAAAAATCCTTTTTACGAGCCATAAAATTCTCCAGAAAATAGACTTCCGGATCTTTCTAAGCATATATGGCTCATATCCTGGTTCTTCTTGCATGAATACAATTTAATTTTCAAAGATGATTGATCTGTACGGGTAATTCTGGTAATTTAGTGAAACTCCTTTCTTGGTGCTTGTAAACCTGAAAAACAACGAAAACAACTCAAAGTAACAAATTCCTAAGCTAACAAATGTAAATTAAGTAGCTAAAATATGCAATATTTTTCACTCATCAAATACCCCGAAACTTACATTTTGCTAGTCCGTTAGCAAAACAAAATAAAAAACTAAATGAAAAACAAAGAACATAAAGATAAGTTCATCACTCATGTAATCCAAGAAATTTAAGGAGCACACACCACCGTGATATTCATTCATGTGCAAGCTTAAATAAGTCAAACCCATCTTCACAATGAATAAGAATTTAAAACTTAATTACTTACAAAAGGCATGGTTAGACATCACAAGCTTGAATCAGTGTAAAGTGAAGTAGCATATCCAGATGAGGTTTCCAAATAACTTCAATGTACAAGGTATTCAAATCTCAAGATCCACAGAATTTCTCGTCGGAAAGAATAATGAAGGCATAGTTTTTTTTTTTTTTTTAACATAAGACTCTGCTATGTTTAGTTCCCTTAAGCTTTCTAATTGACCCATGTAACGAGTGTTGAGTCAATGACTGCCAAACCATATGGTTTTAGGGCATTAGGTGTAAAGGCACCCCTAAGGACTTACTAACTCGAGTCAAAGAGGCTACGAAATTAAACTGGCCTTAATACTACCAAGCAAAATTTTCACCTTTTGACGTGAACACTCACTGCTTACTGAGGCAAGAGGTCCAATTACTCAGCAGAAAGTTTCGCAATGATCATTATGAATAAAATTTTCACCTTTTGACGTGAACACTCACTACTTATTGAGACAAGAGGTCCAGTTACTCAGTGGAAATTTTGTTGATGATGATCATTATAAATATTAGTAGTTTTTTTTTTTTTTTATATATGCCCAAATGTTTATCCAACAAGTCATCCAGTTTCAGTTAAGACAAGGAAACGTATACATTCAACTCGCATGTCATACCTCACACAAATATGTGCTAATGTGCTCGTGTGAGATTAGATCAAACATGTGAATTCTCGAAAATGCCTAAAGTAAGTAACTAAAGTGTAAAATCTATCATCAGATCATGTGTTTAAAGTTTTAAACTCACCAATGAAATCACATCACAATCTTTCAGATCAACCAAAATTTTTAGACGAACATGAACATGCATTTATCCTTACGACGAAAAGACAACAAATTAGGACAAAGTGTGTGATGTGTCTCCCATACCCCCAAACTTAAATTACACATTGACCCCAATGTGTGACTAATATGAAAAGAGCTGACCTGAGATATGGAGAGCTATTTGGACTGGTATGGCTCATAGCATACCCCCAAACTTGAACTGAAGTACACATTGTCTCTGAAAAATAAAGACTGAAAAACAAAAAATACTAGAAACAAACATTAATCATAAATACGAAAAATAATAAATAAAAATAAAGGATAAGCTGTGGGGTGCCTCCCATGAGCGCTAAGTTTAACGTCTTCAGCCAGACACAACATTAGTAATCATGCCCAACTAAGCGCTCCACCATCTGATCAATAAATGGGAATGAAAAATGACCAGTCCTTGTGGCAGCGTTCAGTTTACGGTAGTCGATACACACTCTCCACCCTGACTGAACACAAGTTGGCACCAACTTGTCATCCTTATTCTTCATTACCGTTAATTCAGCACGTTTGGGCACGACTTGAATTGGGCTCACCCACTTGCTATCAGAGATGGGATAAATGATCCCCGCATCTAACAGCTTAATTACTTCTATGCTCACAACCTCTTGTATAGCTGGGTTGAGCCTTTTTTGTGGCTCCCTCGATGGCCTGGCATTCTCCTCCAAATGTATCTTGTGCATTACCAACGAGGGGTTGATTCCCCTAATATCCTCAATAGTCCAATCGATAGCTTCTTTGTGCTATCTTAAGACATCTAATACTTTTTCCTCTTGAGCCTCACCCAAATCTGAAGCTATAATCACAGGCAAACTATCGGCTGAACCTGGGAACTTATACTTAAGATTATCTGGTAAAGGCTTAAGTTCCTTTTTGGGGGTTTCAGGTGCGGTAGTCTTCTCCGTCTTAGTCTTCTTCCGAGGAGGAGACTCAAAAATAGCATTCACTTGCTTAGGTAATTTATCTAAATCCAAATCCTCTCCAAATTGAGCAAAGCATGCGTCTAGGGGGTCCTCAATGCAGGATTCATCCACAGTCTCCTCCGTCTTACTGCTTTCTCGAGGAGCAGACTCCAAAATGGCATTTGTTTGCTCAAATAACTTATCTAAATCCAAATCCTCTCCAAACTGAGCAAAGCATGCCTCCAGAATGTCCTCAGACTCCCCTCATTTCTTGGGCGCTTGTAATCTCTCAAGGTAGGGCGCTTTAGGTAAAAACGACCTAGAGGGATTCTTAATAATAGGTGTGGCGATAGATGGCTCAGCATCTCTCTTTTCCTTGTTGCCACTTTCATGCCCTTTTTGCATAGCAGGGTTCTCTTCCACTTGATTGTCCACTTGTCTCCCGGACCTCAATGGGACAATCGATTGCACTTGTTCCTGCCCGTGCATAGGAGTCGATGAATTTTTCACCGCAAACTGTTCCTTTGGGTTAGGCTCAGGTTGACTGGGGAACTTTCCATTTTCTCCTTCACCCATGTAACTTGCGATTTGATCCATTTGATTCTCTAGCTTGGCAATCACTTGGGTGTGTTCTATTGTTGCACTCATCATTTCGCTCATGGATTGGCTAGTTATTTTCATGTACTCCTTAAAGGTGTCCTCAAGTGACTGTGAAACTGGTGCTGGTGTTTGAATGGGAGCTTGGTAGGTAGGTAATGGTGCTGGATAGGCTGAGTGACTATAATTTGGAATAGGTGGAGGAAATTCAGGAGGGTATTGATTGTGAGCTTGATAAGGGGCTCCTCCCTGATTCCTCAGTTGGTTATGCGTCCATGAAAAATTAGAGTGGTTCCACCACCCTGGATTATATGTTTCGGAGTAAGATCCATTGGATTGCCAACAACAGTCATTGAAAGCATTCATTTGTTCCATGGGATACTCGGCAAAAGTCGGCATTGAGGGACAATTCTGTGCTAAATGCATAGGACTAGCACAGATGGAACAGCTATCAACATTGACTGTGTTGCCAGCATTGATGGACTGGCCGGTCATTTTCATGTACTCCTTAATGATGTCCTCTAAAGACTGTGAAACCGGCGCTGGATTCATCCACATTTTTTTTTGTTTAAAAAAAATTGCTAACTAGCTAGTAGAAAAATAAAATCAATTCAGACCAAAAATTTTCACAAACCAAACAACTCCTCGGCAACGGCACCAAAAACTTGTTGTGAGTTTTAATTTACTCGCAAGCGCACGAGTCGTTTGTAATATAGCGTTGTGCAAGTGCGAGGTCGAATCCACAGGGAATTGCGTTGTGAAAATATAATTTAATCTAAACTAACTTTATCTTAACCTAGTTCCGAATTTTGAATGATATTTTGGAAAATAAATTAAAACTAAACTAAATTGATTTTAAAAACTAATAAAAAGACTAAGGTTTCTGAATCCACCCCGCCAAAGTTAAGCATATATCTCAACATTCTAAAGATAGCCTATCAAAACATTCCATGAATCCAACTTAAGACAAAACACAACAAATATCCCAATTAGACCAAAAGTATCCAATGTATCCGCTCTTAACAAATCACAAAGGAAATCCATTTTAATCGAAAACAATTCGATGTATCCATCAGATAAAACACAAGGAATATCCAACAGAACAATTTAAACTCAATCAATCACAAGATTAACTCAAATAATTGACAGAACATTTATACTAAAAAATTGTCAGATTTGTACAAGCAAATCTGAACTACTATGCCAAACAACGGCGAGGCTTCATCTTCAACCTTAGCTAAAGATTCTAGCCACATGAAACTACAATTCATAATAAAAGTACTAAACATTAAACTAAAACAACTAAATGGAAAGAAACAAATAACTTTACATGGGAGAAATTCCACTCGCTGATGGGCAGCGCTTCCCCTCGTGGTAGCAAAGCCTTCGGGATCCACCAGAATGCTAGCAGACGTCTACTGGTTAACACCAAAGTGGCCCAGGAATTATACATTGAATGATGGAGTCAGATGGTGTTTATATAGGCAAATACCGCGAGTGCAATGTGTTTCTAATCCGATGTGGGATGTGGGATATAGAAATATGTTTGCAACCGATGTGGGATGTGGGATTTAAGCCTTCACCTGCCCTTCAAAACTTCTGCTCACGCTGAAATCCCGCATAATCTGCACAGCCTAACCGTTGTCTACTAAAACTGCCATAACTTTCTCTAGAAAAATCCTTTTTATGAGCCATAAAATTCTCCAGAAAATAGACTTCCAGATCTTTCTAAGCATATATGGCTCATCTCCTGGTTCTTCTTGCATGAATACAGTTTAATTTTCAAAGATGATTGATCTGTACGGGCAATTCTGGTAATTTAGTGAAACTCCTTTCTTGGTGCTTGTAAACTTGAAAAACAAAGAAAACAACTCAAAGTAACAAATTCCTAAGCTAACAAATGTAAATTAAGTAGCCAAAATATGCAATATTTTTCACTCATCACTGGGTGAATTTGATATTTGATATAAGACCCATACATTTATTAAAGCACATGCCCTAGCAGATTTTATAACTGAAACAACTTTTCCCTACAGCTCGGTCAAAGTCAAAGCACATAAAGAAACCGAGTTGATACTAAGTTGGACATTATATGTGGATGGTTCATCCAATAGCACTGGCTCTGGGGTGGGTCTCATCCTTAGTAGCCCTGAAGGGGTTCACAATTGAGTATGCCCTAAGGTTTAGGTTCAAGGCCTCAAACAACGAGGTTAAATATGAAGCACTGCTCGCTAGGATGAAACTCACTAAAACACTAGCTGTTGAGGCTTATAATGACTCATAACTGGAGGTGAACCAAATGACCAACGAGTATGGAGCCAAAGGTGTAAAGATCGCAAGATATCTAAAAAAATCCCATGAACTTGCAGTAACCTTCAAAAGGTTCCAAATAGCCCATGTGCCTCAGGCGGAGAACACAAAGGCACCTTAGCTCGACTCGCCTCATCTAGACATTATGATTTCCCTAAGGCAGTCTACCTTGAGACTCTCCCCACTCTAAGCATCGATGAAGTACTAGTTATGTGGCGTACTAAGGAGAAACCTTAGATAGATCCGATCCTCAGGTCCTTAGCAGATGGCACACTCCCAGATCAAAAGAGCGAGGCCAAGAAGCTCATCTCTTGTGCCTTAAGATACAATGTAATTGATGGACAACTATATAAAAAGGTGTCACTGCTCCTTATTTAAAATGTCTAGGTAATACTGATGCTGATTACGCCCTCAGGGAAGTACACCAAGGATATGTGGTAACTACTTTGGAAGCCGGGCTCTAGTGTTTAAAATATTCTACTATGGTTACTATTGGCCCCAGATGAGCTGCAATGCAGCCGAGATGGTAAAAAAGTGTAAGACTTGTAAAGAACATGCCTCTATACCCCAACGATCGGCCAATCTCTTGACATTAATAGCTAGTCTTCTTCCTTTCGCCATGTGGGGAATAAATATCGTTGGTCCATTCCGAGAGGTACCTAGGCAAAAGAAGCATATTATAGTAGCAATCAATTATTTTACCAAGTGGGCAGAAGTCGAGCCTCTCGCTAGTATTTTTGACTACCAGACCTGAAGGTTCATTTGAAAATCGATTGTCTGCAAATTTGGCATACCTAGGATATTGGTCACCGACACCGACAATGGTATGCAATTTGACAGTTTCCAGTTCAAATCTCTCTACCAAGACCTCTAGACTGAACAAAGGTTTTCCTCGGTAGGCTATCCCCAGGCAAACAGATAGGCCTAAGTAGCCAAAAGAACTCTTCTATAGGGCATCAAGAAAAGGCTTGATCATGCCAATCAACATTGGGTCAATCACCTCCTAAATGTATTTTGGGCCTACTGGACTATCGCCCGAATGCACACTGGAGAGACCTATTTTTCTTTTCATATGGATCTGAGGCTGTCATACCCCTCGAGATAGGAACGCCATCGTTACAAGTGCAGAACTACAATGAAACAAATAATGAAGAGGCACTCAAGATGAACATTGACTTGATTGACGAGGCCAAAGACAAAGCCCAGATCAAGCTTGCCGCCTACCACTAGAGGGTATCAAGATATTATAACTCCCGAGTTAAGGAGAGGGCTTTTAGATTGCACATCTTGGTTCTGAGAAAGAACAAGGCATCTCACCCCCGGAAGATGGGGAAGCTCCTACCAAATTGGGAGGGTCCCTATAGCATCAAGAGAGTTTGCCGAGTTGGCACGTTCGAACTTAAAGACTTGGACAGTAAACGGGGGCCGCACACTTGGAATGCGGAGAACCTCCGCAAGTTCTACCAGTAGAACCCCTCCGAAGACTCCCTAGCTAATTCCCATTTTGTTTTGCCAATTTTATTTCGCTGACTTTGTTTCGCTAAGTATTAATGTAATACTTAGATATTCTTAATAAATGAACAATCCATTTTTTCGCCAAATTTTTTAGTTTCTCTTATGCTAAGGAAAAGGCCTAAGGCCTTTCCCTTTCGGATTCCTATTTCGATTATAGTAAGAGTATGGACACTAGACAAATGGAATGGAAAACAAAAAAGACTAATGGTCAAAAGTACAAAAAACATAAAAATCCTAGTCTACGTTTACTTCTTCCTCCTCGGTAGCAAAGGCCTGGTCCTCACCCTCATCTCCCGCACCCTAATCATTAGAGGGGATCTCCACCATAGAGAAATCCTACATAGGATAGGCAATCGAAGCCTACTGCTTGGCCTCCTCGAAGCCCCTAAGGTAGAAGTCACCAGACGTGTAATACCCGTATTCGTAAAGTAAGGGTAAAAAGCAATTTAATAAATATGACATGGAATCAAAATAAAATATATGCGAAAGATTTATTATTATTTGAATAAAATAATTCTTAAAAAATTAAAAAAAAAATGGATGCATGGAGGCATAGTTACAAAGAAAATGGAAAAAAAAATCGTGAACAATATAAAGGAAAAAGAAAAAGAAAAAGAAAAAGAAAGTTTTGTTAAAAAGAAAAAAAAAGCATAAAATATGGCAGCAGGTGGCAGCACCTGCTGCTAAGTTAAATTGTGGGAGGTTGCATGTTGTGTAGCTGTTATTAGTGAATAGTGGAAGTGCAGCAACTGTCGCTTTAAACGTTTATAAATTGATTTTTTTTTTACCAAATCCAATTTGGTTTTTTCCTTTTAAAATTTAAACTACTATATTTCTCAAAACACTTAGGGACTGAAAGAGCAAAATTTTGAAGGATTTTACGGGAGAATTTTATAGAGAGTCACGAAAAGCTATTAGAAAAACAGAAGGTAATAACATAATGTTTATTTTTGAATTTTTAGCATACATGAAATTTCTCGAAATTCAAAGTAAGAATTTCCAAAGGGTGTGATTTATGAAGATTAGAAAGTCAATATAAATATTATGTCAGGTGTTGACAATCAGCAACCGGGGAGAAATTTCTGAGAGAACCAGGAAAGGTAAGGAGGTGATCCACTGGTAGCTTTAAGTGCTACGTGCTAAGTTAGATTTACTTTAAGTAATCTGGATAAAAATAAAATATCTAGTGATAATATTAAAATAAATTATTAGCGTATGCATTAGTGATAGATGAAAAATTGATTGATAGGTATGATAGAAAATTTTTTGCACATGTAGAAAATTTGGAATAATAAGTTGATTTAATAATAAAATCGATAAATGAAATTTTTGATAAGCTATGGTTGATGTTTTGATACGAATTATGAGAAAATAAAATTTAGTGGATTTTGGCAAGCTTTGAAGGATGATTTGATGTGATTTAGGATGAGAGGAATTTAATAGAATTTTTTATATATAATTTGAGAAAAATCAGGATAGCCAATTTAAATATTTGAATTCATATTTTTTTTTATGTTATTATTCATATGCATATTTCATATCATTGTCCATATGCATATGCAGTAAATAAAAGAAAAAACCAGGAAAGCAGCCGGTCTAATGAAAATAAAAGAACCAGGAAGGCAGCCAATCTAATGAAAATGAAAGAACTGGGAAGAAAGCCGGTCTAATAAGAATAAAATAACCAGGAAGGCAGTCGGTCTAAATGAGAATAAAAGAACCGGGAAGGTAACTAATCTAAATGATAATGAAAGAACCGAGAGGAGGTCGGTGTAAGATAATAAAAACATGTCGATATGTAGGAAGACATTCCCTAATAATAATTCAAGCATTGCATCTGTTTTAAATATTGATTGCATTACTGAAATGCTGATGTATGGTATGTTATTGTGATTTTTATTTATAGATGAATGAGTCTCACAGAGAGACAATTATGGTGAGAAAGAAACATACAAGTATGATATGATAAGAACCATCTAAATGGTCAACTTTATGCTGTGAACCTCATCACGAAGTAATTATGAGATAGTTGATGGTCTTAAGTTGAACCAATAAATAAGAAGAAGAGACTGATAGAGAATGAGACTTATGATATGTGTAGTGATAGTAGAATGCTATTATCAAGTTATGTAAATTATAATTGATTTAATATTGAAAGATTATTTATGTAGATTGAGTGTTTCTAGTAAATTTAATTCACTGAGCTTATGAAGCTCACCCCTCATTATACAAGGATTTCAGGTAGTAGGCAGGACAAATAGTTTGGTGAGTTGAGGTTCAGACAAAATCATTTTTCGTAAGCCACGTACATGTCAACATCCTCAGACTAATGAGAAAATAAAATAAAAAATTATTTGTAAATATTCATGCATTTTACGTTATATATTATTTTTAAGTTAATATCAGATTTATCGATCTCTCTTGTTGAGGGTTGAGGATTGATGTAAAAATTTATGTTAGTATTATTTTTATGGTTGCATATATGTGTCGTGCTGGGATTTTCAAAATATGATGACACCGTCTCGGGGGTGGCCAACCCGGGATGGGTCATTACAATTTTGGTATCAGAGCATTAGGTTTTATGATTTTGTAGACTGCATAAAAAAAAGAAAGTGGAGGATTAAAATAAATTATATTTTAATGAACAATCTAAGGATGACATGTGGATGTGCTATTGCTAGAGTTAGAGTTGTTGATTTGAGAGGGCGTGGTAGTGATGGGTGCTTAAATATTCATATTTAAGCCCCTTAATTTACATTTGTTAAATCCTAGTTTATGTTAATTTAGTCCATTTTACTTCATCTCTATGTTTCACATGCTTTTGTAGGGTCTTGGAGAATACATAAGCAGTTTTGGAACTTCAAGGAAGAAATCTGGAAATCCTAGAGCAGCTGTTGGCTAGAGTGTGATCGAGCGCAGGCCCCGATACGATCGAGTGCACCAGCGCTCGTGCGCACACAAAGAAGGCTCGAGTGCAGCCTTGTGATCGAGTGCACATGTACGGGCGTGAACAATAAAACAGCAGAACCAGTTTTGGAAATAGAGGAGGTTTTGTGTTTTAGGAAGTTTAAAGTTTTTAGAGTCTTCTAAGGTTTTTCAACCCCTATAAATACCCTTGTAAAAACATAGAAAATACATTCTTCTTTTTTATCTTTTGCTTTGGCTTGAAGTTGTAAGCTTTGGAGAGGAATTGACGACTCATCTCCATAGTATTCTTTGGGTTTTATATTTTATGTTTAGTTTATGTTATGATGTTTATCATAGATAGCATGTGTAACTAACTCTTTATAGGGCTCGATTGAAGCCCTAATTATGCTTTCCCATATATATATATATATTGATTGCCTTTGCAAATAGCCTTGTCATGAAACTTTAATTGATTAATACCTGTTTTATTGAATTCCTCATATGTTTGTGTCTGATCAACGTATGCATGTGGTATGGACTTGTTAGTTAGATCAATTTGGATGACCGAGTCCTAGGTCTGACATTAGTAACAAAAGAAATCCACGTCGGATTCTTAGGTTAATCAAAATAGAAAACCAGGAGTAGATACCATACCCTAAGTCCTATGTGGTTGTCGATTTCAATAGGTCCTATGCTCTCTTAAGGAACAACTCAATAGATACATGTTGAATCCCTTAAGAAAAAAAAGAGTTAGAGTAGATACCATGCCTAACTCGTTGCTTAGGGAAATCAATAGCTTAAGGAGTAGATACCATGCCCTTAGGTTGACAACCATTAGGTATTCATAGTAGGGTTAGAATATTGGCATATTGCTCATTGGGAAAGTATGATTAGTGATGGATATCAAAGCCCTATATTCTCATTATTATTAATTCAGATTCAATAGTTATTTTTATTTCTTTTGTTAAGAAACTGATTCTAAAACGAAATTCACCAATCCCTGTGGAAATGATCTCGCACTTGCACACTATGATACCATTGACCTTATGCACTTGCAAGTAAAACTGTACGATTATTTGCTTATTAATTTAGGTAGATAAACGCACAACAAGTTTTTGGCGCCGTTGCCGAGGATTGTGCTAAATTTCTTTTTAGAATCATTTTCGTTAGTTTTATTTTATTTTGTTTTATTGTTTTATTTTTATCAATAATCTGTAAAAAAACCTTCTAAGTTTTTGTTTTTCGTTCAGTTTTATTTTATTTCATCAAAAACTTAATTTATTTCTTCTTTTATGTTTCGTTTTGTTTCAGGTACAGCAGCAGAGTGATCTATGCACTGCGATCGAGTGCCCTCCTCAAGTATGATCGAGCGCATTGCTGAGATCGAGTGCACTCCTTTGTGCGATCAAGCGCATTTGAGGCAGATGCTACCCAAGCAGCAGTGCTAAACTGCTGCACTGAAGCTGTTTTTACTAATTCATGCAAGGGTTTCGTTCTAGGCATCCAACTTTCTTTCCTCTCGATACAGAGCTTGAGCGGACCATTCGACAAAGGCTTAGAGATAACTCTAAAGATGTAGAAGAAGGATTTGAGGAAGAAACATCACATGCAGATCAGCTAGAAAACCAGCAACCACCTGAGCGAAGACCGATGAAGCAATCCTTCATCCCACGCAACCTTGATCAACCATCGTGTATTGCTTATCAACCTGAGGCGGAAGGAAATTATTACATATCTCTGTAGATACTCTGTGCACTTACTCACTTTATGGGTACACCTAATGAGGATCCACATTTGCATCTTCGAGAGTTCTTTGATCTGTGCAAATTTCAGCATATCCAGAGCCTAGACCAAGAAGGAATCAGGTTAATTCTTTTCCCTTTTTCCTTAAAAGATAATGTTGAACTGTGGTACAATTCATTGCTTACAATTTCTATCTACACTTGGGAAGAGTTGGCCAGCAAGTTCCTAAGAATTTTCTTACCAACTCAAAAGATAAGACAAATGAGCAAGGAGATTCAATCTTTCCAACAGAGGGATGGAGACCTTTTCTTTGAGACATGGGGACACTTTAATGAGCTGCTTCACAAATGTCTACATCACAACCTACCTCAAGATGAGCTGGTACTAGCCTTTTACGAAGGTCTAAATGACATGAATAAAGGTATTGATGATTCAGGTTGTGGAGGTGTGCTGATGGAGAAAAACAATGAAGAAGCCATAGAGCTGTTTGAGGCATTGAGTGAGCACACCCAACAATTCTCATCCAAAGGGAGACAAGGAGTAAAAAGCAAGGGCATGTATGAAGTTAACTTAATTGGTGGAATTCCAACTTAGATAGCTGCTATGGAGAAGAATCTGGATATGCTTGTAAAAGCCATGACTGCTCAGAACGGCTCACCGAGTCCATAAGACACACAACGCCAGGTATGTGCTTTATGTTCTCAATTTGATCACACTACTGAGACTTGCCATTTATATTCATCTACAGATCCTGAGCAAGTGAACTATGTGGGACCTAATAGTGCATATGCAAATACCTACAATCTTGGATGGTGAAACCACCCCAACCTCTCATGGAGCAACAATCAAAATGCCCTGAACCTTCAAGGGCAACAAAGGAACTTCCACCAAGCAGCCCAACCAGTTCAAGAGTCAAAGACAAGTGACCTAGAGAGTATGGTAAGACAACTGATAACA
Source organism: Bretschneidera sinensis (assembly GCA_023935145.1). Classification (NCBI taxonomy): domain Eukaryota; kingdom Viridiplantae; phylum Streptophyta; class Magnoliopsida; order Brassicales; family Akaniaceae; genus Bretschneidera; species Bretschneidera sinensis. The sequence goes on from CM043701.1 coordinate 51,098,810, forward strand.
TCACAAGAACAATTTATGGCAAATGGAAGGCAAATTCAAACTGAACAAAGACAAACAATTGCAAAGCACGAGCAAATAATCCAAAGACTAGAAGTTCAAATGGGGCAAATGGCTAAAGAGTTACGTGCAAGAAAGCAAGGTGAGCTTCCTGCCCACCCAATACCTAATCTGAGAGGACATCAGCAACTAAATGCCATGACAACTCTTAGAAATGGTAAGGTTATAGGAATTAATGAGCCAACACAAGCATCTCTTGCTAAGCTATCCACATCTAAGGTAAGTGAAATAGAGAAGTGGAATGCACCACCCTTCTCTCAAAGGTTAGTAAAGCCAAAGAAAGATAAATTGTTTGGTATTTTTGAAACTTTGAGAAAAATAGAAATTAACATTCCCTTATTAGATGCAATTAAACAAATTCCTGCTTATGCTAAAGTTTTAAAAGATTTTTGCACTAATAAAAGAAAGTTTTAAGAGCATGAAACAGTGGCTTTAACTAAAGAGGTAACTGCAGTATTATTTAGAAAACTACCACCAAATCTACAAGATCCGGGTAGTTTTACCATTCCCTGCAGGATAGATGACCAGTTTTTTGAGCGTGCACTATTGGATTTAAGAGCATGTCAATTTACTACCATACACAGTAGTTGAAAAGCTAGGTTTGGGGGAGCTTCAACCAAACTCCATCACTTTGCAATTGGCAAATAGAAGCATCCAAATACCTAGAGGTATACTTGAGGATGTCTTAGTAAAGGTAGGTGAGTTTATTTTGCCTGCTGACTTCATTGTGTTAGATATGGAAGAATGCCCTATGCTATTACCTCTGCCCATCATCTTAGGAAGACCCTTTATGAGAACTGCTGATACAATAATTAATGTGAAAAAGGGTATTGTAAGTATGACAGTAAATGGTGAGACAATAGAATTTAAGATATTTGATGCATTGAAATTACACCAAAATGATAATGATGATGAATGTTTTAATGAATGTATGTTGCAAAGTGTTGTCGAGCAAGTTTTTCAGGTCCATCACACTGATCCATTAGAGGCCACCCTTACCCATAACTTCACAAGTTCAGATGTGGTTCCTAAGCCAGAATCTGAAAATATTACAGATGACATCATTGAAGCTGTGCACCTCCTTGAAGCCTCTCCAAAGCATCCAAGTAAGTTCACTCCTCTGTTTGAAACTTTTGAGCGTACTAATACTACTTTTCTCTCATCTATTGTCCAGGCACCAAACTTTGAATTGCTACAGTTGCCTGCTAGAAATCAGACATTCACAGTACATGGACACAAAGTCACACCACACTCGAAAATTACAGTGCAACCAAGAGATGAAGATTTAGCGCCCCAGATTGTCTAGTTTGCAGTAGCAACAAGAGCACCTGAGCCACATACAGTGGACTTTAAGTACTCCTTGCCAAAAGACTAAACGTTGGAGCTACTATAAAGAGCACTTGAGCCATTCAGACTTTGATAAAACGTGTAGCTCAAGCACCTCTATTGAGGTCAATGGCATTGAGGCCCCTGAGTACGCACTCTCTGCCACAAGTGCAATCGAGCGTATTCACAGTGCGATCGAGCGCACATTGGATAGAAACTTGCTATGATGCCTAAACTGTCAACCTCTACCTCCTGCACCCGGTACCTCATCGACTGCACCACCTGGAGACGAGCAGTGAGAGGGTATCCCATCTGGCTGAAAACTTAGCGCTCATAGGAGGCACCCCACAACTTATCTTTTTATTTTTATTGTCTTTCATATTTACTGTTATTTATTTACTTTTAGTACTTTTTATTTTCCCACATTATGTTAGTTTTTCTTTTTTTAGGGACAATGTGTGAATCTGTTCAAGTTTGGGGGTGTGCTATAATCCATGTCGACCCAACTAGTTTTCCATCTCCCAGGTCAAATCTTTCCATGTTATTCACACATTGGGGACAATGTGTAATTTAAGTTTAGGGGTATGGGAGACACATTCACACACTTTGTCCAAGTTTTTTTTAGTATTCTTGAAAAGTTAAATACATGTTCATACTGTTCTAAAATTTTTGGTTGATCTAAACAAAACATCATGATCTGACTTCATAAGTGAGCTTAAAACCTTGAACACATGGGCTAATAATTAAGTTTTAAACCTTAATCACTTACTTTTAGGCATTTAAGGATTCACAAGTTTGACCTAAACTAACATGAGCACATTAGCACAAAATTGTGTGGGGTATGACATGTAATTGTAATATGTATGTTTCTTCGGCTTGACTGTGAACCGGATGACTTGTTAGATTCACACTTTGGCATAGGAAAACAGAAAAAAAAAATTGTTATTGCTCAAAAAGAAAAGTGCTCCTAATGATTAGTAAACAAACTTTCCATTGAGTAACTGACCCTCTTGCCTCAGTAAGCAGTGAGTATCACGTCAAAAGGTGGGAATTTTGCTCACAATGATCATTAAAAAGAACTTTCCACCGAGTAACTAGCCCTCTTACCTCAGTAAGCAATGAGTGTCACGTCAGAAGGTGGGAACTCTGATTGGTAGCATTAAGACCAGTTAGTTTCGTAGCTTTTTTACTCGAGTTAGTAAGTCCTTAGGGGTGTCTTTACACCTAATGCCCTAAAACCATCTGGTTTAGGAGTCATTGGCTAAACACTCGCTACATGAGTCAAATAAAAAGCTTAAGGGAACTAAACTTGGCAAAAATCTCACAATAAAAGAAAAGAAGAAAAACTATGCCATTTTTGTTAGTTCTAATACGAAAATTGGTGAATCTTGAAACATCGAAACACTACACATTAGAATTATTTGGAAACCTAATCTTTTATGTACTAGTTCACCACACACTAAAGTCAAACTTTTGATGCCTTAACCTGCCTCATGAAAGTGATCTGCGTTCAAAACTCTTATTCATTGCAAAGATGTGTTTGTACTTGTTAAGTGTTGTGAGTTTTAATTTACTCGCAAGCGCACGAGTCGTTTGCAGTATAGCGTTGTGCAAGTGCGAGGTCGAATCCACAGGGAATTGCGTTGTGAAAATATAATTTTTAATCTAAACTAACTCTATTTTAACCTAGTTCCAAATTTCAGAATGATATTGCAAAATAAATTAAAACTAAATTAAATTGATTTAAAAACTAATAATAAAAAGCACTAAGGTTTCCGAATCCACCCCACCGAAGTTAAGCATACATGTTCTAAAAATATAGCCTATCAAAACATTCTATGAATCCAACTATAAGACAAAAAACAAAGAATATCCCAACTAAACCAAAAGCACCCGATGTATCCGCTCTTAACAAATCACAAAGGGAATCCAATTTAATCGAAAAGCATTCAATGTATCCATCAGATGAAACACAAAGAAAATCCAACAGACAATTTAAACTCAATCAATTATAAGATGAACTCAAATAATTGACAGAACATTTATACTAAAAATTGTCAGATTTGTACAAGCAAATCTGAACTACTACGCCAAACAACGGCGGGGCTTCATCTTCAACCTTAGCTGAAGAATCTAGCCACTCATAACTATAAAACTATAATAACAAGTGCTAAACATTTAAACTAAAACAACTGGATATAAAGAAATAAATAAACAACTTTACATGGGAGAAATTCCACTCGCTGACGGGCGGCGCTTCCCCTCGTGGTAGCAATGCCTTCGGGATCCACCAGAATGCTAGCGGACATCCACCGGTAAACACCAAAGTGGCTCAGGAATTGTACATTGGATTATGAAGCCAAATGGTGTTTATATAGGGGAAGACCCGGAGTAAAACAGGTTGCAGAAACGATGTGGGATACAGGCCCGTGTGCGCTCGATCGCAGTGTGGTGCGATCGATCGCAGGTACGATCGATCGCATGTCTTGTGCGCACGATCTCATGTGCGCTCGATCGCATGTCTGTTGCGATCGATCGCAGATGCACTGATCTTCAAATATTTCGATGTGGGATGTTGACCTTGCGCTCGTTCAAAGGCAGGTGCGCTCGAGCGCTGGTGCGCTCGATCGCATGTCTGTTGCGATCGAGCGCAATGTCTCCAGAAGCTTCAAATCAACCTGAAATGCTGCACTTTCTCCACAAAGCTGTAAAAACACACAAAACACAAGAAAAACGTAAAATAGAGTAAAATAATACTAACTAAGAGCATAACAAATATAAGTTAAGGGTCTAAAATATGCAATATTTTAGACTCATCAAATACCCCCAAACTTATATTTTGCTAGTCCCTTAGCAAAACAAAATAAAAGACTCAATGAAAAACAAAGAACATAAAAATAAAGTCATCACTCATGGTATCCAAAAATTTAAGGAGCACATATCACCATGATATTCATTCATAAGCAAGCTTAAAAAGGTAAACCCATCTTCGCAATGAATAGAAATGTTAAAATCTAATTACTTACAAAAGGCAAGATAAGGCATCACAATCTTGAATCAGTGTAAGGTGAATTAGTACATAAAAATGAAGCTTCCAAGTAACTCTAATGTGTAAGGTCTCCATGTCTCAAGATTCACCGAATTTCCCATCAAAAATGAACAAAAAGGCATAGTTTTTATTTTATTCACCCTTTTTTTTTTTTTTTTTTTTTTTAATAAGGCACGGCTATGTTTAGTTCCCTTAAGCTTTCTAATTGACCCATGTAGCGAGTGTTGAGTCAATGACTCCCAAACCAGATGGTTTTAGGGCATTAGGTGTAAAGACACCCCTAAGGACTTACTAACTCAAGTCAAAAAGGCTACGAAATTAAACCGACCTTAATATTAACAAGCAAAATTTCACCTTTTGACGTGAACACTCACTGCTTACTGAGGCAAGAGGTCCAGTTACTCAGCGAAAAGTTTATTGATAATTTTTTTTTTATTTTTTTATTTTCCTATGCCCAAGAGTTCATCCAACAAGTCATCCAGTTTCAGTTAAGATAAGGAAAAATACACATTAAAATCACGTGTCATACCTCACATAATTTGTGCTAATGTGCTCGTGTGAGATTAGATCAAACATGTGAATTCTCAAAATGCCTAAAGTAAGTAACTAAATTTTAAAAATTTATCACCAGATCATGTGTTCAAAATGTTAAGCTCACCAATGACATCACATCACAGAAAATGTTTAGATCAACTAAAATTTCACGATAACATGAGCATGCATTTATCTCTATGACGAAAAGACAACAAATTAGGACAAAGTGTGTGATGTGTCTCCCATACCCCCAAACTTAAATTACACATTGACCCCAATGTGTGACTAATATGGAAAGAGCTGACCTGAGATATGGAGAACTATCTGGACTGGTATGGCTCATAGCATACCCCCAAACTTGAACTGAAGTACGCTTTGTCCCTGAAAAATAAAAACTGGAAAACAAAAATACTGGAAACAACATTAATCATAAAAATGCAAATTAATAAATAAACAAAAGAAAAGATAAGCTGTGGGGTGCCTCCCATGAGCGCTAAGTTTAACGTCTTCAGCCAGACCCAACATTAGTAAACAGGCCCAACTAAGCGCTCCACCATCTGATCAATAAATGGGAATGGAAAATGATCAGGCCTAATGGCAGCATTCAATTTACGGTAGTCTAGACACTTTCTCCATCTTGACTGCACTCGAGTTGGAACCAACTCGTTGTCTTTATTTACTACCGTAAATTCAGCACGTTTGGGCACGATTGGAATCTGGCTCACCCACTTGCTATCAGAGATGGGATAAATGATCCCTGCCTCTAACAGCTTAATATCTTCTGCCCTCACAACCTCTTGCAAAGCAGGGTTGAGCCTTCTTTGTGGCTCCCTCGATGGCTTGGCATCCTCCTCTAAATGTATCATGTACGTCACCACCGAGGGGCTGATCCCCTTGACATCCTCAATAGTCCAGCCTATAGCTTCCTTATGCTCTTTTAAGACGTCCAATAATTTCTCCTCTAGAGCATCACCCAAATCTAAAGCTATCATTATAGGCAAAGAATCTGCTGGACCTAGGAACTTATACTTAAGATTGTCTGGTAAAGGCTCAAGTTCCTTCTGGGGGGTTTCAGGTGCGGCGGTCTCCTCATTCTCATTGCTTTCTCGAGGATCAGACTCCAAAATGATATTTACTTCATCGAGTAACTTATCTAAGCCCAAGTCCTCTCCAAAGTGAGCAAAGCATGCCTCCAAGGGATCCTCAATATGGGATTCATCCATAGTCTCCTCTGTCCTACTACTCTCCCGAGGAGCAGACTCCACGATAGTATTTGCTTGCTCAAGTAACTTGTCTAAGTCCAAATCCTCTTCAAACTGAGCAAAGCATGCCTCCATAATATCCTCAGACTTCCCTTCTTTCTTGGGCGCTTGTAGTCTCTCAGGGTAAGGCGCTTTAGGTAAAAACGACCCCGAGAGATCCTTAATAATACGAGTGGCTGTAGATGGCTCAGCATCTCTCTTCTCATTGTTGCCACTCTCTTGCCCTTGGTGCATAGCAGGGTTCTCTTCCACTTGATTATCCACTTGTCTCCCAGACAAGAATGGGACAGTTGATTGCACTTGATCCTGCCAATGCATTGGAGTTGAAGAATTTCCCACCGCAAACTGTTCCTTTGGGTTAGGATCAGTTTGATTGGGGAACTCTCCTTCCTCTCCTTCACCCACGTAACTTGCGATTTGATCAATTTGACTCTCTAGTGTGGCAATCGCTTGGGTGTTTTCTATTGTTGCACTCATCATTTCACTCATAGATTGGCTAGTCGTTATCATGAAATCATTGAGAGCGTCCTCCAATGATTGTGAAACCGACACTGGCGCTTGAATGGGAGCTTGGTAAGCGGGTGATGGTGTTGGATAAGCTGAGTGATTGTAACTTGGAATTGGTGGAGGAAATTCGGGAGTGTATTGATTGTGAGCATGGTAAGGGGCTCCTCCCTGATTCATTGATTGGTTCTGCTCCCATGAAAAATTAGAGTGGTCCCACCACCCTGGATTGAATGTTTCGGAGCAAAATCCATTTGATTGCCAACAACAGTCATTGAAAGCATTCATTTGTTCCATAGGATACTCGGCACAAGCCGGCATTGATGGGCAATTCTGTGCTAGATGCATGGGACTAGCACAGATGGAACAACTTTCAACATTGAAAGTGTTGGCAGTATTGAGGGACGGGCCGGTCATTTTAATGAAATCCTTGAGGGCGTCCTCTAAAGACTGTGAAACCGGCGCTGGATTCATCCACATGATTTTTTTTTTTTTTTTTAATAAAAAAGATAACTAACTAGTAGAAAAATAAAATCATTTTAGACCAAAAATTTTCACAAACCAAACAACTCCCCGGCAACGGCGCCAAAAACTTGTTGTGAGTTTTAATTTACTCGCAAGCGCACGAGTCGTTTGCAGTATAGCGTTGTGCAAGTGCGAGGTCGAATCCACAGGGAATTGCGTTGTGAAAATATAATTTTTAATCTAAACTAACTCTATTTTAACCTAGTTCCAAATTTCAGAATGATATTGCAAAATAAATTAAAACTAAATTAAATTGATTTAAAAACTAATAATAAAAAGCACTAAGGTTTCCGAATCCACCCCACCGAAGTTAAGCATACATGTTCTAAAAATATAGCCTATCAAAACATTCTATGAATCCAACTATAAGACAAAAAACAAAGAATATCCCAACTAAACCAAAAGCACCCGATGTATCCGCTCTTAACAAATCACAAAGGGAATCCAATTTAATCGAAAAGCATTCAATGTATCCATCAGATGAAACACAAAGAAAATCCAACAGACAATTTAAACTCAATCAATTATAAGATGAACTCAAATAATTGACAGAACATTTATACTAAAAATTGTCAGATTTGTACAAGCAAATCTGAACTACTACGCCAAACAACGGCGGGGCTTCATCTTCAACCTTAGCTGAAGAATCTAGCCACTCATAACTATAAAACTATAATAACAAGTGCTAAACATTTAAACTAAAACAACTGGATATAAAGAAATAAATAAACAACTTTACATGGGAGAAATTCCACTCGCTGACGGGCGGCGCTTCCCCTCGTGGTAGCAATGCCTTCGGGATCCACCAGAATGCTAGCGGACATCCACCGGTAAACACCAAAGTGGCTCAGGAATTGTACATTGGATTATGAAGCCAAATGGTGTTTATATAGGGGAAGACCCGGAGTAAAACAGGTTGCAGAAACGATGTGGGATACAGGCCCGTGTGCGCTCGATCGCAGTGTGGTGCGATCGATCGCAGGTACGATCGATCGCATGTCTTGTGCGCACGATCTCATGTGCGCTCGATCGCATGTCTGTTGCGATCGATCGCAGATGCACTGATCTTCAAATATTTCGATGTGGGATGTTGACCTTGCGCTCGTTCAAAGGCAGGTGCGCTCGATCGCATGTCTGTTGCGATCGAGCGCAATGTCTCCAGAAGCTTCAAATCAACCTGAAATGCTGCACTTTCTCCACAAAGCTGTAAAAACACATAAAACACAAGAAAAACGTAAAATAGAGTAAAATAATACTAACTAAGAGCATAACAAATATAAGTTAAGGGTCTAAAATATGCAATATTTTAGACTCATCATTAAGCTTGCTCATGAATGCACATCATGGTTTTGTGTGATACCTAAACTTTTGTGGACACCATGAATATTTAATTTATCTGTGTCTTTATTTTTTCATTCTAATTTTTTGTCTTGTATTGCTAAGGGACTAGCAATATGTAAGTTTGGGGGTGTGATGAGTGCTTAAATATTCATATTTAAGCCCCTTAATTTACATTTATTAAGTCCTAGTTTATATTAATTTAGTCTATTTTACTTCATCTCTGTGTTTCATATGCTTTTGTAGGGTCTTGGAGAATAAAGAAGCATTTTTTGCACTTAAAGGAAGAAATCGAGAAATCCTGGAGCAGCTACTGGCTAGAGTGCGATCGAGCGCAGGCCCCGGTACAATCGAGCGCACCAGCGCTCGTGTGCACACAAAGAAGGCTAGAGTGCAGCCTTGCGATCGAGTGCACAACGAATGTGATCGAGCGCACATGTACGGGCGTGAACAGTAAAACGGCAGAATCAATTTTGGAAATAGATGAGGTTTTGTGTTTTAGGAAGTTTAAGGTTTTCAGAGTCTTCTAGGGTTATTCAACCCCTATAAATACATTTGTAAAAACACAGAAAAGACATCCTTCTTTTTTATCTTTTGCTTTGGTTTGAAGTTGTAAGCTTTGGAGAGGAATTGACGACTCGTCTCCATAGTATTCTTCGGGTTTTATATTTTATGTTTAGTTTATGTTATGATGTTTATCATAGACAGCATCTGTAACTAACTCTTTAGAGGGCTCGATTGAAGCCCTAATTATATATATATATATATATATATATATATATATATATATATATATATATTGATTGCCTTTGCAAATAGCCTTGTCATGATACTTTAATTGATTAATACCTGTTTTATTGAATTCCTCATATGTGTGTGTGTGATCAACGTATGCATGTGGTATGGACTTGTTAGTTAGATCGATTAGGATGACTGAGTCTTGGGTCTGACATTAGTAACAAAAGAAATCCATGCCGGATTCTTGGGTTAATCAATATGGGAAACTGGGAGTAGATACCATACCCTAGGTCCTATGTGGTTGTCGATTTCAATAGGTCCTATGCTCTCTTAAGGAATAACTCAGTAGATACCATGTTGAATCCTTTAAGAAAGAAAAGAGTTAGAGTAGATACCATGCCTAACTCGTTGCTTAGGGAAATCAATAGCTTAAGGAGTAGATACCATGCCCTTAGGTTGACAACCATTAGGTATTCATAGTAGGGTTAGAATATTGGCATATTACTCATTGGGAAAGTATGATTAGTGGTAGATATCAAAGCCCTATATTCTCATTATTATTTATTCAGATTTAATAGTTATTTTTATTTCTTTTGTTAAGAAACTGATTCTAAAACGAAATTCACCAATCCCTGTGGAAATGATCTCGCACTTGCACACTATGCTACCATTGACCTTATGCACTTGCAAGTAAAACTGTACGATTATTTGCTTATTAATTTAGGTAGATAAACACACAATAGGTAGGCCCCCAATATTTTTGACAAGATGAGGTTGAGTCTAAATCTGTGGTTCCTATAAAGGAACGTGTTGACATTATAACTGATCTTAGTGAAAGTGTGAGAGAATTTGAAGTTGAAAGAGATGGCTAAGATAAGCTCTTACACATGCTCTTGAGAAAATGAATGTAACAGATGGTAGAGTTGGTAGCTTATAGCATATACTTGATGAACAGGCTAGAACAGTGCCTGAGGTTGTTAATCTAAGTAATGATAGACGTTTAAAAAAGAGAAATGTGAGTGCATATATAAGATGCAAAGAGATATATTAAGTTGAATACCTTGTTGTTTAAAGGATCTATGAATCCTTTTAAGCTTAATTTTTAGGAGAAACATGGAGAGATATTTATTTGGTATTTTTCTAATTATTGTTAGGCAGAGGGTCGGCTTTGCTATGTTCAAGTTAGAGAGAGAGACTCTAGAATAGTGGGAGGATATTCTTCCTAGTGTAAGTGCAGATGTTGATAGACTCTTAACCTGGAATAGCTTTAAGGAAGGTTTTCTTGATAAATACTTTCCTTAGACCTTTAGAGCCCAACAAGATAGAGATTTTATTTATTTGAGGCAAATGGGTTGACTGTGGCTCAGTATGATAGGAGATTTGTGGCTTTGTCGAGGTTTGTACCGAAAATGATATACCCATAGAAGAATAAGTGTAAGAGATTCATAGACGAACTATATTTTAAGATTTGATCAAAACTATCTTACATAAGGCTTATGAATTATGTCAGATTAGTGGATATAACACTTTAGATTGAGAAGGATGTGATGGAAATCAAAGGTAGGAGGAATCGACGGAAGAGGTCTAGATTTGAGGAATCCAAAGGTGGTACCAATATGAGTGTGCAAGGTGGGAGACCACTCAGAGGAGGCATTCCTTGTCACAGGGAACTGAAGTACAAAGTCAGAGGCAAGCAGGATCTGTTACTTCTGTAGCTCAGAATACTATTGGTGGGACCCTTAGATTTGGGAGACAGGTTATGGGAACTGGGAGTCACGACATAGGAAGTAAGTATGCCACCAAGGGGAAGTGGTAATCTGAGGTAGTATTGAGAGATAGAAGTTTGTTATAGATATATTCAGATAAGATATTTATCCCAGAATTGTCAAAATTTGAAGTGTTTTGTGTGTATAGAAGGTGGACATATCAATGTTGATTGATCTTAGTGCAACCCATTCTTTTGATCCAGTATTCATATGAAGTCTATTGAAGTATGTATTAGTCCTTTGATGCAAAATATTTTTGTTGAAGTTCCCACTAAAGATGGAGTGATAATCATAAATGTTTACAAGGGTTGTGTGATTCATATCAGTGATAGAGAATCTGAAGCTGATTTATTATCTTTGAATATAATATAATTTCATTTAATGTTGAGAATGAATTGGTTGCCAACATATTGTGCTTGGGTTGATTGTTCCAGATAGAAGGTAGTGTTCAAGATATGGACATAGGGAGTTTAACTTTCAGGGAGAACATAAGATACTTTAGAACTATCTCATTATGCTCTGACCACTAGGAGATGGTTGAAGAAGGGTTGTGAGGAGTATTTGGCATATATAATGGATTCTAAAAAGGAAAATAAGAAGTTAGAATAAATCTTAGTGGTAAAAGATTATTCTAATGTAATTCTTGATGAGTTGTCTAGGTTGCCTCCAAGTAGAGAGATAAAATTCTCTATTGATGTGATATCAGGATCATCACATATATCTATAGCATTCTACAGAAGGGCGCTCGCTGAGTTGAGAGAATTAAAAGTGCAGCTTCAAGAGTTGTTAGATAAACAACTTACTCGATTTAATGTATCATCATGAGGAGCCCATGTAGTGTTTGTGAAGAAGAAAGATGGAACAATGAGATTGTGTATAGACTACAAATAGTTGAATAAGAACAAATACATTTTTCCCAGGATAAATAATTTGTTTGAGTAGTGCAAGGAGTGAGAGTGTTTTCTAAGATAAATCTGAGATTAGGTTATCACCAATTGAGGATAAAGAAAATAGATGTGCTTAATACTGCTTTTGGAACACGTTATGGCCATAAGCTTTTTGTGATATCATTTGGATTAAATAATGTTCCAGAAATATTCATGGACTGTATGAATAGAGTGTTTAAACTCTATCTTAACAAATTTATGCTTGTATTTGACTTTCTGATATAATCTAAGAAGGAAAAACCATATGTGAAACATTAGACAGTGTGTTGGAGATTCTGAGGAGAGAGAAATTATATGCAAAGTTCTCTAAATGTGAGTGTTGGCTTAATGAAATAACTTTCTTGGAACATGTAATATCGGAAAATGGCATAACAATTGATCCTTTAGAGGTAGAGGCAATGTTAAGTTGGGAGAGACCAACTAATGTAACTGAGATTAGAATCTTCTTGGGGTTAGCTGGTTATTATAGAAGATTCTTTCGAAAATTTTTTATTATTGAAATACTATTGAATAAACTAACCAGGAAAAATGTGAGATTTGTATGGTGAGGGAAGTGTGAGAGAAATTTCCAATTACTAAAGGAGAAATTGACTACAGCTCCAGTATTGGTGTTTCCTTCTGGTGATGAAGGATTTGTGGTGTATAGTGATACATCACATCAATGATTGGGATATGTGTAACATAAAAATGTTGTGGCCCACACTTCTAGGCAATTGAAGATTCATGATAGAAATTTTCCTACTCATAACTTAAAGTTAGCTGCTATAGTGTTTACTTTAAAGATTAGAGACATCATCTGTATGGAGCCACTCGTGAGATATTCATGGTTTATAATAGTTTGACATACTTACCTGCCCAAAGATAGTTAAATTTGAGGCAAATATGGTGGGTGGAATTGATTAGTAACTACGATTGTACAATTCACTATCATCTAGAAAATGCGAAAGTGATAACTTATGCATTGAGTAAAAAGTCTACAAGAAAGTTAACTGCTATGGGGAGTCCTGATGTAAAATTGATGATAGATTTAAAAAGATAAGAATGAAGTTGAATATCAGTGATAGAGGATCATGGTTAACAAATATGGTTGTACAGTCATCCATAGTGAAATGTTTTAGAGATGCAAGGTAGAGATAAAGAGATAGAAAAGATTAAGCATTAAGTGCTTACTAGAAAGCAATATGAGTTCAAAATTTGAAGTGAGATTATTTTAGTATTGGAACATAGGAGTTGTGTTCCCAATGTTGTGGAGTTGAGACAGAAGATATTGAGAAAGGTATATGATGATGTAGATTCAATGCAACCAAGTAATAATAAGATGTATAGAGGCTTGAGACAGAATTTCTGGTGGTCAGGATTGAAGAAGGATATAGTTGAAATTGTGAGGTTGTATGGAGCACCATTAAGCATAGTGTCAAATAGAAATGCTAGATTTACATCTTGGTTATTGGAGAGGCTTTCAAAAAGCCACGGGCACACAGTTGTAATTTAATATAATTTTTCATACTCAGACAGAAAGGATTTTTAGAGAACTATAAGATATGTTAAGGACAAAAGTGATGAATTTCTCAGTAAGTTGGAATGCTTACATGCCATCGATTGAAGTTGTTTATAATAATCAGTATCAAACTAGTATTGGGATGGCACCGATTGAGACATTGTATGGTAGGAGGTTTAGAACTCCTATATGCTAGGAAGAAGTTGGAGAGAAAAAGATATTTGGTTTATATATTATTAAGTTAACAACTGAGATGATCAAACTGGTTAGAGAGAACCGTAAAGTAGCACTGAGTAGACCGAATAGCTATGCTAATAATAGAAGAAGACCTCTTGAAATTCAAGTAGGTGATTGGGTGTAATTAAAAATATCTCCATGAAAAGGTGTGTTGAGGATCAAAAAGAAAGAAAAGTTGAGTCTAAGGTAAGTGGGACCCTATGAGGTTGTTGAGAAAGTTAGGCTAGTTGCGAGTAGCACGGATTTGCCTCCAGAATTAAAACATTTATATAATGTATTTCATGTTTCACTTTTAAGAAATTGTTTATATGATGAATATTATAATATTTCAAGCTAAACTATAGAAATTCAAAAAGATTGGGCTTATATACAAGTACCAATGATGATTTTAGACAAAAAGAACAAATCTTGTATAATAAAATAATTTCATTAGTTCAAGTTATGTGGAAAAATAAGGATGTTGAAGAGATTACATAAAAGTGTGAGACAATTACGAAGAAATATTATTCACATTTGTTTCTGGAGTTAGGTAAGGAAATTTTGGGGACTAAAATTTTATAAGGTGGGTAGATTTGTAATACCCGTATTCGTAAAGTAAGGGTAAAGAAATAATTTAATAAATATGACATGAAATTAAAATAAAATATATGTGAAAGGTTTATTATTATTTGAATAAAACAATTCTAAAAAAAAATGGACATGTGGAAGCATAGTTACAAAGAAAATGGAAAAAAAAAAAAAAAAACAAAACACAAAATATGGCAGCAGGTGCCTGCTGCCAAGTTAAATTGTGGGAGGCTGCATGTTGTGCAGCTGTTATTAGTGAACAGTGGAAGTGCAGCAACTGCCGCTTTAAACGTTTATAAATTGATTTTTTTTACCAAATCCAATTTAGTTTTTTCCTTTTACAATTCAAATTACTCTATTTCTTTAAATACTTGGAGATTGAAAGAAAAGTTGAAAGAGCAAAATTTTGAAGAGGTTTACGGGAGAATTTTATAGAGAGTCACGAAAAGCTATCAGAAAAACAAAATGTAATAATATAATGTTTATTTTTGAATTTTTAGCATACATGAAATTTCTCGGAATTCAAAGTGAGAATTTTCAAATGGTGTGGTTTATGAAGAATAGAAGAATAAATTAGAAAGTTAATATAAATATTATGTCAGGTGTTAATGATCAGCAACTGGGAGAAAATTTCTGAGAGAACCGGGAAATGCAAGAAGGTGATCCACTAGTAGCTTTAAATGCTACGTGGTGAGTTAGATTTACTTTAAGTAATCTAGATAAAAATGAAATATTTAGTGATAATATTAAAAAAAAAATTATTAGCGTATGCATTGATGGTAGATGAAAAATTGATTGATAGGTATGATAGGAAATTTTTTGGACATGTAGAAAATTATTAGGTGAGAAATAATATTTTTGGAATAATAAGCCGATTTAATAATAAAAGCGATAAGTGAAATTCTTGATGAGCTATGGTTGATGTTTTGATACGAATTATTAGAAGATGAAATTTAGTGGATCTTGGCAAGCTTTGATGGATGATTTGATGTGATTTAGGATGAGAGGAATTTAGTGAAATTTTTTTATATATAATTTGAGAAAAATCAGGATAGCCAATTTAAATATTTAAATTCATGTTTGTTTGTTTTTATTTTTTTTATGTTATTGTTCAGATGCATATTTCATATCATTGTTCATATGCATATGCAGTAAATAAAATAAAAGAACTGGGAAGGCAATCGGTCTAATGAAAATGAAAGAACCAAGAAGGCAACCGGTCTAATAAAATTGAAAGAACCAGGAATGCAGCCGGTCTAATGAAAATGAAAGAACCGGAAAGATAATCGGTCTAATGAGAATAAAAGAACCAGGAAGGCAGTCGGTCTAAATGGGAATGAAAGAACTGGGAGGGGGTCCGGTCTAAGATAATAAAAACATGTCGATGTGTAGGAAGACGTTCCCTAATAATAATTCATGCATTGCATCTGTTTTAAATATTGATTGCATTACTGAAATGCTGATGTGTAGTTTGTCATTGTGAATTTTATTTATAGATTAATGAGTCTCATAGAGAGACAGTTATGGTGAGAAAGAAACATAGAAGTATGATATGATAAGAACCATCTAAATGGTCGACTTTATGCTGTGAACCTCATTACGAGGTAATTATGAGATAATTGATGGTCTTAAGATGAACCAATAAATAAGAAGAAGAGATTGATAGAGAATGAGACTTACGCTATGTGTAGTGATAGTAGAATGCTATTATCAAGTTATGTGAAATATAATTGATTTAATATTGAAAGACTATTTATGCAGATTGAGTACCTCTAGTAAATTTAATTCACTGAGCTTGTGAAGCTCACCCCTCATTGTACAATGAGTTCAGATAGCAGGCAGGACAAATAGTTTGGTGAGTTGAGGTTCAGAAAAAATCATTTTCTATAAGCCACGTATGTGTCAACATCCTCAGACTAATGAGAAAATAAAAAAAAATTATTTGTAAATACCTATGCATTTTATGTTGTATATTATGTTTAAGTTAATATCAGATTTACGTATCTCCCTTGTTGAGGGTTGAGGATTGATGTAAAAATTTATGTTAGTATTATTTTTATGGTTGCATATATGTGTCCTGCTGGGATTTTCAAAAAGTGATGACACTGTCTTGGGGGTTGCCAACCCGGGATGGGTCGTTACAAGATGCAACCTTCACAACTGACTAAAACTCTTGGGACTCTTTGAAGTCTGTCGAGGTCTTCTCTGTAGCTTCTTTCTCGGCTTGGAGCTTCGTTGTCTCTGCCTCAACTGCATCCTATTCCAACCAAGTAGCTTCCAGCTCTTCGATCAACAAGGCTTTCCCCCTCTCTAAGTGACCGGTCTCCACCATGTTCTTTGCAAGAGACTCCCGCAAAGTCTAAATGAAGTTGTGGCTATCCCCTAAATTCTTATCCAAGTCAAGACACCAGTGGGAAAAAAGGCCTGAAGATACGCTCAACTGAAAAATAAAACAAGTTAGAGCTCTTTGGAGGTAGGCAAAAATATTATGACAAAGTTTGAAGGACCACGGGATACCTAAGAGGCTAAACCCTCAACCATCACCGCACGGCTCTCTACGGGTTCCTAGGTTAGTCTGGCCATGTCCTTTGGAAGGATTCTTTGGATCAAGTGCTCTTGAGCAACGTTAGCACTTCCAAAGCATGAATCGCTGACCTTCACGTACCAGTTAGGCCTAAAGACTTGAGGAAGGTGAGCTTGAATGGGCGCAACAACACTCACAGGAGGATGAGAGAAAGTGGTAGCAGCATTATCCTCTACCATGATAGGAGTAGGAGGAGAGGTATGTGATCTTCCTGCGCTAGCCTTATTTGTAGAAGATTGATTCACCAATGCTCAAGCCTCCTCATCCAGCTTCCTCTTCTAGGACAGAATTACTGCCTTCTGAGTGGCCTTCAGAGCATCCATAGCTATAAAAAGCGGCAAGAAATAAATACAAAAGAAAGAAAGGAAAAATAAATGCAAGGGACAAAGTTCAAACCTATCTCTTCGTTTTGACCCTCAGAACAATGTCCGAGCCTAGCCAACTTGGTATTTTGGTATATAAGTTCAATGGCTATCTTCCCGTCGATCATGTCCTGCAAGGTGTCCATCTCCTTCCTCATAAGGTTGGGTTTCTTATTGGACCTAAACATGTCTAAACCCCACTTGGAAGGCAAGTCGAAGCCCTTATCACTCTAAACAAAGAAAACACTTTTCTTTCATTCAATAATGCATGAGGGTGTCTTCTCCAATAACCCTCTCTTCGGCCTAGAACTCAGCACCACCCAGACGTTCTCCTTCTGCTTACTAATCAGAAAGAGGCTTTTGAAAACGTTCATGTTCATCACCCTTTTCACTTTGAAGTTAACATAAATGAACGCCATAAGAAGACGTATGAAATTTGGTACAAATTGACACAGGGCAATGTCGTAATGCCTAAGCATAATATGAACAAAGGGTTGAATAAGGAACCTAAGCCCAACCTTCAGGCGATGCAGATAGACACATAATTCTCCCTCCTTCAGATCATCACAAACATGATCCCCAATCACAGCATTCCTAAGTGCGAACTCTTCAGGGATCCTATATGTAATCCTTATCTCCTCAAGCTCGTCATCTTTCAGCTTGTTAGGAGCAAGGTTCACTATGAAACCTATGTTTGGACTTTCATCCTCTCTAGTCTCCTCTCAAAGCCCTCATAGGGCATGGTTGCCCACTAAAGAGGAAGAAGATGACTCACCCCCTCATAGAGAACTAAGGCATGAGAGTCTCCTGAGGAATCATTTACCTTGATTTTTAGACCATGACTACTACTACGATTCTCATTACCACTACCACTCCTATCAGCTCCACTAACCTCTAGTATCATCCCTACTACTTTTGCTACCATTATCACTACTGGTAATACTATCACTACCACTATCTCTATCACGGTAAATATCGAAAGAAGACATGAGCAGAGAAAGATAGGACTACCAATTGAGAACTCTGAGAAGTTTAGGTACTTCGAGACTCCGAGCTCCCACGAAGATAGAAACTCTTAGGCTCCCAAACTCCAAAAGCTTCTAAACTCTGAGATTCGTAAACCTTGAAAGATTCTACTACTTCGAGGGCTTCCAAACTCCAAGGGCTCTCTAATTCCGAAGGCTCTCAAACTCCGAAGGCTCTTAAATTCTTTTGATAAGTTGTGAATGAAGTGAAAAACAAAGAAAAAGCTCTTCCTTTATTTGGAGCTCCTCACACAAAGAACGAGCAAGCATGATTACCTCGGCCATATTCTCGAACATCGAAGCAACACTTTTCTCCAAAACCAAGAAATATACCACCTCTTCAAGAACCCTAGGATATGCGCCGCCACTTCTCAGCATTTAAGAGGACAACTCGAGGCATCCTTATTTAATATCCAAATAATAGGCTAGGAAAATCTAGGGCCAGGTATGAAAAACAAGCCCTAAAGTTTAGCATTTTGGTATTAAATTTTAACATCTTGGACCTAAAGAAAACCCTAGAAAGAAAGCCCAAAAAAAACAGAAGGGGCAGAAGGCCCTATAAAAATCATTTTACATGTTCAAAACAACCACATTCTTTCTCCTCGGAAGTGGCTTACCTTCAGGAAAAATCCGGGCAGTTGGAGTTCATGTCCATCTCCTCGAACTCTTCCAATGAACTTAAAGTAGTTGAAGTTCATGTCTTTCTCCTCGGATTCCTTAAACAAACTCTGAGCAGTTAGAGTCCATATCCAACTCCTCGGACACTCCAATGAACTCCGAGTAGTTGGAGTTCATGTCTTTCCCCTCAGACTCCTCCAACAAACTGCGAGCAGTTGGAGTTCATATCTTTCTCCCTGGACTTCTTCGATAATCTTCGAGTAGTTGGATTCCATGTCTAACTCCTCAAACTCCTCCAACAAACTCCGAGTAGTTGAAGTTCATGTTTTTCTCATCAGACTTCTCCGACAAACTCCAAGCAGTTGGAGTCCATGTCCAACTCCTCAGACTCCTCCAAAAAACTCTGAGCAGTTAGAGTTCATGTCTTTCTCCTTGGATCAAGCCACCACACTTCGAGTAGTTTCAACTGAGTGTCAACTCCTCGGACTTAATCTCCACACTCTGAGCAGTTTTGACTTAGTGTCAACTCTTCGGACCCAATCACCACACTCCGAGTAGTTTCGACTGAGTGTCAACTCCTCGGACTGAATCGCCACATTTCAAGCAATTTAACCTGACTTGCAACTCCTCGGACTCAATCACCACACCTTGGAGGTATTCTGCAAAATTCTATGGGTAACTAGCCTAGCAGAACCTCCTTATAAACAGGTTCAAACCACCATTTTAACCCAATACTATCTACTTCCTCAAGTACATAAATGCACTTAAGGAAGTGGGGGGGGCATCTCATGCAAGGAAAAAACCACTCTCCAATAATATGACAACACGTGTCATTTTCCAGGGCAAACTGAGTCTTTTAAACCACTACAAGATAACTATTCTACTCCCGACACATGGTGATGAAAGAATATTTGCCCTAGTATTTTGTATGTTTTTCAAGTATTTATTTATATATTTAGCTTAGGAATTTGTTACTTTGACTTGTTTTTCGTTGTTTTACAGGTTCACAAGCACTTGGAAAAGAGTTTTAATAAATTGCTAGAATTTCTCGTATAGATCAGTCATTTTTACGGATTAAACTGTATGGATTCAGGAAGAACTAGAGATGATCCATATATGCTTCGAAATATTCGGATGTCTATTTTTTGGAGAATTTTACGGCTCGTAAAAATGATTTTTCTAGAGAAATTTATGGTAGTTTTAGTAGACAAAGGTCAGGCTGTGCGTGATTTCAACGTGGCAGAAGTGATTTTCGCGGATTAAACTGTATTGATTCAGGAAGAACCAAGAGATAAGCCATATATTATTGGAAAGATTCGGATGGTTATTTTCTAAAGAAAGTTATCGCAGTTTTAGCAGAACTAGGTCTGGATAGTAGCAGAAGCACACAGCCCGAACAGAAAACCTAGGGCGACTTTTCTATCTACAAAACCATCTCCATACAGCTGTATATAGGAATTTTAGACTCGGAGTTTTGGGGAGACGATGGCAGTTCTTGGAGAGATATTATCAAGAGGAATTTTGGGAGATTAAAGGAGGAGACAGTTTCTTTCATCAAGACGGCTTATTAAGAGATTGAAGACGACGATAGATCGCTTCAAGACTTTGAGGATTCATCTTGTAATTCGAGAAGAAATTCTATCTTTGCTCCTTTTGTCCTTCAATATGCTTGTAACCTTAGTATTTGAATTTTGTGATTGTGATTTAAACATGAGCGGCTGAACACATTGTTAGGCGTTTGGCTTAGTTGCCTTGATTGTTTTGGATGTTTTAGTGGATTTAGTTTTATGAAATTTTTCAGATTATTTCTTATTCAGTATCCTTCATACCTTTGATTATTGCTTGTGGATTAGTCATCTATTATTGATAGTTAAGGTTAATATTTGAGATTAGGTTGAGGACAAATCATCTAGACCTAATTAAACTTTCTTGAATATGAATTTAAATCAGGAATCAAATTGAATTGTGATTTAGGTTGTGTTTTCCTTATACTTAACTTAACTAATTAATTGATGAACACGATCCATGGGATTTAATTAATTAGTTATAAATTGAGAATAAACACGATCAATGGCATTCTCTAGTCTTAGCGGAAATACTAATAATCTTCGATGTTGATTAATTCTTTATATTCATTAAATGTTCCAATTCATGATTGGATAGCAAGTTAAACTCTCAATTATTCTCATTTATTATACTCATCTCTTAATAATTCGTTTTGTTTAATTTACTTAATTGTTTTTATTTCAATTTTCTCTTCACCAATCTTTTAATTAGAGTGTTTAGGATTTAATTTCAGAGTTTGTTTTAGTAATTTTAAGAAAGTAATTTAGGATTTAAACCACTACAATTCCTTAAGAAATCGACCTCGAGAGTAAACTCATCGCAATACTATTTGTGATTCGTGCACTTGCGAACATTTAAAATTTGCACATCAAGTTTTTGGTGCCGTTGCCGAGGAATTGACGTTTAATTCTTTAGTTATTTTCTTTGTTTTTTATTTTTATTTTTATTTTATTTCTTTCTTTTAGGTGTAATTTTTATTTCTTTTATTTCATCAAAATTTCTTTATTTGCTTCTTGATTTTCTTGATTTAAATTGGCATTAATTTGTTTCTTGATTTTTGCTCTCATGATTCCTGATAGCTTAATTTTGCTTTTGTTTTCTTCAGATGCATGCACGGTAGAAGATCTCAAAGGAGAAATCTAGTGCTAGTAATAGACAACATCCATAGGCTAAGGGAGACGTTACAGCCTACAGAAGAAGAAGAAAAGGTTGAGAGAATAGAAAAAGAGGAGCCTGAAAGAATGGAAGGAACTGGAAGACAAATTATGGTGAAGGAGTATGCAAGGCCGATCATCGGCACTTTCACATCTTGTATCCAATTGGAGGAAGCTGCACGAAATTATGAGATAAAAAATATCCACTTTAGCATGCTCCCTTCATTCTACGGAATTCCAAATGAAGACTATTAACCTTCATAAGGGATTTCTATGCAATAGTGCAGACTTTTCCTTTACAGGGGTTGAATGAGGATCAACTTAGGATGAGTTACTTCCCCTACACTTTAAAATATAGAGCAAAAGCATGGTTGATGACTCTTTCGACCGTTTCTTTGACTACATAGGAAGCGGTCTACAATCAGTTCATGAACAAATTCTACTCCCATCAGAAGACCACTGAGTTGAGAATTAAGATTGCCACATTCTCACAAATGGAGGGAGAACCCTTCCATGAAGCATGGGACAGGTTCAAGATGTTTCTAATCTAGTGTCTCCACCATCATTACCCATTGCAACTACAAAATCAAATCTTCTATGTTGGATTGACACAATAGTGTCAATATATAGTTGATAACGCTGTCGATGGAGCCATGGGAGAAAAAACTGCTGAAGAGACATATGAGCTATATGAGATGTTGGGTCCTAATTCCCAACAAAAGAGTGTAAGAGGAAGGAGAGTTGGGGTTAATGAATTAAGCTCTAACAATGATATGGCAATGTAACTTGTAGAGTTTACCAAACAAGTCAAACTTCTCACTACCACAAATGCGCCCAATCATGAGGTATGTGGAGTTTGTGGGGTTTTTGGTCACGGTGCTAACACTTGTTCTTTGTCTTATGAATCTTATGCAGGAAATGAACAAGAACAAGTTAATGCAATGGAGTCTTACCAACCTAGGCTGAGGAATGATCCATATTCTAACACCTACAACCCTGGGTGGAGAAATCATCTCAATTTCTCTTGGAAGACTAGCAACGCTCTGGCATATGCTCAAAGTTCAAGACTGGTTCAATATCAAAAGCAAGTTGCACCACCCAATTAGCTTAGAAATCCAACTTTGGAGGAGAACTTGAGTGCTTTTATTCAAGTTAGCAAAGAGACCCATAAGAGATACAGCCAAAGGTTGGATTCCATAGTGGCATCTATGAAGAGGTTGGAAGTACAAGTTGGGAAACTTATGGAACAATTGCAAGTACATCAAAAAGAGAAGTTGCCTAGCCAACCTGAGCAAGCAAAGGCTATCACAGTGCTGCGAAGTCGTAAAATTCTTAACAACAATTCTGATGATAAAATTTCTTCTGACTTGCCACGTGATGCTGAAAAATCAATTGATAAGCAAAAGGAGCATGACACTCTTAAAGGAAATCCACATGAAGATCTACAATCTTTTCAAACATCTGAAGAGAGCAAGGAGAAGGAGCCATCTTCCTTCACGACATTGCATAAGGCGACCGAACCTTACAGGCCTCTTATTCCTTATCTAAGCTGTCTGAAGGATGTTAAACAGGATAAGCAATTTTTTGATATTTTTGACATGCTTTCTAAAATGAATATTAATTTGCCTATTTTGGATGTTATCAAGAATGTGCTATCATATGCAAAATTCTTTAAGGAACTTAACACCAAAAAGAGGAAATATGAGAAGAACAAGAAAGTGATGGTGTCAGAAGTTGCTAGTGCGGTGCTCCAACAAAGCTTGCCACCTAAGCTGAAATATCCTAGAAGTTTCATCATCAACATCACAATGGGAAACAAGAAGGTCACCAAGGCAATTCTAGACTTAGGAGCAAGTATAAATCTCATGCCATATTCGATATACTTGCAACTAGGTTTGGGGGAGCTTAAGTCAACAACTATGTCCCTTCGACTCGCTGATAGGTCAGTTAAATATCCTAAGGGAATAGTTGAGGATATTTTGGTGCAGGTAGATAAAGTGATTGTGCCTGTGGATTTCGTGGTATTAGAGATGGAAAGAACCCCATCTAAGGACAAGGAGCACATAATTCTTCTTGGTAGACCATTTATGGCCATAACCAAGACTATTATTGATGTCTATAATGGGAGATTAACGATGACAGTCTTGGGAGAGACTTTATAATTTAAAGTGTTTGATTCTTTAACCACTCATTCTTTTATTTCTACTAACGATGAGTGTTCATTTATTGATGGTGTGGACTCACTTGTTTATGACACTTATTTGCAGACAGAAATAGAGGACAAATTTGAAGTTGCTTTTACAACTGAGAGAGTAGAAGAAACACTAGAAGAGGAGACTAAAGGGTATCATGAGATGTTAGATAGTGCAATACCAGTGTCACCCCAAGAAGAGTCTAGCAAACCTTTAGAATTGACAAGTTCCCTACTTAGGGAAGATACTACTCCACTTAAGCATGAACTTAAAGAGTTACCTAAGCACTTTAAGTACATATTTCTGGGAGAGAGAGACACATATCCTATGATTATTTCATCTACTTTGACCAAAACCCAAGAGGAGAGAGTTGTGAAGGAGCTTAGCAGACTTAGGAGAGCCATAGGATAGAGTATAAGTGACATCAGGGGTATTAGTCCAGCTATTTGTATGCATAAGATCATTTTAGAGAACGGTGCCAAACATGTGAGAAAAGCTCAAAGTAGACTAAACCCTAACCTACAAGAGGTAGTGAAGAAAAAAAATTTAAAACTCCTGGATGCAGGAGATATCTACCCTATTTAAGATAGTAGATGGGTTAGTCCAGTTCATGTTGTGCCTAAGAAGTCTGGGATTACAGTGGTGCGAAATGAGAAGAATGAACTAATTCCCACTAGGATGACTACAGGATAAAGAATGTGCATTGATTACAGGAAACTGAACTCAGCTACTAGAAAGGATCATTTTCCACTTCATTTTATTGATCAGATGTTGAAAAGACTAGCATGGTATGATTTTTATTGTTTTCTTGATGGTCTTTCAGGTTATTATCAAGTGTCGATTGCACCGGAGGATCAAGAGAAAACAACATTCACCTGCCCATTTGGGACATTTGCTTTTAGAATGATGTCATTTGGCCTATCCAATACTCCAGCCACATTCCAAAGATGCATGATGTCGATCTTCTCGGATATGGTAGAGAAATTCATTGAGGTATTTATGGACGATTTTTCAGTTTTTGGAACCTCATTTGATAACTGTTCGCATAATTTGACTTTGGTACTTGAAAGATGCATTGAGTGTAATTTAACACTCAGTTGGGAGAATAGTCATTTTATGGTACAACAGGGCATTGTATTAGGGCACGTGATTTCTAGTAAAGGTATTGAAGTAGATAAGACTAAAATTGACTTGATTGCTAAATTGTCACCCTCGACATCGGTTAAGGGGATTAGGAGTTTCTTAGGACATGCAGGTTTCTATAGGAGATTTATCAAAGACTTTTCTAAGATAAGTCGCCCATTATGTAATTTGTTGTCTAAAGATGTTCCTTTTACTTTTGAATATAATTGCCTTATCACTTTTAATGCTTTGAAAGAAAAGTTAATATCGGTGCCTATTATCATGGCACCTAACTGGTTAGTTCCTTTTGAGATTATGTGTGATGCATCTGATTATGCTATGGGGCCTGTTTTGGGGCAACAAGTGGATAAGCGTTCACATATGATCTACTATACTAGTAGAACACTTAATGATGCCCAACTCAATTATTCCACCACGAAAAAAGAGTTTTTGGCTGTTATGTTTGCATTAGACAAGTTCAGGCCTTACTTGGTAGGGTCTAAAGTAATTGTGCATACAGATCATGCGGCATTGAGACACTTATTAACTAAGCTGAATGCTAAGCCAAGACTAATTCGGTGGGTCTTGCTTTTGCAAGAATTTGACCTAGAAATAAGGGATAAGAAGGGTAGTGAGAACGTTGTTGCAGATCACCTTTCTAGGTTAATTTCGGACTTTGATTCACATAAGCAAGAAGAAGATAAGAAAATTGTTGACACTTTTCCCGATGAACAATTATTTGCTATAAGTCAAGAGCCATGGTGTGCTGATATTGTAAATTATCTTGCCTGTGGTGTCTTGCGACCTAACCTCTCTTTTCAAGAAAATAAGAGATTCTTGTCTTCTTGCAGGAGTTACTTTTTGGATGAGCCTTATTTGTTCAAATTTGGTCAAGATCAAATCATTCAGAGATGTGTACCTGAAGTTGAGAATGAGAGCATTCTTTCTTTTTGCCACGAACTTCATTGTGGGGCTCACTTTGGAGGTAAGAAAACAGCCCTCGAGGTATTGCAATCTGTATTTTAATAGCCAGCTCTCTTTAAAGATGCTCATAAGTTGTGATAAGTGTCAGAGGACTTGTAGTATTTGAAAGAGAAATGAGATGCCTCTGACTATGTCATTGAATTATTTAATGTCTAGGGAATTGATTTCATGGGTCATTTTCTGCCTTCACTTGGATATGAATATATATTAGTTGCGGTTGATTATGTGTCCAAATGGGTTGAGGCTATACCAACCCGAATTAATGATGCTACCTGTGTTGTGAAATTTTTGAAGGATGTGATATTTAGTAGGTTTGGGACACTGAGGGTCATAATCGGTATGGAGGAACCCATTTTTGTAATAAACTCTGTGATGGGTTGTTGAAGAAGTATAGCATCACACACAAGGTGGGGACTTCATATCACCCACAAACTTTGGGTCAAGTTGAGGTAAGCAATCGACAAATCAAGAGCATTCTGGAAAAGACGGTGCGACCATCAAGGAAGGACTTGGTAACCAAGCTTAATGACGCATTGTTGGCATACCGCACGGTGTACAAAACACCCATTGGGATGAGCCCCTATCAATTGGTTTTTGGAAAGGCATACCACTTACCGGTTGAGGTTGAGCATCGGGCATATTGGGCAATCATGGAGTTGAACATGTACATGGCAATGGCAGGAGAGAAGCGGTTACTACAACTCAATGAGTTAAAAGAGATTCGTGATGAAGCCTATGAGAATGCAAAGATCTATAAAGAACGAACTAAGTGTTACCATGACCAAGGCCTTATCCGTAAGTCTCTTTATCCTGGAATGAAAGTTCTTTTACTTAACATTCGTTTCAAATTATTTCCAGGAAAATTGAAGTCAAGATGGTGCAGACCGTTTTCGGTAGCCAACGTTTTTTCTCATGGAGCAGTAAAGTTGCTGAACCCGAAGACTCAAGTGACATTCACGGTCAATGGGTATCACGTGAAGCCTTACTTGGAAGGAATCCATGAGAAGGGGGTTGTTGAGTGCATTGAGGTGCACGATCCTGAATAAGTTCAACCAACGTCTTGCTAAGACGTTAAAGAAAGCGCTTGGTGGGAGGCAACCCACCCATTTGATAGAGTATGTTTTTTGTTATTTCATTTTCATTGTTCCCTTCTAAATGTTTTTCTAAACGCGTGTATGATTTCATACATTGAGGATAATGTTTAGTTTAGGTTTAGGGGTGCAATTAGAATTTGTTGAGACAAAATTTTCATGCTACAATTTGTTTTATGGTTAGTAATCAAGTCTTTTCTGCAAGTTTAGTTTAGTTTCTTTAACACTGACAAGTTATTATGAGGATTGATGCATATTCATATTCCATAGACCGTGCTCTTGATGTTGATACTGAGATGAACCTAGATCTAATGATTGAGAATCAAATAGTGGAGACTACCTAGTGAGTTATTTGAGCCATAAGCGTTTTATTCTGAGAGTTAGTTTCATGGTACTCTTAAACACTCTTCGTTATGATCTTACTTGTTAGATGATCTCTACAGGTTTTGCATTGAATGCTAGGATTATATAACTCACTTGAAGTATCATGTTGTGTATTCTTAATATTTTAGTTGAATGACTTGAGTAAGAAGTTTGAGTATGTGCTTATCGTTATATGCCCTAGTTGTCACTGTCTCTAGAGAAAGATCCAAATTTCTATTAAAAAAAGTAAAAGAAAAAAAAGAAAAAAGAATATATATATATGAGAAACATGTCAAAAATGGATTTGGTTAGATAAGAAAGAGAACCCAAGATACTTCAAGGGTATTGAAGATGCTCTTATAAAGAGTTGAAAAGAAAGAGCTTTGGTGTAAATCAGGTTTGGCCAACCACGCCCATCTATGCAAAGGTTCATACTCAATATGTTTTGCTTGAGGTGTTTGACTAGGATATGATATAGGCGATGTGATAGCTTTGCAATCCTAACATTTGATTCCTTTCATGAGATCTATTTTGCGAACATATGAGCGTTCTTTGATGATATCTATATTCATATACGAATTTATATTTGAAATTTCTTGTTTACATAACTTCTATTCGCATATGTTTGATGAGTGTTTGAAACCTAGGTTCAGTGTGCTTAATGAGTGAATCCTGTAAGGCCTAGAGTCGAAGCGAATTCGGATTCTTGACATTAGGTTTGAGAGTAATTGACGTGAGGTGTTTTGAGCATTAGAATATGGATGTGCGATGTGTACTTGATTTGAGCAATGAATTGTGTAGTGTTGAGACTGTGAACATAATTGTGCATAAGATATCTTGATATGAGTCATAATAAGAATTAAGGCATGAGGGTTTTGTTGATTTAAGTTTTTAGGTTTGTTTTGTTTATGTTTTCTTTTAGTTTTACTTGAGGACTAGCAAAATCTAGATTTTGGGGTATTTGATGAATGAATATTTGTCATAGTATTTTGTATATTTTTCAAGTATTTATTTATATGTTTACCTTAGAAATTTGTTAGTTTGAGTTATTTTTTGTTGTTTTACAGGTTCATAAGCACTTGGAAAAGAGTTTCACTAAATTGCCAGAATTGCCCGTACATATCAGTCATTTTTCCGGATTAAACTGTATTGATTCACAAAGAACTAGGAGATGAGCCATATGTGCTTGGAAAGATTCGGATGTCTATTTTCTGGAGAATTTTATGGCTCATAAATATGGTTTTTCTAGATAAATGTATGGTAGTTTTAGTAGACAAATGTCAGGCTGTGCGTGATTTCAGCGTGGCAGAAGTGATTTTTGCAGATAAAACTGTATTGATTCAGGAAGAACCAGGAGATGAGCCATATATGCTTGGAAAGAACCGGATGTCTATTTTCTGCAGAATTTTACAGGTGGTAAATATGATTTTTCTATAGAAAGTTATGGCAAGTTTAGCAAAACTGGGCTTGAACAGCAACAGAAGCACACGACCCGAACAGAAACCTAGGGCGACTTTTCTGTCTACAAAGTCGTCTCCATACAGCTATATATAGAAATTTTAGACTCAAAGTTCTGGGAAGATGATGGCAGTTCTTGGAGAGGTATTATCAAAAGGAGTTTTGGGAGATTGAAGGAGGAGACAGTTTTTTTCATCAAGATGGCTTATCAAGAGATTGAAGAAGACGATCAATCGCTTCAAGACTTTGAGGATTCATCTTGTAATTTGGGAAGAAATTCTATCTTTGCTCCTTTTGTCCTTCAATATGCTTGTAACCCTAGTATTTGAATTCTGTGATTGGGATTTAAACATGAGCGGCTGAACGCATTGTTAAGCATTTGGCTTAGCTGCCTTGATTGTTTTGGATATTTTGATAGATTACTTTTATGAAAATTTTTCAGATTATTTCTTATTCAATATCCTTCATACCTTTAATTGTTGCTTGTGGATTGACTATCTATTATTGATTGTTAATGTTAATATTTGAGATTAGGTTGAGGACAAATCATCTATACCTAATTAAGCTTTCTTGAATAGGAATTTAAATCAGGATTCAAATCAAATTGTGATTTAGGTGGTTGCGCTTTCCTTATACTTAATTTAACTAATTAATTGATGAACATGATCCATGAGATTCAATTAATTAGTTATAAATTGAGAATAAACACAATCAATGGCATTCTCTAGTCTTAGCAAGAATACTAATAATCTTAGATGTTGATTAATTCTTCATAATTCGTTTTGTTTAATTTACTTAATTATTTTTATTTCAATTTTCTCTTCACCAATCTTTTAATTAGAATGTTTATCATTTAATTTCAGAGTTTGTTTTAATAATTTTAATAAAGTAATTTAGGATTTAAACCACTGCAATTCCTTGAAAGATCGACCTCGAGAGTAAATTCGTGCACTTGAGAGCATTTAAAATTTGCACATCACGTGGTAAGGGACATAATGGTAATTTTGCACTAAAAAGACTTGATGTTATCCTGTCACTCCAACTTTTGGATAAACTCGTACGGACTTAGATAACTCCAAAAGAATACTATTCCTATCTTAACACTACAGTTGTTCTCCTAATCGGACTCTACTCCGACACACTTTAAAAATGGGTCTTGATAAATCAAAAGGTACACAAATGATTTCCTACAGCTCCCCTTATTTCTCTAAAAAAAAGCCTTATACTAACTTAAGCATCACAGAGTGCTCTGGAGGCACACCCCCTTCTAGCCCTCCGCGACTTTAGGATTTTTCCTTGTTTCGTATGTGTAGGTCTCACTCCTTGACCTTCTAGATTCCAACAGATTTTCAGCATCAACAATCTTAAAATTAACTAAATTTTATTTTAAATGTTAGCAAAAAAATAAAAACTAAATAGGAACTATTTTAATCAAAACTAAACTAAATATTGTTATCTTAAGAAAAACAGTTGGCATTTCGGATGATAAATACATCTTCAATCACATGCGTACCACAAGAACGAGAATGGCGTGGTAGAGGATTCTGAGAAGATAGCTACATGCATGACTAAAACAATACAAAATTTATCATCAAAATTATTTTCTATTATGCTACGATCAATATAATACACAAAAAGAAAGGAAATTGGTACTATTTTTGCAGCACACACTATTACATGGATTTTTAGACAACAAAAAATTTAAGGTTTTAGATTAGAAATGTATAAATATCTCCCTTTCTCTTTTAAAAATAATTTTTTTAATTTAACTTAAATGTTTATTATGATAAAATATTTATTTTAACTAATATTTTTTCTCATATTTTGTTTTTATTCCTGTTTATTTGCATTGAACAAAATTACACAGGAAAAAGTAAATCTCAAAGCAAAACAGTGTTTAAAATTTTCGTAAACAAAAAATTTTTGAAATGGAGAAAAAATATTATTAATAAAGCAATCATTAACTTAAGATTTGATACATATCATACATTGGAATTAAGTACAGGTTGATCCAACCGCATCTTCAAATTTTTGAAAGTTAAATTGATAAAACAACCGTAGAGTTAAAAAAATATATAAATTATTTTATAACAGCTGCCAAAGTAAATTTTAACACAAGTATTTGGCTTTCGTTTCTTGGAAGCTATACCAAACAATACCTTAAATCACTTTCATGGACAGATGGTTATCACTAAACCGTTATGTAGTCAGCCACGCAGAAAGAGAATCAAATGAAAATTGGGAGTCAAGTTCCAAAGTGAAAGATGAAGCACTTCAGCGTCTCGCTGACAATCTGAACAACAAAATGGCAGTAGTAATGTTTTAAGATTGCAGAGGCAAGGCACTTCGACTGTTAGTATCCAAAAACTGCAAATAACAAGAAGCAGAACACCATCAATATACATAACAACAAAGTCGTGTCGAGGACTCAATCTAGTATAATGAAAATTCTCCTTTACCACAATAATGTTCTTCCATACCGCAGAGGTACATGCTCCAACCACAGTTTAATGGCAAAAAGAACCGAAAATTTTATTATCGAACACCCATTAGGTATTCAAGTTGTTTAACGCAAAATTTTCCAACATTTGTGAAAGGAATGAACCTCTTAGGCAGGCCATATAATGACCATCTTACTTGTCAACAGAGATCAAATCCCCATTAAAAAAGAATTATCAAGTATACTCCCTCAATCATAAGCCTTTTCCCAATCATCCACAATATCAGACAGCTCTGTTTCACTATAAATTTTTCCACGCTGCCTTGCTGAATTTGAACTTCTTACATTTGATTCAGACCCTGACCCTCCTGTGTGTTTTGCAGGATCTTGATTTCCGACTGATGCGGCAGAACTGACAGCCTTTTCAGAATATAGGACACTCCACCGGTTGATTGATGAAGCAATTGGAGAATCCTTCCCTTTCCATGCAGATGCCTGCAGATCGGTAGAACCACCAGACCAATCTTCACCACTCCATGAATCTTCCCTCCAACCAGACTCTTGAACCACAGCCTTCTTCCATGGATTTCCTTTCAAAGCTGAGGATGCTCCTTCCTTGGCCATCCCAACTCCCCCCCAGGAATTAGTAGGCGGCCCATTTTTCTGGACAACCACAACAGCCCCATGGTAAACTGATCCATGATCCAACCTCCTCATAGCAGTTGCAGCTCGGGCAGGATCACTAAATACAGCCAATGCATTCTTGTCATTCAACCAAACTAGTTCACATTCACCACCAAACCTCAAGACCAATGCACTTATATCTGCTTCCCCGGGCAAATCTAGAAAAGAAACGACAAGCCTGGGATCCATGTCTACCAAAGGATCAAAAGCAGGTGGATGGGGTGCCCCAATAGAAATGGAACTTTTAATCCCAATCACACGTGGTGGGGGTCTGGACTTGGGTGTAACATGAACCACGATAAAACGCTTTGGCTCCCAACCAGCAGCATTGACTGCAAGCTTCCACCTCTCAGCTATTACCCTTACCGCGTCTCTTTTATCCTTCAGCATTGGGCAGAAAACATGAACCTTAAGACTACTTGTAGTTCCTCTGCTCTTGCCAAGTACCAAGAATTTGCATCTCTCCTCCACAGCCAGCACCCACTTCGGATCATGCCTATATAGGTCCGAAAGCAACTCAGTTACAGCAGAATTCTCACCAAAATGAAGAGCATCCAAATTTGGGGTACTGATATCAAAAGCATCTGCAAGAACCCTTTTACGCTCTAACTTAGCACATTCATCGTCACAAATAAGCTTTCTCTGTCCAAGAGGAATCTTCTTGCCAGTTGATTCCACTGGCTGAAGAGGTGTTGGCAATTTCTGGACAATGGAAGCTTCATAAACAGTATCAACATTGAAACTGTTACTGCTCCCTCCAGCATCACAAGGAACTGTTGCTATTATCCGGGCACAAGAACAAGTGATGGTCACTGGAAAATCACATCTAATATCAGGACATGGATCAACAGGATGACAGAGTGCTGTACAAGTATGCCTGCAGTCCCTCCTTGGAGCACCACATGTCTGCCCACAAGAAGCCTTCAAATCTGCTTCAGGTCCAGAGGTGCTATCACAAGGTGGAGGGTGACAGGTTCTTCCACAAGCATGCATGCCACACCGCCTCGTCTTACCACAAAGTTTGTTACATCTGATATCCTTTGACCCACAAGGTATGTTCCTAAGAATGACATGTCCACCAACGCAATTCTTTTCCACAGGCACTGAACAAGGTGGGCAGTCTCCAAAATGGCAGCTGTGAGAAGATGAATGGCCACAAGGCTGAGGAACTGAGCATGGAAACTGACATGAAGGGGGAGGTGTACCGCATGGTAATGGAGGAGGGATTGAAGTTCTCCCACACGCACAGCTCATGTCATTAAAAATTGTTTCAAGGCAACGAGGGCAATGGCCACTGTGACATAAAGATTCACAAGAATGCTGTGCACACCTTAGCTTCTTACCACAGGCCATTTGGCAAAAGTGAGGATCCCGATTCCCAGGGAGATGATTGTTTGAGTTTGAGAGAGGACAGCATCGCTCACTACACCTATGCCTCCCACAGTTCTTCTTCTGCCCACACGGTTTGTCACAAGTGAATTTCTCATTCTCTAATGTTGTTTTGTAGCACTCCACAGTTCGAGAAGTCGATCCACAACGGCATTTTTGGGTGACATGAACCAAACAAGGTGGACAATTGCCAGCATGGCATACGTCATTGCACTGGTGCATCCCACAGGGAAGGGATTTGCCACAAACTTGTGAACAAGTAGGAATTGGGTCCAAGCAAGTCTGCCTCTGCTCCTGCAAGATTGTTTTTCCACAATGGCATGACTTAATCCTGCTTGGCAATAAGTCACACTCCCCACAGGGGCCAGGATGGCAAATTTCACCGCAACTATGATTACCACAACTAAGCTGTTTTCCGCAAGTTGAACTGCAAGAATAAACACCGTCTTCTGCTTTGATTTCTCCCTTCACGGCCATGTCCCCGCAAAGTACAATCTCCAACTTTTTCTTGCAGAAACAAGGGGCATTGACCAAGACCTGGCAAGGATCACATGGACCCAGATGGCATATCCTTTCACACCGGTGACGCCAACAGTTGAGAAGCTTATTGCAGCGCTGACCACAAGTAAGAATAGACTTCCGATCAGTGCATCTTGTCGTAATTATCTTCTTCCCACAAGGGCACAAACGTGGTGGGGCAAATGCCCTACAAGGAGGGCAAGGACCAGGATGGCACTGCAATACACAAACATGAGGGCAAAGATCCTCCTTAATACTATCAGCACCAGCACACTCCTTGTCAAGTGGCTTTCCACATGGTTCTCCACAAGAATGTGGAGTCAAATACAAATCTGAGGGTGGGTCCGTCCTCTTCCTACAAAAGCAACCATACCTAATCTCCTTTGATGATGTTAGCTGCACTGATTGACAACCCGGACACCGCCAATTAAATCCTTGATTTTTCTTTGCAGACAAATCAATAGAAGTGGGTGCATGGGCCCATTTCTTGATACAATTCAGATGGAAAATCGAGTAACAGCTTGAGCAAGACCAAATGGGTGCAGATCTCCTCACCATGTCGTAACAAATCATGCACTCAACAGCTCCCTTCATTAGCTTGTCCTGAATTTCTTGCACAAGCTGAGGCAAATTTGGCTCCTTCAGTCCCTTCACCTCTCTATTATCACTCCTCTCTCTTTCCCTCCTATGATTAGTGCATCTGCCAACGTGACTCCTTGGAGCATTATTTCCTCTCTGCCGATTATTGGGTGGAGCAGAGCTATAGTAAGCATTCTCACCATTTCCATTTGGGTTTGAATTGAAGCTCAGAGTTGGGTTCACAATGGAGGCGGTGGATCCTCTTGGAACCCACTCTTGACGAGAGCTTTGGGCAGTGAATCTAGACCTCTCCCGACGATCATTTCGTACTTGAGAGCTCATATTCTGTGGTAGAAAACACCCAGAACTCGTATACGCTGACACTGATGAACTAAATGCGTTTGGGCAACAAATGTAGAGGGTTGAAAGAATGGAACCCTAGCTTCAATTCCTTTCAAACTGTACAAAAAGAAAATAGAAATATTAAGAAATCTACCATAAGCGGTTGATCAAAACCAAAAACAAGTAATATGATAAATCCCAATTGTCAGTCTGATATCCTAAAAGAGTACTTAATACGAAAATCAAATTTCAACGGTAGAAACGGATATACATTATTGAAGATGGAAATTATGGCACTCTTTAGCCCCAATTGATGAAAAAATATAATTCGAATTTATAATTTCTTCAATGTTCCGAATTTTGCGGGCAGCCAAAAAATTGAACTAAATGGTAACCTAATTGACTACAAGCATGATGCATCAGCAAAACATTTCCAATATCATAGCCCTAATTAAGCTTCCGGCACTGATTTAGCCAAACCATGATAACAAACAAACAAACAAATACAGAAAACAAAATGATAATAAAAGATAGATCACAATAAATACCTGAGGAGAAACTAGTATCTCTGTTCTTTTGTGATCTAGCTTTCTGGTTTATGATTCTTCTTTTTGTCTTTCTAGATACAATGTCAGTCACAGGGTCTTTATCTCGCTTAAAAACGGATGAATTTTATAGTTAGGGGGTTTCAAAGAGAGAAACCGACCCGACAAACGTAGACGAAATCGAGTAAGTAAACAGCGTATAAATAGGGTGGAAGACTGGCTTGGAGCCAAAGGAAGGAGAGAGATTTAGACGTGAGAATTTTGGTCCATTAAACCTGCGGTTTGCACTCATTAAAATGGATATAGACGTAGATTTGATCATCCATTAAAAAATTATCTGTACTTATTTGTGAAATTATGAGTTGAATGGAGTTTATTCACATGTTATATGTACTCGTATCAATTTAAATATTTTTAATTTTTTAAATATTTCTCAATATTTTTTTTATATTTTAAATCTTTCTTATATAATGATTAAAAAAAATTCTCTTATATTATTTTTAAGTATTTTAAACAAAACAACCACGTCAAAAAAAGGAAGAGTACGAAATGCAATGGCTAAATTTCAATGTAAAATAGATAATAAGATGAATTTTGCAAGAGGAGCATACCAAACGGCTTGGATCATAGAGGCCCAATTTTTTCTGTAATTAGTTGTATTGCGTTTGGCTTAATTGTGTAATTTGTTTAAGGCTTTAATGACTTCTAATTATGGATAATTTAGAATAATACAAATTTAGACTCTTATTTTTTTTACTTATGTTATTATAATCTGAAAACTCTTTCAATATAAATTTTTAATATTGATGTTTTCATCTTAAATAAATTTTTAATATATTATAAATATTTATATAATTCTTCAGGAGGTTTTATGCATTAAACATATCAACAAAAAGTTTATGCGTCACTAAACAATAAATACTTAGTTTCTTTCACTTCTACTGCATCATGTTTATATGGCTAATTAATTTAATAGAAGAAAATGATACAGGTGTGTACACATTATGTATGTGTCGAGGTGTTAGTAAAAAAGTAGGCTAAAAATATTTTAGTGGATAACCTGCACATTGCCAAAGGTGACCCTATGTTCCACAGTTTCAAATGAGTTGACGCAACCTATGGTGCTTGCAAACTCCTATTAAGGTGGTCTTGGTCCTTTTGAGTCTTTGTCACAATACATTTTTGATGGGTGAAGTTATGAAGCAAAGAGGGATCTCCACCAAACTAGATGGCAACTGCCCTGTTTAGAAATAAGAACCTCAAACAGTGAATCATCTCTTTTTGGATGTTCTCTTGCTTGAGCAGTGGCCAAAACTCACTTGTCGAACCCATTTAACAAGCAATGATATCGTGGTTGTAGTCACTCCTTACAAATTATGTTGAGAAAAATACTCACTATCAACAATTAATCAAATACCACAATTCCAACCAAAGATCACAGATTAAATATAGAGTAAATGTCTATTTTCGTCGCTAAGGTTTGAACCTAATTACAATTGGGTCCTGATTACGCCCAAAGAATAACGCGGTAGTTGTAGCACAGCTTTGGGGTGTCGATTTCACAGGGAGACAAATTAAAAGAATAGTAGAAGGAAGAAAGAAACTAAAGGGAAATATCGGATGATTAATGGAGAATAAAAATTAATTTTAAATGTAAATTAAAGTAAAACAAATTTGATAAACAGTAAAGCATCGGGAATCCCTTGCACAAATCCAGTATTTTAATTACTCTTAATTCATTCCAATTGGAAACTCAATTTCCAAAATTTCCAATAGGAAGATATAGATTTATAAACTAAGATTAAACCAAATATAACCTTTTGAAAAATCATTTACCACTTTTAAAATATGTCAATTATTATTACTATTGAGAAAATCCAACGACGATAATATACTCAGAAAGCGATATTGCAGCAAAGAATTAAATCAATATAGATAAATATTTAATCCCAACATAATCAAAGAGCTAAACCATTCAATAGAAAAAGCATGAATGAATCCATAAACAGAAAAAATTCTAAGATTATTCGGAAAAGAAAACATCACTAATGAATTGCAAATGATAAAACAAAAGAGTTTTAGTAATTAAAACTCACATACATAAATTAAAAATAAACAAAAATACCATTAACTGTATAAGTTCATCCTTAGCCCCACTTGAGAATTTAGTTACCCATAAATATAATGGACAACAAAAATCTCAAGGGAAAGATTTGATCTCGCCGTGAGCATCCCCCCTTGGTAGCAAAGCCTTGGAGATTCCCCAGCTTGCCCTCCAAAAGCCCTCAGAATTACTCCCAAAAGCCCTCCAGATCTGCTCCCAGATGATTCCCAAAGTTGAAGTGGAGTGGGCCTTTTATAGGGAAACACCACGAGTGCAATGTGTTTCTAATCCGATGTAGAATACTATGCGAGTACGCTCGATCATGGCCTGGTGAGCTCGAGTGCAGGTGTGCTGCAAAGTGTTTCAAATCGATGTGGGATGTTGCGAGGGCGCTCGATCACAGTCTTGTGCGCTCGAGCGCAGCAAGGTGCACTATCTGACCTTTTTCTACTAAAATTGTCATAATTTTCTCTAGAAAAATCATTTTTACGAGTTGTAAAATTCTTCAAAAAATAGACTTCTGGATCTTTCTAAGCATATATGACTCATCTCCTGGTTCTTCCTAAATTAATACAGTTTAATTTGCAAAAATGATTGATCTGTACAGGCAATTCTGGCAATTTAGTGAAACTCCTTTCAAAGTGCTTGTAAACTTGTAAAACAATGAAAAACAACTCAAAGTAACAAATTCCTAAGCTAACAAATGTAAATTAAGGGGCCAAAATATGCAATATTTGGTACTCATTAGGTCCTTGTGGTTTCAATTTAAACAATCGGGTCCCTAATGTGTCAAAAACGTAACAATTCGGTCCCAGAAGCCAGACGTAGTTACAAAAACTAACATCGCACATGCGACAAGGCTCGCATGGGATTCAGAAACAAAATAAAATACATACTCTACCCTCCCCCAATCCTCAATTAATATTAGGGCAATATCCCTAAAATCAGCTTCGTCTCTCACTTGTCTCTCGCCGTTACCTCTCATCCTCCTCGCGACGTGACGGGTTCTCGTTTTTACCTTTCATCCTCCTCGTGATGTGACGCGACGGGTTCTCATCGTTACCTCTCATCCTCCTCGCGACGCGACAAGTTTATATCTCCCCAAAATCATCTTCTCTCTCTCGTGATGGACGTTCTCTTGAATTTGTCTTTCTCTCATGACGTTTGCGACTACAGGTACTTGTGTTTCACTCTCCCACTCTCATATATATTTTCAGTTTTGTTCTATTTCGTTAGTGAGAAACGGTAGGAAACAACTTTCAATTTCTTGAAAATTAAGGATATTGCCTAATATATACTGTTCACATGTCAAGTTCAAAGAGCAGTGAAGAGGAATATGACTTCTGATTTGTTTGAAAGCAGCATTTAGTCTAAAATCAACTCTTTTCATCAATCTGTCACCGAAAAGGTACCGTTTCTTCTCTATCTATTTTTCCATTTGAATAATTCAATGTATATTTACGCATGTTTTCCCGAGAAAATGTAGCATGATTCAGTGTATATTTATGCATGTTTTATACATGTCTTTGTTTCTTCGCTCTGTTCGACTCTCTCAATGTTTGTAATTAAGTTATAACATTTTGTTTCCCTTGATTGAAATCATTAATGGACTTTTTTCAGTGAAAGGGAACTTCTAGTTAATTGTTAAGGGATGTTTGAGCTTGTATGGACATATGATAGATCATAAATGATCAAAGGATTTTGAAATTCAAATGCTTAAGTGACTATAGTAATGGATTACTGAATTGAAATGAAGTTTTTGATTCAATTCTAACTTAATTCTACTCTTATAGTAAGAATGTAAGTACGAGAATGTATAGTAAAGCTGTTTAAGGCTCCATAACCTTAGTGAGAGGATGTTCTAAGTTTTACTGTATTTGTTTCTAACATCTGTTAAATGACAGTTTCTCAAACATTGTTTGCTTGTGTGAAAATTGCATCTGTTTTAACCTTAATAATGTCCTATTTGCCATTGATGCTTCTGTGTTCTCATTGTGTCCTTTACAATATTGGTTTTTTTTATTCCATATAGGTTAATGGATTCTGTGTATTTTTCCATAAGATTTCATTATAATGGTTAATTCATATCTAAACCGTGCAAGAAATACGTTGGGGTAAGACAATGATCTATGATGGTTGTGTCAGTGATAAGATGTCTATCTATGAGGTCACAGACATGTTAAGAAGTGTTGGAGTCACTGATTTTCAGTACTTGTATTACACTGAACCTAGTAGTGGACAGAATGTCTTTAAGACACTTGCAACTGATCAAAATGTAAGAGATTTCATTGATTTAATTAATCCTGAGGTGATGATGGATGTCTATGTACAACATACATGGCAACATGAAGGTGCTAGTTCTATTGAACAAGAATACCTTTCTTGTGATGTGTCTGAGCAGGTGTTGGCCTTAGAATACCATGATGTTCCAGTTGAGTTGGGAAGTGATGGACCAGGAGGCAATGATGACGTGCCAGTATTTGTTGATGAGTTAAGTGGTGGTGGTGGTGAGTTTGAAAAT
Organism: Bretschneidera sinensis; assembly: GCA_023935145.1. Taxonomy (NCBI): domain Eukaryota; kingdom Viridiplantae; phylum Streptophyta; class Magnoliopsida; order Brassicales; family Akaniaceae; genus Bretschneidera; species Bretschneidera sinensis. Next base: position 51,138,800 of record CM043701.1, read on the forward strand.
GATTATGGTGTTTAGGGTGAGGAGTTTTATGAGGGTGGGGAGTCTCTATATGATGAGGAGGGTACTAATGAGCGTTCTTCTAGTGGTGAGTATGGTGGGAGTGACTATGACTTCAAGGATAGTGATGATGATGGGCTTAATGAGGATGACATAGTTTGGGAGGATAATGTTAATGAAGGGCTTACTAGTTCAGAGATAGGGGGTAATAATGTTGGCAGTTCAAAAGATGCAATGTTTTTTAGAGTTGAGCCTGATGAGAGAGTAAATGATGGTGGTTCTGACTATGCTGGGTCAGATGACTAGCACAGCCCTCGAAATTCCGATGATGGGCCAGGGTGGTCAGAATTCAACCCTGAAATAGGTATAGGGGATTCTAAATTAAAGATGGGCATGTTATTTGATTCAAAGGAAATTCTGAGAGAAGCAGTCATCAATTATTCAATTCTGAAATGGTGTGCAATCCAATTTGTGAAAAATGATAAAGTAAGGATATGGGTGAAATGTCGTCACAAGACTTACAACTAGGTATTATATGCTCCAAGGTTTAAAGAGTCCTCCACATATCAGATTAGGACTCTAGGCCCAACCCACTCATGTCTAAGAACAAATATAACAGACATTGTAATCCCAAATTTTTAGCAAAAAACTACATGAAGAGGTTTAGAAATGATCCAACTCATAAGCCTATGCCTGTTATGAGAGATACAATGCAAGACTTTGGTGTTGATATTTCTGGCATGAAGGCTTGGAGGGCTAAGAAAACGACACTTGAAAAAATATATGGGACTTACAAAGATCAATACAGAAGGTTGTGGGATTATTGTGCAGAGATAAAAAGAGCAAATCCTAGTAGTATAGTTGACATGCTTTGTGATAGAAATTATTCGCCACCAGTGTTCAAAAGACTCTACATTTGTTTTGAGGCTTGCAAGAAAGGGTTCTTGGTTGGGTACAAACCATTAATAGGCCTTGACGGATGCCATCTGAAGCTCCCAGCACATGGTCAGTTGCTCGTTGCAGTTGGTGCTGATGGAAATGAAGACATATTCCCTATTGCATATGTAGTTGTGGAGGCTGAAACCAAGGAAGCATGGTCATTGTTCCTAGTCAAGCTCATTGGAGACATTAGCACAGTCGGTGAAAGAATATGGACCTTCATTAATGATCAGCAGAAGGTACAACTATCATGAAATAAAATATATAAATAATTATAGTAAATATTTCATAAGTTTATATTAATTGTCTTCCCAATGTCTTGTAGGGCTTACTGCCAGCATTTGAAGATGTGGTCCCAACAGCTGCTAACAGATTCTGCCTGAGGCATATGTATGGCAACATGAAAAAAATTTCAAAGGGCAGGAGCTGAAACACTTTTTTGGGGGAAGCAGCAAAATCAAAAACTAAAAATTGGTTTGAGATTCATATGGGGAAAATAAAGGAATTGGATGACAATGCTTACAAATGGATGATGGAGCATGACCCTAGGTTCTGGTCTAAACATGAATTCTTGCCACATACCAAGTTTGACATGCTTCTCAACAATTTGTGTGAAACTTTTAATAGTTTCATTCTTCCAGCTAGGGACCAGCCTATAATTAAAATGTTAGAGACTATAAGGAAGAAACTTATGGGTAAGTTTGTTAAAAAAGAGCTTGGATAGGGAGGCATGAAGGGCCACTATGTCCAAAGATACAAGCTAAACTGAAGAAATTGAAGTTTACCTCAAGGGATTATGTACCCTTACTGTCTAGCGGTAAGAGGTATGGGGTTGAGAGTGGAAATGACACATATACTGTCGACTTAGAAAAACACTCTTGTGCATGCTTCAAATGGGATGTTACTAGAATCCTATAGAAGCATGGCATAAGTTCAATATATACCAATAGAGAACAACATGAGGGTTATGCCAACCTATTTTTCCATGTTGGTACTACCTTTTGTCCTATAACCTTAGCATTGAGCCATTTAATGGCCCATTATTATTTCCCAAAACATCTGATGAACCACCAAACCCACCTCCATTTAGGAAACCAACAGATAGACCAAAGAAAAATAGGATTAAGGACCTTGAGGAAGGACAAGAAGGTGGTATTATAACATGTAGTGTTTATCAGGGGATAAGTCATAACAAGAAGAGTTTTAAGGGACCTAAGACTGGTACAGCCTAAAAAAAAAGCTCTACAACTTAAATTCCAAGTGGAAATGTTTTAACTATTGTTGCATTCATTGTTTACATGTTCTGAATATATACTCGAGTCTCATTACATTTTTATTGGCTTTGCTTTGTAGGTCGCCAGTAAAAGAAAGAAGGATCAACAGCTAGTGCAACCTAGAAAAAAGCTTTAAGTGAGGAAGAAGAGACAATAGGTGAAAATGGTTACATAATACTAATACTTTGAAGAACAACTCTCTGACCTATTATTATGTTCTATCTAGAGAGGTGGAACATCTGAACCTAGGACAAGTAAAGTTGATGATAGTACAATACAGAGGGAAGACTAATCTAACTAGGATCTCAAGAAATTGTAACTTATATTCTTGTCAGCCTTTTTAGAGTATTTTGTGTTATTAACTCTGAGTAAATTGGGTTTTATATATATATATATATATATATATGGATTATATCTGAGTTGGAATCTACTGTCACATGTATTTTTCAATTTGTAAGCAAGTGGTTCATCTTAACCAAGGAGCAACAAACGAGCACAAAGACCATACTCTTCCCAGCTTCAAACAAGAGCAAGGCACATAAGCACCCCACCAGTCTGACCATCTACATAAGGAAACCCACCAATCTAGCCAGCTACATAAGCAACCCCTCCAATCCAGCCAGCTATATAAACAACCCATCCAGTCCAGCCAGCTACACAAGCAACCCCTCTAGTCTAGCTAGCTACACAAGTAGCCCTTCCAGTCTAGCCAGCTACACAAGCAACCCCTCTAGTCCAGCCAGCTACAATAGCAACCCTTCCAGTCCAACCAGCTATACAAGCAACCCCACCCCAACCAGCTACGGGAATATGAATTTGATGTGAATTGATTATGGTTTATGTGAGTTTGATGTAATAGAGAATTGATTGTGGTTTATGTGAGTTTTCTGTAACAAACTTTGGTAGTTCATGTGAATTTGATGTAACAGTATTAGTTTTTGGATAGATTATGTTGACTATGATTGGTCATCGTGTTTATTGATGGATTAGTTGATTAGTCTATTTTAGATCCAATTAATGTAACAAACTTAGTGTCTCATTGTTCTTTTTGGATAGACTCATGTATTGCACTTTTAATCATGTGAAATTTTAGCATTGAAGATTGCACTTATGTATGATCAGTTGAAATTTTAGTTATTAAGAAATTGTTACATTATCTATTATGGTATTGTTTCATTTGCACCAGCTTAGATTGTGAGTTGATTATCAAAACATGGCACAAAGAGAGCACACACAACACAAGTATCAAAACATTATAATAGACAATGTTTACAAAATGCTTTCATTTCATTAGCTAAAATGTCTTCCAAGATATAACACACTAAACTAAATCAATAATTTAAAATCAAAGCTCACTTAGCATCTTATTCCCAGAACAATCATATGAAACAACAATCAACAAAATGAACACCCCAAACAAAAAAACCCATACCCAAAAACAACAACATAAACCTATATTCTTCTTATTAGTTCGAATAGCTAGATTATGCATCATTCTTGTTCCATGGTTGCAGACAACATCTACCTCATGGTTGGATCGAACCAATCGAGCACCTAATGTAAAACCTTCATCAAAATCGGATTGGTTCCTCTCTAAGTTAGAAATATTTCGCAGAAGCCTAGGGATTACTTGCTTCGATCGTTGGCACACTGGTGGATCAAACCACTTAAAGTGCTAAGAAGATTCTGCTACCCCATAATTACGGCATCCAAAAAATCGACAACTAGGGTTGTTATCAGTCCACAATGTGAGTAACCATGGAGGATGCCCACACCTGCAAACATTACTACTTCCCATTCCCATTCTAGAACCCATGGAAGACTGAAGAAGAAAATGAAAAAATCTGGAAATTAAACAGAACATTGAAGGTGGCAGACTTAGGTGGCGAACTTAGGTAGCAGATGAAAGTGGCAGATGAAGGTTGTAGACTGAGGTTTCAATCCAAGAGGGGAGGTGAATTGGGTTTTTAAAAAATCTTTTTTCTAATTAAATACAAGTTTATAAAAATAGATAAATCCACAAGCATGTAAACAAATAATGTACTGTAAATAAAAGAGTTTAAGGAATAGAGGATGCAAACTCAGTTTATAATGGTTCGGAAATATCGGATTCGTTCCGACCCTACGTCCGCTCTCTTCAAGGAACCTACTTGAAGTAATCCACTAAGAAACTTAGTCGTGCAACTTCACAGCTGTGACACAAACCTTACAACCAATCCCTTCCTCTTAAAAGCAAATCCTTTCCTCTCGGAAGCAAAAATTCCTTCATCTCGAAAACTAATCCCTTTACAATAAATACTGTAAAATAAATAGTAGAGAGACTACAATGAAAGCTTATACAATTGAATAAGATCTCTCTTTCAAGGTAAAGCTTAAAGAATGACTCAACAATAAATATTTCATAGCTTTTTGTGTATCAAGGAGTTAAAACTTGATTGAATGTGTAATATCCTTTTTAAAATACTCAATAGAGTGGGTTTATATAGCCTTGATGTAATATAGCCACTTTGTACTATTTTGGTACGATTTGGTGCAATTTGTGCTGAAATCTCGCGTCTCAACGGTCATATTTTTTGAACTACCAGTCGACTGGGTCTTAGTACCAGTCGACTGGGTCAAGTTAAAAATCACATTTTTAAGGGCTATAACTAGTACCAGTCGACTCGGTAAGACTTACCAGTCGACTGGGGACTGTCTGTCCAAAACACCAGTAGACTGGTATGAAGGACACGGTCGACTGTGGACACACTGTCTAAAACTCCAGTCTTCTGGTGTAAGCACCCAGTTGACTAGGTTGCCTTTCAACCCAGTTTTTTATTCTTTTAAAAGGATTTGATTTTAAAACGTTAGTTTTTAAAATTCCTTTTCAAAATGAGCCATTAGACAAGCTAATTAGTTGAACAGGTGAGATTTACAACTAGTTTAAATACCTTGTCCCTATACTAGATCTTCTATCTTGACTTAGAGTTTGATTCGGGTTGAGTTCTTGCACATTAATCCTTGGTTGAATGCTTTTATTGCTTAATACACTTAGATAGCACTATTGGTATAATAAGAATTGTGTTTTTTCATCATTAAAATATAGGTGAGGGTCAACAATCTCCCTTTTTTTGATAATGACAAAACTTGTGAGAGAAAAACAGTTTTAAAAAACTAAATGTTGGATTTTTTAGAAAAATCGGGCAGAGTCTCCTTTGTTTTTTGAATAAAACCAACTTGTAAAAAGATAAAGAATAGTTTATATACAACTCAACCAATCAACCCAACATAAATAATCATATACCAAGTTCTTTGGAGCAATGCTCCCCCTAAATCTATGCACTAGTTTGAGTTTACACTTGTTTTTGTCATTTTGTCATTTTCTCCCCTGTTTTGACAACAACAGAAAAGGAGACAGTATCCAAAAAATAAGCTACCTAGATACCACAAACATGAAGAAAATACATAAACAAACTTGTATGTCAAAATTTGGCATCATTTGGAGTTTGAAAACCTTCCCGAGCAGAACTGGAAGTTTCCATACATGCAGAAGCAGTTTTAAAGCATATATCCGAATATAAAGAGATATAAAGCATGCAACTATATTACACATATGTAAAAAAAAGAACATGAAATAAGTCTAAGCATGAACCATCATCATATATAACACTAGTCTATACAAGATAGGATTCATAGAGCCGAAACAGAAGTACAAATATAATAAAATATGAAAATATGTCTGTGCTAAAAACAAGAAAAAGACTACATCTGTATATACATCAAAAAGTAAGATAGAAAGGTGACTGAAGGAGCCGGAGAGTCAGAGCCATCACGGATGAGATCTTAAAGCTCAGCTAGAGAGCCCTCGATATGCTCATGATACAACTCGAAGTCATCCAGGAGAGAGTGGAGGTCGTGATGCATGCCCTCGACTGTGGAGGTCAAACTCTGGAAACCGGACTGCATGGTCAGCTAGAGGCTCGTGATAGCCTCTAGAAGATCTTCATATCCAGCCTAACTAGCACTCGAGGCACCCATAGGAGGTGCTTGGTCATCCGTATCTAGCAGCAGCAGCAGCATATGAACCCTCGTCCTCATCATCACTGCTATCGTTCTCTTCTATCTGAATGTGCTTCCCGGTCTTGGAGTAGATGAAGCCAACTTGGACTGTGCATCCTATTTTTTTTAGTGGTGAGACATTGATGATGTCTTTGAGGTCAATGTTCTGAGCCTCGGAGGTAGGGAGAGGCACCCGAAAGTACTGGAGGATGAGTGTGATGGCATCCCGTAAGGAAGGCATCCGGAGTCGCTCGCTTCACCGTTAATCACGTTGACGAGCAGCAGGGGGTAGATAATGAAGTGGTGCCCAGTTTTAAGGCACCAAATCAATATGATATCTATCTTAGATAGATACCTCCGACTCCCGAGTTTCGGATGGATGGTCCAACTCATAATAAGGTTAAACAATTTCTAGTCAATGGGCATGTCACTATATGTGTGAAATGTAGTGAGTCGAAACATATAGTTAGGGTCGCCCCTAACTATCTGACATGTCTCATCATACTCAAAATTGTGTGGCCATCCATCCAGAATCCATTGGATCCCTCCCACAAGGATCCTCAGGATACTCATCAAGAGGTCAGTAGTGACCTCAAACTCCACACCCATAACACTGGTTTTGAACCTCAGAGCCAATAGACTGGGTTTCACCAAGTTCGCATAGAACTGGTGAATCTGTCTTGAGTAAAATTTTTCATGTATCGTGAACAGTGGGGTTAAGTTTATTGCATCGAAGGCAGGTAAAATATCGAAATTACCATGACTAATAGAGTCGAAGTCGACAAATCTATCGGTTATGATTTTCTTATGCTATATAACAGAAGTATACTTGTCCTTTGCTGTCGAGCTGGAGAACAGAGAGTCATCAAGCTCTATTTTGGGCTTTTTATTGGATGAGCCTGCCACACCCCTTCCCAGTGAATCCGGAGCCGTGGATTTGGTGGACCTTGGCCTAGTAGGCGCATGTGGTCCCCCAACGGTGGTTTTTATACAGATTCTTTCAGATATTTTGGAAGAAAGGTGTTTTTGGTAAAAATGAGTTTTGGATGGAAATTGGAGATTTCAACCGTAGAAAGTTGAAATGGATGGTGTGGATGAGTAGATCGAGGTGTTTAGGAAGTGTTTTGAGGGTTTTTTGATAAAAAAAAAGATGAAATTTTTTAGAGAGAGAAAGCTTAGGGTTTTGAAAATGACATAAAAATCTAGAAAAAAATGAAGAGACTATATATAGAATCGCGATACCAGTCGACTAGGGTCAGGGTACCAGTTGATTGGGTCCTTTGCAAAAATGAAAAGTTTTGTGTACCAGTCGACTGGAAGAATTGGTAGACAGATACCAGTCGGCTAGGAAGTTCATACCAGTCGCCTGGGTTAATAACTGAATTTCAAAAATTGGCTCCAAACAAGGTCTTGATGTACTAGTTGACTGGTATAGTGTTACTAGTCGACTGGAAGATTGGGTAGAGACTTACTAGTCGATTGGGATAGACTTACCAGTCGATTGGACCCTTAAAAAAAATTTCAGTCTTGAGTCTTAGCACGAAATTTGTTTATCTATGCCATCTTGTATGAGAGAGTAATTAAATAAGGTTTAATACTCATTCACTAGATGTCAAATATGCAAAATGATGAATGATGAATGATGAAACAATCAAACATACAGTTTATCATAATCTAACAATCCCATTGACAATCTTATTTTGCAAAAACTTGCTTCACTTAGAGGTTTTGTAAGAATGTCAGCTATTTGATCTTCTGAAGGTATGAATTCTAGTCTTATATCACCTTTTTGAGCATGGTCTCTTAAGAAATGATGTATAATTTCTATGTGTTTAGTTATAGATTGCTGAATAGGATTCTTGGTTAGGTTGATGTCACTAGTATTATCACAATGTATTGGGATACTTTTAAAGTTCATGCCATAGTCTTCTAGTTGTTGTTTCATCTATAACACTTGGGCACAACAACTTCTAGCTGCTACATATTCTGCCTCGATGGTTGATAGTGCAACGGAGTTTTGTTTCTTGAAAAACCAAGAAGTTAACATTGCACCTAAGAATTGGTATGTTCCACCTGTGCTTTTTCTATCTAACCTACATCCAGCAAGATCAGCTTCTAAATATCCTACAAGCTCAAAAGATGAATTTCTAGAGTACCATAATCCTAGAGTTTGAGTTCCTTGTAGATATCTAAGGATCCTTTTTATTGAAACTATATGTGATTCTTTAGGATTAGCCTGAAATCTAGCACATATGCATACATTGAACATAATATCAGGTTTACTTACAGTCAAATAGAGTAAAGCTCCTATCATACTTCTATAGTATTTAGTATCTACACACTTACCTCCTTTATCAAGGTCAAGTTTAGTAGATGTGCTCATAGGTGTACCAAGTGGCTTTGAGCTTTCCATCTCGAACCTCATTAGTATTTTCTTAGTGTATTTTGATTGATTAATGAATATGCCTCCTTTCAATTATTTGATTTGAAGTCCAAGGAAGCAGGTAAGTTCTACCATCATACTCATTTCAAATTCACCTTGCATGCACTTGGCAAACTATTGACACATAGATTTATTAGTAGCACCAAATATAATATCATCAATATATATTTGCACTAGTAGAGTGTCATTTATGTGAGTTTTTGTGAAGAAGTTTGTGTTTACTTTACCTCTTATAAAATTATTGTCAATTAAAAATTTACTTAGTCTTTCATACCATGCCCTTGGAGCTTGCTTCAATCCATATAGAGCTTTAGAGAGCTTGTAGACATGATTTGGAAGTCTAGGATTCTCAAATCCAAGAGGTTGCTCAACATAAACCTCTTCTTCTATAAAACCATTTAAAAATGCACTTTTTACATCCATTTGAAATAACTTAAACTTATTAAAGCATGCAAAGGCTAATAACATTCGAATAGCTTCTAATCTAGCTACGGGAGCATAGGTCTCATCAAAGTCTATTTCTTCTTCTTGATTATATCCCTTAGCCACTAGTCTAGCCTTGTTCCTAGTTACTATTCTATTTTCATATATCTTATATCTAAATACCCATTTACTTCCTATTATTATATGATTTTTAGGTCTAGGAACTAGATTCCAAACATTGTTTCTTTCAAATTGATTTATTTCTTCTTGCATGACATTTATCCAATCATTATCATTTTCCGCTTCAATAAATGTCTCATGTTCAATTTGAGACAAATAAGCTACATAATTGCAAATATTTCTAATAAAGGAACGAGTTCTTACCCCTTGTGAATGATCACCTATCACTTGATCAATCGGGTGATAATTTATATACCTCAAATCTTTGGGAAGACCATCCTCTTGTCGGCTTGTAGATGGTTGGTCCAATTTGAGAGTTTCTATCTCTTCATTTATTTGAGGTGGACTCTCATTTAGGTCAACAATGGGAGTAGGTGTTTCTGTTCTTGGAATAAAATCTACATCATCTTTGAAAGAAACTTCTCTACTACTAATTGGGTTAGTCTCATCAAGAGTTACATGTACGAATTCTTCTACCACTAGAGTTCTTTTGTTGAAGACTCTATAAGCCTTGCTAGAGGTTGAATATCCTAAAAATATCCCTTCATCAGTCTTAGAGTCAAATTTACCCAAGTTAATTTTATTGTTATTTAGGATGAAGCATTTACAACCAAATGTACGAAAATAGGAGATATTAGGCTTTCTACCTTTCTATAATTCATACGGAGTTTTATCAAGCATAGGCCTAATTAAAATTCTATTCAAGATGTAGCAAGAAGTGTTTACTGCTTCAGCCCAAAAGTATTTTGGTAAATTATTTTCACAAAGCATTGTTCTTGCAAATTTTTCTAGAGCTCTATTTTTCCTTTCAACAACTCCATTTTGTTGAGGAGTTCTCGGAGCTGAAAAGTTGTAATCAATTCAATTTTCATCACAAAATTTTGAAAAACTTTAGTTTTCAAATTCTTTTCCATGATCACTTCTAATACTTGAAATACACATTCTTTTTTCATTTTGAATGCTTTTGCAAAAGTTTTCAGATCTTTTGAAAGCTTCATCCTTGTAAGCAATAAAGATAACAAAGGTATATCTTGAATAATCATCAACAGTAACAAGAGCATATTGATGGCCACCTAGACTAATGGTACTTATTGGACCAAATAAGTCCATATGCAAAAGTTCCAATGGTCTAGTAGTTGAGACTATATTCTTTGATTTAAAAGAAATCTTATTTTGTTTTCCCATTTGACAAGTATCCCATACTTTGTCTTTTTCAAAATTCATTTTGGGAAGTCCAATGACTAAATCCTTCCTAGAAATGGTTTTAAGTAAATTCATGTTCATATGACCAAGCCTTCTATGCCACAGCCATGGATTTTCACTAAATGCGGGAAAACATTTTTCATTTTCGGAATGCAAGGATTTTAAATCAACTATATAGACATTTTCATGTCTACACCAACAAATTTGATCTTGTTACTCTTAATGTCTATAACTAGACAATGAGAGGTTTCAAATGTGACTTTGTTGCCTTTGTCACAAAGTTGACTAATACTTAGTAAATTTGTCTTAAGGCCTTGTACTAGCAATACATTATCTATGGTTGAGAAATCATTACCAACTTTTTCATGCCCGGTGATCTTTATTTTTGTGTTGTCTCTAATGGTGACAAGTCCACTATCTCTTAGAGTTAGCTCATTGAATACACTTTATCACCAGTTATGTGCTTTGAGCATCCACTATCAAGGTACCAACAGTTACCTTTTTCCTTGGTGTGAAGACATATCTACATTACACAAAGATACACAATGGCATTTTTAGGTACCCAAAATTTCTTGGGTCCTTTGGGGTTAGTCCTTGAAAATACGGTTCCTTTGGGACTCATACTTTGTTAACAGCATATGGTGATCTATAGACATGTTGATAATGCATAATCCTAGGACAATAGTTATTGAAATTTCTAGGATGACTTAGTTGTGCATGTCTATAATGCTTAGGATATGAGTTCCTAGGATACATGTTTTTATTGTGAGGAATATTAATATACATGTCATTTCAAGAAAATGTATGAAGATAATTTCTAGGATACATGCTTGCATTTCATTTATGACTTCTAACAATTCTTCACTACTACTAACAATGTTATTTTTAGAAGAGAGAGAAGATAAACTTCATTTTCATCATCAATTTCCATAAGGCATAGGTTGGCAATTTCCTTGTATCCGACTTCTTTATCCGAGGATTCTTCTTCTTCATCATCACTCCAAGTAGTTGTAGTCAAAGCTTTCTTCTTGAAGCTCCTGTATGGTTCGCTTGTAACCATACAATCGACCTTGATGTGATCGAGCTTCTTGCATCCATAGCACACAAGTGGTTCCCTTTTTAAAGTGGGATCCTTTATGTGAGGTTTCTTGCTTTTCTTCAAGAACCTATGAAACCGTTTGGTGATTAAAGCCATCTCACCATATTCTTCCCTGCTCTCAGCCTCTTCTTTCGATTCCTCTTCTCTATTGCATGTAGAGACTTTGAGAGCAATCACCTTTTTCTTCTTCTTATCATCATTGACAATGGGATTCATTTCTTCCATCTCATATGTCAACAATGACCCAAGAAGTGTCTCAACATCAAGTTTGTCGATATCTTTGGCCTCCATGATGGTCGTCTTCTTTGCTTTCCAAGTGTGTGGCAAAGATCTTAAGATTTTTCTTGTTAATTCAAACTCCTCAATGTTCCTACCAATAAGCTTCAAACCATTAACAATAGTTGTGAAATGTGAGTGCATTTGAGAAATTGTTTCGTTATGAGACATTCTAAAAGATTCATATTCAGATACTAGCATATAGATTTTTGATTTTTTAACCTCACTAGTTACTTCATATGTAACTTGCAATTTATCCCATATTTCCTTAGCCAAAACACATGTAGAGATTTTATTGTATTCAGATATATCTAAAGCGCAATGTAAAATACTTGTGGCTCTACTATTGAGAGACATCATTCTACAATCCTCATCATTATACTCAGTTTTGAGTTTAGGCATTGCATGATTGATTTCTCCAATAGATATTTCTTTTAATGAAATTCTAGGTCCCTCTTCAATGACTCTCCATAGATTATAATCTTATCCTTCGACGAAGATTTTCATCCTGTTTTTCCAATAGTTATAGTTTGAGCCATTGAACAAAGGAGGCCTAGTGTATGAGTGTCCCTCAGAATAGTTATTTGCTGCCATCGGATCAACTCAAGGATATTAAGCCTAAAATTAAGAACGAGGCTCCGATACCAATTGTAGAATGAGGTTTCAATCCAAGAGGGGGGTGAATTGGGTTTTTAAAAAACTTTTTGCTAATTAAATACAAGTTTATAAAAACAGATAAATCTACAAGCATGTAAACAAATAATGTACTGTAAATAAAAGAGTTTAAGGAATAGAGGATGTAAACTCAGTTTATAGTGGTTCTGCAATATTGGATTTGTTCCGACCCTACATCCATTCTCTTCAATGAACCTTCTTGAAGTAATCCACTAAAAAACTTAGTCGTGCAACTTCACGGGTGTTGCACAAACCTTACAATCAATCTCTTCCTCTTGGAAGCAAATCTCTTCCTCTCGGAAGCAAATCTCTTCCTTTTAGAAGCTAATCCCTTTACAATAAATGCTGTAAAGTAAATAGTAGAGAGACTATAATGAAAGCTTATACAACTGAATAATATCTCTCTTTCAAGGTAAAGCTTAAAGAATGGCTCAACAATAAATATTTCAAAGCTTTTTGTGTATCAATGAATAAAAACTTGATTGAATGTGTAATCCCCTTTTTAAAATGCTTAATAGAGTGGGTTTATATAGCATTGATGTAATATGGTCGCTTTGTACTATTCTGGTACGATTTGGTGCAATTTATGTTGAAATCTCACGTCTCAACGATCATATTTTTTGAATTACCAGTCGATTGGGTCTTAGTACTAGTCGACTGGGTCAAGTTAAAAATTACATTTTTAAGGGCTATGGTTGGTACCAGTCGACTGGGTAAGACTTACCAGTCGATTGGGGACACACTGTCTCACACTGTCTAAAACTCCAAGTCTTCTAGTGTAAGCACCCAGTCTACTAGGTTGCCTTTCAACCCAGTTTTTCATTATTTTAAAAGGATTTGATTTTAAAACGTTAGTTTTTAAAATTCCTTTTCAAAATGAGCCATTGGACAAGCTAATTACCTGAGCAGGTGAGATTTACAACTAGTTTAAATACCTTGTCCCTATACTAGATCTTCTATCTTGACTTGGAGTTTGATTCGAGTTGAGTTCTTGCACCTTGATCCTTGGTTGAATGCTTTTATTGCTTAATACACTTAGATAGCACTGTTAGTATAATAAGAGTTGTGTTTTGTCATCATTAAAATATAGGTGAGGGTCAACAAAGGTGACGGAGAACGCGGCGGACGAAAAACGCGATGAACCAAAATGACGAAAAACATAAAACGAAAAACAAAGGAGGATGAGGAATCTGAAGGAAGAAGAGGAAGAAACCAGTTGAAGGGGGAAGAGAAGAGGAATGAAGTGAGAAAATGGGGAAGAAGAAGGAAGTAGGAATGAAGAAGATGAAATGCTAAAAATGGGTTTCTCTGGCTGTAGTTTCTGAAGTTGGGGTAGATGAAATGCTAAAGGGAAATTTTGGTTTCTCACATGTGCCCTGTTAGGTCATTTCACGTCATATGGCTTATGGGACCCAATTGTTACATTTTTGACACGTTAAGGACCCGCTTGTTTAAATTAAAACCATAGGGGTCCAATTGTGATTAGGTCCAAACCTTAGGGACGAAAATTGACATTTACTCTTAAATATAATAACTACCAAGCCACATGCGGAAATAAAAATGACAAGCACCAAGTAAAGAAATAAGCCAAAAACATAGGAATTTACGTGGAAAACCCTCAGTGTAGAGGGAAAAAACCACAGAGCAAAAATAACTCCACTATGTAAATAACAATTACAAAGTTTATATCCCAAGTTTATGTCCAAACTTAAGACTCACAACAATTTGGTAATAATACATATTACCTCTTTAGGAAAAATCACTATTGTGCTACCAACAGCTGAAATTTGAGAAGTCCCTGTGTTTCACCAAAATCAAACACCGTGCAAACCCTAAGTATATTGATTCTCCGTGACCAAACACCCTGGATAATACCCTAGAGAAAATCTCAAACTGTTGTACCTTTTCTCCCTTTTACTCTGCCGGTAAATAGAAAGAAAAACCTTTAATTTGTAACTCTCTCAGCTACAAAACACTGCTTTCAATTTTTCTCCTAACACTGTGCCTATTTCTCTAGCTACTCTCTTGATAACTCACCGTTGAAAAAAGAAAGAAATAAAGTATTTTTATATAGCCATTGATTAGAAGATATTCTCTTCTAATAGGCATAGGATTTTGAGTCCTATAAGGACCATACCAACCAACGCCTTTAGCTTTCTTTTATTTCTTATGAGCTTGCTAGTAAACAAAACCCAAAGAGCTATATGGATGGAACGCTTTTAGGCATCTTCTTGATGTGAAATTTGATCCTATTCACTGAAGCATAATTTTTATTTTCAAAATCCATTGAAGAGATGCTTGCTTGTGTTTAATGCTAAAAAATTGTCAATTCTCCCCACCCCTCCATTTTTTCCGTCAAGTGGATAGTTTAAGTAACTGATAGTCTATAAAAAAAGTTCTCAAGTTCATGTACTGCTTCTTCGTTTTGAATTTTAACATTATTTATGATTTCCTTATGTTCTTACAGGATTAGTGAGTGTGGATAGTGATACACCATATCATAATTTGTATATATCCGTAAGGGTTTTCAAATTTCATTTCTTAATTTTGTAGGCATATACTGTTCTTTTTCATTCATTAATGTGTAGTTATGGCAACTGTAGTTATTACTAATTATGTATAAGCTATTGGTTGAACACAATCTTTGTTAGTAGCATGTATTTGCCATTGGTCAGAACATGATAGATCATATTATAATTTGACACATGGTTGTTAGCTGAATGGATAAATCAAATATTGATTCTAAGCATGCAGGATGCTTAGTGGTAGATACTGAATCACATACAATAGTAGGTGGGACACTCATATGGAACCAGAATAATGGTAAAACTAAATAGAAGAAGACAAATTTTATTCTCGGAGATATGAGGCAATTGTTTGGAGAGAAACATGCTGTAACTGGTACAACTAGTTATCAATTTATTTAATAATGAACTTAAATTCTGTTAAATTAAAGTAATATTTACTATCTCATTCTGTAGATTTCATGATACAAAGAGATACTTAACAGTCCTTATAACCGCGTTACTTTAGTATGCATCTATCATCATAGTGCTGTGTTTCATGACATTTCTTAGTTTGCTTACTATTGAGATTCTAATTGCCTAAGAGAGGGTTAACTTATTTAAAGAAAAGAAGGATACATGGAGTTAGTTACCTATTAAAACACTATCCCTCTTGCACCCCTCTCTCTCTCTCTGCACTCACACACTGATCATCATCAGCAGCAACACAAAGTTCTTTTCATCCTAGTTTATGCACTAATGAACGCTACACAGAAATGTAACTCTAGTTTTTATGCTTATTGGTTTTTGAAATTCTTGGGAATTCATTTTCTCATGTGACAACAAAAGGGTACCAAAAGGAGACATTCTTGTGCAGAATTCATTCTTTTACAAGAATTTTCCTTTCGCTTAAGCTTCTCTATTCACTTCAAAAGTGAGGATGAGAAACTTTTCGTTTTTTTGAGGAATAAAATGGAACAGTCAAATATTACATTCACATTGCACTTTATCTTTTATGTTTTGATCATGATTTTCTGAAATGTCTTGTGACTTTTTCCAATGGGAAAGTGAGTTTATTGATGAATGCATGTTGTGTTCCATCTTGTAGCCTTATGGTTGCTTTTACAATTTACCACTTTCTCTTTGGTTTAGCTTGTATTGTTGATCTTGTTACAAGTACTGCATGAAGTTAAGCTTTTATTTATCTTCTCTTGAATTATGTCCATCTAGTATCCACTAAAATCTGATTCCTGTGTCTTAAATCATGTGGCTTAGTATGTATACTGAACATCACAACGTTTCTCCATTTATTTTGAAATTTTTATTGGATAAAATGATTATAATAGGTAAAATTTTGAGATGTTTTCTTCCCAACATATAGAGGTAGTTTATCTTGTAAATCCTAATGAACTTCAGAAGACTTGTTACGATATTTCCATGGTCATATTTTTTACTTTGGGAGTAATGTTGTTCTCAAATACGTTAGTGCATAGGCTCCAGTTGTGGTGGAATTTTTCCATATACTTGTAGTTGTATAAAGTAAGGTTTTCTGTTGTTTGCTTTGAGTATTGAGAACTATAAATTTAGTAGGGAACCAATTAAAATTAAATATTTCCCTTCCCTCAATTTTTTTCTTTAGCAAATCTGGTTATGGCTGTCTCTCCTCTATAGGTTTAACTCTTTCATAAAATTGAACACACTCACACCCCTCCCCTTTTAATTTTTCATTTCATCCTCTTAAAAAAATTCATTTCATAAATATGGTTGTCATCATTGCGTGTCTCCCACTAGATTATCCTCATGATGTTTGATGGTTTATAGGTAGGTGGCCTGTTGCTCTAATTTGGTAATGGTAACAAAAAAAGAAATTTGGAAAAAGCAAAGAAAGTTTAATGATTATGTAAGAGTTGATTAAATGATTGGTTCTAATGAAGGCATGGGTATTCCTTTGGGGGGAAATGAAAATAACACATATCTATGGTTGTTTTTCAACTAGTTAAGTCTTTTCAGGTTTTATACGCCCATGAACAATCTTATTTCTATGTTTTTTTTTTCTTCAAATTGTATCTTATAGGTGAATGCTCTGTCATAAGTATTTTAACCTAAAAGTATATACTATGCTCAAAGAAGGTGATGGTAGATCCAAAGGATCCTTCATGATCTTTAGAGAAATCCGTGCTTTTGCATGAATAAGTGATGAGCTTTGTGTGCTTTGTCGTATGTTCTATGTGCTCTCAATAGTTCATGTTCCCTCTATGCTTTATATGAAATGTGTGTGTAGTGAGTTTTTGGGTATTCTTTCTGGCATTCCTTGCATTCCATATACTCAGTTTTCTCTTTGTGCTATCCATGCCATTTGACATGTTCTTGGTAAAATCTCATACACTCATTTTGTTACCTATGCCTAAGTTTTGTGGATGCTTGAATGATTGTTCCTTGCATTGCTGGGATGCCCCATGATCTGCTCACATACCTTATAAGTCATTCATGAGTCCTACATGTTTAAGTGACTCCATGGTTGAGGATTGTATGTTGTGCTTGAATGTCTGAGTGATGCTATTATTAGTAAAATTGATGTAGGATAGGTGGACGGAGCAGAATAGATGACCCTGGACTACCTAGAACGGTTGGATTGCTCCAAATCTAAGGGTGCAGTTTACATCGTTTTGCATGCCAGGGGCTCGGATCGGGCCCCGGAGACCCTAGTCTAATCCAAAACGGGCCCTCAATCAATAGATAGGACCTTGCCCTGATGTTTGTGTTTTTTGACCAAAAAACGACGTTTAGGCCTTCAAACTAACAGTTTTCAGTTTTTAAGAAACTTTCCATTTGCAATTTCTTTTGTATTCAAGTCAAAATTGACTACCATTAATTTTGCCTTAATCCTAACGCTTAATTTTAGTACTTTCCATAGTTTTCCCCAAATTTATGTTTTTGGAGATTTTTGCATTTTTTAGCTTTGACTTTATAAATAAGGAGGCCACATATAGAAAAGGGAGATTATTATTATTGAATGAAATTGGTGTTTCTTTTCTCTTTGTGAGAGTTTATCGTATTGAGGGTTGAAGACACGGTTGTTCTTCTAGTTCTTTCTTCCACTAGTGTTTTACACCAAAAATCTTTTTAAGTGATTAGTTAATAGGTTGGGTCCATGTTTTATGCTGAATGATCTACTACTTTTAGCTTGACGTAAAGTTATCAAACAATTGAAATTTAAAAGAAACACTCCTTCACTAATTAAGTTTTTAGTGATCAAACAATTGTTTTATTGTGTTAAATATAGGAAATGTCCTTGAATAAACAATGGATGGAGATAACAAATCAAGCAGATATGGAATATATCCAGGGTGTTGATAGTTTTCTTGACTTTGCTTTTGGCGTTTAAGGTGTGAGAGATAGTATTAGATGTTGAGAAATTACGCAGATTTCCTTATAAAACCAGATTAGTGAGAATACGAAATAACAGCGGAAATAACACACACACACAAAATTTGATAACAGAGTTCAGCCAATTGTGCCTATGTCTCCGGACCTACTGCAGATCGTTTTTACTAAAGGGAGAAAAATACAAAGTGTTTACAGCACTTACAACTCACAACCC
The DNA here is from genome assembly GCA_023935145.1 of Bretschneidera sinensis. Classification (NCBI taxonomy): domain Eukaryota; kingdom Viridiplantae; phylum Streptophyta; class Magnoliopsida; order Brassicales; family Akaniaceae; genus Bretschneidera; species Bretschneidera sinensis. Next base: position 51,157,452 of record CM043701.1, read on the forward strand.
ACACCCAATTATATTTTTCTCTTGGGCTTTTCTCTTAAGCTCTCTCTAAATACTCTGATTGATGTTGTGTATTTTGATTACAAGTGAGAGCCAATTTATAGGCTTCAAGAAACCATTGTTCATTCACATGAGTACTGTTCATTCACATGAGTTGTTGCCAAAATTGCTTTTGGAAATTTATCCACTCACATGGCCATCTTTGTCCACCGAAAGGTGTAGTCCATGTGGTCTTCACTTCAACAATCTCCCACTTGAAGACTTATTTCAATCTGTCATCACACCTCGATCTATGCAGCAGATCTTTTCGATCTTGTTATTCTTGCAGGCCAACTGAAGTTGAACACAACTTCAGTTTGTTGATAGCCATCGTCTTTGTTAACATATCCGCTGGATTCTTGCTTCCTTGGATCTTCTCTAGTATTAACACCTCATCTTCCAATAAAGATTTGATGAAGTGATAACGAAGTCCAATATGCTTGGTTCTGGAATGAAATGCTGAATTCTTTACCAAGTGTATTGCACTCTGACTATCACTGTGCATAACATTCTTCTCCTGTTTGAATCCCAGCTCAGTTAATAAACCTTGAAGCCATATCATCTCTTTACTGGCTTCAGTCACTGCTACATACTCAGCCTTTATAGTGGATAGAGTGACAATCTTCTGTAACTGCGACATCCAACTAACAGTTGTAGCTCCAACAGTGAATATATAACCGGTGGTGCTTCTTCAGTAATCGACTTCACCTCCAAAGTCTGCGTCTACGTAGCCTTGTACTTTTAACTCACCTTTACCAAAGTACAAACACTTCTTTGTGGTGCCTTGTAGATACCTCAAAATCCACTTTACTACTTCCCAATAAGCTTTCCCTGGATTTGACATAAACTTGCTAACAACTCCCACTGCATGGCCAATGTCTGGTCTCTTACAGACCATTGCATACATCAAACTCCTAATGGCTGAGGCGTAAAGAACCTTAGCCATGAAATCTCTCTCTTCCTCTGTCTAAGGGGACTAGCCCTTGGATAATCGAAAGTGACTTGCCAAGGGTGTGCTGACTGGCTTGGCGTTGCCCATGTTGAATCTCTGCAAAACACGGTTGATGTACTCTGCCTGAGATAACTGCAAAATCCCTCTTTACTTATCTCTTGTGATTTGCATTCCAAGAATCTTCTTTGCTGGACCCAAGTCCTTCATGGCAAACTCTTTTGAAAATTGCTGCTTCAATCTTCTGATATCATCCATATCTGAACCTGCTACTAACATATCATCGACATAAAGTAGTAAAATGATATAACTGGATTGATATCTTTTGAAGTAGCAATAGTGGTCGGTGTTACACTTATGAAAAACTTCTTTGTGCATGAAGCCATCAAACTTTCTGTACCACTGTCTTGGGGCTTGTTTCAGGCCATACAAACTCTTCTTAAGTTTGTACACCATGTTCTCCTTCCCTATTTTTGAGAAACCTTCTGGTTGGTGCATGTATATCTCCTCATCCAAGTCTCTGTGAAGAAATGCGGTCTTCACGTCTAACTGTTCAAGATAAAGATCTTCAACGGCAACAATACTCAATACTGATCTGATAGTATTGAGTTTCACAACAGGAGCAAAAATATCGGTGTAGTCAATTCCTTCCTTTTGCTAGAATCCTTTGACAACTAGTCGGGCTTTGTATCTCTTAGAACCATCATGTTCCTCTTTCACCTGGTACACCCATTTGTTGTGAAGTGCCTTCTTCCCCATGGGTAACTCAGCTAGTTCCCATGTCTGGTTGGAGATCAGAGAATTTATCTCGTCTTTCATGGCAAGCTCCCACTCGCGAGCATCTCCAGTCTGACTAACTTCATCATAGCATTCAAGCTCCCCTCCATAAGTTAGCAACAAATAATTTATGTATCTCTTGTTAGGCACATGAGGCCGAGAAGACCTTCTCAATACAGGAGCTGGAGTAGGACGTTGTGGTGTGTCAGAATGCTTCGCACTGCTCTATCCAATGAGTTCCTCTAGCTGAGGACTTGCTACAGTTGGCTCCATCACGGGACTATCTGGGACATCATCTGCATCTGCAAATGCTGGCCCAATCTGTTTTGAGTTGCTGGTGTCAGTTTTGTGCCCATTCTTGTACATCACTCTTTCATTGAAAATCACATCTCTGCTGCGGATCACCTTTTTGTTTTCATCATCCCAAATGCGGTAGCCAAACTCATCCTCACCATAGCCGATGAAGGTGCATTTCTTGGATTTAGGATCAAGCTTATTCCTGTTTTGATCACTAATATGCACATATGCTACACAACCGAAAACTTGTAGATGTGATAGTTTTACCTCTTTTCCCCTCCATACCTCCTATGGTATTCTATGCTTCAATGGAACCGATGGGCCTCAGTTGATCAAGTAAGCTGATGTGTTGACTGCTTCTGCCCAGAACTGTTTCGGTAGACCTGACTGTATACGAATGCTTCTGGCTCTTTCTGTCAACGTTCAGTTCATATGCTCAGTTACACCATTGTGTTGAGGCGTACCTGACACAGTTCTCTCCATTCTGATCCCGTGCTCATAGCAGAACTTCTTGAGTTCGGTGTCTTCATATTCACCACCATTGTCGGTTCTGAGCTTTTTAATCTTCAGACCTGTCTCATTTTCAACCATAGCTTTCCATCTCCTGAAAGCCTCAAACACTTCAGACTTATGCTTTAGAAAGTAAACCCATACCTTCCGAGAGTGATCATCAATGAAAGTCACGAAGTAGTGTTTCCCACCAATGGATGAAACGGTCGTTGGTCCCCAAACATCAGAGTGAATGAGCTTTAGTCTTTCTTTCTTTGGGGTTCTGCCACTTGTCTGAAAGCTGACCCTCTTCTGCTTTCCGAGTATGCAATCTTCGCACATGTCTATCTCAACTGACTGTAGACCTGGAAGTTTCCCTTTCGAGTGCATAATTTTCATCCCCTTCTCGCTCATGTGGCCAAGTCTCTGGTGCTACATATTGGGATTTTCATTTCCTGCTGCAATTGCAATTGAATAGCATGCCCCTGCTGTCATGTAAAGAGTACCACTCTTTTTTCCCCGAGCAACCGTCATTCCGCCCTTTGAAATCTTCCAGTCATCGCCATGAAAGATCGTAGTATAGCCTTCGCTGGCCAACTGTCCTACTAAGATTAAGTTCTTTCTCAGGTCGAGAATATGCCTAACATCCTTCAGCTCCCAAACAGACCCGTTCAACTTAATCTTCACTACACCTTTACCAATAATAGCATAAGGTTGATCATCACCAAGGTATATATTTCCAAGGTTTTCGGGGACATACCTCTCGAAGAATTCTTTCTGCGAAGTAGCGTGGAATGATGCTCCAGAGTCTAACACCCAAGACTCCTCACTACTCGCCAAAGAGCATATCAACGCATCATCTCCTCTTGAGGTGGAAGTAGCATTTGCTTCTCCCTTCGCCTCTTGGTCCTTCGGTGCACTCTTGCACTGATTTTTATAGTGCCCGGTCTTCTCGCAGTTCCAACACTCGATGGTCTTCGAGCTATGAGAATTATTGGGATTCCTGGATTTAGACCTCCTGTCCTTTGATCTACCTCGGTAGTTTGATCTGCCGCGTCCATTCCCTCTGGTTGAATTTCTTGCTCTTGACTCTGTATACAAAACTGAAGAGGGTGACAATTCACCTGACTCTCTCCGTCGGATCTCTTCACTGAGAACCAGATCACGAACATCATCAAATTTTAACTTACTGCTTCCCGACGAGCTACTCACAGCCGTGACAGTAGCATTCCAACTTTCTGGTAGAGAAGACAAAATGCTCGTACTTCTTCATCAAATTCAATTTCAACTGAACTCAATTGGGTTGTGACTATATTGAGTTCATTGAGATGTTGAGCTACCGATACGCCTTCTGTCATCTGCAAATTAAATAACTGCCTCATCAAGTGAACTTTGTTAAAGGCTGATGGCTTCTCACATATATTGGAGAAAGCCACCATAAGACCCGCCGTGGTCTTTTCCTTTGCTATGTTAAAAGCAACATTGCAGGATAACGTTAATCGGATAACTCCGAGGGCTTGTCTATCTAGAAGAGCCCAGTCTTCATCCTTCATAGTTTCTGGCTTCTTTCCAGAGCGAGGTTGATACAAATTTCTTTGATACAGATAATCCTCTATCTGCATTTTCCAGAACCCGAAATCTACACCATTGAACTTCTCGAGTTTCATCTTCCCTTCGTCTGCGGCCATCACTCCCACTAGAATCTGACTTTCTCTGGATCGTTTCCGACTATTTCTGCGAACCTCTGTGTATTAGAACACAGTTGCCGATGGACCGGTACCGTCGACAAAATTTCACTATTCATGAAATTCATTATTCATGTCAATAGTGACATCACAGAAAGCTGACAGAATTTACCACCAAATGCTCTGATACCAGTTGTTGAGAAATTACGTAGATTTCCCTATAAAACCATATTAGTGAGAATATGAAATAATAGCGGAAATAACACACGCACAAAATTTGATAACAAAGTTCGGCCAATTGTGCCTACGTCTCCGGACCTACTACAGACCGTTTTTACTGAAGGGAGAAAAATACAAAGTGTTTACAGCACTTACAACTCACAACCCACACCTGATTATATTTTTCTCTTGAGTTTTTCTCTCAAGCTCTCTCTAAATACTCTGATTGATGTTGTGTATTTTGATTACAAGTGAGAGCCAATTTATAGGTTTCAAAAAACCATTGTTCATTCACATGAGTACTATTCATTCACATGAGTACTATTTATTCACATGAGTTGTTGCCAAAACTGTTTTTGGTAATTTGTCTAATCAAATGGCCATCTTTGTCCACCGAAAGGTGTAGTCCGTGTGGTCTTCAATTCAACATTAAATGCCCTTATTACAAGTGTATAAATTTAGTATTTAAAAACAGAAGTGAAATAAGGTATGACTTGTGTAGCTCGAGGTTTCAACCCAAGAGGGGGGGCTGATTTGGGTTTTTAAAAACTTTTGCGGAATTTATACAAGTTTATAAAAACTGATAATCAACAAATAATTAATACAAGTAAAAAGCTGTAAATAAAGAGTTTAAGGAAGGAGGATGCAAACACAGTTATAGTGGTTCGGCAATATCGGATTCGTTCCGACCTTACGTCCACTCTCTTCAAGGAACTCCTTGAAGTAATCCACTAAGGAAACTTAGTCGCACAACTTAGCCGGGTGTTGCACAAACCGTGCACAAGCAATTTACAGGAATTGCTTAAACCGAAAAATCCCCTTCCTTTCGGAAGTTTCCCCTTCCAATCGGAAGTAATCTCTTTACAAAGATGGTGTAAAGTAACAGGTAGAGAGACAACAAATGAAAGCTTATTACAACAGAAATGTCTCTCTTTCAAAGTAAAGCTTGAAGAAATGGCTCAATAAGATTATCTCAAAGCTTTTTGTGTTTCAAGAGTATAAAAACTTGATTATATGAGATCAACTCTTTTTGAATATTTGCTTCTTGTTATTGAATGCTTTTCTGAATGGGTTTATATAGCAATCAATTAATATGGCCATTTTGGACTTTAATTTGAAAAAGATTTACTTTAAAACGTTCAGATTTGGAGTCCAACGGTCATATTTTTGAACTACCAGTCGACTGGGTTCACTTGAAAAATACACGTTTTCAGACCTTCTAGGTATCCAGTCAACTGGTATATATCATCCAGTCGACTGGGGACTTTCTGTCCATTTTACCAGTCGACTGGGTTGAATCATCCAGTCGACTGGGATATTACTGGTCAATGTACCAGTCGACTGGGTTAATTCATCCAGTCGACTGGATACCTTCTGACCATATACCAGTCGACTGGTATATGTACCCAGTCGACTGGGTTGTCTTCCAACCCAGTTTTTCTTCTGTTTTTTTTTATTAAAAACATTTAAAATTAATGGTTTTAGAAAAACCTTTTGTGTTTGAGCCATTGAACAAGCCAATACAATGTATGAGTGAGACTTACATTGGTTCTAAACCTTAAGACCTATACTAGATCTTCAGTCTTCACTTGATACTTGATTTGGTTCGAGTTTTTGCACTTTGTTCCTTGGTTGAATGTGTTTGATCCTTAATACAACTTAGTTTAAACATGTTAGTTAAATAACAGTTGTGTTTTGTCATCATTAAAATACGGGCGAAGGTCAACAATCTCCCCCTTTTTGATGATGACAAAACTAATAATGTAAAAACAGTTTTAAAAACTAAGTGTTAAGATTTTACAAAAATTTGGACAGAGTCTCCTCTGTTTTTCGAGTAAAACCACCCTGTAAACAAGCAAACACAGTTTATATTTCTTTCAACCAATCCAGAATTAAACTCAACCAATCAATAAACGTTTTTACAAAGATATGGAGCAATGCTCCCCCTAAATCTATCAATTCTCCCCATAAATCTATGCATTGTTTGCGTTTTACTTAGATTTTCTCGTTTTTCTCATTTTTCTCCCCCGTTTTGACAACAACAACCAAAGGGGGCAGAACATAAAAAATAAGCTACTTAGCCAATACTGTCAAATAGGTTATAAGAATACAAAGATGTATGCGAAGATTTGGCTTCATTTGAATTTCAGAAGCCTTCCCGGGAAGAACCGGAAGTTTTTTTTTTTTTTTTAAGCATATAAGCAGTTTATATCAGATTTAGTGACTAAACAGATATTTAAAACAGTTCTAACATATCACAAATAGCGTAAATAAATGCAAGAAATATGGCTAATAGTATTACATCATCATAGAGAAAAAGTCAATACAAGTAGGGCCTCATAGAGCCATAGCTAAGAAGAACAAACATGAGATGTCCGTGCTATGTGACAAAAACTGGAAAAAGTGCTAAGAACGGATAAAAGAAAGAGACTCATGGTGCGGGAGAGTCCGAGCTGTCACGAAGAAGTTCCCTAATCTCAGCTAGGGAACCCTCGGTGTGCTCTCGATGTAACTCGAAGTCATCCCGTAGGTGGTCTATAGAGGAGCTCAGCCTCTGATAATCGGACTGCATGGACTGAAAACCGGACTCCATCGTCATCTGAAGACTCGTGATAGCTCGTAGGATATCACCATATCCAGTCTGACCAGTACTCGAGCCACCAATGGGAGGTGCTCGGGTATCTGTCTCCATCTCAGCAGCCGTATCAGCATCCTCATCACTGTCACTCGCATCCTCTCGAATCCTTAGGCGCTTTCCGGCCTTAGGATAGAGAAACCCTTCACGAACAGTACATCCCATCTTCTTCAGAGATGAGATGTTGATGATATCCGTCAATCCGATATCCTGAGCCTCGGAGGCAGGCAAAGGTACCCGGAAGTGCTGGAGGATGAGTGTAATGAGCATCCCATAAGGAAGACACCCAGAGTCGTTTGCTTCGCCGTTTATCATGTTGGCGAGCAGCAGAGGATATATATTGAAGTGGTGCCCAGATTTTAGGCACCAAATCAATACCGTATCTATTTTAGATAGATACCCTCGACTCCCGAGTCTCGGGTGGATGGTCCAACTGACAATCAATTGAAACATTTTTGAGTCGAGGGGCAAGTCACTACATGTGTGAAATGTAGTGGGTCTGTACACATAGTTAGGGTCGCCCCTGACTATCCGACAGGCCTCCTCAACTTCAAAGTTGTCTGGCCATCCATCCAGACTCCATTGAACCCCCCTTATAGGGATTCTCAGAATGCTCATTAAGAGGTCAGTGTTGACCTCAAACTCCACACCGCTAACTCTGGTTCTGAATCTCAGAGCCAGAGGACTGGGTTTCACCAAGTTCGCATAGAACTGGTGAATCAGTCGCGGGTAATATTTTTCATGAATTCTGACCAGTGGGGTCAGATTTATTACCTCAAAGGCTGGTAAAATATCGAAATTACCATGACGAATGGAGTCGAAATCAACGACTCTACCCGTCATGATTTTCTTGTGACGGATTATAGAGTTATACCTCTTATGAGCCGCTGGGCTGAAAAACAGAGCCTGCTCCAACTCTGTTCTGGGCTCCTTGCTGGATGACCCTGCTACTCCCTTCCCTTTCGACTCCGAAGCCGAAGGTTTTGAAGGCCTTGGCTTTTTGGGCGCATTAGGTCCACTTGTTGTGAGTTTTATACGGATTTTGTCACTCATTTTTAAGAAATTTGAAGTTTTTGGAAAAAGAAAATTTGGTAAAAATGAGAGATTTTAACCGTAGAAAGTTAAAAATCTCTTTAGGAAAGAGTAGATCGGCGTGTTTAGAAGGGATTTGGATGGTTTTTAGATCAAAAAGATGAATTTTTTTAGAGAGAGAAAGCTTGGGCTCTTTGAAAATGGCGTAAAAATGGCGAAAATGAACAGTCCCTTTTATAGAATTGCGATACCAGTCGGCTGGGGTTGATATACCAGTCGTCTGGGTCTTTTGAAAAGAAGAACAGTTTCTTTATCAGTCGACTGGGTAAACGTACCAGTCGACTAGGTAAATTGGCAGTGAGTTACCAGTCGACTGGGCTATTTTTACCAGTCGACTGGAGGACACGGATTTTTCAAAAAAAATGGCTCCAAGCAGGATTTGATCTTATAGACGACTGGAGAAGACTTAACAGTCGTCTGGAAGTTTTGACAGAGAGTTACCAGTCGACTGGGTCAAAATTACCAGTCGACTGGAAACACAGGCAGAGACTTACCAGTCGACTGGAGAACATTTACCAGTCGACTGGATCCTGAGTGAAATTTCCAGTCCTGAATTTTTAGCACGATTTTGTTTCTCTATGACATTTTTGAGTGAAGGGAATAATTAAACATGGATTAATACTCTATCACTCAATGTCAAACATGCAAATGATGAAATGAGATGCAATCAAACATTCAATTTATCAAAATCAAGCAATCCCATTAACTTTCTAATCTTACAAAAACTAGCTTCACTTAAGGGTTTTGTAAGAATATCAGCTATTTGATCTTCTGAAGGCATAAATTCTAATCTTATATCACCTTTTTGAGCATGGTCTCTTAAGAAATGATGTCTAATCTCTATATGCTTGGTTCTAGAGTGCTGAATAGGATTTTTGGTTAGGTTGATGGCACTAGTATTATCACAAAATATAGGAATATTTTTGAGACTCATGCCATAGTCTTCTAGTTGTTGTTTCATCCATAGTACTTGGGCACAACAACTGCCAGCTGCTACATATTCTGCCTCAGCGGTTGATAGTGCAACTGAATTCTGTTTCTTGGAGAACCAAGAAGTTAACATAGCACCTAAGAATTGGCATGTTCCACTTGTGCTTTTTCTATCTAACCTACATCCAGCAAAATCAGCATCCGAATATCCTACTAGCTCAAAAGATGATTCTCTAGAGTACCATAATCCTATGGTCTGGGTCCCTTGTAGATATCTAAGGACTCTTTTTACTGCAACTACATGTGATTCCTTAGGATTAGATTGAAATCTAGCACACATGCATACACTGAACATTATATCAGGTCTACTTGCAGTCAAGTACAGTAAAGCACCTATCATGCTTCTATAATATTTAGAATCTACAGTTTTACCTCCTTCATCAAGATCAAGTTTGGTGGTTGTGCTCATAGGCGTTCCAATAGGCTTTGAGCTTTCCATCCCGAATCTCTTTAGTAGATCTTTGATGTACTTTTGTTGATTGATGAAGATACCTCATTTTAGTTGCTTGATTTGCAGTCCAAGGAAGTAGGTAAGTTCTCCCATCATGCTCATTTCAAATTCACCTTGCATGCACTTTGCAAACTCTTGACACATAGTTTCATTAGTAGCACCAAATATAATATCATCAACATATATTTGAACTATCAAAGTGTCATTTTTGTGAGTTTTTGTGAAGAGAGTTGTATCTATTCTTCCTCTTACAAATTTATTATCAATCAAAAATTTACTTAGTCTTTCATACCATGCCCTTGGAGCTTGCTTCAACCCATATAGAGCTTTAGAAAGTTTATAGACATGATTTGGAAGACTAAGATTTTCAAATCCAAGAGGTTGTTCAACATAAACTTCTTCTTCTATAAAGCCATTTAAAAAGGCACTTTTCACATCCATTTGAAACAGCTTGAATTTATTAAAGCATGCAAAGGCTAATAACATTCTAATAGCTTCTAATCTAGCTACGGGAGCATAGGTTTCATCAAAATCTATTCCTTCCTCTTGGTTATATCCTTTAGCAACTAGTCTAGCCTTATTTTTAGTTATTATACCATTTTCATCCATTTTATTTCTATATACCCATTTAGTTCCAATAATTGAATGATTTTTAGGTCGTGGAACTAGTTCCCAAACATTGTTTCTCTCAAATTGATTTATCTCTTCCTGCATTGCAATTATCCAATCATTATCCTTTTCAGCTTCTATAAATGTCTTAGGTTCTACTTGAGACAAATAAGCTACAAAATTGCAAATATTTCTAATGGAAGAGCGAGTTTTTATCCCTTGTGAAGGATCACCAATTACTTGATCAATTGGATGATGATTTACATACCTCCAATCCTTAGGTAGATTTTCCTCTTGTTGACTTGAGGATGGTTGGTCCAAATTAGGAGTTGCTATCCCTTCATTTGTTTGAGTAGAACTCTCTTTTAGGTCAACAATGGGAGTAGGAGTTTTCATTCTTGGAATAAAATCTGCATCATCTTTAAAGGAAACTTCTCCACTACTCAATGGGTTAGATTCATCAATAGTTACATGCACAGATTCTTCTACTACTAGAGTTCTCTTATTGAAAACTCTATAAGCCTTACTAGTAGTAGAATATCCTAAAAATATCCCTTCATCGGTCTTGGAATCAAATTTACCTAAGTTAGTTTTATTGTTATTTAAGATGAAGCACTTACTACCAAAGGTACAAAAATAGGAAATATTGGGCTTTCTCCCTTTCCATAGTTCATAAGGTGTTTTATCAAGCAGGGGCCTTATCAAAATTCTATTTAAAATATAGCAAGAAGTATTCACGGCTTCAGCCCAGAAATATTTTGGTAAATTATTTTCACAAATCATTGTTCTTGAAAATTCTTCTAGAACTCTATTTTTCCTCTCAACAACTCCATTTTGTTGAGGAGTTCTAGGAGCTGAAAAGTTGTGATTAATTCCATTTTCATCACAAAATTTTGAAAAGCTTTGATTTTCAAATTCTTTGCCATGATCACTTCTTATGCTTAAAATACAAATACCTTTTTCATTTTGTACCTTTTTGCAAAACTTTTCAAATCCTTTGAAAGCTTCATCCTTATAAGCAATAAAAATAACAAAGGTATATCTTGAATAGTCATCAACAATAACAAGATCATATTGATGGCCACCTAGACTAATGGTACTAATTGGACCAAATAAGTCCATATGCAAAAGTTCCAAAGGTCTAGTAGTTGAGACAACATTTTTTGCTTTGAAAGATATCCTAGATTGTTTTCCCATTTGACAAGCATTGCAAATTTTGTTTTTCTCAAAATTGATTTTAGGAAGACCAATAACTAAATCTTTTCTTGAAACAATTTTTAGCAAGTTCATGTTTACATGACCAAGCCTTCTATGCCATAGCCATTGATTTTCACTAAAAGCAGGAAAACATTTTTCATTATTGGAATGTAAGGATTTCAAATCAACTATATAGACATTTTCATGTCTATGGCCAATGAATTTGATCTTGTTGCTCTTGATGTCTATAACTAGACAATGAGAGGTCTCAAAGGTGACTTTATATCCTTTGTCACATAATTGACTAATGCTAAGTAAATTTGGCTTTAGGCCTTGTACTAGCAATACATTATCTAAAGTTGAGAAAGCATTACCGACTTTTCCATGCCCGATGATCTTTATTTTAGTATTGTCTCCAATGGTCACAAGTCCACCATCTCTTAGAGTTAGCTCCTTGAATACGCTTTTATCATCGGTCATATGCTTCAAGCAACCGCTATCAAGGTACCAACAGTTACCTTTCTCCTTGGTGTGAAGGCAAATCTACATCACACAAGGATATACGATAGCATTTTTAGGTACCCAAAATTTCTTGGGTCCTTTGGGGTTAGTCCTTGAAAATACGGTTCCTTTTGGGACCCATACTTTCTTAACAATATATGGTGCTCTATGAACATGTTGATGATGCACAATCCTAGCATTATAGTCATAGAAATTTCTAGGAAATTTTAAATATGCATTCCTATAATCCTTAGGATGATAGTTCCTAGGATACATGATTCTATGGTAAGGGGTATGAAAATGCATGTCATTTCCAGAAAATGAACGATGATGCATTCTAGGATACATGCTAGCATATGTATGCAAGTTATTTCTAGAATAGTCATGATGGTGATTCCTAGGATGAGCATGAGCAGAATGCATTCTTTGATTATACATATTGTTCCTAGAAAGAGCATGATGATTATTTCTAGGGTGTGTATGAGCATTTTTAGAATGAGCATACACATAAGCATGAGTATTTTTAGGATGCTTCAATTTAGTATGATCATTTAAGTTTCTAGACTTCCTCGGATTTATCAAGGGAGTGCTTTCAACAAGGTTATGAGCTTTTGAAGTATAAGCTCCATCTACACAAGAGGCTTTCATGAATAAGCTCTCTTTTGTTTTTTGTTTTCCCAATGGAGAATATCCTACACCAGATTTTCCTCCACTTAATCTTTGGGAAGAGAGCACTTCATCAAGTTTTTCTTTACCAAGCATAAGTCTAGACACAGTGCTGTTTAATTCAGAAATTTTATTTTTCAAATTCTCATTTTCATCTTTAAGAAAATCTTGAGACGAATTATACAGTAAAGATGATAATTTTTCTTTTTCTTCTCTAAGAACTATCATTTCTTTAGAAAGAGATGATATTTCTTTCTTAAGAACAGAATTTCTAGAATCAAATTTCTTTAATTCTTCATGCATTTCATTTATGACTTCTAGAAGTTCTTCACTACTAGTAACAATATTATTTTTTGAAGAGGGAGAAGAAGTTACCTCACTTTCATCATCGATTGCCATCAAACAAAGGTTAGCAATTTCTTCGTATCTGATTTCTTTGTCTGATGACTCATCTTCTTCGTCATCGCTCCAGGTAGTTGCTACCATAGCTTTCTTCTTGAAGCCCTTGTATGGTTTGCTTGAAACCGGACAGTCAGCTTTTATATGTCCTGGCTTCTTGCAGCCATAGCACATAAGTGGTTCCCTTTTTGAGGTGGGATCCTTTGAGTAAGGTTTCTTGCTTTTCTTCAAGAACATATGGAATCGTTTGGTGATTAAAGCCATTTCACCATCCTCTTCACTGCTCTCTGCTTCTTGTTCTAATTCCTTTTCTTTGTTGCTCGTAGAAGCTTTGAGAGCAATTTGCTTTTTCTTCTTCTCATCATCATTGACGATGGGAGTCATTTCTTCCATCTCGTATGTCAATAATGACCCAAGCAGCGTCTCAACATCAAGCTTGTCAAGATTTTTGGCCTCTTGAACGGCTGTCCTCTTTGGTTTCCATTCTGGTGGCAGAGATCTCAAGATTTTTCTGGTTAGTTCAACTTCCTCAATATTCTTGCCAAGCAATTTTAAACCATTTATAATAGTAGTAAATCGTGAGTGCATTTCAGAAATGGTTTCGTTAGGAGAAATCTTAAAAGATTCATATTCAGAAATTAGCATGTAAATTTTAGACTTTTTTACTTCACTTGTTCCTTCATATGTGACTTGCAATTTGTCCCATATTTCTTTAGCAGAAACGCATGCAGATATTTTGTTATATTCAGAAATATCTAATGCACAATGTAGCATGCTTGTTGCTATGCTATTGAGAGACATCGTTCTACAATCCTCGTCAGTAAACTCAGTTTTGAGTTTAGGCATTGTATGAAGAGTCTCTCCAATAACTATTTCTTTTGAGGGAATTTTAGGTCCCTCTTCTATAATTCTCCATAGATTGTAATCTTGTCCTTCGACGAAGATTTTCATTCTATTTTTCCAATAGTTATAATTTGAGCCATTGAACAATGGTGGTCTAGTATAAGAGTGTCCTTCAGCGTAGCTATTTGCTGCCATTGGATCAACTCTAGGAATTTAAGCCTTATAAAGAGAACGAGGCTCTGATACCAATTGTAGCTCGAGGTTTCAACCCAAGAGGGGGGGGGGTGAATTGGGTTTTTAAAAACTTTTGCGGAATTTATACAAGTTTATAAAAACTGATAATCAACAAATAATTAATACAAGTAAAAAGCTGTAAATAAAGAGTTTAAGGAAAGAGGATGCAAACACAGTTATAGTGGTTCGGCAATATCGAATTCGTTCCGACCCTACGTCCACTCTCTTCAAAGAACTCCTTGAAGTAATCCACTAAGAAAACTTAGTCGTACAACTTAGCCGGGTGTTGCACAAACCGTACACAAGCAATTTACAGGAATTGCTTAAACCGAAAAATCCCCTTCCTTTCGGAAGTTTCCTCTTCCTCTCGGAAGTAATCTCTTTACAAAGATGGTGTAAAGTAACAGGTAGAGAGACAACAAATGAAAGCTTATTACAACAGAAATGTCTCTCTTTCAAAGTAAAGCTTGAAGAAATGGCTCAATAAGATTATATCAAAGCTTTTTGTGTTTCAAGAGTATAAAAACTTGATTATATGAGATCAACTCTTTTTGAATATTTGCTTCTTGTTATTGAATGCTTTTCTGAATGGGTTTATATAGCAATCAATTAATATGGCCGTTTTGGACTTTAATTTGAAAAAGATTTACTTTAAAACGTTCAGATTTGGAGTCCAACGGTCATATTTTTGAACTACCAGTCGACTGGGTCGAGATACCAGTCGACTGGGTTCACTTGAAAAATACACGTTTTCAGACCTTCTAGGTATCCAGTCGACTAGTATATATCATCCAGTCGACTGGGGACTTTCTGTCCATTTTACCAGTCGACTGGGTTGAATCATCCAGTCGACTGGGATATTACTGGTCAATGTACCAGTCGACTGGGTTAATTCATCCAGTCGACTGGATACCTTCTGACCATATACCAGTCGACTGGTATATGTACCCAGTCGACTGGGTTGTCTTCCAACCCAGTTTTTCTTCTGTTTTTTTTTATTAAAAACATTTAAAATTAATGGTTTTAGAAAAACCTTTTGTGTTTGAGCCATTAAACAAGCCAATACAATGTATGAGTGAGACTTACATTGGTTCTAAACCTTAAGACCTATACTAGATCTTCAGTCTTCACTTGATACTTGATTTGGTTCGAGTTTTTGCACTTTGTTCCTTGGTTGAATGTGTTTGATCCTTAATACAACTTAGTTTAAACATGTTAGTTAAATAACAGTTGTGTTTTGTCATCATTAAAATACGGGCGAGGGTCAACAACTTGTTTAGAAATGACATTAACAAGTGGCATCTTCATGGTGAATCATTAGTTGATGATAACAGTGGAGATCAAGTAACAGATCATGTCAATGAAGATGAAGATGCCGTTATTTATGGTGGCATGTTCAATATGGTACAGGATCTTTACGAATCTAGAGGTACATGTGCTGTCTCTATCTCTCCCATTTTTGTTCTTTCTCTCGTTTTTACTTGAGCAAAATAGTTTACAGATAGTTTTATTTTCTGTTTGGGAAAAAAGTTATCTTTAAATTCTCTATTTTTTCTCTGAAACTTAGAACGATTTTTCTTTCAATTCAAAACCCTATCTAATTTCAATTTGGGTTTAGGGTTCAATTTTAGGGAAAAGTTCGTAGAATCACTAAAAAATGTTTTGGAGAACCATAGCTTGGTAGTGAAATCGATCCATAGAAGAAAGTGTGTTTCAATTTTTCTTTGTCGTTATTTATAACTGTTTCCATAATAAATGTTCTAACATTTTTTTTTTGTTTGAAATTTATTACTAATTACTGATTTTGGTCTCATTTTGAGCCCTTTCTGGTTGGTTCTTTAAAATCTAAGACTATTTTAGTCATCTGGGTAACCGTTTCCAGACTTGGATTCTGTCTTATGTTTTTATTTTTTATTTTATATTTCATCAGACAAATATTAATCAAGATCTGTTCTCTTTTATACAAAATGAAAAAGTAACTAGCACTGCATGAGAAAGAAAAGAAAAGTAAGAGCTAGAGCTTTATACTTCTTTCAAGACATAGAGCTATACAACAAATAGAGCCCTGTGAGTGGTTGAAACTTCTTTTCTTTTAGGCTATTTTATTTTTCCAATTAAATTTGTGGTAGCCTAAATTTGGGTATATTTGGTGTTGTAATTTTTTTCTAAACTAGAACGAAATATAAGAATCAAGACTTAGAGGCGTGAATTTATCACTGTCTTTAAGGATTTATTCGTCCCTACTTGAATAAATAAGTTTCCTATGGGTACATTCGAATAGTCCTCTAAGATACAACTAAGTTTCTAGGTTGAAGTTAGTAGACAGCAAAATCTAATGAACTTCCGATTTAATTTTGCTTTGAAATACTAAAATATTATAGCAGAATTTTTTAGGGAAAGAATGCAAAATGAATTGTGTTGTGAAAGTGGGAAGTGATGGGTATTTATAGCTACAGAAGAACCTCTTCAAATGGTTATGAAAAGTCATGTTTTTATTGTTGTAATATTCTTCTAAACTGGAACAGAATATAAGAATCAAGACTTAGAGGCATTAATTAATCACGGTCTTTAAGGCTTTATTCGTCCCCACTTGAATAAACAATTTTGCTATGGGTACAGATGAATAGTCCTCCAGGATACAACTAAATCTCTATGTTGAAGTCTACAGATAGCAAAATATGAAAAACTTTCGATTTAATTCTGCTTTGAAATACTTAAATATTATGGCAGAGATTTTAGAGAAAAAAGAGAGAAGAAAGAATGAAAAAATTAATTGTGTTATGAAAGTTGGAAGTGATGGGAATTTATAGGTGCATAAGCACATCTTCAAATGGTTCTGGAAAGTCATTTTTTCTAGTTGGAAAGACATGATTTTTCCAGATTTAATGGGAGTCTTACGAACATATCTATTAATTTTTGACGGGCCAGATCGTGTCTGTTTTAAAAAAATTATTAAATCTCACACCTTTTCTGTTTAAACCATAACCGTTGATTTAAACTGATGCCTTTTGATTTAATTTCACACCTTTTTCTATTTAAATCAAAACCATTTGATTTAAACTAATGCCTTTTGGGTTTTCAAATAACCCTTTACTCTCATTTTTCTCACAATCCCCCGCTTGTTTGAAAAACCAATTTGACAAATACCGCAACAATATCTCCGAGTCTTGTATGCATAAAGAAGGTATCTTTCGATTTAAAATATTCTATTAGTGCAAACAACTAAAAGTCATATTGAAATGAATAGTGTCCTTTGGATTAAACCAACATTCCTATGTGATAAGATCGGAGCCACTACACACATACAATTCTCTTATTTCGATGAAAATTTATTTTCACTTAGCACTATTATGGCCATGTGCAATATTCTGGTTTCATGAACCTCAAGAGAGCAAACCATAACTCTTTATAAGAAGCGGCACCACTCCTTTGTTCATATAAGTGAAGTTTCTCTTGCGTTTCCATTGCTAGAATGCATTTTATATCTTCATTAAGAGTTT
This sequence comes from Bretschneidera sinensis, assembly GCA_023935145.1. Taxonomy (NCBI): domain Eukaryota; kingdom Viridiplantae; phylum Streptophyta; class Magnoliopsida; order Brassicales; family Akaniaceae; genus Bretschneidera; species Bretschneidera sinensis. The sequence continues at coordinate 51,175,021 of CM043701.1, forward strand.
AACTCATCCTTTAAAACGTAATAGAAGATATTGTCACAAAATATTGTCTTTCTCAATTATGAGCCAACTTTGTGACACTATCAATGGTCAATCACAGTAACTTGTTATTACCCATTAAAACCTAGGACTAGTGGTTTACTAGCAATAGGTTGGGTTGCATCACTATTGAATTTTAAATGGTTTAAGCCTCATTTCTCTAGATGTACTACTTACTAGGTTTCTTATGAGTGCCTTAGTAAGTGGATCAGCTAAGTTCTTACTTGACTTACATAAACAATTGTAATGATACCATCTTGTATCAATTGTCTCAAATACTCATATCTAAGACTAGTATGTCTAGACTTACTATTTAAGGTACATCTCACAAAACTCTATTATCACAAAGTATGGATTTTAAATGCATAGGATGTTGCCACAAAATTTATTTCCAACAATAAATTTCTAACTAATCAATTCAACATTTTTTCTCAATTGTTGTTGAGGAAATTAATTCGGATTTTATTGTGTGAGACATACATGTTTGTTTCTTGCTCTTCCAAGAAACATCACCTCCTCCTAGGTATTTTATATCTCTTACCCTCATCATCCGACTAGCATTAGTGTATCCTCTTGATACAACCAAATTACAATGGCATCAGTGTATCCTCTTGTTGCAACCAGTCCAAATCAAATCTATGATTTCTTCTAGGTAACCAAAGATTCTTGTAAATTTGTATATTCTCATAATGTAAAGTATTAAAGCATACCCCCACTAAGCTTTGTCACTTTAATTTTCATAAAGTGTATTTTATTGGTTTCCTTGATATCAACCATACAAATTCCAAGATGTTAACAAATTTTCACATATCTTTATTGTATTATATAATATAATTAATATCCCACATTTAATATAGATATATATATATATAAATTCTTTACATTAACAACATTAAGAAATTAATTATTTCATTGTTAAACAACGAAATAACCCCCACATTTCTACTACGTGTGTTATTTTTTAATATAGAAGTTACAACTCATTGTAGCCATAAACAAATATGCTTGAGTAATTGAATCATACAAACGAAGCCCAGTTTTGCTATTGAATATCGAAACTCTACACCCGCACTTTTATCAGTACAAAGACTCTTACTTTGTCTAAAACAAGTGGTCGGACTCTCTGATTCATCATCAGAACCTTTTTCTAATATTACCATATACATCACCATGTCTTCTTCATTAAGATACATATACAATAGCACTCATGCCATTACACTCATGGTGATCACAATGTTCGGGTTATATGGAGTCCTCACTCACCACTTCCAGAAATGTCATTTTTCATGTGTTCATTTATAATTAATTCTTCTTACACATGTATCAATTGATCATTGGAGTTTTCTATGCACAAACCAAAACAACTCATATTCGTATTATGTCTTAAAGACATACACACAAATGCAGAAATTTATTAACTTCATGTTTATTATACGTAACAGTAACATCTCAAGTAAGATATTGTCATTTGAACATTATTTTTTTTACGAATAAATCTAGAGATGTTATATCATTCCTACTAGACAAATATATAATCATGTCTTTTAAAGTCAAAATTTATTTGACAACAACTCATGCACACAAATAAACTATGGCAATAAATGTTCATAGTAACTTATACTATAAATTTATATTAAATCTCAATTTAATATCTCATGTAAATTTATAATGTCACTAAATAATTTAATCACCCAAATAACATTAAATTATAAACTTAAATGCATACAGGCCAAATGACCTCACAACTATAACAAATCAAACCAAACAAATTGGCATGTTATTGTCATTCTCCAATGTATTCCACATGCACTTTCATTTTCAAAATAATTAAATTTTCATACCACTGTATACAAAAGAAAATTATCTTTCCCTTTATGTAAAGGGTATCAAAACAACAATGACAAATAAAACAAGATCTTAAAAGGACATATTATATTTTAAAATGAAATTTTGTTGTCAACTGCTTCACTTGCAACAGTTCAAAATTAATGTTGCAATCAAAAGTTTTCATGGTCAAACATCATCTCTTATATATAGATGCAAACTAAAAATTTAGTTTATTTCAAATCACAAACCATTTTCATTTTAATGTTTGTGTAAACAAGTGCACCGAAAAAAAAATCAATTGTACCTTTTGGTTTTGCAGAAAATTAATTAAACAATGATTTCGTAGATTTGATGTCAGTGAACATATCATACAAGTGATCTCCTCTTTTTTATTATTTTCCTTTTTTACTTGTTTGATCACAACTGTTTAAGGCTGCTCTCCTTCCTTAGCTACTATATCATCAGGAATGGGTTGCAGATTATGATCCATTATATAGGAAATTTTCAACGTTGTAAGTAAGAATATATCTTGTCTTGCAACCGTCTGAAATTATTTCCATCGAATCTGTCTAGCTTGATGAAGTCTTGATTCATCACCTTTAATGATTTTGTCTCCATTTTGTTGGACAGAAATAAAGCCTTAAAATTTTTGTAATATTTTTCTGAACTAGAATAGAATATAAGAATCAAGACTTAGAGACATGAATTAATCACTGTCTTTAAGGCTTTATTCATCCCCACTTGAATAAACAAGTTTGCTATGGGTATAGACAAATAGTCCTCTAAGATACAACTAAGTCTCTAGGTTGAAGTCTGCAGATAGAAAAATTTGAAGAACTTCTAATTTAATTATGCTTTGAAATATTGAAATATTATGGCCGAGTTTTTAGAGAAAAAGAGAGAAGAAAGAAAGAAGAAAGAATGAAAAAATTAATTGTGTTATGAAAGTGGGAAGTGATGGATATTTATAGGTTGTAGAAACACATCTTCAAATAGTTCTGGAAAGTCATGTTTTTTTAGTTTGAAAGACATGATTTTTCTAGATGTAATGAGAGTCTTACGATCATGTTTGTTAGTTTTTAGCAGGGCAGATCGTGTCTGTTTAAAAACGATTATTAAATCTCACACATTTTCTGTTTAAATCACAACTTTTGATTTAAACTGATGCATTTTGATTTAATCTCACACATTTTCTATTTAAATCAAAAACCATTTGATTTAAACTAATGCCTTTTGAGTTTTCAAACAACCATTTACTCTCATTTTTCTAAAATTTGGGATTTGGGCTTAGGGAGTTTTATGCCTTTTGATTTGTTCTCCAAATTTGATTATGGTGGAATCTCTCACCATCGTCTGTAGACATAAGAGTTTTAACTCTGAACCACATAAATTTTCTCTGTCTATTTATTTCTTTCGCTGTTTTATTCCTAACACACACAATGGTGAAGCTGACATAATAATCTTTCTATCGCAACCTCGTGATGATTAAGATTTTCATCATATGTTGACACAAAGGAAGGTTATTGGACAATCTCACTATTGGAAGCCATTCTTATAATGGTTGTGAAAGCCTTCAAAGTTCAAATAAATTATCAGGATTCTCAATTATATATAATAGAGCATGATATTGGAACAAATTGGATCATCAAATCAAATCACAAAATCTTCACTAATAAAAAAAAAAAACGGTTCAGTATTATTTTTAATTTGTAAATTATTATTTTTATTTCCATCCAAATCATCTTTTAATGGATGTCACATTTTGAGTGGTGATGTTAATCATTTTAATGGTTCATTTCGTTGAGACATTTAAAAATCATTATTGATAGTTATAATGTATTAAAAAAAATTAATAATCACAACGTTTAAATAACTAAATAGTTGCATTGGAATTACATTTATAGAACTGATCTTGTGCAATATTATAAAAATATTAATTATAGTATTATTGGTAAATTAAATGTAAGCCCATAAATATTCTTTCTTTTCATGGAAGCCTTGACAAGAAGGAGAGAGAGAGAGAGAGTGCATGTCATGCTTGACCAAATGCAACGATATCCATAAAGTCTTCCTGCTCAACGTGCTCTCAACTTCTCACATATATTATCCTCTAATCCCATAGCCCATATACACACACACACACACACACACACACACACATATAAAGCCTCAAAAATCTTATCAACAGAAAACATAGAGCCAAATTTAAAAATGGATGCCACTCACACATGCCTACCCGTTCAACAAACAGCAGCAATTATTAGCGCATCATCCCCGTGCCTAATGCGCTGCAGAAGTGGAACTCCCGCCATTTCTCTACTCGAAAACAACAACTTCAACACTAGCAAGATATTCGTCAATAGATCAAAATCAACAACCAAATCAAGAATTAATAAACAATGAAACAAAAAGAACCTCAACCCTTCAACAGCAATAAATTCAAAAGGAGGCTCAAGAGAGCGGCGCCAAAGAAGATTTTGTTAGGTTCGTGCATCGTGACAGTCCATGTATTTATAGTGCAACAAAAGAGGTAAAATCGGCTACAACTTCTCTGTCCGCATAAGTGTTGTTATAGGTTAAATAAGCATAACAATAATATCATACATGAAACTTAGAACGTTGATAATTTCATAAGTAAATCATATACCTGATTAAGCTATCGTCACAGTGAAAACTTGAATTACCTCACAGCAGAAGCTTGATCAGGGTTAGGTCTTCCACTTTGTACTCCATCAATAGCAGTTTTCTCAAATGGATAAAAAATTAAATACTCAGATGTACTGGGAGCCAAAGAGGGGACCTAGCCTGTTTGTATACGCATCAGTAACCCTAGTTACTGAGAATCCAAATGGGTCCTTCCATCTATGGGCCATATTGGACTAAGGCCTACACTAGCTGCTAAGTCCCATTAATAATATTAAGATATGTACAAGACCAAACCACATGAGCACCAATTAATAACATATGGGCTCTCATACTTTTCTCATTGGACCAAATCAACTGACCTGATTTTATAAAACCAAAACTACTATAATTAGTGATAGGCCGAAAAATTCTAACATTCTCCCATTTGAGCAACACTAATTATAGCTCTAAAATTTTTTAAAACATTTTACTCAATTTAAAACGACTCTCAGGTCACAAAACTTGATTTTATTGTGGCCACATTTGAAAAATAATTTAGTCTTGTAATAAAACATCTTAAACGACCTAGTCCCATGAAAACACCAAACATAGAATCATGGCAGCCATTATGCTATATTATTCACATAAGACCAATCCATGGTTATGCATGCAGATGGTTCCACTGACATGGATCCAATGTGGTAGTGTAGCAAGAAAATAGTATCCCATAGGGTGATCAAATAATGTGCTATTTTCATTATCAGTCCTCAACATGATTCTCCGTACAACATGCCTATTAATAAGTTAGAGAAGCCATCAACAACATGGTATACCTCCAATTAAAATACCTTAGGGTTTCAACAAGGTGTCAACCACGAGACATACCCAACCAAACTCAAAACTGAAGCCAAGTTTTAAGTTTCCACAACGTGACATGTCATATGTTCAAATGCTTTCATACATATATAGAGATAAGATAACACAATATGAATGAAAATGTATATGATGATCATCAATCAATATCATAATATCCAAGTATCATACCCAAAACATGATGGGTTCCAAAATTTTATAAACTCAATAACCAAAATATTAAAATATAAATAAGGTTGTCTTTGTTTGCACTTAATGGACCACTTAATGGCACTACATATGAATCAGTCAGATGTGGTGCTATTAAGTTCATTTGTTTTTCACCTCTTAATTGGACTTAATGGGTTTGACCGAATCATACCTAAAATTGAGTCTTAATACTATTCAGATGTATTATCAAAATTTAACAAATACCCCCTCATTACCCAAACCGATCTTCTGCTTCCAAAACCATTATTGACACCAATGGCACCACCGCCACCATTGCTCCCAACAACCCCACAACCACCAAACCCCACCTATACCACCTCTGCCGTCGCCACCACCACCACTCCAACTACCTCAGTTCCATCTGCCACAACAACCTCCTCCTTATTCTCTATCTGTCTTTCCCTTATGCCAGCACTATACCCACATTCTTCACGCCCTCTCTTTCGACGATAGCGACATCCACTTCGAATCCCCCATAGAAGACGAGTTTGATGCCACATTATTAGATCTAGATATGGCTAAATGCTTAGGTGGATTGTTGACGAAATGTTTGTGGGAGGTGTTGAAAATGCTGTCCCCGGCGGGACTTCTAGCGGTGGCGAGGGTGTGCAAGGGGTGAAGGGAGATGACAAGGAGGCTATGGCGGGTGGCAAAGGAGCTAAGGCTAGAGTTCTAATGAGGGAGATGACAAGTTCAATGCTTTTTAGTTTCCTTTTTTCGTTTCTTTTTTCTCTTTGTAGCAGAGAAAGAGATAAAGCATTAAATTAATTTTATTGATGAAGTTTTATCTAATTTTATTGACTATTTAAGCTTCAAGTAATATATATTCATTGCTAACCCAATCTATTTTTTATTTTTAAATTGGTTATTCAAATAAACTAGATTATAGATCAATCCATTAAAATAAGTAGTTAGGAATTCTTTTGTGATAAAACATGCAAACTTTGTTTGAATTAACAACCGACTCTTATTTGTAACAAACAATCATGTTCTTAACCGTTAATAGGGTTAAAAATGGAAAATACACATATTCAGATATTTCAATTAGCTCAATTATCAAATAGTCTAAACACTTAACCATTCAGAATTCAGGTCATCCGGACAACCAGCCAAATCCGAATAAGAGAAACCTATAATCTCAAGATTATCCACCTTCCTATAAACGAGCATATAGTCCTTTTTCCTTTGCAAATACCTGACTTTTATAGCCACCACCCAGTGATTATACCCAGGATTAGAATGATAATGGCCAAGCACACCTACTACATAAGCAATGTCTAGTCTGGTACAAAAATGCGTATACACCAGACTACTAACTGCATTAGTATAAGACACAATTTTCATGAATTCTCTATCAAGATTATTCTTGGGACATAGACTGAAACTCAATTTATTCCCTTTCATTATTAGAACATCTCTAAGCTTACAACTCTACATGTTAAACCAATCTATTATGAAATAAAGTTTTAAAATATATGCATAGATTTCGAGAAATAACTACATATTAATTTAATAAAAAAGGTCTAGATCATATGTACAAGGATCAATTGCTTGGATGAGCGCCTAGGGCATGCTTATGTGCTTGGTTAGGTGCCTAACAGAGCTTAAGCGTGTGTCTATGCGCCTGATAGTGCTTATGCCTCCAAATTTGAAAACTTGTGCAATCTTGTTTTGTTTTTGACTTAATAAATTTCAAAAAACAAAACCCAATAATCAATTTTAGTTAATTTTGAAATTTATATATAGATTAACATCCAAAGAAAATTTGAAAAAGGGTTGTAGGCATAGTCAAGTGCTCGGTTAGGTGCTTAACACCCCTTAGGCGTCTGTTAGCATCTTACTCACCTGACATCATCTTAGGCACCTGACTAGGTGCTTGGCTAGGCACTTGACACCTTCTTAGGTGCCTAGCTAGGCACTTGACACATTCCAGTCGTCTAGTCAAACGACTAGCTTACTCAGAAATTGATTTTTAGTTCTAAAAAATTGATCCATGAAGCAAAACTTATATGGTTCTAATCCTTAAATAAAGAAGAACATAACTAGGCATCTGAGGATAGGTTAGGCGCATACTTAGGCACTTGACTCAGTCTATAGCCTTGTTTTCTAATTGTTTTTGGACTTAAATCTATATATAAATTACAATATTAACTAAAATTGTTTATTGGGTTTTGTTTTTCGAAATTTATTGAAACAAATAAAAAAAATTGCATAAGTTTTCAAATTTGGAGGCCTGAGTACCGACAAGCGCCTAGCCAGGTGCTTGAGCCCTAACCAAGTGCCTAAGCCCTGTCAAGCACCTAGCCAGGCACCTAAACAAGTCTTAGGCACCTAACTAGGTGCCTAAGCATGCCTTAAGTGCCTACCCTAATGCCTGATCCATACACACATGATCTCAACCCCTTTTTTCAATTAATATGTAATTAGCTGCTTGTTTCTCGAAATCTATGCATATATTTTGAGACCTTATTTGATAGTAGATTATTTTGATGTGCTGAGTGGTTATTGATATACATCTTATGAGAAATAATAAGATTGTTTTGTTAAGTTCAAGACCTATAGTAAGGATACAACTATTGATTGTTTGGTGACTTATAGAGGTACATATTGTTTAGAATACCTCATATTGTATGGTCACACGCATGCTTATCCTTTCGCATGCGTCTGTGGTTGTAAAGGGCATTACTGTTTATCCAATTTTGGGAAATTTCATGGGATGATGTGGGTGTTTGTTGGAAAAGTGGCACACTCATTAATACTTATAGAATTACACTTAAACATGTTACAGGATAATTTCAATTGCATTTTGCAGTTACCTGCCCAAAGGTGGTAGTTATATGTTGTAATTTGTGGAAGTATATGGAACACTATGGAAAGATGATGAGTCAGTTTAGAAGATTTGTCAGTCCAAAGGGGACAATTCCTTGTAAAATTAACACATTGTCTTCATATGCTTCATGTGTAGAGTTTCTAAGTGTATGTAGTATTCTTTGCCCAAAGAAAAGTTAATAATTATACTCTTAGATTCTTTATTTTGGAATATGTTGGTTATTGTCCTTATACTAATATGTTGCATTCTTATTTTGAATCAAGCTATTTTTTTTAACAATAACTAAGCAACCATTGAGATCCTGACTGATTTGAATTATAAGAGATGGAAGGAGAATGTAGAATATGCTTATGGCATAGGCGTCTAGGTCACACTTCTAAAGAGAGACTTGAAAAACTTATTAGGGATAATATTTTACCCATACTTGATTTTTAGGATATGGAGACATGTATTGATTGTGTCAGGAAAAAGTTAACCAAAACCAAGAAAAGGTCTTAACTCGTAGTTCTTATCTTCTAGAAATAGTGCACACTGATATTAGTGGACTTATGTCCCCTACCCTATGTAGAAAGAGTTATTTCATTACCTTTATTGGCGATTTTTCTCGGCATAGATATCTTTACTTGATAAAAGAGAAATCTGAGGCTTTTGAAAAATTTAAAGTTTTCAAAGTTGAAGTTAATAAACAACTGGGAAAATCTATTAAGATTTTAAAATTTGATGAGATGGTGACTTCTATTGGTTTTGAGGAGACTAAGGTAGATCAATGCATATACCTAAAGGTTAGTGGGAGCAAATTTATTCACTTAGTTCTTTATGTGGATGATATTTTGCTGGCTAGTAATGATCTAGGGTTATTACGTAAGACAAATTAGTTGTTGTCAAGGACGTTTGATATGAAAGATCTTGGTGAGGCGTCCTTTGTTCTTCATGTTGAGATCCATATGGATAGATCTTGTGGTATGTTAGGTCTTTTCAGAAAGGTAATATTGATTATGTACGTAACAGGTTTAATATGCAAAGTTGTAAGCCTAAGATATGCCAATTATGAAAAGGGATAAATTAAGTTTAGGTTAATGTCCCAAAAATGATCTTAAGAGAGAATCCATGAAAACTATGCCTTATGATGGAATAGTGGGTAGCCTGATGTATGTACAAGTTTGTGCCAGACCAGGCATTGGTTATGTAGCAGGTGTGCTTGGCCATTGTCTTTCTAATCTTTGGTATAATCACTGAGTGGCGGCTAAGAAAATGATGAAGCACTACAAACGATAAAGGAATATATGCTTGTTTATAAGAAGCTGGATAGTCTTGAGGTGATAGGTTACTCTGATTTGGATTTGGCTAGTTTTCAGATGACTTGAAATCCATTTTAGGATGTATTTTCACCTCAGCTAGAGGAGTTATTTCTTAGAAAAGTGTGAAACAGATGATTACTTCTTCTTCTAATGACCCTCTATAGATGAAATGTACAATATATCCTTCACATTTATCAATTTTTAACTCTATATATAATCTTCAATAACCCAATTCGATGAATTTATCTGTATGCATACAATCAAAACTAGTTACTGACATTCAAAACATTTTTAGCATCAATCATCACATGAAAAATAATGTATAAACAAAAGATAATAAAAAAATTTGTTAATACTTAAGTTCAAAATATACAAATCCAGTTCCAACACACACATAGAAATTGGTACATAATTCCATTTTGACAGGTGATGAAATTGACCCACTTGCCGAGCTTGATATAGAGGTTACTATGGCACATGAAGTTCTCCAATCGGATCCTGAGAATGGTACTCACCCGGAATTGCTGAGAGCTGTAGATATGATCGAAAAAAACCCAAGAATAGTCCATGGCTCTTTGCCTAGGTTTTTTTTTCTCCAATCCCTATAATTTGTTTGAAGAAACTTAGAGAAAGAACGATTAAGGTGTATGAGAATATTATAATCAAGACTGAGTGCTTATGGTGGGAATGAGGGATTGTATGGTTCAACAAAGGTGTAATAGTGTGTGACTGACTTCCATGACTAGGGTGTACAAGACCTTATATAATAAAGAGTGAGAGCCTTTGGTGGGAATGGGAGATTACATGTTGTAACAAATGTGTATGTGAGAATGATTGACTTCCATGAGATATGTTTTCTTTGATCTTCGGGGCTATTATTATCATAATTCCAAAGTGGATTGGGCTATTACTATTTGAGACTCTATTCTTTCATAGGCTAATGTGTACCATTGTGTTCTCTGTTCTCTTTATAAGGTAACGACCCATCCAAAGAATTTTTTATTTATAAATGCAACCACTAGCTAGAAAATATGAATCCAAATACTAAAAACCTGCAACTACTTTTATAAAATCCTTTAGTGTATAGGCTCTTTGAGTCCCTTCAGCTCGGCACCTGAATGCAACACATAAAGCAATCAATATTGCATTTTTACCACCTATGAACACGAAAACCATAAAAACATCGAATATCACCTGTATAAAAAATATCTTAAAAAAATTATAAACTCAAACATATATGATGTAGGGGAAAATTTCCCATCCAATGATGACATGTGACAGTCATACCAGTCAAATTGGTTCTCCCACTGAAAACAAGACACGTTGCAAAAGGTAAAATCTCATACTCCAGCACATAGATAAGCTCAGTCTTATCTCAGGACAAGTTCTAACTCTATTAGGATACTCAAATTTAAATAAGTATTAATCTTATCAACAGTCACGTTCCTATCGGAATTCCACTTCCCACACTATATAAGGGGGCTCTCATCATCAAAAGATACACATAAAAAACACTCTATTTACTTTCAACAGCATTTTCTCAATACCTGTACTAACTTAGGCATTGGAGAGTCCCCTTAGAGGCACAACCCCTTTCGGTTCTCTGGCCATTCCTTAGGTTTTCTCTAGTCTTTGTATGCATAAGTTCCTCTCCTCGGCTGCTCGTATTCCAGGTGGATTTTCGACATCAACAGATTAACACTGTTCATGGGAATCTCTTTCTTTAAGAGGAAAAAACTCATCTGTTATGGTGCCACCTAAGAATCCTGCCAAAAAAGCAATTGGTTCCTCTACAGTAGCCACCTGGGCTTCTACTCGCAGTCAACACACCGGCTCTTACCTCCCTACCATCGAGGAACATGTTGTCTCCTACTAGAACCCCAGTGAAGTGTCTGATGGGCTAACCAGGCACAAGCAACCCTCTTAGTCCAACCTAGTAAATCCTTATGTCTTGGAGAGCCCAAAAGTACCAACAAGATGCAATCTAGTCGCACCAGTTACACAAGAATAGTTTTTGGAGTTCACTTAGTTACTGGCAAGCTTAGCTGCCAAACTTAAGGGGCAAGCTCACCCTCCTTCACCTCTACAAAGCCCCCGACTAATGAAGCACCTGGATCTCAGCCGACCGGTGTACAACCACTCCATCACTTAGTCCTCTCCTAATCCTATGTCAAAGCCCCTAGATTTCTCCACCGCCAAGAAATACACTAACCCGAATCATAAACTTAAAGAAATGGACAAAAAAATAGGAGAAACATTCAAAGGAAGAGGCAAAAATGTTCAGGTTGAGCTCAACTCCCAAGATTCTCTATTAACTCAGGACATCATTAATGCTCCTCTCCTATTACACCTATTATCAAGGCTTATGATGGCACAACTGATCCCATAGGTCATCTTTAGCTTTATAAGACCATCATAATGTTGCATTGTAACCCAGATACAGTACTGTGTCAGGTCTTTCCTCTGATTCTTGAGAATGCCACTAGCACATGGTACTCATATCTCAAACCAGGAAGCATAGGTTCTTTTAAGGACCTCAACCATGCCTTCGCTGCACATTTCCTCAGCAGTAAAAGACCTTGACAGACTTTAGAAAGTATTTTTATGATCATCCAACACAGAAGAGAAAAACTCTAAGGATATATCTCAAGGTTCAACACCACAGTATGGGAGATTCTACGATCCAAACTCTTGTTTCAAAAAGGGCCCAGGTCAGGGTTTTTTAGCTCTAAGCTTACCAAGCACCCCCTAGAGATATGAACAAAATCTTTGCTCGGGTAAAAGAATATATGATTGCTGAAGATAACCAAGTATTTCGAAGGGAAAAAGAAGAATTGAGAGAAAAAAAGGAAGAAGGAAGTCACTGAGCCAAAGAACCACCCATTGAAAAGACCTCGACAAGAAGGCAATACGATGGGGCCTCAGCAATACGACAACTATACCCCATTGGATACGCCCAAGTCTAATACACTGATGAACATCTAGAACCGTGATGTTCTTCGTTGGTCCCCAACGAGGACAAGGATCAGTCCAAATGGTGCAGGTTCCACAAGGATCATAGGCATGACATCGAGGACTGTCGAGCATTGAAAAGCCAGATTGAGTCCCTCATCCGTCGGGGATACTTGAAAAAGTTTACTGGCCCCCACAATTGAGATCCTCCAAGGTGAAGTCCTGAACACTCTTTTAGACAAAGTTTTGAGAAGTGGAACCCCAAAAGAAACTCTTGATAGAGTCCGAGAAAAAACCTTTATAGGAATCCAAGCCCTCAAAGGGGGTCAAAGTCTAAGAAGGAGCTCAAAACATAACAGACAGGATGATAGGTGCCACCTAACCGCGATGACAAGCACTATCAAAACGATTTATGACAGACCAAGCTGCAAGAGGACATTCATCTCAAGCTAGAAAAGCCTATGCTCGGTCGATAGCTTTTGTAAGTGGACTACACAAAAGGGTCAAGGCTGAACAGGTGATCTCTTTTAAAAATGTTAAACTGGAAGAAGTGCAGACACCCTATTATGATATAGTGGGTATCACCCTTCTCATCGTAAATTACATCGTGGAGCAGATTTTGGTTGACAATGGGAGTTCAACAGACATCTTATATTATGACGCCTTCAAAAAAATGAAAGTAGGAGATTATCAGCTTAAACCATGGCCTCGCCACTTTATGGGTTTTCAAGGCATATTTGCTAAAGGCAGTATAGTTCTACTTGTGGGAACAGGGTTAGTATCCTAGTAAATCACTGTGATGATGACATTCTTGGTCGTCAAGCATCATTCTTCTTACAATGCTTTGTTAGAAATACCGACATTGAACAAAATGAGGGTTGTAGTCTCAATCTATCATCTAAAGATGAAGTTCCCTACAAAAAAAGGTGTTGGAGAAGTTCTGGTAAGTCAGCAGGCATCTCGTTCATGCTACTTTATCTAAATAAGAGGCCACTAGAAAACTAAGGCCTTACCCATAGAGGTCAAGAATTTACGAGATGTTTTTAAAACCCAACGAGGCCAACCTATAAAAGATCTAGTAATCATCCCAATGAATAGTGCATGAGATAGCAAGACTACGCAGATCAGGTCGAACCTACTTAAAGAACTCAGAGACTCGTTGATCTCATTCTTTAGAAGAAATTAGGATGTATTCTCTAGGTCTGCCTCGGATATGCCAGGTATAGACTCGTAGGTCATTATTCACAGAATGAATGTGGATATAGGTCATAATCTCATGATTAAGAAGAAGAGATCATTTTCCCTAGAGTGACAAAAGCTATAGATGAAGAAGAAGTAGATAAACTTCTCATAATAGATTTCGTCTGAGAAGCCCTATATCCAGATTAGGTCACTAATATCATCATGGTCAAGAAGGCCAACAGAAAGTGAAGAATCTTCATAGACTTCACTGACCTTAACAAAGCCTGTATGAAAGATAGTTTTTCTTTACCTTGAATAGACCAGCTGGTCGATGCTACCTTAGGGTATGAGCTGTTAAGTTTCATAGATGCGTATTTAGCCTACAACCAGATTCTCATGCACCCATCAGACCAGCCAAAGACCACCTTCATCATTGGTAGAGGTCTTTATTGCTACAAGGTTATGCCTTTTGGGCTAAAGAATACAGGTGTGACCTATCAGAGATTAGTCAATAAGCTCTTCAAATAGCAGATCAGAAGAAATATAAAAGTCTTTGTTGATGAGAATGAAAAATGTCAAATTTTTCTCCCTTAATGTTTAGTCTTTTATACTTATTTGGTGCCTAAATGTACTTATTGTTCTTACATTTTGATTTAGGATGCAAATGGAGGTGCTAAGTGCAAAACAAAGCTAATTGGGCGATTTTTGGACAGTTTCGACATTGTTTCGTAATCTGGGTATAACTCTCTCATTCGAGCTCTGATTTAGATGATTCAAGATGCTATGGAATACCAATAAAACGTTATACAACTTTTATGTTTTACATTTTGAGAGATACTAGTTGCATCAAGGTCAAAAATGGGCTTGAAGTTGCTGTACCTGCACTATTGACGTTCTAGAACGTCCTTTAGCCTGCAATTCAAATCGAGTCAAGTTTGCTATCTTAGTAAGATGAAGCTAAAAATAATAAAGCCCAAGTCTGAAAAGATAGAGCTCAATTCAAGTGGGCTTTTCTTAATCCAGTCAAAAGAAATGAAACCTGAATGGAAGGGATCAAACAAATGGAAGGCATGGTGGGTTTAATGTAATCCTGAATTGGAAACGTCTTTGGACTGTATCAAGTAGTCTCACCATATCTTACTCGTACGACATCGTATTGAGCTTATTCAAGAAGATTTGGAAATCTAGGTCAATGAGATATAATTGTTTCTCAAATAGAAGTTTCAAGATTCGAACGTTAAGGAGGTGGAAACAGCCCTGCAATCTGAGGCCAAAAATCTGCAGAATCTAAGATTTTGGAAGGGGGAATTATTTTCTTTCCTTAGGAGTTTGGTTCCAGAACAAGGGGGGAGAGGAATCTATCACTTGGGAGTGAACTAGACACACACTGGGTTCTTTCATGGTTTTTTTTTGGGGATTCATTTTCTGGAGCAATCAAAAGAAGCAGAACATCAAAGGGGAGATTGATTTTTGAGTTTTTTTTCTTTATTCCGAATTTCTTTCAATTTATTGATGTTAAACCCTTTGATTATGTTTTTATTCAAGTTTATCATGAACTAATCTCCATTTTTAGGGTTATAATGTTGCCTAACTATGATTATGTGAATCTTCCTTTAATTGAACTAATTTAGTAGTTGTTTCATATTGTTAAGTATTTCATTCTAGACTTAATGCTTGTGAATGATTGATCAACATTTGCATGATTTGGGATTCAATTTGAGACTGAGAAGCGATAATTGTTTCAGCATATGTTTGAGATACCACAAGGAATCTGTAGGATAGAGATATCTATGGACTTGTGTAATCTTTATAGAGGGTTTCTTGTTCTTAATGAAATTTGACAGGTTTAGATTTTTCACAGAGATGTAGAAAATTTGCTTGTTGGGATATTTTGTTAATGCTTGAGAAAGATTAATTAGTAAATTAGAGACCCGATTATCAACAATAGGAAATAATTGTAATTAGTTCAAGTAGGAAATTCACATAGGATCAGTTATGGTGAATCGAAAGCCCTAGAATCTTGTTTCCTTGATCTCAACTTGCTTATTTAATTTTGTTATTTTAAACTCTCTAGTTCAACAATTCACTCTCATTCGAATTATCAAATAGATTATAGTTTAATAAATTTCGGTACTTATTAGTAATTTTTCAATCCTCTTGGGACGATACTCTTGCTCATTCACTTTATTATTTGTTACGATTCGTGCACTTGCAATTTCATTCAACAGACGACAAGCTAGTCAAAAGCATCAAGGAAAAGGATTATGAGTTTGATCTTGAAGAAGCCTTTGGGATACTCTAGCATTATCAAATGAAGCTAAACCTTAGAATGTGCACCTTCAGAGTCACCTAAGGCAAATTCCTCAAATTCGTGGTTACTCAGCAAGGAATTGAGGCCAACCCTGAGAAAAAAAGCGATTTTAGACATGACTTCTCCTCAAAACATTTGAAAATCCTAGAGGCTGGCCGGAAGCGTTACTGCTCTTAGATGTTTCATGTCTAGATCCCTCAAAAAGTATTTACCTTTCTTTAAGGCACTGAAGAAAGCCAAAGACTTTGAATGGAACAAAGAATTCTGGAACGCTTCTAAAGAGCTAAAAGACTACCCAAATTCCCCCCCACTCCTAACCAAGCCCTTCGATGGGGAATAAATCTTCCTTTACATCGCCATAGAGCAAGACATGGTTGCTTCCTTCTTGATCCAAGAAGAGGATGGGATACAAAGATCGATCTATTACATTAGTAAATTCCTGTATAAAGTTGAGACTAGGTATCTCCCTATTAAAAAGATGGCATATACTCTTCTGGTCATAACATGAAAACTAAGCCGTACTTTCATTCTCATATTGTCACCATGTTGACTGACCAGCCACTAAGAAAAGTACTTCACAAGCCTGATATTTTCAAAAGGCTAGTGAAATGGTCTATTTAGCTTGGGGAGTTTGACATCCACTATAAACCTCGGATGACTATTAAAGCTCAGGCTTTAGCCAATTTTATAGTCGAAACGACATTCCCCGGAATGCCTTCTAGGGCCAAGAGCCTAAAAGCAAGGATCAAGTGCAAGCTTGGACGCTCTTTTTTAATGAATCTTTTAACAGCACTGATAGCAGATCCGGACTCATCCTCACCAGTCCTGAAGGGTTTTTAGTTTAATATGCCCTCTGATTTCAGTTTAAAGCCTCTAACAACGAGGTCGAGTATGAAGCCTTGCTACCCAAGATGAAGCTAGCAAAAGTGTTAGCTGCCTAAGCACTAGAAGTCTTCAGTAACTCTCAGCTTGTTGTCAACTAGTTGACCAACAAGTATGAAGCAAGGTGAGTAAAGATTATTCGATACTTCAAAAAAGCGTGAGAGCTTTCAACCACCTTCAAAGAGTTTAAAATATCTCAAGTACCCTGAATACAAAATTCTCAAGGAGACGCATTAGCTTAGCTTGCCTCTTCTAGGTAATCGGACCTCACCCAAGAAGTCTACCTAGAGACCCTAGCTTCACCAAGTATTGACGAAAACTTTATCATGCCAATAATAGGAGAACACACTTGGATGGACCCAATTCTCCAATACTTACAAGATGGAAGACTCTCAGACCAAAAGGACAAGGCAAAGAAACTTCTCTCTCACGTTTCGCAATTCACCTTCATCGAGGGTCAGTTGTACA
This sequence comes from Bretschneidera sinensis, assembly GCA_023935145.1. Taxonomy (NCBI): domain Eukaryota; kingdom Viridiplantae; phylum Streptophyta; class Magnoliopsida; order Brassicales; family Akaniaceae; genus Bretschneidera; species Bretschneidera sinensis. Next base: position 51,192,515 of record CM043701.1, read on the forward strand.
AAAGGGGCTTTACGACTCCTTACTTGAAGTGCCTTAATCTAGTCGAGGCTAACTACACTTTCTAAGAAGTTCACGAGGAATATACAGGAAGCACCTTGGAGGAAGGGCTCTAGCATACAAGATCCACCGACATAGATACTATTGGCTGAGGATGCTATAAAAAGCCATGGATATGCTTCAAAGGTACAAGACATGCAAAGAGTATGCTATGGTTGCCTTACCAGCCCTCTAATCCAATAACATGCATTAGTAGTCCTCTTCCTTTTGCCATGTGGAGAATGGATATACTTGGTCCCTTTCCTAAAGCGCCAGGACAAAAGGAACACTTACTGCACTAGATGGGTCGAAGTTGAGCTCCTTACCATAATCATTGATTACCAGACCTGAGATTTTGTGTGGCAGTCTATAGTATGTTAGTTTGAGATATCGAAGATCCTGGTCACAGACATTGAAAAGCAGTTCGACAGCTCCCGATTCAAGTTCTTCTGCAAAGACCTCAAAATTGAGCATTAACTGTCTTTAGTAAGCTACCTATAAGCCAACGATCAAGCTAAAGTGACTAACAAAATCCTCTTATAGGGTATCAAGAAAAGACTTAAAAGACGCTGACAGGAAGTGGGTCAAGCACTTAATGAATGTCTTTTGGGCCTACTGGACGACTACTCGCACTACGATAGGGGAAACCCCATTCTTTCTTTCCTATGAATCTGAAGCTGTTATCCCCTTTAAAATCGGGGCACCTTCCATCTAAGTCCAACACTTCAAGGTAAGCAACAATAAAAAAAACCCTCAAGACGAATACTGAGTTGATTGATGAAGGAAGAGACAAAGCTCAGATCAAGCTCATCGCTTACAATCAAAGGGTATCACGATACTAAAACTCCAATTCAAAGAGAGAACATTCCGGCTCCACGATTTGGTACTCAAAAAGAAAAAAAAAGTAGCTCACCCACGGGAAACCGAAAAACTCCTCTCGAACTAGAAAGAACCTTATCGCATCAAGAGGGTATGTTAAGCCAGAACCTTCAAGCTTGAAGACCTCAACGGTAACCCGGTATTCAAACATTGAATGCTAAAAAGCTTTAAAAATTTTATTAGTAGGAATTTATCTCTTATTTTGCTAGTCATGCAATTTCGGTTAGTTATAAAGTCATTATTTCAAAATTTATGTCAAAAAAATTTCATTGACGAATTCTCATCAAATCATTGCACTAAGAGTGCCAAGCTCTCTCTTTCCTCAAAAGCCTTTTCAATCAAGACCAAGGAGAGAGTGCTGAGATTCCTCCCTTCTCATAAGCCTGTTCAATCAAGACCAAAAGGAGAGTGTCGAGATCTATTTCTCCTTAGAAGCCCTTTCAATTAAGGCCGAGAAGAAAGTGTCGAGTTTCCTTCATTCTCATATGCCCTTTCAACTAAGGTCAAGAAGAGAGTGTTGAAATCCCTTTCCTCTCATAAGCCCTTTCAATCAAGGCCAAGGAGAAAGTGCTGAGATTTCTCCCTTCTTATAAGCTCTTTTAATCAAGGCTAAGAAGATTGTGCCGAGATCCATTTCTTCTCAAAAGTCATTTTTCAATTAAGGCTGAAAAGATAGTGTCTTGATCCCTTTCTCCTTAGAAACCCTTTTAAGTAAGGCTACGGAAAAAAATACTGAGATCATTTTTCAATCAAGGCCAACAAGAAAGTGTCAAGATCCCTTTCTTCTTAGAAGCTTTTTTCAATCAATGCCAAGAAGAGAGTGCCAAGATCCCTCTCTTCTCATAAGTCCTTTCAATGGAGGCCTAGAAAAAAGTCCTTAACTCCTTGACCCTCTAGCAGACAAATGCAAAAAAGCTTATGAAGAGCAAAATATTGGAGAAAGACAAACAATAAGAGCCACTCACATAACATTCATTGAAAGATAAGGTTCTAAGGCACTACTGGCATTTTCTAATATTAAGACATAAAGACAAAAGCAGTAAAAATAAAAGGAACAAACATCTACTTTTCCCCTATTATGTTGCACCCTTGGCACCAGCCTCATTATCCTCAACAATGCCAGTCCTAGCCCTTTACCTTTTTTCACATCTCTGCCACTGTCAACAACAATCGTGCCATCGTCCTTAGACATCTTAACTATCGATAGATCCAAGTTAGGATAGGCCCTAGAAGCCATGATTTTGGTATCCATAAAACCATCAAGATAACACTCTTTCGCCTCCTTGAAAAGAAGCTTGTTGAAGGCTTTAGAGCTCTTGTAAACCTTTACAGCCCTCTACCCAACAGCCTTGCGCTTAGCAACTATAGCCTCTGACCGTTGGTATTCTTTCACAGCTTCATCTTAAGCCTCGACCATTTGAGTGTTCAAAGATGATAGTTGAACCCTCAATAACTCAACCTCTTTATCCTTCATCGTGAAGAAAGATTATAGTTCGACAGTCAAAGAATGATGCTCTTCCATTTGTCTATTGATCTTAAGGAAGTGCTAAGTCATTACTCTGGAGGAAATACTAGCCTAAAGCAAAATAAAAACTAAGTTAGAAAGCTTGGGACCTTAAAATTAACCAAAAAGAAAGTATCAAGAGTAAAGAAGTTACCTTGGCCTAAAGCTCTTCCACCATATGGTCCATAACCTCAAGGGTTTCAGCACCTAGTTCGACCCTTTCCCAAGGTGGGATGCCCCTAGTCAAGTACTGCCCAGTGACCTAAGCACTCCCCATTATTGAGTCATTTTTTATGAACAAATTGGAGAAATGCATCACTACCTGAAGATGATTTGAGCCCCAAAACCATGCTACCTAAAAGAACAACAGAAGAGGGAACATCAGCAAAAGTCACCACTGGGAGTGGAAGAGGAACACTAGCCTAGCCCTCAACAAAAGCAGAACGATGCTTCCTCTTATCAGATCGGTGACTGCTGGTGCATTCATCAATTTTCTTCTTCTTCGTCCGATTGATTTCTTTTAATACTTGGACATGGCTAGGAGGCATTTCTGTACAAGTAAGCTAAGCATAAGAATTCAAATGATAAGTAAAAAATGAATCAACGGAAACTAAGGAAGAATACCCTTGTATGGACAAAGATCATGCCTAGCTAAATTACTATTACTTTAAAGCTCGATAGCTTCTATAGCTCCTTGTACGATATCCCTAATATCTACCTCATCTGAATTGCTAAGCTCTAGATGAAGGCACTTTCTTAGAATGGTCACGTCTCATGTCTGCAGAACCTCAAAATCTCTATTGTTCTAAATGAAGAAAAATCCATTCTTTTAGTTTTTGATGAGGACTGGATATTTTTCTCACTACCTTCCTCTCGGCGCTTTGCTTAAGGCATACTTAACCATGCTCCATGTGGAGACTAACATTAAAGATATTCCAGAAAAGGTTAAAAGTAGGATAAACCCCAAACTTGTGGCAAACATATACAAAACCTACCAACAGGTGGTTAAACTTCAACACCAGCTGAAAAATAGCTATGCGATAATAGTTGAGAATAAATCTAATGAAAGGGTGAAGAAGGAATCTAAGACCCACCCTCAAGGAATGAGGATGCTTAGCGTTTAATCGTCTATGTCTCATCCTCCAAGCCGAAACCACTAGGCCATGACACTTGGTGTCTCATCCTCCGAGCCCCACCGTGTCCGAGACTAGTGGGTCGGGACACTCCTAGTCTCGGCCAGCTCGTTGTAACGAGCGCGCAATATTGTCAAGGTGTGTGCATACTGTTGAGATCAAAATATCAAGGTGCACACATCCTACTGAGACCACATTCTTGAGGTGCATGCATGCTTCTTAGACCACAACACTGAGGTGCACGCATGCTTCTTAGACCATGGTGCCAAGGTGCACATGGGGCCAAGATCACGCTACTAAAGTGTGCATGCTGCCAAGACCACACTACCGAGGTGCGCTTACTGTCGAGACCACGCTGCTGAGGTGCACTTGTTGCCAATACCACACTACTGAGGTCCGCATCCTGTCGATTCCACTCTACTGAGGTGTGCATGCTGTCGAGACCACGCTGTCGAGGTGCACACATGGTGCCGAGATCACATTGTCGAAGTGTGCATGCAACCGAGACCAGCACAGTTCCAGACCAGTCGGTTGAGATCGACACTGTAATACCCATGTTCTAAAAGTAAGGATAAATAAGTAATTTGATAGATATTACATAGAATTAAAATAATATATATATATATATATATATATGAAAGATTTATTATTGAATGAAATAATTCTTTTGGAAAAAAACAGACAGTGTGTGTGGTTACAAAGAAGGACAAAGAAGAAAGAAAAAAATAGGTCAACACCTGGACGTTCAGGTGTTGTCACACAATTTTAAGTAATGCATGATTGACAACAAGGGCATATGGTGGTACTTTGAAACGGTTTTTAGTATTAAATTTAGTTTTTTTTTATTTTGTATTTTTCTTGTCAAATCCCGTTTGGTTTTCTTCTTTCTTCAATTCAAATTACTCACTTTCTTGAAGCACCTAGGGACTCAAAGAAAAGTTGAAAGATTGAAATTTTGAAAATTTTACGGGAGAATTTTAAAGAGATTCGAGGGAAGCTTTAAGAAAAACAAAAAGTAATGTGAATTTTATTTTTGAAATTATGCATACATGAAATTACCCAGAATTTGATGTAGAAATTTAAAGGGGATGAATTATGGAAGAATTGAAGAATAAATTAGAAATTTTAATAAAAATATTATGTTAGGTGTTGACGATCAGCAATCAGGTGAAATTGCTGAAAAAAGCAGGAAAGGCAAGAAAGTGATCCACAGGTAGCTTTAAAGCGCTACGTGGTAAGTTAGATTTACTTTTAGTAATCGAAACCAAGGTGAATTACAATGATTTAAGGAGGTATGTTCTATTATATATGAAAAATTGATTATTTATTGATTAGGAATTGGAAAATGTGTTGAATATTAATTATATGAGAATTTATATTTTAGATAGGATGGATGAATGAAAATCATACTGAGAAGTTTTATGGAATTTTTGAAAAACATGATTAAAAAGTGGATATGATATATAAGGAGATGATTTAATAAATATGATAAAGATAATAATTTTGAGAAAGAGCCGGATAGCTAAATTTAATGTTTGAATGTATGCTTGTTTTCATATTATTGCTCATATGCGTAAAATAAAAGACCAGGAAGGTAGTTGGTCTGCTTGTTTTCATATTATTGCTCATATGCATAAAATAAAAGACCGAGAAGGTAACCAGTCTAACTAAAAATAAAAGAACCGAGAAAGCAGTTGGTCTAGCTTAAAATAAAAAAACCGAAAAGGCAGTCGGTCTAGCTGAAAACAAAAGAATCGGGAAGATAGTCGGTCTAGCAGAAAATAAAAGAACTGGGAAAGCAGCCAATCTAGCTGAAAATAAAAGAACTTGGAAGGCAGTCGGTCTAGCTGAAACATGTTGACATGTGGGAAGACGTTCCCAGATTATAATATGAAATGATCTAATGAGAAAGAAAAAAAATTTAAATTCATGCATTGCATTTGTTTTAATTATTGAGATACTAAAGCATCAGTCTTGATTATGATATGATTGATAGACAAATGAGTCTCACAGAGAGATAGATATGATGAGAAAGACATATGATAGTAAGATATGATAAAAATTGATTTGCTTAATTGATTATATTCTGTGAACCTCATAACGAGGTAAATAATGATGTTGAATTGATAGTCTCACGATGATTAAATATATGAGAAGAAAAATTGATATTTGTGATGATTAATTTAAGAAGAGATTGGTAAATAGTTGAAATTATGATATGAGTAGTGATAATAGAATGTTATTATTCAATTATATGAGATGATAGATAAATAAATATTGGAAGATTATTTGAAAGATTGAATTATAAGATGTGGCTGGAAGTATATAATCGAGTATTTCTAGTAAATTAATTCACTGAGCTTGTGAAGCTCACTCCTCAGTATTAAATAATTTCAAGAAGTGGGCAGGACAAATAGATTGGTGAGTTGAGATTCAGACTGAGTCATTATCTGTAAGCCATGTGGTCCATATCCTCAGACTAATAGAAAAAAAATATATTTGTAAATATTCATGCATCATATGTTGTATATATTATTTCAGTTGAAACTTTAATAATGTAACTCCCGTGTTGATGGTTGAGGATTGATGTATAGATATATATAAATTTAGTTGATGAATGTTTTTATATTGTTATATATATGTGTCATGCTGAGATTTCAAAATGTGACGACACCGTCTCGGGGGTGGCCAATCTGGGATGGGTCGTTACAATTTTGGTATCAGAGCATTAGTTTTTATTATTCTGTAGATTGCATAAAAAGAAAGAAAGTGGAAGATTAAAATAAATTATATTTTAATGCATAGTTTGAGGATGTTGCGTGGATATGGGAGACCTAGAGTTAGAGATGTTGACCAGAGAGGGCATGGTAGGCTGCCAAATTTTAAATGAGCTGAGGTTGAGATGGAGGCTGAGTTAAAGTGAGTTTCTTAGAAAGGAAAGTGTTGATAGTAAAATTTATACTAGTAGGGATGTGAGAGAATCTGGAGTTGAAAGAGATGAGCTAAGAGAAGCTCTTGAGAAAATGAATGTAACAGATGATAGAGTTGATAATCTATAGCATAGACTTGATGAACAGGATAGAGTAGTGCCTGATGTTATTGTAAATCCAGCAATGGTAGACGTTCAAAAGGGGAAAGGTGAATTTATGCACGAGATGCAGGGAGATTGTTTTGTTAGATATATTAAGTTGAATGCTTTGTCATTTAAAGGATATTCGAATCCTTTTGAGCTTGAGCTGTGAGTAAAATATGTAGAGAGATTATTTGGTATTTTATCAGTGACTGATAGGCAGAGGGTTGCCTTTGCTTCGTTTAAGTTAGAAGGAAAAGCTTTAGAATGGTGGGAGGATACTCTTCCCAAGGTAAGTGCATATGTTGATAGACCCTTAACTTGAAATAGATTTAAGGAGGATTTTTATTTTATAAATATTCTTATATACTTTCAGAGCCCAACAGAAGAGAGATTTCATTTATTTGCTGTAAAATATGTTGACTGTGGCTCAATATGATAGTAGATTTGTGGCCTTGTCAATGTTTGTATCAAAAATGGTAGACATAAAGGCGAAGAAGTGTAAAAGGTTACTAGATGGATTACATTTTGAGATTAGATCTAACTATCTTATATAAGGCATATGAATTATGTTAGGTTGGTAGATATAGTGCTTCAGATTAATAAGGATGTGATGGAATTTAGAGATAAGAGGGATTGGCTAAAGAGGTCTAGATTTGAGGGACCCAGAGGTGGTAGCAGTATGAGTGTATAGGGTGGAAGACCACCCTAGATGGGGCGTTATTTTTCACAAGAAACTGTAATACAGAGTCAGAGGTAAGCCAGACCCATAGTTTCTATAATTCAGAGTAATATTAGTGAAACCCCTAGATTTGGGAGACAGGCTATGAGAACTAGAAGTTACAGTAGATGAGTAAGTATGCCACCAAGGGGAAGTGGTAATCTGATGTATGATCTAGAGGAAAAAAGTTTGTTATAGATGTAATTAGATAGGATATCTGTCTCAGAATATTCCTACTCTGATGTGTTTTGTATGTGGTGAGGGATGACATATTAGTGTAGATTATCTAGTGGGGAAATCTATTGAGATAAGTGCTAGAGGTGTTGGGAGAAGGCAGGTGGAGAGAAGTGGTGGAACAGGGAGTATGCGGGGCATGGGCAGAGGAGTAGTTGTTGAATGAGGGCGAAGTTGACAGATGTAGTCCAGAGAGAGCAAAATTTATGCATTGACCCAGTAGGATGCCTAAGCTACTCCTGATGTTGTTATGAGTACAATATCTATTCTTGATATACATGCTAGATTATTGATTGATCCTAGTGCAACCCATTCTTTTGCACCCAATGTATTTATGAAGTCTATTGATGCATCTATTAATCCTTTGATGCATAATATTATTGTTGAAGTTCCCACTAGAGATAGAGTGATCATTATAAATGTTTACAAGGGTTGTATGATTTGTATCAGTGATAGAGAATTTGAAGTTGATCTATTACCTTTGAATATGATAGGTTTTCATTTGATTTTGGGAATGAATTGGTTGTTGATGTATTACGCTTGGGTTAATTTTTCCAGAAAAAAGTTCAGGATATAGACAAGAGGAATTTAGTTTCAGCAGGAACGTAAGATACTCTCGAACTATCTTATTTTTCTCTGGCTACTAGTAAATAATTAAGGAAAGGATGTGAGGGGTATTTGGCATATGTGGTGGATTTTAGAAATGATATAGAGAGCTGGAAGAAATCTTAGTAGTGAAAGATTTTTTTGATGTATTTTTTGATGAGTTGTCTAGTTTGCCTTTTAGTAGGGAGATTAAATTCTCTGTTGTTGTGATACTAGGTTCATCACATATATTAATAGTACCCTATAGAATGGCACCCACTGAGTTGAGAGAGTTGAAAGTTCAGCTTCAAGAGTTGTTAGATAAACAATTTATTCAACCAAGAGTGTCACCATGGGGAGCCCCTGTATTGTTTGTGAAGAAGAAAGATAGTACGATGATGTTGTGTATAGACTACAAATAGTCGAATAAGATCACTATTAAAAAAAATATCTTTTGCCCAGGATAGATGATTTATTTAAGCAATTACAGAGAGCAAAGGTGTTTTCTAAGATAGATCTGAGGTCAAGTTATCATTAGTTGAAGGTAAAGGATGGAGATGTGCCTAAAACTACTTTTCGGGCACGTTATGGTCACCATGAGTTTCTTGTGATGCCATTTGGGTTAACAAATGCTCTAGCACCATTCATGGATTTAATGAATAGGGTGTTTAAACTATTCCTTGACAAATGTGTGGTTATATTTATTGATGATATTTTGGTATATTCTAAAATTGAGGAACAACGTGTGAAACATTTAGAGATTGTGTTAGAGATTCTTAGGAGAGAGAGATTGTATGCAAAACTTTCTAAATGTGAATTTTGGTTGAATTAATTAACTTTCTTGGGGCATGAAATATCTAGAGATGGTATAATAGTTGATCCACAAAAGGTAGAGGAAATGTTAAGTTGAGAGAGACCAACTAATGTGACTAAGATTAGAATCTTCTTGGGGTTGGCTGGTTATTATAAAAGATTCAGTCAGAATATTTCTATTATTATAGTACTGTTGACTAGATTGACTAGGAAAGAGGTAAGATTTTTATGGTCTAGGGAGTGTGAGAAAAGTTTCCAATTACTAAAGGAGAAATTGACTATAACTCCAATATTGGTGCTTCCTTATAGTAATGAAGGATTTGTGGTGTATAATGATGCATCCCATCAAGAGTTGGGATGTATGTTGATGCAACATGGGAAGGTAATGATATATGCTTCTAGGCAATTGAGGAATCATGAGAGAAATTACCCTACCCATGACTTAGAGTTAGCTGCCATAGTGTTTGCTTTGAAGATTTGGAGACATCATCAGTATGGAGCCACTGGTGAGATATTTACTGACCATAAGAGTTTAATATACTTAAATACCTAGAGAGGGTTGAATTTGAGACAGAGGCATTGGATGGAGTTAATTAGTGATTATGATTGTACGATACATTACCATCTGGGGAAAATAAATGTGGTAGCTAATGCATTGAGTAGAAAATCTACAGGAAGATTAGCTGCTATAAAGAGCCATGGTGTGAATCTGATAGTAGAATTGAGAGATAAGATAATGAACTTGAATATTAGTGATAAATGGGTATTATTAGAAAATATGGTTGTACAGTCATCAATTGTAGAACGCTTATTAGAAATGTAAGGTAGAAATGAGTAAATAGAGAAGATTAAGCATGAAGTGCTTAGTAGAAAGTAACATGATTTCAAAATTAGAAATGATGGTATTTTGGTATTGGAACATAAAATTTGTATTCCTAATGATGTTGAGTTGAGAAATGAGATATTGAGAGAAGCACATAATTCAATGATTTGATGCACCCGGGGAATAATAAAATGTATAGGGGATTGGGATAGAATTCATGGGGGTCAGGATTAAAGAAGGATATAACTGAGTAAATTTTTAGATGATTAATTTGTCAGTAAGTGAAGCATGAGAATAGACATATGGCAAGCTTATTGTATCCATTTCCAGTGCATGAATAGCCATGAGAGAAAATGAATATGGATTTTGTTTCTGGATTTTCTTGTACCAAAGAGGTTTTAATGTTGTGTGGGTGATTGCAGATAGATTATCTAAATCATCTCATTTTCTTCCCATTAATACTACTTAGAGGTTCCTGAAAAGTTAGCTGAACTATATGTAGCTGAGATTGTAAGATTGCATGGGATACCTTTGAGCATAGTGTCAGATAGAAATTCTAGATTTATATCTAGATTCTGAGAGGCTTTCAGAAAACCATCTGTACACAGTTGCAGTTTAGTACAACTTTTCATCATCAAACAGATGAGCAGACAAAAAGGATTTTTAGAGTACTAGAAGATATGTTGAGGAAAAATGTGATGAGTTTCTCAGTGAATTGGGATGCTTACTTGTCATTGATTGAATTTACTTATAATAACCAACAACAATCTAGTATTGGAATGGCACTATTTGAGGCATTGTATGGTAGGAGGTGTAGAACTCCTATATGTTGGGAAGAAGTTGGAGAGAAAAATATATTTGGTCTATAAATTATTCAGTTAACAACTAAGAGGATCAAACTGGTTAGAGAGAACCTTAAGGCAGCACATAGTAGACCAAATAGCTATGCTGATAATAGAAGAAGACCTCTTGAGTTTCAAGTAGGTGATTGGGTGTATTTGAAAATATCTCCATGGAAAGTTGAGTCTGAGGTATGTGAGACCCTATAAGGTTATTGAGCAATAAGGGCTTAAATAGTATTTAAGCCCCTTAATTTACACTTGTTAGGCTCTTTGTTTATACATTTTAGTGGATTCTACTTCACTTTTGTGTTTTCTGTGTTTTTCATAGGGCTTTGACAAAAAGATGACATTTTGGAGCTTTAAGGAATAAAAAGTGAAGGTCTGCAATCCAGCAAGGTGCGCTCGAGCGCACCTCTCTTGTGATCGAGCTCATAGGCACTCGAGCGCACACTTAGAAGGCTCGAGCGTAGACCCATACGATCAAGCGCACATGCACCAGAAGCAGCAGAGCCAGAATTGGAAAGAAGTCTCCGGATCTTAAATTGGAAATTATGGTTTCAGGGTACCCTTAGAGCCCTATATATAGTCTTGTAAAAGACAGAAAACATACCTTTGGATTGAGCTTGAAGTTGTAAGCTTTGGAGAGGAATTGACAACTCATCTCCTCAACATTCTTCGGGTTTTATTTTTCTGTTCTAGTTTAGTTATGGTTATGATGTTTAGTTTACTTATCATTGTAACTAACTTCCTAATAGGGCTCGATTGAAGCCCTAATTATGCTTTCCTATATATATAATCATTGATTGCCTTTGAAAATAACCATGTTATAATGCTTTAATTGATTAATGCCTGTTTTTTTTATTTAAATTCCTCATATGTGTGTGTCTGATCAACGTATGCATGTGGTATGGATCAGTTAGTTAGATCAATTTGGATGACCGAGTCCTAGGTCTGACAATAGTAATAAAAGAAATCCACGTCGGATTCTTGGGTTAATCAACATGGGAAACCAGGAGCGGACCAAGCCCTAGGTTTCATGTGGTTGTCGATTTCCACAAACTTTATGCTCTCTTAAGAAACAACTCAGTATACACCATGTTGAATCCCTTAAGAGAGAAAAGAGTTGGAGTATATACTATGCCTAACTCATTGCTTAGAGAGATCAATAGCCTAAGGAGTGGACTAAGCTCTTAGGTTGACAACCATTAGGTATTCATGATAGGGCTATAACATTGGCACTTTACTTATTAGGAAAGTATGATTAGTAGTGGATATCAAAGCCCTGTGTTCTTATTATTATTAATTCACACTCAACATTTATTTCTATCTTTTTATATTGAGAAACTAATTCTAAATCGAAATTCACTAATCCCTGTGGAGATGATCTCGCACTTCCACACTATGCTACTATTGACCTTGTGCACTTGCAAGTAAAACTGTATGATTATTTGCTTATTTATTTAGGTAGATAAACATACAACAAGTTTTTGGCGCCGTTGCCGGGGATTGCATTAAATTTCTTTCTAGAATTATTTTTGTTTAGTTTAGTAAATTTTCTTTATTCTATTTTATTTCTATCAAATTTTAAGATTCTGTTTTTACCTTTATTTTTGATTAATTCAAAACCTAATCTATTTCCTTTTTGTTTTCTATTTCAAGCACTCCAACAGAACCCTCTATACCACTTACGATCGAGCGCACCCCTCTATGCGTATTTGAGGCAGAGAGTTACCTGGGCAGCAGTGTTGAACTGCTGTATTGAGGTAATTATTACCGATTCATGCACGGGCTTCGATCCAGACATCGAATGTTCTTGCCCCTCGATACCGAGCTTGAGCGGACCATCCGACAAAGGCTTAGAGACAACTCTGAAGAGTTAGAAGAAGAAATTGAGGAGGAAGCACCAATGGTGGAACAGATCGAAAATCAACAACCACCTGAGTGGAAACCGATGAAGTAATCCTTCATCCCACGGAACCTCGATCAGCCATCTTACACTGCTTACCAACCCAAGGCGAAAGGCAACTACTATATATCTCCTCAGATACTCAGTGCACTGACTAACTTTAGGAGCACACCTAATGAGGATCCACACCTGCACCTTGGAGAGTTCTTCGATCTCTGCAAGTTCCAACACATCCGAGGCTTAGACCAAGAAGGAATCAGGTTAATTCTTTTCCCTTTTTCCTTAAAAGATAATGCTAAACTGTGGTACAATTCATTGCCTCCAGTTTCTATCCACACTTAGGAAGAGTTGGCCAGCAAATTCCTAAGGAAATTTTTCCCAGCCCAAAAGACGAGGCAAATGACGAAAGAGATTTAGTCTTTCCAACAAAAGGATGGAGATCTATTCTTTGAGGCATAGGGATATTTCAACGAGTTGCTACTGAAATGCCCACATCACAACCTACCTCATGATAAACTGGTCCAAGCTTTCTATGAAGGTTTAAGTGATACTAATAAAAGTATTGTGAATTCAGGTTGTGGAGGAGTGCTGATGGAGAAAAGCAGCGAAGAAGCCATGGAGCTCTTCGAGACCTTAAGTGAACATACCTAGCAGTTTTCCTCTCGAGGTAGACATATAATCGAGAGCAAAGGTATGTATGAGGTAAACCTAAATGAAGGATCTTCTACCCAGATAGCTGCTCTGGAGAGGAAACTAGATCTGCTAGTTAAAGCCATGGCTGCTCGGAATGCATCACCTAATCCACCAGCGATGCCACTCTAGGTATGTGCGATATGTTCCCAATTTGATTATAATACTGATACATGTCCCTTGTATTCATCTGCAAACTCCGAGCAAACAAACTTTGTGGGACCTAACAACTATCCACCAAAGAACAATTCGTATGCAAACACCTACAACCCTGGATGGCGGAATCACCCAAACTTCTCTTGGAGCAACAATCAAAAAAATTAAGGGCAGTAAAGAAACTTTCAACCTGCAGCCCACTCTATTCCTGAACTAAAGAAGAATGACCTCAAGAGTCTTGTGAGGTAAATAGTAACTCAGCACCAGTAGCTGGTATCTCAACACCAACAGCTGATGACTTCAGACGAACAGTTCATGGAAGAAACAAGACAATTTCGGACTGAGATGAGACAAACCACTGCAAAACATGATCAAGCCATTCAAGGACTAGAGGTACAAATGGGGCAATTGGCCAAGAAATTGAGTAGCAGAAAGCAAGGTGAGCTTCCAACCCAACCACTACCTAATCAAAGAGGACATCAGCAACTTAATGCTGTAACAACCCTAAGAAGTGGTAAGATCATTGGCATTGATAAGCCTGCTCAAGCATCTCCAGACAATGCATCCTTATCTAAGATAAGTAAGAGAAAGTGAATGCACCACCCTTCCCTCAAAGGTTACTAAAACCTAAAAAGGAAACTAAATTGCTTGATATTTTTGAAATTTTAAGAAAAATGGAGATTAACATTCCTTTATTAGATGCAATTAAACAACTTCCTACATATGCTAAATTTTTGAAAGATTGTTGCACTAATAAAAGGAAGTTTCAAGAGCATAAGACAGTAGCTTTGACTGAAGAGGTAAGTGCTGTGCTACTAAGAAAACTGATGAGGACATGGCTAACAAATGGCATATTCCTATTCAAGTTCCAATTGGTCCAGTTACAAGGGCTCAAGCTAAAAGGTTCAAGAAACCATCTTTGGGGGCCCAATGTTGGTATTTTTCTAAGGTTTAAACATGGTTTAAGGTTTAAAAAAGGTTGGAAGAATAAATTTCAGCATGTTAAAGAAGTGCACACAAGTGTGCGCATCACTTTGGGTATGTGTGCACACCTCTATTCAGCAAGACAAAGAAGTGCACACAGCTATGAGAGGTCCAGCTTCAGTGTGCACTATAGCCCTCCTCCTCCTAGGCTACAGTGCCTAGCAAGGGAGGTGTTGGAGGAAGGCCAGTGCCACACCTCTCCCTCACCAAGGCCGCGGCGCCCAGAAAGTGGTGAAAAGGGTGTTTTACCTAGCGCCGCAGCATGCCCTGTTCAGTGCCTAGGCGCTAGGTACACTGAGGCACACATATTCCACTTGATTTAGCCTCTTGTTAAGTGCGTGGGTGTAAGGTTAAAACATATAGCATCACTTAGGATTGATGGAGGGCCATGGTTGATTGGTCATCAAGATTTAAGGGTGGAGAATGACACTCAAGATTGAACAAGAAGTTGGTGCACTATATAAAGGGTCACCTAGGTTCAATCTCATGATAGAATGAAATGTGAAAGACATTGTGACAAGACACAAGAGTGTGTTTGAATAAGAGAATTATGTGAGAGTGCAAAGACATAGATATATAAGAGGAACTCATTGGAGAGGCTGGTTGTAAAGAGAGAGATTAGTATATAAAGTGATTAGGTCTTTCTTGTTCTCTTCTTTGTTCCTTCAAGAACTTGAGCTTCTTGAAGAGGGTTATTGTGATTATAAAAGAACCATTGAGATTTAGTGCAGAGATTTCAGAGAAATTCATGGGGACATAGGCTATTATCGAACCTCGATAACAAATCGCTTGTCTTCTTTCTTTGCTTTCGTGTGCTGTTTCTTTTCTTTACAAGTCATTCTAGACTTGGGTGTTTGGAAGATCATCACCTGAGTATCTTGTCAAGATGATTTCCAATAGTGGTATCAGAGCTAGAGGAGATACCACAACAGTGGTATCAGAGCTTGCACAGCTGGGTAGCGGAGCAAGAAGAGAAGGTGTCGGAGCAAGACTCCAAGAATCGGAGGTCAACTTCTTGGGTGATTCAATAACGGAGTTAAGATCTACATCTAATCATGTTCTTGAGGGTGATTCAAGAACGGAGTAAAGATCAATATCTAATCATGTTCTTGAGGTTGATTCAAGAACGGTATTGAGATCAATCTTCGATCTGTGTTCTTGAGATTTAGAAGAAGTTGGAAAGCATTTATGGGTGCTGCATAAATCAATGGATCATCTCCGTAAGATGGGTTTAAATATCGGTATTGAGAAGTTTGATCGAAAGGGAGATTTTTCCCTATGGAAGCAGAAGATCAAGGCAGTTTTAGTGCAACAGAAAGTGGACTTGGCTATTGGAGAAGATGCTGTTTTTCCAGCAAATGTCACGGAGGACCAGCAGAGTGAAATAAAGAAGATGGCATACAGTACCATCTTCTTGCACATGTCGGATAATGTCACAAGGGAGTACGAAGACTCGAAAGATCCAGCTGCAATATGGAAGAAACTAGATGAGTTGTTTCTTGCCAAGACTCTTCCGGATAAGAGTATCTTCGTAAACAAATCTTTGCTTTCAAATTTGATCCTAAGAAAGAGTTGCAAGATAATCTTGATGCCAAGATGAGGAGTGCATCAAGTGGAAGAAGGTTGTTCATTAAAATAAATCCAGCAACTTGGTATGGCAGTAACATACATGGCTACTATCGGGACAGAGGTAGAGGAGAGAGCCATGGGAGAGTTCACAGCAACATACATGGCTACTACCAGGACAGAGGTAGAGGAGAGAGCCATGGGAGAGTGCACAACAACATGTATGGCTACTACCGGGACAGAGGTAGAGCAGAGAGCCATGGGAGAGTGCACAACAACATGCATGGCTACTAATGGGACAGAGGTAGAGAAGAGAGCCATGAGAGAGTGCACAGCAACATGCATGGCTACTACCATAATAGAGGTAGAGGAGAGAGCTATGGGAGATGTTTCTACTGCCATAAAGAGGGTCATGTCAAGAAAGATTGCAAGAAAATGACAAGGGATAGAGGAGGAAGTCATACCAAGAATGGAGAGGCTTCCGTTGCCAAGGAAGAACAGCAAGATGATGATGTTCGTGTTGTGTGCTTAAGTGTGAGCAAGGGGTAAGAAGGCAGCGGGAAATGGATCTTGGATTCCGAGTGCACTCATCACATGTGCTCTCACCGGAATTGGTTCAAGAATTTTAATGAAACTAATGATGAAAAGGTTTTCTTAGGGAATGATATTTCTTACCAAGTGAGGGGCACAGGAGACATCCAGGTAAAGATGTTTGATGGAATGACAAGGCTACTGGAGAATGTGAGGTATCTCCCAGATTTGAGGAGGAATTTGGTCTCACTGGGGTAACTGGATTCCATAGGGTATACATACAAAGTGGAGGGAGGAAAAATCAAGGTAGCTAAGGGATCTTTGGTAGTGATCAAAACAGCAATGAAAGATGGTCTCTATGAGATGATCGGAGACACGGACATCAAGGATCAAGCAGCAAGCTTGATGGCTGAGATGGATAAGGCAGTTCTTTGGCATAAATGCTTGGGATATATAAGCGAAGAAGGGCTGCAAGTTCTTAGCAAGAATGGGTTACTTGATGGTGACAAGGTAGAGAGACTCAATTTCTGCAAGGGCTGTGTTCTTGAGTAGCAACATTTGGTCAGCTTCAACAACGGAGTGCACAAGTCTAAGGGCATTCTTGACTATATTCATGCGGACCTTTGAGAACCAGCAAGGACACCAACATAGGGAGGTAACTTTTAATTTTTATCTTTAATTGATGATTATTCAAGAAAAGTTTGGGTTTATTTGGTTAGAAATAAATCAGATGCTTTGAATAAGTTAGTGGTGTGGAAAAAGCTGGTGGAGACTCAAATGGGTAGAGTAGTTAAGGGGATAAGAACCGATAATGGCTTAGAAATTTTTAACCAATAACTTGATCAATTCTGTAGGTTAAATGACATTCTAAGACATACAACGGTTGTGAAAACTCCTCGGCAAATTGTAGTTGCTGAAAGGATGAATAAGACCCTTATAGAAAAGGTTAGGTGCATGTTAGATGGATTCGGATCACCCAAATGTTTTTGGGGGAAAGTGGTGTTTACTGCTGCGTATTTGGTTAATAGATCACCCTCTAGGATTGTGTACCATAAGACTCCTGAGGAGATATAGAGTGGAAAACCCCCTGAGTTGGACAACCTTAGGCTTTTTGGGTGTGCTGTGTTTGCACATCAAAAGGATGATAAGCTTAGCCCAAGATCTAGAAAATATGTGTTTCTAGGATATGGGGAAGGGGCTAAGGGGCATAGGTTGTGGTCCTTAGAGAAAGAATGATTGAGATTCATAATAAATAGGGATGTTTTTTTTTTAATGAATTGTTATTTTCCTATTTAGAGAGAAGTAACCCTGCAAAGGCTAGTAACCAAACCAGTTCGGTATTTGTGGAGCATAGCATCAAGGAAAATTCGGTTCAGGTAGAGCCCATTGATGAATGCCAAGCTTAGGACACTTATGAGGAGGCTGAACTGAAAGAGGATGATGCAAGGAATCGGAAGGACTATCAACTCATAAGAGACCGGGAAAGAAGGCTGGTCGGACCACCTTCAAGATATGGTTTTGCGGATGCTGTCGATGCAGCAGCTCCTTGGACAGAAGGAGAGATGAGTGAACAAGAGACTTACATTGATGCCATGGGATGTAAGGATTCGCCAAGATGGAAGCTAGCTATGGAGGAAGAAATGGATTCTTTGAGGAAGAACAACTTCTGGGAATTAGTGCACATTCTAGGAAAACAGAGAGTTGTGGATTGTAAGTGGGCTTACAAGATCAAAGAAGGGTACTCTCCAGGAGATGAAGTCCGAAACAAGGCTAGGCTGGTGGTGAAGAGGTTCACATAAAGGAAAGGCATAGATTTCATAGAAACCTTCTCACCTATATAGAAGGTGGATGAAGTGGTGATTATCCTCATCTATGCCAATGATATGCTGTTGGTTTGGAACAACAGGAAGATGATGAAAAGGTTTACATCTCAACTCAATGAGGAGTTCGAGAGGAAGGATCTCAGCTTTGCACAAAAGATCCTTGGTATAAGAAAAATTTGGGAAAGGGAGATAAAAGGGTTGAAGGTTTCTCGGTCTTCTATGAAAGATGGTAAACCAGTGAAGGTTCCCCTTGCTGGTCATTTCAAGTTCTCCAGCGAACATTGTCCTATAATGGATGATGAGAAGAAGGAAATGGTAAAGGTCCTTTACTCTAGTGTAGTTGGACCAGTCATATCCATGATGGTAAGCACTAGACCCAACATTTCTCAGGCATTGGGTGTTCTCAGCAGATTTGTGAGTAATCCCGGAAAAGAGCTTTGGCTTGTGATGAAGTGGCTGTTGAGGTATTTGAAGGCTCGGTTGCAGTCGGTGGTAGCACTCTCAACAACAGAGGCAGGATACATAGTGGCTTCGAAAGCCATAAAGGAGGCTATGTGGTGTAAAGGGTTGTTGGATGAGTGGATGGTCCTAAAAGAACAGGTGGTGGTGTCTTCGGATATCCAAAGTGCGTGGCACTTGTGGAGGAATTCAGTGTTCCATGAGAGGACAAAGCATATGGATGTTTGGTATCATTACATTCCGAAAAATGGTACGAAAGAATGCATTCATGTTGACAAGAAGGCCATGGAAGAAAGTCCTACAGATTTAGGTACCAAGGTTATACCTCTAAGTAAGTTCAATCATTGCCTTGGACTTCTTAGGAATGGAGTTGGTTGATTGATGACTCAAAATGAGTTTGGATCCTGAAGTTCTCTACACAATGGTTCGAGTTTAAATGCTTAGACAAAGGTAGAAATTGTTGGTATTTGTCTAGGTTTAAACATGGTTTAAGGTTTAAACAAGGTTGGAAGAATAAATTTCAGCATGTTAAAGGAGTGCACACAAGTGTGCGCATCACTTTGGGTGTGTGTGCACACCTCTATTCAGCAAGACAAAGAAGTGCGCACAACTGTGAGGGGTCCAAATTCAGTGTGTACTGTAGCTCTCCTCCTCCTAGGCCACAGCGCCTAGCAAGGGAGGTGCTGGAGAAAGGCCAGCACCGTACCTCTCCCTCACCAAGGCCGCGGTGCCCAAAAAGTGGTGAAAATGTGTTTTACTTAGCACCGCAGCATGCCCTGTTCAGTGCCTAGGCGCTAGGCACACTGAGGCACACATATTCCACTTGATTCAGTCTCTTGTTAAGTGTGTGGGTGCAAGGTTAAAATGCACAACATCACTTAAGATTGATGGAGGGCCATGGTTGATTGGTCATCAAGATCTAAGGGTGGACAATGACACTCAAGATTGAACAAGAAGTTAGTGCACTATATAAAGGGCCACCTAGGTTCAATCTCATGATAGAATGAAATGTGAAAGAAATTATGACAAGACATAAGAGTGTGTGTGAATGAGAGAATTATGTGAGAGTGCAAAGACACAGACATACAAGAGGGACTTATTGGAGAGGCTGGTTGTAAAGAGAGAGATTAGTATAGAAAGTGATTAGGTCTTTCTTGTTCTCTTATTTTTTCCTTCAAGAACTTGAGCTTCTTGAAGAGGGTTGTTGTGATTGTAAAAGAGCCACTGAGATTTAGAGCAGGGAGTTCAGAGGAACTCACAGCGACGTAGGCTATTGCCGAACCTAGATAAGAAATTACTTGTCTTCTTTCTTTACTTTCGTGTGCTGTTTCTTTTCTTTACAAGTCATTCTAGACTTGGGTGTTTAGAAGATCATCACTTGGGCATCTTGTCAAGGTGATTTCCAACCCCCAAAGATGATGCTATATATGATCCACAAGGCTGGGTTTCCATAATTCAAACTTTGGAATAATCTTGTAAATCTTAGTGTCCCAAAATTGGAGACTTACTCGTTTTGGTTGGCTCATCAAGGAAAATGGCTAGCTACAAATTTTACTTATTATTTTTTTTTTAAATTTTTTCCTTATTAATTTAATTGCTGAATTATAAGGCTTGCATGCCAAGTTAGATACTTTCCTTATTTGGATTTTAGGTTACCAGAATTCTATTTAGGTTTATTTCCTATTTCATAGTTTCCTATTCCTACCAGAATTCAATTCAGGTTTATTTCCTATTACTTAGTTTTTCTTTTTCTAATTGGTTATGAATTCTCATGTATTTAAATAGCCATTGGCTTTTTGGAAGAAAACGATTCAGATTTGATTCATATTTTTGGAGAAAAAATTCTCTTTGGTTTTTTTAGAACTTTTGAACTTATCGAAGTTTCCGTGGTGTTTGTCTTTGACTTATCAATCAATCCTTCCATAATTGATTATGGTGTCTTCATTATACCAAGGTTCTTGCTTCAATATAAGCAACGGGTTGCGTCCTCACATAAATTTGCTTCTAGACGATCTTGGAAGTCTTCTTGATCCATCAAGTTCTTAGTTCTTGGCGTGGATCATATCAGTTGGTGTCAAAGCCTTCTAGTTACAGGTTTACTTATCTTTCATTTTGATTCATTAAAAAAAATGTGAAAAAAATGAAATTAAAAAAAAAAAAGAATGAATTTCCAATTTAGAAAAATAAATGTGAAAAAAAGGTGTATGATATTTATATTAAATCCTTTCAATTCTTGTTTCAATTTCTCATATTTGTTTTCTTATATTCTAGCCTTTAAATCCAAATTTCTTTGTGAGTTATTGCTGGAAACTTTGATACTTGTTCGATTAGTTTGATAAGAACTTATAGAGGATTATTACGAGTGGAAAAAGGCAAGAGTGGTGTGCACATAAGAGGGTAAAAGCCAATATGATTTTTGTGTAAAAACACGAGTGAAATTGAGTGACTCATTCTTTGAGTGAAACACGTGAAGGAGTGTGTGAGGTCATTTTTTTCTTTTTTTTCTAACTTTGTTTTTGTAGCAAACATGTCAGACAACAAGAACAAAAATAATTCCGGAGATACGTCGGGAGAGGGTGATCCGAAGTTGCTCATGGAGGCTTTAATGGGTGAGATAAGGAGAGTATTGAGAACAGAGATGGAACAGGTTCATGAGCAGATAGATTGGGTAGAGAATGCACATGTCGGGCAGCAACAAAATGGTCCTAATGTGCGTAGGAGGGAGAGAGTTCAACCTAGGGGAGAGAGAGTTGAAGATGAAGAGTATTATGGGAATGGATTTGATGAAGAAGATGATCGGGAATCAGTTGTTAGCCATAGGAGATTTGGTGGTCGAGGTAGAGAAGCTAAGAATCAGGAAGATAATAACTTAGGTAGTATTAAGATGAAGATTCCATCTTTTCAAGGCAAAAACGATCTTGAAGCTTACCTTGAGTGGGAGAAGAAGATAGAATTAGTATTTGATTATCATAATTATTCCAAGCTTAAAAAGGTTAAACTTGTGGCCATTGAATTTTTTGACAATGCGATTGTTTGGTGGGATTAACTAGTGTTAAATAGAAGGAGAAATAGAGAGCGTCCAATTGACACTTGGGATGAGATGAAAACCTTAATGAGGAAATGGTTTATTCCAAGCCATTACTACCGTGAGTTTTACCAAAAATTGCAAAGTCTTACACAAGGTAGTTGGAGTGTGGAGGATTATTATAAAGAGATGGAAGTAGCTATGATCCGAGCAAATGTAGAGGAGGACTGATAGGCTACTATGGCTAGGTTCTTGGCTGGAAATCAAGGTAAAACTGACTCTTCCACCACTAGAAATCATAACATTAAGTGTTTTAAATGCCAAGGCAGGGGTCACATAGCAAGCCAATGTCCGAATGAAAGAGTTATGGTATTACGAGATAATGGTGAAGTTGAAACCGAGGGCGAAGAAGATACTGAATCTATGCCACCATTGGAGGATGCAAGTGATGAGGAATATGTTGCCCAAGGAGAATTGTTGGTTGCAAGGAGAGCTCTAAGTGTGTAAATCAAAGAAGATGATGAAGTACATCGAAAAAACGTCTTTCATACTAGATGCCACGTGCAAAACAAGGTATGTAGTGTGATTATTGATGGAGGTAGTTGTACAAACGTTGCTAGCACTGCAATGGTTAAGAAATTAGGACTGCCAACAATTAAACGTCCTCGACCTTACAAGTTGCAATGGCTCAATGATAGTGGTGAAGTGAGGGTGAAGAAACAGGTGTTAGTTTCCTTCTATATTGAAAAATATGAAGATGAAGTTTTGTGTGATGTAGTTCTGATGCAAGCTAGACACTTGTTACTAGGCCGACCATGGCAATTCGATCGACGTGTTAAGCATGATGGTTTCACCAACAAATATTTGTTTGTAAGAAATCAAAGAACAATCACTCTAGTTTCTTTGACACCAAGGCAGGTTTATGAAGATCAAGTGAGGTTACAAAAAGAGAGTGAGAAAAAGAGAATGAATGAAAATTAGAAAGAGAAAATGAGAGAGGCTGTAAAAATTGAGAGAGAAAATAAGATAGTTGATTCGGCCATTGAGAGAAAAACAAATTTCTATGCAAGAACAAGTGAAATAAAAAGAGTGATGATTTTAAATCATCCAATGATTGTACTTTTGTACAAAGAGGCGTTAAACACTAACCAATTTGACTCATCTTTGCCTAGTTCTATTGTTTCTCTTTTATAGGAGTTTGATGATATATTTCCCGAAGAGATTCCACATGGCTTACCTCCTATTCGAGGAATTGAACATCAAATTGATTTCGTGCTCAGTGCTACAATTCCAAACCGACCAGCCTATCGAAGCAATCCCGAGGAGACAAAGGAGCTGTAAAGGCAGATTAGTGAATTGATGGAAACGGGGTACGTAAGAGAAAGCATGAGCCCGTGTGCTGTTCCGGTGATTTTGGTTCCTAAAAAGGATGGGATGTGGAGAATGTGCGTTGATTTCCGAGCAGTCAACAATATAACGATAAAGTATCGACATTCTATTCCTTGTTTAGATGATATGCTAGATGAACTGCATGGTGCATGTGTATTCTATAAAATTGATTTAAAAAGTTGATATCATTAAATAAGAATGAAATAGGGTGATGAATGGAAAACTGCTTTTAAAACGAAATATGGTTTATTTGTTTGGTTAGTTATGCTATTTGGACTAATAAATACACCAAGTACCTTCATGAGATTAATGAACCATGTTTTGTGAGCTTTTATAGGCAGATTCGTTGTTGTTTATTTGGATGATATTCTCATTTATAGCACAAACTTAGATGATCATGTTGTGCATTTAAAATCAGTTTTGGATGTGCTTAGAAAAGAGAAGTTATTTACTAACTTGAAGAAGTGCACTTTTTGCACCGATAAGCTTGTGTTTCTTGGTTTTGTTGTGAGTGCACAAGGAATACAGGTTGATGAAGAGAAGATCTGTGCGATCAAAGAGCAAGAGAAGGCCTTCTAATTGATCAAAGGTCACCGATAGCTGATTTTTTAACCCGAATATTGGGTTTGGTTACACATGAGGAAAGAAATATTTCCAGCACAAAGGTGTTCAAAGTTACTTCCTAAAGGAGATGGGCCTTTTTCTGTCCTTGAGCGCATCAATGACAAGGCATATAAATTAGGTTTGCCAGGTGAGTACAATGTTAGTACCACTTTCAATGTTTCTCATTTAAGACCTTTTGATATAGGTGATGATTTGAGGACAAATTCTTTTCAAGAGAAGGGGAATGATGAGGAAACGGCTAACAAATGGCATTTTCCTATTCAAGTTCCAATTGGTCCAGTTACAAGAGCTCAAGCTAAAAGGTTCAAAGAAACTCTCAATGGGCTGATTCAACACATTTGGGCTAAAACCGTCTTTGGGGGCCCAAGGATGATGCTATATGTGATCCACAAGGATGGGTTTCCATAATTCAAACTTTGGAATAATCTTGCAAATCTTGGTTTCCCAAAATTGGATACTTACTCGTTTTAGTTGGCTCATCAAGGAAAATGACTAGTTGCAAATTTTACTTATTACTTTTTTTTTTTAAAAATTGTTTCCTTATTAATTTAATTGTTGAATTATAAGGCTTCCATGCCAAGTTAGGTACTTTCCTTATTTGGATTTTAGGTTACCAGAATTCTATTTAGGTTTATTTCCTATTTCGTAGTTTCCTATTCCTACTAGAATTCTATTTAGGTTTATTTCCTATTTCTTAGTTTTTCTTTGTCTAATTGGTTACGAATTCTTATGTATTTAAATAGCCATTGGCTCTTTGGAAAAAAACAATTCAGATTTGATATACTTTTGGAGAAAAAATTCTCTTTGGTTCTTTTAGAACTTCTGAACTTATCAGAGTTGTCGTGGTGTTCATCTTCGACTTATCAATCAATCTTTTCATAATTGATTGTGGCGTCTTCATTATACCAAGGTTCTTGCTTCAATATAAGTAACAGGTTGTGGTCTCACATAAATCTGCTTCTAGATGATCTTGGAAGTCTTCTTGATCCATCAAGTTTTTAGTTCTTGGTGTGGATCATATCAAAAAGTACCCCCAAAGCTAAAAGATCCGGGTAGTTTTACTATTCCTTATACACTAGGTGACCAGCTGTTCAAGCATGCACTATTGGATCTAGGGGCAAGTGTCAATCTACTACCATACAGTGTATTCAAGACACTAGGGTTGGGGGAACTTCAACCAACCTCTGTCACTTTGCAACTGGCTGACAGAAGCATCAAATGACCAAGAGGTATTCTCGAGGATGTTTTGGTAAAAGTAGGTAAATTTATTTTATCCACCGATTTCATTGTATTAGATATTGAACAATGTACTATGCCATTACCTCTACCCATCATCTTAGGAAGACCCTTTATGATAACTACTGATACAAATATTAGTGTAAAAAAGGGCATTGTCACTATGAAGGTAAATGATGAGGAGATAAAATTCAAAATATTTAATACATTAAAATTAACCAAAGATGATAATGAATGTTCTAATGTAAGCTTAATGCAAGGTGTTTCTGAGCAAGTTTCTTAGGTCTATCACAGTGATCCATTGGAGACCACCCTCAACCATGGTGTCACAAGATTGGATAATGAGCCAGAGAATGACAATGTGATTAAGGACATCAATAAAGCTATGCACCCCTTTAAGGACACACAAAAGCTTCCAAGTAAGTATATCCCTCCAGTTGAACCACCTGAGCCTACTAATATCACTTTTCTCTCTTCTATTGTCTTGGCACCAAAATTAGCGATGAAGCAGCTATTTAGAGCACTTGAACCACCTGAGGTGGGCTCTAAGTGCTCCCTTCAAAGAGAGTAGCATTGAAGCCACTATAGAGAGCGCTTAAGCAATTTTCACTTTCACAAACCTATAGCTCAAGCGCCTCTATCAAGGTTAGTGGTACTGAGGTCACTAAAGTATGGTATGGTTGTATTATTCTAAACTCATTATTCTAATCCTAGTAAGATTTAATTTTTCTATATATGCTGCTATGCGCTCGAGCGCACCACACCACACAGTGTGATCGAGCGCACCTTCACCCTGTGCTCTAACCCCCACCATAAGTGCGATCGAGCGCACTTCAACATACACTCAAGCGCAATCGAGGCAGAGAAGGCACGTGAGGGTTTTTAAACCCATTTAACTCACAAACCCTAATTCACCCAACACTACGCTCTAGTGCACGTATCCTCGCTGTCTATCGCACACACACTTGCCTACCAGAATCTTACTTCACACCAAGATCTCATAACCACCACTCCACCAAAATCGCCACCTTACCACCGACCAAACTTCCTATTACCAACACAACTATCTCCTTACACAACTCTACACCTTCTTCAAGACAGAAAAGCTATGCACAACCCATTTTATGAAAATCACCTGCACCATCACACACTAGTTTTTTACTTATCTTTTTCCTCCTATTATGTGTTTATCTTGTGTGTTGATTGATTATTTTCATGTCTACATGAGGTTGGGATCAAGTTCGAGTGTTTTTTACAGCTTCTAGTTTTTGTTGCACGTCACCTATTCGATCTATTGCCTGAGCAAGTGCGCTCGAGCGCTAGCACTTTATGATTGAGCACAACTCAACTTGTGCGATCAAGTGCAGATTAAACTGCAATCGAGCACAATCACACCAGAAGCTACACTATTTTTCCTAAAGCACATGGCCTCCAGTTCCCAAGCCTCCAGCAGTCACTCCTATTCTACCTGGCCTAGTTTCGAGCAGCGCGAAATCCTGTTCTAGACTATGTTCAATATTGATGAGGACTTCAAGAGTTTGGACGCCACGAGATGGACGGTCCAAGAGTTCAAGACCCGGGGTCTTAAGTGGCTATTCAAACCAGTCTGTTCGACGGCTTACACTAAATTTGTGGTCAGTTTCTATGAGAACCTGACTTATGACTGTAGCCGACCAGAGATCTTATCCTCCTCAATCTAGGGCAGATACATAGAGCTGACCACCACAGACATAGCCACTGCCCTCCACTGCTGTGATGAGTTCCCTTCGGAGGACAACCATATGGAGGAGTAGCCAGACCCATTTCCTCTGCTCCACATCATCGATGACTTGTGTGCGGGCTAGTATGTGGACCGACATAACAATGCGGGGAGCCGGTCGAAGTTACCTCCCCACTTGTGGTTCGTGGACTCCATCCTCCAGCGTAATGTGTGCCCTCTAGGGCACAAGATTCAGAGGAGGCATCAGTTCCTACAGGCCCTCTATGCCTTTCATCGGGGTCACTAGTACTCCATACCAGCCGCCATATGGAGTCAGATACACAAGTTCTAGGACAATGTGCTTAGCTGTCAGACCACCATGGCTAATGCATAGGGGCTCCCTTTCCTTTTCTTGTTCAGCCACATCTTCAAGAAGAAGGGGATCAAGGGCTCCTCTATCGATAGACCAGTAAGCGACCATCTGTTCTTCGGGAGGGCCCAGTGGAGCCTCAACCAGTCCCACATGCACCGATGACCCCGGGTGCATGTTCTACTTGATGAGCCTGTGGCTGATGATCTGATGGACACAGAGCATCACACAGAGAGCCTTATTTGGGAGGAGGACCAGCCAGACATGGGGTCCATAGAGTACTAGTACCTTCTCAAAGAGCTGTCCTCTTTCCGTTGCAAGCTCTCCGATATCTGTCAAGAGGATAGAGAGGCGACCCATCTGATCCGTTAACAGATAGATGGTTTGGAGGCACATTTTGCATGACAAGAGGTGATGCTACAGGCCATCCTCGATTACCTACCTTCTGCACCTGATACCTCTTCGACTGCACCACTCGATGACCAGCAGTGAGAGGATACCCTGTCTGGCTAGAGACGTAAAACTTAACGCTCATGGAAGGCACCCCACAGCAAATCATTTTCATTATAGTATTTTATTTTCTTGTTAGTATTTATGATTATTTAGCTGTTTATTTTCCATATTTCTTGTTTTCCAGCACAACGTTCGTTTTTCTTTTTCAGGAATATAGTGCGTGCATCCAGTTCAAGTTTAAGGGCGTGCCATGAGCCATGCCAGCCATCTAGTTCTTCATCTCCCAGGTCAGATATTTCCATGTCACTCACACATTGAGGACAATGTGTATATTAAGTTTGGGGATAGAGGGAAAACCCGTGCACACACTATATCTCCCAGTTATTTTTTTTAAACAAAGATAAATGCATGTTCATTTTGTTTTAAAAATTTTGGTTGATTTAAAATATGATAAAACTTCATTAGTAAGCTTAAAATCTAGAACACATAGTTTAGTATTAAGAATTTTAAAAGTTAGTTACCTACCTCAAGGCACTTAAGAATTCACAAGTTTGATCTAAATATGACATGAGCACAGTAGCACACAATTGTGTGGGGTATGGCATATAATTTTTATGTATATGTTTCCATGACCTAACTGTAATCAAATAACTTGTTAGATAAACACATTTGGCATAGAAAAATAAAGAAAATTTTTTTTTGTCCATCATGCAAAAAGAAAAAAAATAAAGTGCTCCTAACAATCATTGAATAAAATTTCCACTTAGTAACTGGACCTCTTGCCTCAGTAAGCAGTGAGTGTTCACGTCAAAAAGTGGGAATTTCACTTAGCAACATTAAGACCTGTTAGTTCCGTAGCCTTTTTGACTCGAGTTAGTAAGTCTTTAGGGGTGTTTTTACACCTAATGCCCTAAAACCATCTGGTTTGGGAGTCATTGGCTAAATACTTGTTACAAGAATCAATTAGAAAGCTTAATGGAACTCAACATGGCAAAAATCTCATGATGAAAGAAAAAGAAAAGAAGTAAAAACTATGCCATTTTTATTCTATCTGATAAGGAATTCGATGAAGGTTTGGACATCGAAACACTACACATTAAAATTATTTGGAAGTTCCATCTTCTATGTGCTAATTCACCACACACAAATCAAACTCGTGATGCCTTAAACCAACTTTGTGTAAGTAATATGAATTTTTAAAATCTTTATTCATTGTAAAAATGTGTTTTTATTACAAGCTTACTCACGAACGGTCATCATGGTTTTATGTGCAACCCATATTTTTGATATCATGAAGAATGAATTTATCTTTAATTTTGTTTTGATATAGTCTTTCGTTTTGTATTGCTAAGGAACTAGCAATTTGTAAGTTTGGGGGTGTGATAAGTGCTTAAATAGTCATATTTAAGCCCCTTAATTTACACTTGTTAGGCTTTTTGTTTATATATTTTAGTAGATTCTACCTCACTTTTGTGTTTTCTGTGTTTTTCATAAGACTTTGACAAAATGATGACATTTTGGAGCTTTAAGGAATAAAAAGTGAAGGTTTGCAGTCCAGCAAGGTGCGCTCGAGTGCACCTTTCTTGTGATTGAGCACACACTTAGAAGGCTTGATCGCACACATGACCTCGAGCGCAGACCCATACGATCGAGTGCACACGCACTAGAGGCGGCAGAGCTAGAATTGGAAAGAAGTCTCCGGATCTTAAATTGGAAATTAGGGTTTCGGGGCACCCTTAGAGCCTTATATATAGTCTTGTAAAACACAGAAAACATACTTTTGGATTGAGCTTGAAGTTGTATGCTTTGGAGAGGAATTGAAAACTCGTCTCCTCAGCATTCTTCAGGTTTTATTTTTTTTCTTTCTAGTTTAGTTATGGTTATGATGTTTAGTTTACTTAACATGTGTAACTAACTTCCTAATAGGGCTCAATCGAAGCCCTAATTATGCTTTCCTATATATATAATCATTGATTGCCTTTGCAAATAGCCATGTTATAATGCTTTAATTGATTAATGCCTATTTTTTATTTAAATTCCTCATATGTGTGTGTCTGATCAATGTATGTATGTGGTATGGATCAGTTGGTTAGATCAATTTGGATTACCGAGTCCTGGGTCTGACAATAGTAACAAAAGAAATCCATGCTAGATTCTTGGGTTAATCAACATAGAAAATCAGGAGCGGACGAAGCCCTAGATCTCATGTGGTTGTCGATTTCCACAGACCTTATGCTCTCTTAAGGAACAACTCAGTATACACCATGCTGAATCCCTTAAGAGAGAAAAGAGTTAGAGTATACACCATGCCTAACTCATTGCTTAGGGAGATCAATAGCCTAAGGAGTGGACCAAGCCCTTAGGTTGACAACCATTAGGTATTCATGATAGGGCTATAGCATTGGCACTTTACTTATTAGGAAAGTATGATTAGTGGTGGATATCAAAGCCCTATGTTCTTATTATTATTAATTCACACTCAACATTTATTTCTATCTTTTTATATTGAGAAACTAATTCTAAATCGAAATTCACCAATCCCTGTGGAGATGATCTCGCACTTGCACACTATGCTACTATTGACCTTGTGCACTTGCAAGTAAAACTGTACGATTATTTTCTTATTTATTTAAGTAGATAAACGTACAACATTTAGAAAGTTGGGCTAATAGTGTATAGCCTGGAATTTCTTCCAAAGTTGAAGCAGTTAAATAATGTGTTTCTTGTTTCACTTTTGAGAAAGTGTTTACATGGTGAATTCCATAGTATTTTGAATCAGGCTGTAGAACTTCAGGAAGATTTGACCTTTATGCAAGTACCAGTCAGAAAGGAACAAGTCTTATGTAATAAAGTTATTCCTTTGATTCAAGTATTATGGCAAAACAAAGATGTTGAAGAAATTACTTGGGAGTATGAGGCTAGAATGAGGAAAGAGTACCCACAGCTTTTTCATGAGTTAGGTAAGGAAATTTCAGGGATGAAATTTTTATAAGGTGGGTAGAATTGTAATACATGTGTTCTTAAAGTAAGGGTAAAGAAGTAATTTGATAAATATTACATGGAATTAAAATAATATATACATAAAAGATTTATTATTGAATGAAATAATTCTTTTGGAAAAAAAACGGACAGTGTGTGTGGTTACAAAGAATGACAAAAGAAGAAAAAAAAAATAGGATAATACATGGACGTCCAGGTGTTGTCACACAATTTCAAGTAATGCATGATTGACAACAGAGATATATGGTGGTAGTTTGAAACGGTTTTTAATATTAAATTTAGTTTTTTTTTTTTTGTTTTGTATTTTTCTTACCAAATCCCGTTTGGTTTTCTTCTTTCTTCAATTCAAATTACTCTCTTTCTTTAAACACCTGAGGACTCAAAGAAATGTTGAAAATTGAAATTTTGAAGAAGTTTAAGGGAGAATTTTAAAGAGATTCGAGGGAAGCTTTAAGAAAAACAAAAGGTAATAACGTGAATTTTATTTTTGAAATTATGCATACATTGAATTACCTAGAATTTGATGTAGAAATTTAAAGGGGATGAATTATGGAAGAATTGAAGAATAAATTAGAAATTTTAGTATAAATATTATGTCAAGTGTTGACGATCAGCAATCAAGTAAAATTGCTTAAAATAGTAGGAAAGACAAGGAGGTGATCCACAGGTAGCTTTAAAGCGCTATGTGGTGAGTTAGATTTACTTTTAGTAATCGAAACTAATAAAAATATGAAATTAAGATAGTTGAATAAATGGGTGAATTAAAATGATTTAAGGAGGCATTTCTATTATATATGAAAAATCGATTGATTTATTGATTCAGAATTGGAAAGTGTTTTGAATATTAATTATATGAGAATTTATATTTTATATAGGATGGATGAATGAAAATTTTGTTGAGAAATTTTATGGAATTTCTGAAAAATATGATCGAAAAGTGGATATGATATATGAGGAGATTATTTAATGAAAATGACAAAAATAATAATTTTGAGAAAGAGTTGGATAGCTAAATTGAATGCTTGAATGTATGTTTGTTTTCATATTATTGCTCATATGCATAAAATAAAAGAGCAGGAAGGCAGCTGATCTGCTTGTTTTCATATTATTGCTCATATGCATAAAATAAAAGAAATGGGAAGGCAGCTGGTCTAATTAAAAATAAAAGAATCGGGAAGGTAGCCGATCTAACTGAAAAAAAAAAAAGAATCAGGAAGGGAGTTGGTTTAGCTGAAAATAAAAGAATCGGGAAGGCAGCCGGTCTTGCTGAAAATAAAAGAACTGGGGATGCAGCCAGTCTAGCTAAAAATAAAAGAATCGGAAAGGGAGTCAGTCTAGCTGAAAATAAAAGAACCAGGAAGGCAGTCGGTCTAGCTAAAACATGTCGACATGTAGGAAGACGTTCCCAGATGACAATATGAAATGATCTAATGAGAAAGAAAGAAAGAAAATTTAAATTCATGAATTGTGTTTGTTTTAATTATTGATTATTATTAATTTGGATGCTAAAGCATCAGTCTTGATTGTGATATGATTAATAGACAAATGAGTCTCACAAAGAGACAAATATGATGAGAAAGAAATATGACAGTAAGATATGATAAAAATTGATTTGCTTAATTGATTATATTCTATCAACCTCATAACACGGTAAATAATAATGTTGAATTGATAGTCTCACGATGATTAAATATATGAGAAGAAAAATTGATATGTGTGATGATTAATTTAAGAAGAGATTGGTAAATGGTTAGAATTATAATACGAGTAAAGATAATAGAATGTTATTATTCAATTATATGAGATGATAGATGAATAAATATTGGAAGATTATTTGAAAGATTCAATTATAAGATGTGATTGGAAGTATATAATCAAGCACTTCTAGTAAATTTAATTCACTGAGCTTGTGAAGCTCACTCCTCAGTATTAAATAATTTTAGGAAGCAGGCAAGATAGATAGATTTGTGAGCTGAGATTTAGGCCGAGTCATTATCTATAAGCCATGTGGTCCACATCCTCAGACTAATGAGAAGAAGAAAAAATATTTGTAAATATTCATGCATCATATGTTGCATATATTATTTCAGTTGAAACTTTAATAATGTAACTCCCCTGTTGGGGGTTAAGGATTGATGTGTAGATATATATATATATATATATATATATATATACATTCAGTTGATGAACATTTTTATATTGTTGCATATATGTTTTGTGCTAGGATTTGAAAACGTGACGACACCGTCTCGGGGGTGGCTAATCCGGGATGGGTTATTATAGACACGGTCCGAAACCAGCCTACCGAGATTAGAACGGTTCAAAACCAGATGATCGAGACCATGCATAAGGGGCCAAGTCCAAACAGACACATGTGCACTACTTATTGGGTGCACGTTGCTTGCTGCGCACATACCACCTGCCACATGCATCCTACCTGTCGCACATACGCTCCTTGATGCATGTACACTGTGTGCCATGCGCACCCTACCTGTTGCATGCATGCTGTCTACCGCGTGAATGTTACATGCCACACACATGCTCCCTGCAGCATGCATGCTGCCTACAACGCTTACACTAGTGTCGAGATGCATACCATCTCAAATCTCGGCTACCGAATGCTGAGCACGACATATCAAGCCTTGGCTATTTCATGCCAAGCACATCATTCCAAGCTCTCACGCTTTGGCCATCTTAAGCCTCTGCCACTGAACACCGAGCACGACACACGGAGAAGGTTTCGAAGCTCTTAGAGTAGTGTTCTAATTAGGTTCTTCATTTGAATTAATCTAAGCCATTCATTGCTTCTTGGTAAATGAGGAGCCACGATCTAGACCCTCCATTTGGACTTATCTGAGTCGTTTACTTCTTCTAGGTTAACGAAGAGTCACGATCTGGACCCTCAATTTTTCTTTAAAAAGAGGAATGATTTCTAAGTTCTTCACTTCAATTCAAACATCACTTTCAAAAGTTTTTGAGAGGTTTAGGCAAGGCAAAGAACTCAGCAAGTTGAGAGTTCAACGAGTAGAAGGCTTTGGCAAGGAGAGCTTAGTGAGTAGGGAGTTCGGAGAGCTTGGTGAGTGGAAAGTTCAGAAGGCTTTAGCAAGTAGACATTTCCGGATAGCTTAGCGAGTAAAGGGGTTTATCCCCAAAGAGTTCGAATTTGGTCTTCTTTTACTTTTTCTTCTATAGTTGAGTCATCGTTTTCCTTCATTTTTCAATGTATTTGGCTAGTAGTAGTTCTAGTTTTTCTGAGACTAAGAGGAATAGCTTCTCGACTGGCTCTCTAGTGGAGAAGGCGACGTTAGAATTCTAGAACAAGGCCGAGATGGGGGCCTTTCCTCAAGCCTCTGAGGTCGAGTGTACTTTAAACGACATTTACGATGATTTTTCTGAGGGATATAAAATATTGTGCCAAGGTTCAGCCTAACGAGTTAGATGATGATGATCTCACATTTCAGACATATTAAGCCTCGGTCACTGAACGTCAATCATGACATATCAAGCTTTGGTTACTTTATGCCAAGCTCTCACACTTTGACCATTTTAAGCCTCAGCCACCAAACGCCAAGCACCACACATCAAGCCTTGGCTACTTCATGCCAAGCACATCATGTCAAGCTCTCACACTTCAGCCATCTCAAGCTTTGGCTACCGAACACCGAGCACAACACATTAAGCCTTGGTTACTTCATGCCAAGCTCTCACGCTCTGGCAATCTTGAGTCTTGGCCTCAACATGCTGAGCACGACACATTAAGCCTTGGCTACTTCATTCCATGTACATTATGCCAAGTTTTCAAGGTCCAACTATCCCGAGCCTCGGCTTCCATATGCTGAGCATAATGCATCAAGCCCTAGCTACTTCATGCTAAGTACATCATGCCAAGCTTTCACACTCAGGCTATCCCAAGCCTTGGCCTTCGCACACCGAGCATGACACATCAAGCTTTGACTACTTCATGCCACGCTTTCATGCTCTGGCTATTCTGAGCCTCGGCCTCAGCACGACGCATCAAGCCTTGGTTACTTCATGCCATGCACACCATGCCAAGCTCTCATGCTTAGGTTATCTCGAGCCTCGACCACCACATACCAAGTATAACGTACTAAGCCATGGCTACCTTATACCAAGAACATACCCCCTTTAAATTAAGCATTCTACAAACTATTTCCTCAACTGCATAACTGCAATCAATGAAGTGGGGGCCATCTGATGTAAGGGAAAATTCCTCATCTAGTGACATGTGGCATTCATACCAGTCAAATTGGTTCCCCAACTGAAAACAAGATACATGGAAAAAGGGCAAAGTGGTTAAATCCCATACTCCATCTCATGGATATTCTCAATCTTATCTCTAGACAAGTCCTAACTCTATCAGGATAGTCAAATTTAAATATGGATTAATCTTATCAAAAGTCACATTCGTATCATGTAACAACCCATCCCCGAGTGGGCTTTACTCGAGGAGGTATCATAACCTTTATGTTCTGAGCACCTCGACCTATAGGCAAACATACAAAACTTACAAGGCAAACAACAAATTACGATAACTTATTTACAAATTTGACCATAAAAAAATACAACTCCAAAAAAATTTCACACACGGTGAAATTTTTCTTTTTACAATTTACAAAAGGCACAAAAGATAAGGAACTCCCCCACAACAACTAACTTATGTACTTTATAATGAAATCTAAAACATGACAAAACTTAGACTACTAAAAGAAACCCGAGATGAGGATGCCATTGACGAGATCTTTACAAAAGATTTCTTTCAACGCTAGAGCAAAACTTTTGGAGTTTTCCGGAAATGTTAGTAAAATTAAAAGTGTGAGCTAAAAAGCTCAGTGAAAAACACTTTATGAGAAGTAATCGCATTAGAAGAATTTGTTATTCTTAAACTCAACTATATCTTATAATTTATTTGATCACTAAGCAAGTGTAATAAAATTCTTGAGTTTCTCCCAATTATTTTTCTCAATCTCTTAATAAGAATACAATACTATTTGAACAAGAATTCACCAATGTCCTAATAAATTTCAAACAAACAATTCTTACTATAATGTACAATCATAAAGTCAATAAAAATGTGAGAGGTTTCCATCTCGATATTTCTTTATTTCCAAAATAATATTCATACCTTTCATTGGGCCAATTACATTCAACACCCCTCATTGGGAAATTTACGTTAGACACCCTTCATGGACCAATCACAACAGTGTCCCTCAATGGACTAATCATAACACAAGCTCTTCATGGGCTAATTCCAACACAACATTCATTATCAATGATACGCAATGCAAATTCGAATGTAATGAGATGCATAGTTATGAATATATTCATATCATCATCATACCCCTCATTGGGCTTATCACATAACAACGGGGACATCTCCCCATGTACTGGTACGTCCAATCATTATATCATCCTATCAAATCTTTGGAACCACCCTTGATCCATGGTAGGTCTTACTCGTCCAATATCCATTCGGTACCCTTACAGTCCTTGTGGGAAGGGACCTACCACATTCTCATTACTCCCCCTTTTTATAATACGCTAACCATATATATATCGTGAGAATGCATTCATCAAACAATGAATATGCCAACAACCATTCATCAATCAATTACATAATATTTTCATAACAATCCAACCAATCATGTTCATTACAACTATACACATCACAATGTCTCAACACAACTATATCAAATCATTTCTAAACTCATATCTCAACACATGTAAGATTCTCATGACACTAGCCTTATTATTTCCATACCAAAATCCTATATACTCATATCTCAACATATGTAAGCTTACTAAAGGTAACGTGTAAGTCACCTTGCTAAGCAATCCTACTACTTCCATTGTCTCTTAAGGATTTTCCAATTAGTACTTAAGAATGAATAACACTTAATCTTGTTACTTTAAACCATTTAAAAGAATATCAAGCAACCCCAAGGTATTTTGTACACTTCAAATATTTTGTTTCACTTCGCACGAGACCAAAATTCAAAGAAATTAAGGTGTTATGCTCTTTTTCAAATCATTTATTTTAAATCTCAAAAACACTTTTATTTTTATGAATACTAACACTTTTAAAGGTGTTTTAATCGTACTTCAAATGTACATAAACATTAAAATCACTTTGGAAAGGTTTCACACTCAAAAACTGAAGAAAACAAGTCAAATTTTCAAAAATTAGGATGACTCAATCGACTAAGTACCCTATCTAGTCGACTAGAAAAGGTCTAAGAGCTTTTACCACTTTACCCGGTTGATTAGTACCCCCGTTTTTCAGCAAAAATTTTTTTTTTTTTAACGAAAGTCATCTTTTTCTCCAAATTTCTTCTTGATTTCAAAGGTTCTTTCCAAATCTTTAAAGATACAATTTTCTAAGTACCCAAAGTAAAATTTCAAGTTAAAACACATCAAAATAGTAAATCTAAAAACAAAAAAAAGCCCCCCATTTTTAAAACTCAACTTGTTTTTCTTCGAACTTTTCTCAAAACTGTTGAGAAAATCAACTTCTTCCGGAATTCCAGGTTGTGATCTTTTCAAACACCCCAAATCCACAATTGATTTGGACAGAATAGAAATCAAACAATCAAAGAAAGAACACAAGCAATTGTTATCGAGGTTCGGCAATGTGCCTACGTCCCCGTGAGCTCATCTGAGCTCTCTGCACTAAATCAATGGAGTTCTTACAATTACAATAACACCTCTTCAAGAATCCTCTTGTTCTTGAAGAACGAAAGAAGAGAAAAAGAAAGTGATAAGGACTAAGTGTTTCCCTAGAATTTTTTCCAAGAAAATTCCAATTACAAATCCCTTGAATCCCCAATCTATACTACTCTCTCTCTAAACAACCAGTCTCTCTTTAATGAGTCTCTCTTGTGTTTTGTGTCTTTGCACTCTCACACACCATGTGTTCTATTTCACACACATTCTGCTCACATGTTCTGTCACAGCCCTTTTGATTGCTCCTAGATGACCCTTTATATAGTGCAACCACTTCTTAAACCAATCTTGAACTCAATCTCAACCCTTAGATCTTGAGGACCAATCAGTCATAGCCCTTCAATAAGTCTAAGTGATATTGTGCGTTTTAACCAAGTCCCATGCACCAATCCAAAGTACTGATCAAGAAGCATTAGTTGTGCCTGGTGCCG
Source organism: Bretschneidera sinensis (assembly GCA_023935145.1). Taxonomy (NCBI): domain Eukaryota; kingdom Viridiplantae; phylum Streptophyta; class Magnoliopsida; order Brassicales; family Akaniaceae; genus Bretschneidera; species Bretschneidera sinensis. The sequence goes on from CM043701.1 coordinate 51,230,238, forward strand.
CGGCCCAGAACAGGGCTGGTCACGACGCACAACAAGGCACAACCTCACCATCTACTGGAGACCACGGTGCCAGCTAGGCCGCAACATGGCCTGGAGAGGAAGACTTCTGGGCATGCTGGAGGCCGCAGTGCCCAAGGCTGGGCCGCGGCACACAACCAGACCTGATGCTGAACTTCAACCCGTTTAATCCTTAGACAAATACCAACAATCTCTACCTTTGTCTAAATGATTAAACCCGAACCCATTGTGTAGAGAACTCAGGATCAAAACTCAACTTAAGTCACCATATCAACCGACTCCAATCCTAAGAAGTCCAAGGCAATGATTGAACTTACTTAGAGGTAGAACTTTAGTACCTAAATCTGCAAGATTTTCTTCCGTTGTGACTTTGTCCACATGAATGTATCCTTTCGTAATATTTTCCAGAATGAAATGATACCGAACATCCATATGCTTAGTCCTCTCATGGAACACTAGGTTCCTACACAAGTGCAAGACACTTTGGCTATCCGAATACACCACCACCTGCTCTTTTAGGATCTTCAACTCTTCCAACAACCTTTTGCACCACATAGCCTCCTTAACCGCTTTCGTTGTTACTATGTACTCTGCCTCGGTTGTTGAGAGTACTACCAGCAGCTGCAACTGAGCCTTCCAGTACCTCAGCAACCACTTCATCCCAAGCTAAAGCTTCTTTCCGGGATTACTCATAAATCTGCTAAGAACACTAATTGCCTGAGAAATGTCAGGTCTAGTGCTTACCATCCTGAACATGACTGATCCCACCGCACTAGAGTAAGGGACCTTTTCCATTTCCTTCTTCTCCTCATCTGTCCCAGGACATTGTTCGCTGGAGAACTTGAAATGACCATCAAGAGGAATCTTCACTAGTTTACCATCTTCCATAGAAAACTTATACAACACGTTTTCTATGCAGGAAAACTAAGAAACCTTCAACCTGTTTCTCTCCCTTTCCTGTATTATTCTCATCCCAAGGATCTTTTGTGCAAGGCTAAGATCATTACTCTCGAACTTTGAACTGAGTTGAGACTTCAACCTTTCTATCCTCTCCCTGCTGTTACCAACCAACAATATATCATCAGCATAGATGAGGATACTCACCATTTCCTCCACCTTGTGATTCACAACTGGTGAGAAAATTTCTGTGAAATCTATGCCGTCTCTTTATGTGAACCCCTTCACCACCAGCCTATCCTTGTTCTGGACTTCATTCCCTGGAGGGTTCCCTTCTTTGATCTTGTAAATCCACTTACAATCCACAACTCTCTGTTTTCCTGGAATGTGCACCAATTCCCAAGAGTTGTTCTTCCTTAAAGAATGCATTTCTTCCTCCATAGCTAGCTTCCATCTTGACGAATCCTTACATCCCGTGACATCAATGTAAGTTTCTGGTTAACTTATCCCTCTTTCTGAATAAGGAGCTGCTACAATAGCATCCATAAAACCATATCTTAAAGGTGGTCTAACCAGCCTTCTTTCCCGGTCCCTTGTGAGCTGATAATCATTATGATTCCCTTCATCATCCCCTTCTAGTTCAGCCTCCTCTTGAGTGTCTTGAGCTTGGCCTTCATCAATGGGCTCTATCTAGTCTGAACCCTCTTGCCTTCCTTGCTCTACCTGAACTGAATTTTCCTTGATGCTATGCTCCACAAATACCGAACTGGTTTGTCCATTATCCTCTGTAGGGTTAGTTTTCTCCAAATAGGGAAATAAATACTCATTAAAAATGGCATCCCTACTTATTATGAGTTTAAATCCTTTTTGCTCTAAGGACCACAACCTATACCCCTTAGCCCCATCCCCATAACCTAGAAACACACATTTTCTAGATCTTAGGCTAAGGTTATCATCCTTTTGATATGCAAATGTAGCACATCCAAAAGTCCTAAGGTTGCTTAACTTAGAGGGTTTACCACTCCATATCTCTTCGGTAGTCTTGAGATCTAAAGCTCTCGAGGGTGATCCGGATCACATTCTGCTCACATGTTCCGTTACGTCCCTTTTGATTGCTCCTAGATTATCCTTTATATAGTGCAACCACTTCTTGAACCAATCTTGAAGTCTATCTCAACCCTTAGATTTTGAGAACTAATTAATCATAGCCCTTCAACAAGCCTATGTGATCCTGTGTGTTTTAACCAAGTCCCACGAACCAATCCAAAGTGCTGATCAGGAAGCATCAGTTGTGCCTAGCGCTAGTCGTGGCGCACAATAGGGCACAACCTCACCATCTGCTGGAGGTTGCGGCACCCAAGGCTGATCCGCAGCATGGCCTGGAGAGGAGAACTTCTCGGCATGCTAGAGGCCACGGCACACAACCAGACCTGATGCTGAACTTCAACCCGTTTAATCCTTAGACAAATACCAACAAAAACCTTTGAATATCAAGACCCCAAATCAGAATCTTAGTTTACTAGAGAAGCTTGAAGAAATAAAGATAGAGAATAGTAGATCATTAATATAATTTTTGCAAGATTTTTCCTATTTTTTCCCTCTTTCTTCCTCTCTTTCTTCTTTTCTTTCCTTTCTCTCTTTCTTTTTCTCCTCTCATCTGAACTCTTCTAGAGAAATCTAGAAAATGTTGAATTCTTTCCCTCTCTCCTCCTATTTTACCCACAACTTTACCATTTTTTATCACATCACCCTTTCACTTTTCATTTCTTTTTAAAATTCACCCCAAGACTCTATAATTTCTCAAAAGCTCCCTCAAAACAAATTTTTAGTATAAACCTTACTTTAATAACTTGATTCTAAGTTCCACGAGTCTAAGTAAAATTTATTTACGACTTCAAACTGAACAGGTACACACTTTTATGCGTCGAAGTGAAAAACCCAAAATTAAAATATTCTAATTTTTATGTACCAGACTCCAAAATACTCCCCTACTAATAAAATTTCATCCTTGAAATTTCCTTGACTAGGGTTCGCAGAACTTTAAGATTAACACTTGCTTAAGTCAGTTTGACATTCTAAAACATACTTTCAAATTCTCCACTTCCGATAAAACTTGTCATTACCAAGAAAACTTCTAATTCATCAATAACTTGAACTTACTCTATATCGTTACCAACCAACCATTAAATTACTAGCGTAATTGGCATACTATTCTAATAAACTCAACTCAATCTTACTAGAAACTCTTTTTATTCATTAAGTGGTACTCGCTCGTCCATCAACCACTCATCCTTATATTTTATTATGTTCTCCTCCATTTGATCGATCTTACTGGTTCCTCAAACCCTACATTCTTAAACAAAGGTATTATTTCAAGTCATTCCCTTTCTTCCATTCCACGTTCCCTTCTAAAACCTTTATTTCTATCCTGACTTTATATTTTAAGGGTCTCCAATACTGTATAACCTATTCATATCTCTCTCAAAAATTAATTATGGACTATTCACATCTTTCTTATTATTCACAATTTCCTTTCTTTGATCCACTTCTTAGTTCATTCACTTCACGATTCCAACTTCACCTAAGGAAAAGTAATGATCGTTAAAACCCTCACGATTCCATCTAGTAGTCACTCACATTACCTTCCAACATTTTTTAGTAAAAAGATTCACTTGGTAAATTATTCCTATTGTTCAAAGTATCACTTAGTTCTAATTCGAATTCCTCTCTTATTAATTCCATTAAGATCTAATTTCTCCATTTTATTTATCAGGGTATTTTAACCGATAAAAGCTTCGAAAAATCTCCGATAGTAATGGTTAAGTACTTTATTTTCTACTAGAACTTCAAATCGACTAATCTCTCCTTGACAACATTAGGTATGTCAAAATTTCATTTAATATCATCGCTTAGGCATTTGATAAATCAACTATTTCCATTTACAATTTACAATTTTTTTTCTACAAGGCCTTTCTCTAACTTCATCACTTAGTAGTCTCCAAATATAAGTTATTTAATTCGTCTTTGACTCCTACTTAGACTTCCTAACAATCTTACCATAAAACATTTTCTTTTTAAAGCTAATTTTACTTCAATTTCATTATTTTCTATAAAATTTTCCATTCCTTTACATACCTTTCTAGATCGAATTTTCTACTCATTCTCCATGTTACGTACTCTGCACTTCGCTCTAATAAATATATCTCTTACTTAGAAAACTATCAAAGATATACTTTAGATATAAGAGTGTCTTCATACGTTATCCTTGTTGCTATTAGTCTTTGCGTTAACAAAAACTCACTTCCATTTATCAAACGAACACTTTTAAAACTTGGATTTTTATCCCTTCCCAACTCATCCTTTTATACTTTTATTCCATTTTCCTTTTTATCTATTCCATTATATCCTCAACTTCTTGATTACTATTACATTCATCACTTGAACTAGGTTATTCCATCTCCCTTTAATCCTAGTAACAAACCAAATAATTTTTCTTACATATCTCAAACTCAATCTCATATCATTTAGCTCACCGTACAATAATATCTTCATTCTTTTACTTCACCTCTATCTCTCTAACCAACCATTACGCACTCGTGCTACTCTCTAGACCTAATGTACCTTCTAACTCCTTTTATTTTCTCATTCCCTTTTCCAAAATCCATCTAACATCTCATCTCCACTATTTTCCTTACCGAATCATATTTCTAGCCCCATTATGTACGAAGAAATCCACCAATCCCTTTTAACTCACTACCGCTAGTAATCCTCGAATAGGGTAATTCATAATCATGTCGTACAACCTATACTATTTCTTAAAATATCTCTTAATTCCATCACGAATTAAAATTTCCTTCATTCACTTAGTAAAAATCTATTTTCAACTCTCTTTAACACTTCCTTATAGCTCTTTGATTTGTCTAATATATTTCCTTCACTCTACATTAATTTTTATAAAAAAAAAATTGATTTTTAATAACCTCTAATCTTACCTCTTCCAACAGTATCCTTCCTTACGGTGTTCCGGACTTCATTGGCTTCTAAGTTAATAACTTTTATCTTACAGTCTATCCTTTTTATACTATTATTGGCAATTGTCAAGATCCTCAACCACAATCTTTTATCCAATAATCTATTGACCAATCTATACCCACTTTTTTTTCACCATAGTTGTCTTAATACTTTCATACCTTACTAGACCGTTGGTCTCTTATCAAACATCTTCTTAATTTCTCCATTCAAGATTAATCTATTTTCCCAAGCGTACCCACCATATTTTTTATAGTTACCTTCCTTCCTAATACTCCAACTTTCTAAAACAAGTTATCCATCACCTTTAGCTCTTCAAGTAGTCCAAATATTTCAACTCATCATCACACACCTCTCACTAAATCCAACTTAATATTTCTCAAACTTAAATCTCCAAGTAAGATAAAACTCTTAGGCTCCCTCACTAATCCAAATAATTATTCAATCTTAACTATAAACTCAAGGCTTTTTGATTCTTGAATAAATCTACCATCTTTTCGTATCATACTTTACTTAGCTTTAAGGTTCAACTAGAAATTTCACTATACCTATCTCCTTTACAACTTTTCACATAACAAAATCATTCTCAAAATATTTTTTATCAAAACTTATGATTTATCCTCGTTTAAGATCCTCCACTTCGAACCCATCGTATGAGATACTATAAAGTCTACAAAAACTTGGCTTAAGAAAACTTTACTTTACTCTCCAATGCTCTTAGAGTCCTAAGATGTCAAAAAGACTTTATTTGAATTTACTTAGAACCATCATTCATTACTTGATCAATTTCTCTCATTTTAGCATCACCAATTCTTGCTAACTCTTATACCTTGTACTAACCACTTATCTAATAGTTTCCTCTTATTCCCTTTTATAATTGTTTACCCATCAAAATATCCACTTGTATATTAATCATTTATCTCAAATCTCACTTCATAACGGAGTACTTACAATTCTATAAACCAAAATAATTTCTCTAACTCTCAAACTTTCCCACAATTTTTAAAAAACTTCATAATCTAAACTTTCAGAATACTTTGGTTTGACACCCAGTCAACTACCCCTTTCCCTTACTCATCATCCAAGTACACATACAAACTTACTATAAAAAAATTTATGTATTTCCCTTTTTCAAATTTTGTACTAACAATTTCTTAGGCCAATACTACACAACAATCACAAAAATCCTTATTCGTAAGTACCTCGACAAATAGAACAAGAAAAGAATCATCAAAAGAAACATTCATACTTAATATTACACAGATTATTCTTATATAATAAGAATCCCCCACAACAAAGTCTCTACTTTTTTTTGCGAGCAATTAACTAACAATTTACCAAAGTTCAAACAAACTAAAGTAAAACTTTCAAGTAATAAAACTATTTAAGGAAGATATATTTTCTCAATCTTTATTTTGTACTTAAGATCCTTTCTTTCACTTCATATTAAGCTTCAACACAATTTCATAACGTTCAATAACCCTTTTTCAACAACCTAACTACACCATAATGTTTCCACAAAAACACATGAGTGATATACCAAACAAAACAGTTCATCATGTCAAAGAAATTATATATTAGTTCTCATTAAAGGCAATCAACATAGCAATTCACAAACATCACAAAGTCACTCTAAACAATACCAAATTCAAATAACATCCACACACAAGTCAACTCAACTTAAATCTCCATTTTTGTGATATTTATTTCTTTTGTGGTAAAAAAATGAGGAAAATATAAAGTCTGTTGAGAACTATGCTTTGAATTAAATAGGTGATTTATTTCGACTATTTATAGTAAGTTGATTTCTCACTGAGCTTTATAGCTCACCTCCTTATTTTACAAATGTTTCAGGTTAAATTTTGGGTGGTCAAATTAAAAAGATGTTATTGTCCACAGCATCCTCACCTCTCGAATCTTATGGGGAGTGGTTTACATTTAAACTTTGATGGGAGTTTTCCTTGTATTTTGTACCTTGTAATATTTTATAAAGGTTGTATTGTGGTATCATAAACGTTTTATATGTGAGTACATGTGCTTGCATTTAATTTTGATGTTAGAAAAGTTTTTTGTTTGTATTGTAATTTATCTATTTGCTTATAGGTCGGGTACTCGGAGCTGAAAAGTGATGATACCTCCTTGGGTAGGACCCACCCAGGGATGGGTCATTATATTTTTAGTATCAGAGCTTTAGGCTTAACATTCTGTGGACTTTAGTCGCGTGGTTTATGTGCATGGAGTGATTATAGAAAGTCTGTTGTGTGAAGTTAGAAAGGATGTCATTGAAAGTTATAACCAGAGATGGTTTAAGTGGGGTAAGAATTATTTAGTATCGAGTTGAGTCAATTTTTGTTTGGGTGTTGTTCAAAATAACTTGTTTTGTTTGTGAGTTATTTTGTTTGTGAATTTTTCTTGTTTGTGAACTGTTTTAATGATGTCTTTTGATGAAAATTGTGGGTGTGATTACCTTGATATGATGAAGTACTTGATTGATGCATCAATTTACGTGTAGTTATTGAAAGGTTGTTATGTGGTTGTTTAGTGAAATTATTGAAGGGTGAAGAACGAGAAAGGATCTTTTAAAAGAATATCAATTACTTGAAAACTTTACTTTGATTTTTACAACAGTTGATAATTATTGATGAGTTGTTATTTAAAAGAGTTGATAATTAATGATGAGTTGTTATTTAAAAGAGTTGATAATTATTGATGAGTTGTTATTTAAAAGATTTGAAGTTTTTATTTATTATTGAGAATGTACCTCTAAAAGTATGAATTGAATTGAGTTTTGCATGAACATTTTCTTGGATGATTATTTTTCATACTGTGTGTACTAAGATACTGTTGGAAATCACCTTGACAAGATGCCCAGGTGGTGATTATCCAAACACCCAAGTCTAGAATGACTTGTAATGAAATGATACAGCAACCAAAGAAAGAAAGAACACAAGCAATTGTTATCGAGGTTTGGCAATAGCCTACGTCCCCGTGAGTTCCTCTGAATTCTCTGCACTAAATCAATGGTTCTTACAATCATAGCAACCCCTCTCCAAGAATCCACAAGTTCTTGAAGAAACAAAGAAGAGAGCAAAAAAGTGATAAGGTCTTGAGATACCCTGGAACTTTCCCCCTTGGAAATTCCACTTACGAGTCCCTTGAATCTCCTTTCTATACTAATCTCTTTCTTTACAACCAATCTCTCCAATGAGTCCCTCTTGTATGTCTGTGTCTTTGCACTTTCATACAATTATCTCATTCACATGTTCTGTCATAATTTTTTATGTCACATTGTTAATGAGAATAAAGCTAGGTGACCCTTTATATAGTGCACTAACTTCTTGTCCAATCTTGAGAGTCAATCTCCACCCTTAGATCTTGATGATCACTCAACCATGGGCCTTCATCAATCCTAAGTGATGCTTTAGATTTTAACCTTGCACCCACACACTTAACAAGAGGTTGAATCAAGTTAATCATGTGTGCATCAGTGTGCCTAGTGCCTAGGCACAGAACAGGGCACGCTGCGGCCTTGGGCAAAACACCTTTTCACCACTTTTTGGGGCCTTAGTGAGGGAGAGGTGCGGCACTGCCCTCCACTAGGACTTCCTCCTTGCTGAGTGCCATAGCCTAGAAGGAGCAGGGCTGCAGCGCACACTGAAGCTAGACCCTTCACAGCTGTGCACACTTCTTTGTTTTGCTGAATGGAGAGGTGTGCACACACCCAAAGTGAGGCGCACACTTGTGTGCACTCCATTCTTCCATCTCTTGTTTAAACCTTAACCATGTTTAAATCTTAGACAAATACCAACAATCTCTACCTTTGTTTAAGTGTTTAAACCTAAACCATTATGCAGAGAACTTTAGGATCCAAACTCATCTTGAGTCATCATTTAACCGACTCCATTCCTAAGAAGTTCAAGGCAATGATTGAACCTTCTTAGAGGTAGAACCTTGGTACCTAAATCTGTAGGACTTTCTTCTATGGCCTTCTTATCAACATGAATGCATCATTTTGTATCATTTTTTGGAATGTGAAGATACCAAACATCTATATACTTTGTCCTCTCATGGAACACCGAATTCCTCCACAAGTGCCACGCACTTTGGATATCCGAAGACACCACCACCTGCTCTTTTAGGACCATCCACTCGTCCAACAACCCTTTGCACCACATAGACTCCTTTATGGCTTCCGAAGCCACTATGTATTTTGTCTCCGTTGTTAAGAGTGCTACCATTGGCTGCAACCGAGCCTTACAATACCTCAGCAACCACTTCATCCCAAGCCAAAGCTCTTTTTTCAGGATTACTCACACATCTGCTGAGAACACCCATTACTTGAGAAATGTTGGGTCTAGTGCTCATTATCATGGACATGACTGGTCCAACCACACTAGAATAAGGGACCTTTACCATTTTCTTCTTCTCCTCATCCATTCCAGGACATTGTTCATTAGAGAACTTGAAATGACCAGCAAGGGGAATCTTTGCTGGTTTATCATCTTCCATAGAAGATAAAGAAACCTTCAACCCATTTCTCTCATTTTCCCGAATTCTTCTCATACTAAGGATCTTTTGTGTAAGGCTGAGATCCTTCCTCTCGAACTCCTCACTGAGTTGAGATGTAAACCTTTTCATCCTTTCCCTGCTATTCCGAACCAACAGCATATCATTACATAGACGAGGATAATCACCACTTCATTTACCTTGTGCTTAGGTGAGAAGGTTTCTGTGAAATCTATGCTTCCTCTTTACGTGAACCCCTTCGCCACCAGCCTAACCTTATTCTGGACTTCACCTCTTGGAGGGTACCCTTCTTTGATCTTGTAAGTCCACTTACAATCCACAACTCTCTGATTTCTCGGAAAATGCACCAATTCCCAGAAGTTGTTCTTCCTCAAAGAATCCATTTCTTCCTCCATAGCTAGCTTCCATCTTGGCGAATCCTTACATCCTATGACATCAATGTAAGTCTTTTGTTTACTTATCTCTCCTTCTGTCTAAGGAGCTACTGCATTTGCAGCATCTGTAAACCCATATCTTGAAGGTGGTCCGACCAGCCTTCTTTCTCTGTCTATTGTGAACTAATAGTCTTTCTAACTCCCTGCATCATCCTCTCTCAGTTCAGCCTCCTCATGAGTGTCTTGAGCTTGACATTCATCAATGGGCTCTACTTAGTCTGAACCCTCTTGCCTTCCTTGCTATACCTGAACCGAATTCTCCTTGATGCTATGCTCTACAAATACCGAACTGGTTGCTCACTAGCCCCTGCAGGGTTAGTTTTCTCCAAATAGGGAAATAACAATTCATTAAAATTAACATCCCTATTGATTATGAGTTTCAATCCTTGTTTTTCTAAGGACCACAACCTATACCCCTTAGCTCCTTCCCCATATCCTAGAAATACACATTTTCTAAACCCTAGGCTAAACTCATCATCCTTTTGACGTGCATACGCAACATACCCAAAAGTTCTAAGGTTGTTCAACTCAGGGGGTTCTCCACTCCACATCTCTTCGGGAGTCTTGAGCTCTAAAGCTCTAGAGGGTGATCTATTAACCAAATATGCAGCAGTAGACACAGCTTCCCCCCAAAAAAATTTGGGTAATCTGGATCCATTTAACATGCACCTAACCTTTTCCATAAGGGTCTTATTCATCCACTCAATAACTCCACTTTGCTGAGAGGTTTCCACAACCGTCTTATGTCTTAGAATCCCATTTAACCTACAGAATCGATCAAGTTCTTAGTTAAAAATTTCTCAGCTATTATTGGTTCTTATCCCCTTAACTACCTTGCCCATTTGAGTCTCTACCAGCCCTTTCCACACCACTAATTTATTCAAAGCATCTAATTTATTTTTAACCAAATAAACCCAAACCTTTCTTGAATGATCATCAATTAAAGACAGAAAGTAAATGTTACCTCCCTGTGTTGGTGTCCTTACTGGTCCCTAAAGGTCTGCATGAATGTAGTCAAGAATGCCCTTAGACTTGTGCACTTCGGTGTTGAAGCTGACCCGGTGTTGCTTCCTAAGAATGGAACTCTTACAGAAATCTAGTTCCTCTACTTTGTTTCCACCAAGTAGGCCATCCTTGCTGAGAACTTGCAGGCCCTCTTCACTCATATGTCCTAAGCGAGTGTGCCAAAGGGCTGCCTCATCCATCTCAGCCATCAAGCTTGTTGCTTGATCCTTGATCTCCATGTCTCCAATCATCTCATAGAGTCCATCCTTCATTGTTGTTTTGATCACTACCAAAGATCCCTTGGCTACCTTGATCTTTCCTCCTTCTGCTTTGTATGTGTACCCCACGGAATCTAGCTGCCCCAATGAGATCAAATTCCTCTTCACATCTGGAAGACACCTCACATTCCTCAGTAGCCTTACCATTCCATCAAACATCCTCAACTGGATATCTCATATCCCCTTCACTTGGCAATAATTGTCATTCCCCAAGAAGACCCTTCCATCAATGATCTCCTTGAAATTCTTGAACCATTCCCAGTGAGGGCACATGTGATGAGTGCACCCGGTATCCAAGATCTATTTCTTGCTGCCTTCTTGCCCCTTGCTTACACTTGAGCACACAATAAGAACATCATCATCTTGTTGTTCTGTCTTGGCAACCGAAGCCTCTCCATTCTTGGTGTGGCTTCTTCCTTTATCCTTCATCTTCTCCTTACAATCTTTCTTGATATGACCCTCTTTATGGCAGTAGAAACATCTCCTATGGCTTTCTCCTTTACCTCTATCCCAGTAGTAGCCATGTATATTGTTGTGCACTCTCCCAAGGCTCTCTCCTCTACCTTTGACCTGGTAGTAGCCATGTATGTTATTGTGCACTCTCCCATGGCTCTCTTCTCTACCTCTGACTCGATAGTAGCCATGGATGTTGCTGCCATACCAAGTTGCTGGCTTTCTTTTAATGAACAGCCTTCTTCCACTTGATGCACTCTATATCTTGCTATCAAGATTATCTTGCAACTCTTCCTTAGGATCAAATTTAAAAGCAAAGATTAGTTTACGAAGATACCTCTTACTAGGGAGAGTCTTGGCAAGAAACAACTGATCTAGTTTCTTCCAAATTGCAGCTGGATCTTCTGAGTCTCCGCACTCCCTTATAACATTATCCGACAAGTGCAAGAAGATAGTATTGTATGCTATCTTCTTCATCACATTTCGTTGGACTTCCGTGGTACTTGCTGGAAAAGCATCATCTTCTCCAATCACCAAGTCCACCTTTTGTTGCATAAGAACAGCCTTGATCTTCCGCTTCCATAGAGAAAAATCTCCCTTTCCATCAAACTTCACAATTCCGAAATTTGAACCCATCTTGCGGAGAAGATCCCAAATTTGTGCAACACCCACAACTGCTCTCCAACTTCTTCTAAATCTCAAGAACATAAATTGAAGATTGATCTCAATACCGTTCTTGAATCAACCTCAAGAACACGATCAGATTTTGATCTTTACTCATTTCTTGAATCACCCTCAAGAACACGATCAGATATTGATCATAACTTTTTCCTTGATTCACCTCAAGAACACGATCAGATATAGATCTTAACTCCGTTCTTGAATCAGCCAAGAAGTTGACCTCCGATTCTTGGAGTCTTGGTCTGACACCTTCTCTTCTTGCTCCGACACCCGGCTGTACTAGCTCTGATACCACTGTTGTGGTATCGCCTCTAGCTCTGATACCACTATTGGAAATCACCTTGACAAGATGCCCAGGTGGTGATCTTCCAAACACCCAAGTCTAGAATGACTTGTAATGAAATGAAATAACAACCAAATCAAGAAATAAGATAAGCAATTGTTATCGAGGTTTGGCAATAGCCTACGTCCCCGTGAGTTCCTCTAAACTCTCTGCACTAAATCAATGGTTCTAACAATCACAGCAACCCCTCTCCAAGAATCCACAAGTTCTTGAAGAAACAAAGAAGAGAACAATAAAGTGATAAGGTCTTAAGATACCCTAGAACTTTCCTCATTAGAAATTCCACTTACAAGTCCCTTGAATCCCCTTTCTATACTAATCTCTCTCTTTACAACCGCCTCTCCAATGAGTCCCTCTCATATGTCTATGTCTTTGTACTTTCATACAATTCTCTCATTCATATGTTCTGTCACAATTTTTTTATGTCATATTGTTAATGAGAATAAAACTAGGTGACCCTTTATATATTGCACCAACTTCTTGTCCAATCTTAAGAGTCAATCTCCACCCTTAGATCTTGATGACCACTCAACCATGGCCCTCCATCAATCCTAAATGATGCTATGCATTTTAACCTTACACCCATGCACTTAACAAGAGGCTGAATTAAGTTAATCATGTGTGCATCAGTGTGCCTAGCACCTAGGCATTGAACAGGGCGCACTGCGGCCTTGGGCAAAACACCTTTTCACCACTTGCTGGGCGTCGTGGCCTTGGTGAGGGAGAGGTACAATGCTACCTTCCACCAAGACTTCCTCCTTACTGGGTGCCGCAGCCTGGAAGGAGCAGGGCTGCGGTGCACGCTGAAGCTGGACCCTTCACAGCTGTGCGCACTTCTTTGTCTTGCTAAATGGAGAGGTGTGCACACACCCAAAGTGAGGCGCACACTTGTGTGCACTCCTTTAACATGCTAAAATTCATTCTTCCATCTCTTGTTTAAACCTTAACCATGTTTAAACCTTAGACAAATACCAACAGATACTTGTGAATGGCAATTATACAATTACTATGTAGTCTTGGCTTAAGAAATAATTGGTGTAGAATTTTAAAGTTTTTAAAATAAATAAAGTCGTGTGTAGTGGTTGTTGTGTGTACACTGGAGTGATGAGCATGGGAAGAATGAGCATTTTGAGTGTCGAATTGAGTTACCTTAGAAGTTTGGATTGTGTTATCAATAGAAAATGTGGAGAAATTTAAGAGTTTGGGAATGGTATCGATTTGTAGAATTTTTAAGTATATCATTAGGAAGGGAAAAATTAGAGGAATAACTATTTTGTTAGTGAGAGTGTAGATGGAATAACAAGAGAAAAAAGTCAATAAGAGGAAATTGTTGGATAAGTGGTTAGTGTAATGAATAAGGTTAGTAGGGAGTGAGTGAGGTAAAGACGAGGTGGAAAATTAATTAGAAGAATGATGGTGTTAATTAAATCACAAGTGAAGTTTTGCAATTTTAGTTGGAATGTTTTTTTTTTATGAAGATAGTAATGGTAGTATGTTGGAAGGTAGAAATTATTATGTGAGAAGTCATAAAGGAGAAAGGTGTAGGAAATTTCAAACTTGATCGTAAGTGTATAGTGAAGTTTGATGCAAGAAATGGAAATTTTTTTATGGAATAAGAATTTATTTAATTAAATAGTTGATGATTGGTTGAGTGAGCTTAAAGATTTTACTTCACTTTGAAATATAAATTGAAGAATGATAAGTTGAATGTAAAGAGAAGTGTGTAATGATGACCTAAGGTAATTACAGTGTTGAAAGACTAAAGAATTGTGGATGAAATGTTTTAAGTGTGATTGAAACATTAGAAGAGTTTATAACTATTGAAAGTGCGGTATGTTTGTTTAGCAAAGAAATTTAAGAGTGAAGCTACAACTTAAGAGTCAATGAAGTTCGAAATACCTTAGGAAAGATTAACGTTGGGAGAAATGTTTACTAGCTGAGATAATTAAAGAGGGTTGAGGTTACCTAACGAAGTGAATTTATGAGGAAGATAACTGTCTAGTGAAAGGAAGATATTAAGCTAATCAAGAAGTTATCAAACAGCATTAAGAAGACAAGATTAGATTTTATTTAGTGTACGAAGAAGAGTATCAATCATGATCAGATTAAGATTTACCTTTTAAGGAATGGTATAAGATTTTTATTGTGAATGTGAGTACTATATTCACAATCTACTAGCTATAGTGAATTATAGGGAGTGTGGGATTTCTGATGTACACAGTATGCCTAGACTCAAAAATTTGCAGGGAAAAGTGTGGAGGTGATGTGCTAAATGGTTTTCAAGAAGATTCAATTCCTTAAACGAACCGGAAGGGGAAATGAGAAAAGAAAGGGAGTTGGAAGTGTAGTTAAGTCAGGAGAGTAAGTTTGAGTGCATAAAGGTTCGATAGAAGATAGTGGTGAAATAGAGAAATGTTGATATTATAGTTAGTGAGGTTATAAAAGATGAGGAAAGTTGTTGAGTTCTTGTGTTTAGTTTTGTCGTAGAATGCAAGGAAGATGGGATGACTTTTTAAGGGTGACGAGAAGTTGAGAGTATGTTAAACTGGATGTAGGAATAGATGAATTGCACTTGATTGATGATTCAATTGGAACTTTGTATGAAGTATAACCTTGAAAAGAGTGAAGCCATTAATAATATTGGAGATGAAGTTGTCAGAAAAGAAAGATGGATAAGGATATTGAAGGATGGAATTGAGATGTTACATGTATGAATGAGTAAAAAGGTTGTACTTTTAAGGAATTATTTGTTTAGGAAGCCGAAGTGAGAACTAGTTATTATAAAGATTAGTAGCTATAAGTATAAGAAATAGAAACATTCTTAGAAATTCTTGGGGTGGAGAGTCATTTAAAGTTTATCTTCGAAGTTTTCTGAGTAAGAGAAATATGGATTTGATGTGAAGTATAGAATAAATAACATGGTGAATATGTAGGATATTTGATCTATGGAGTTATGTAAAGGGCTTGAAAGATTATAAAAGAATGATAAGTTTGAAGTACAATCAATATCAAAGAACAAAATTTATCAAGTTATAATTGAAGACAACTAAATGTTGAAGTTAGGAAAGAGAGTTATAAAATGGAAATTGGTTAACTATTAATGGGAATAACTAGGTTATCATTGTACAAGAGATGTTATGAATTGGATTACTATGTAATATTGTTGTTAAATAAAGATTTTTTAATTCGAATTGTAGTAGAGAATAAAGTGCTTAACTATTTAATTCTATAATGAGTTATATATGGATTATTGGTAAGCATACCCTAGTTGGTGGTGGATGAATTAAGGTTTAAATGGAAATAATAAGTGAGAAAGTTGAGCTAAAGCTAGAAGGCGCTTTTGGGGAAAGAGAGAAAATTATCAAATGAATCTTTCTACTTGAGAAGTTGAATTATATATGATCATCTCTTCCCGAAGTTGAACTTGAAAGTGTAAATTAAAAATATTAAAGAGTTGAGCAAGAACGAAGTTGAATTGACTATAGAATTTTGATAACACTATTGACGGATCCTAAGTATAGTATATAGTTAGGGAGAAAAATTACTATTTGATAAGAAGAGAATGATTAGTTGGCAAGTGGTTCTGTGAAAAGATATCTTGGGAGAAAGGTATGATGTAAAGGTTGTACCACATTTGAGACCCTTGACATATGAAGTCGAGATGGAGATTTAAGGACTTAGAGTGGAGTATGAGGTGGTAAAATTTTTGTCTTTGAAACACAAGAGCGAAAAGGAAGATTTAAGAAGGGAATGATCTTTAAGTATTACTTTTGGTTAAGAACTTGTCGTTAGAGGGGCGAGTTAGATGAATCGATTAGCAGAAATTAATAATAATGAGGCTGAGGAAGGTGAAAGATTTGAGAAGTGTAAATGTGAATATGAGACGAACTAGGAAAGTGATAATCCTGATATTAGTGAACCTTGGTCAAGGAAATTTAGATGACGAAATTTTTATTAGTGAGGGAGAATTGTGGAACCCGATACCATAATTAAAATAATTAAATTTTGATGTTTGCCCTTCAATGCATAAAAGGGTGTACCTATTCGGTTTTGAGTCATAAATAATTCGTACTTGGATTTGTAAAACTTGGAAACAAGTAATAAAATAAGATTTAAGTAGTAAAAACTTAAATTGATAGAAATTTTTGAAATTTTAATGAGTTTTAGGTAAGTATGGAATAAGTGCTAAGAGAAAGAGGTTTGCAATTAAGGGAGAGTTTGGCTATATAAAGGGAAAAGAAACCAGATTTTTTTTTCTTAGAAGAGTCTAGAAAGACTGTGAGAGAGAGGGAGAGAAGGAGAAAAGAGAGAAAGAAAAAGAGAATGAAAATAAAGAAAAGTTTTGGCAAAATCAAGGTAAATCCTTGTCTTAATATACTTCTAATTTATCAATAATGCTTAATAAACTAAATATTTGAGTTTTTGTGTTTGAATTGGGTGATTTGATTAAGACAAGTTTGAACAAATGTTGTTTCAAGAGAAAAAATGGGTCTTTGAACAAAAGTTATGATTTTTGAGTTTGGGATGTAATTTTTGGTGTGGGCAATGTTGATTTTTGTTAATATAACTAGTAGAAACTTATATCTTTGAATAATGGAAAGGATCTTTTGAAATCAAGAGGAATTTTTGGAAAAAGATGAGTTTTCGAAATGATTTTCGCTGAAAAATGGGGATCCAATCAACTGGATAATTCACCTAAACCAAACAAGGGCTAAACTAATTTATTTGGTTGAACGAGTAAAGTGTTCAGTCAACTAAATCAAGGGGCTAAACTCTCTGGACCCTTTTTATTCGACTGAATCATACATCCCGACGATTGGACCATGCTGATTTTTCAAATTTTGACTTTTTTCTTCGTTTTTTAGTGTGAAACTTTCCCAAAATGATTTTAATGTTTATATACATTTGAAGTATGATTAAAAAAACCTTTAAAATTATTAGTATTCATGAAATTGAAGTGTTTTTGAGATTCAAAGTAAATGATTTGAAAAATTAGTGAAAAAAGGGCTTAACGCCTCGACTTCTTTGATTTTTGGTTTCATGCAAAGTTCACACATGATATTAAATTGTGTAATCACCTTGGGGTTTTATAATATTCAATAACAATTGAGAATGATGAGGGTTAGATGTTGTTTTACTCCTAGGTGCAAGTTGAGGGTATCATTGAAGGTTAAAAGAAGTAGCTTGGTACTAGTTATGGAGCACGTAGCAAGATGAGTATCACCTTACTCCTAGTAAGTGTGATAAGCTATTTAATGATAAATGAAGAGTTAAAAGTGTTTAAATACGAAAAAATTGTGGAAACATAAATAAACTATGATTTAAAGAATTATATATATGTAGTAATATGTGATTGTGCTTTGAAGATAAGTTATGTTATGAGCATCTTAAGTGAAGGACCAAGAGAATTGAAAAAGATAAAAAAAAGTGTGCAATCGTAGTATAAAGAAGTAAGAGTAATAGAATCTTTATGTGTTTGTTCTTGATAAATTGGATGATTAAAGTTGTGAAGTATTTGGTTGATTTGGGAATTTAAAGCTATGTTAAGATATAAATTTAGAAATGATTTGATGTAGATGTGTTGAGTGATTGTGATTTGTATGATTATATTGTTGTGAGATTGTGATGTGGTCTATTGATGAATGATTGAGTGCATATTCATCGTTTCAAAAATGCAGTTCACGCTATATATATATAGTTAGCATATTATAAGAGGGGGGAGTAGTGAGATTCTGGTAGGTCCCATCCCATAAGGGGTTTAAGAACAACGAACGTATTTGGATGAGTAGCACCCGACCCGGATCAAGGGGGTTCTATAAAATTGGTGATTTGATTACAAAACGTACCGGTACGTGAGGAGACATCCCCATTGTGATTAGCCCAGTGAAGGGCATTATGATGATATGATTATATACATGATTATACAAATCATTACATTCACATTTGAATTGCATATCATTGATAATGGATGTGATGATGGAATTAGCTCATGAGGAGCA
Source organism: Bretschneidera sinensis (assembly GCA_023935145.1). Lineage (NCBI taxonomy): Eukaryota > Viridiplantae > Streptophyta > Magnoliopsida > Brassicales > Akaniaceae > Bretschneidera > Bretschneidera sinensis. The sequence continues at coordinate 51,248,902 of CM043701.1, forward strand.
TATGTTGTGATTAGCCCATGATGGACGTATGTTGTAGTTGACCCTTGAGGGGTACATGATGTGTTTGGCCTGGTGAAAGACATGAAATTATTGATCCTTGTGACTTGAAAAGCATTATAGTTGATGTTGTTCATAAAGGGCTAAGGTTATGTTATGTATAAAAAAAAGCTATGGACTAAGAGATTTAAATAAATTGTTGTTATGATATTCATTTCTTTTGTGATAATAAAAAGAGGAAAAATCTAAAGTCTGTTGAGAACTATGCTTTGAAATAAATAGGTGATTTATTACGACTAAAATTAAAAATTTAAGAATTTAAATTCTTATACGACTACTTCTGTTGTTATTTGTCTAAGTTTCAAACATATCCAAACATAGTCTAAAGTTGGTTAAAGTCCAAACCAATTGTGGAATATCAAAGTTCAGCAAGTTAAAAGGTTGCACACAAGTGTGTGCCTCAATTTTGAGCGTGGGAAGGTCAGGCACACTGCTGTGCAAGTTTCAAAACACAAGCAGGAGGTGTGCGCACAGCATCAAGAGGCTGCAGCATTAGGTCACGCCGCAGCACACAGCACCAGTGCCGCAGCACACAGCAAGCCATGCTTCTAACCCTACCCCAGCGCCACAGCACATAGCACATGTGTGCACACATGATCCAGCATGCATAAGACCTCTCCAATCATGTGTGCACCACACCAAAATGCACAGCATCACTTGGAGAGTGATGAAAGGCTGAGATTACAGGAAGAACATGATCAAAGGGAGGATAATGACTCACAAGAATGTCCAAGAATTAAGAGGCTATAAAAGGGGTTCTCAAGGCCTCATTTCATAAGATAATACAAGATACAAAAAACACACATACAAGAGAGTTTTGTGACATTGTGAGATCATTGTAAACGCAAGAGAGAATTGTGTGAGAGATATAAACACAAAAGGGACTCTTGTAGTGAGGCTGGTTGTAATAAAAGAGAGAGAGTCTAGATTAGATTAGAGAACATTGTTGAGTTCTCATCTTCTTCCTTCTCTTCTTGTTTCTTCAAGAACTTGGATTCTTGAAGGGGATTGCTGTAACTTTGTAAGAACCATTGAGATAGTGCAGAGAGTTTGGAGGAACTCACGGGGACGTAGGCACATTGCCGAACCTCGACAAAAAATTCCTTGTCTTCTTTCTTTCTTTGATTTTCTGTTCTTGTGTTCGATTGCTGAAATTCTTTCTACAAGTCATTCAAGACTTGGGTGTTTGGAAGATCACCACCTAGGCATCTTGTCAAGGTGATTTCCAACAGTGGTATCAGAGCACAGTAGCTGGTTATCGGAACAAGAAGTAGAAGGTATGGAGCCAAGACTCCAAGAATCAAAGATCAACTTCTTGGGTGATTCAAGAACGGAGTTAAGATATATATCTGATCGTGTTCTTGAGGTAAATCAAGAACGGTGTTAAGATCAATATCTGATCGTGTTCTTGAGGGTGATTCAAGAACAGTGTAAAGATCAAGATCTGGTCGTGTTCTTGAGAGTGATTCAAGAACGGTTAAGATCCATCTTCGATCTGTGTTCTTGAGGTTGAAGAAAGCAGTTGTGGTTAGTGCACAAATCTTGGATCTTGTCTGCAGAGATGGCTTCAAATTTCTGTGTGGAGAAGTTTGATGGAAAGGGGGACTTTTCCCTATGGAAGCGAAAGATCAAGGCGGTTCTCATGCAGCAGAAAGTGGACTTGGCTATTGGAGAAGATGATGCTTTTCCAGCTAGTGCCACGGAGGGCCAGCGGACTGAGATAACGAAGATGGCCTACAGCACCATTTTCTTGCACATGTCGGATAATGTCACAAGAGAGTGCGGAGACTCGGAAGATCCAGCTGCAATATGGAAGAAACTAGATGAGTTGTTTCTTGCCAAGACTCTCCCTAATAAGAGGTATCTTCATAAACGAATCTTTGCTTTTAAATTTGATCCTAAGAAAGAGTTGCAAGACGATCTTGATGCCAAGATAAGGAGTGCATCAAGTGGTAAAGGTATATTCTTTAAAAGAAGGCCAGCAACTTGGTATGGCAGCAACCATGGCTACTACCAGGACAAAGGTAGAGGAGAGAGCTATGGAAGAGTGCACAGCAGCATGTATGGCTACTACTGGGACAGAGGTAGAGGAGAGAGCCATAGGAGAGTGCACAACAGCATGCATGGCTACTACCGGGACGGAGGTAGACGAGAAAGCCATGGGAGAATGCATTCCAAACTGAGATTTGGAGGGAAGAGCTGCTACTACTGCCATAAGGAGGGTCATGTCAAGAAAGATTGCAAGAAGATGACAAGGGATAGAGGAGGAAGCCATACCAAGAATGGAGAGGCTTCGGTTGCAAAAACAGAACAGCAAGATGGTGATGTTCTTGTTGTGTGCTCGGATGTGAGCAAGGGGCAAGAAGGCAGCGAGAAATGGATCTTGGATACCAGGTGCACTCATCATATGTGCCCTCACAAAGAATGGTTCAAGAATTTCAAGAAGATCAATGATGGAAGGGTCTTCTTGGGGAATGATATTTCTTACCAAGTGAGAGGGATTGGAGACATCCAATTGAGGATGTTTGATGGAGTCACAAGGTTGCTGGAAAATGTGAGGTATGTTCCAGATTTGAAGAGAAACTTGATCTCATTGGGGCAGCTGGATTCCATAGGCTATACATGCAAGATAGAGGGAGGAAAGATCAAGGTGGCCAAGGGATCTTTGGTAGTGATCAAGGCAGCAAGAAATGATGGACTCTATGAGATGATTGGAGAAACAGAAACCAATGATCAAGCAGTAAGCTTGATGGCTGAACTGGACAAGGCAGCCCTTTGGCACACTCGCTTGGGACACATGAGTGAAAAGGGCCTGCAAGTACTTAGCAAGGAAGGTCTATCTTGGTGGTGACAAAGTAGAAAAACTGGATTTCTATAAGAGCTGTGTTCTTGGGCAGCAACATCGGGTCAGCTTCAACACCAGAGTGCACAAGTCTAAGGGCATTCTTGACTACATTCATGCGGACCTTTGGGGACCAGCAAGGACACCAACACAGGGAGGTAACATTTACTTTCTGTCTTTAATTGATGATTATTCAAGAAAAGTATGGGTTTATTTGGTTAAGAATAAATTAGATGCCTTGAATAAATTAGTGGTGTGGAAAGGGCTGGTTGAGACTCAAATGGGTAGAGTAGTTAAGGGGATAAGAACCGATAATGGCTTAGAAATTTTTAACCAATAACTTGATCAATTCTATAGGTTAAATGGCATTCTAAGACATAGGACAGTTGTGGAAACTCCTCAGAAAAATGGAGTTGCTGAGTTGATGAATAAGAAGACCCTTATGGAAAAGGTTAGGTGCATGTTAGATGGATCCGGGTTACCAAAATATTTTTGGGGAGAAGCTGTAGCTACAGCTGCATATTTGATTAATAGATCACCCTCTAGGATTGTGTTCCAAAAGACTCCCATGGAGATGTGGAGTGGAAAACCCCCTGAGTTGGACAACCTTAGGACTTTTGGGTGTGCTGTGTATGCACAACAAAAGGATGATAGACTTAGCCCAGGATCTAGAAAATGTGTGTTTCTAGGATATGGGGAAGGGGCTAAGGGATATAGGTTGTGGTCCTTAGAAAAAGAAGGATTAAAACTCATAACAAGTAGGGATGTTAATTTTAATGAATTGTTATTTCCCTACTTGGAGAAAACTAACCCTGCAGGGGCTAGTGAGCAAACCAGTTTGGTTCTTGTGGAGCATAGCATCAAGGGAGATTCTATTCAGGTAGAGCAAAGGAGGCAAGAGGGTTCGGACTAGGTAGAGTCCTTGGATGATTGCCAAGCTCAAGAAACTCAAGAAGAGGATGCTGCAGCAAGTCGGAAGGACTACCAGCTCACAAGGAACCGGGAAGGAATGCTAGTTGGACCACCTTCAAGATATGGGTTTGCGGATGCTGTGGATACAACAACTCCTTGGACAGAAGGAGGGATGTGTGAACAAGAAACTTACATGGATGCCATGGCATGTAAGGATTCACCAAGGTGGCAGCTAGCTATGGAGGAAGAAATGGATTCTTTGAGGAATAACAACTTTTGGGAATTGGTGAAAATTCCAGGAAAGCAGAAATTTGTGGAATGTAAGTGCACTTTGATAGACGCTTAAATATACATATTTAAGCCCCCTTATTTACACTTGTTAGATCCTTTATTACATTAATTTGGTATCTTTTACTCCATTTGTGTGTTTTACATGTTTTTATAGGGTCTTGGAGAAAAAGAAGCAGTTTTGGCACTTTAAGGAAGAAATCTAGAAGCCCTGGAGAACTTTCTGGACAAAGTGCGATCGAGCGCACATGAAGTGCGATCGAGCGCACATACGATCGTGCGCACACAGCTAGGATCGAGCGCAACTTGCGATCGAGTGCAAGGCACATGCGATCGAGCGCAAAGATACGGGCGTGAACAGTAAACTGCAGAACCTTATTTTGGAAAATACAAGAGTTTCGTTTTAGGAAAGTTTAGGATTCATGGGTCTATTAGGACTTCTCAAAGACCTATAAATACACTTGTAACTCACACACAAAAGGACACCTTTGATAGAAAACACTTTTCTCTTTTCTTTTACTTGGAGTGGAGATCTTGGGAGAGAATTGACGCCTCTTCTCTCGGGTTTATTCTTCTCCCTTATGTTTAGTTTAATTATGTTTACTTCAGTTAGTATGTGTAACTAACTCTCTTATAGGGCTCGATTGAAGCCCTAGTTATGCATTCCCATATTTTTATTCATTGATTAAATCTTTGCATAGCTTATTATGTTACTTAACTTGATTAACACCTGTGCTTATTTACATTCCTCATATGTATGTGTAAGGCCAACGTATGCATATGGTATGGATAGGTTAGTTAGATCAATTTGGATGACCGAGTCCTGGGTCTAACATTAGTAACAAGGGACCATCTTATCCGGATACCCGGGTTAATCAACATGGGAAACCGGGAGTAGATACCATGCCCTAGGTCTCATGTGGTTGTCGATTTCCACAGTACCTATGCTTTCTTAAGGAACAACTCAAGCAGATACCATGCTGAATCCCTTAAGGAAGAAAAGAGTTAGAGTAGATACCATGCCTAACTCGTTGCTCAGGGAAATCAATAGCTTAAGGAGTAGATACCATGCCATTAGGTTGGCAACCAGTAGGTACACATAATATGGCTAGAGCACTGATACTTTATACAAAATCGGGAATGTATGACTAGTGGTGGATATCAAAGCCCTATGTCTTTATTATTATCAAATCACCCTTCAGTTTATTATTTCTATCTTTTTACATTGCAATTATAATTCTAAATCGAACTTTACCAATCCCTGTGGAGATGATCTTGCATTCGCACACTATGCTACACTATTGACCTTGTGCACTTGCAAGTAAAACAAGTGCGATTATTTACCCATTTATTTAGGTATATTATCGCGCAACAAGTTTTTGGCGCCGTTGCCGGGGATTGTGCTAAATTTCTGTTTAGAATTATTTCCATTTTATCATTATTATTATTATTTTATTTTTACCATCTTTTATCAAAACTTAAATCAAGTTATTTTCTGTTTCAGGTACTTCACGAAACCCTACTTGCACTTTCTGTAAAAATTGCGATCGATCGCAAGCTCCTTGCGATCGAGCGCAATTTGGGCAGAGAGTACCCGAGCAACAGAGTTGCACTGCTGCACTAAAACTATTTTTTCTGCTTTATGCACGGACTTCGATCCCGACATCCGGAATTCTTTTCCCTTGATCCCGAGCTAGAACGGACCATCCGACAAAAGCTTAGGGACAACTTTGAGAAGAACAAAGGAGAAATCGAGAACGAAACACAAATGGCGGAACAGCTCGAAAACCAGCAACCACCTGCACGAGTTCCAATGAAGCACTCCTTCATCCCTCGGAACATCGATCAACCATCATGCATCGCATATCAACCTGAGGCAGCGGGAAATTATTACATATCTCCGCAAATCTTGAATGCCTTGACGCATTTTAGGGGAACTCCTAATGAAGATCCACACTTACATCTTCGAGAATTTTTTGATCTTTGCAAGTTCCAGCACATACAAGGACTAGACCAAGAAGGAATAAGGTTAATTCTATTCCCTTTTTTCTTAAAAGATAATGCTAAACTTTGGTATAATTCCTTGCCTGCAGTTTCCATCCACACTTGGGAGGAGTTAGCAAGCAAATTCTTAAGGAAATTCTTCCCAGCCCAAAAGACAAGACAAATGAGGAAGGAGATCCAATCCTTCCAACAAAAGGATGGGGACCTTTTCTTCGAAGCATGGGGACACTTCAATGAATTGCTACTCAAATGCCCACATCACAACCTACCTCAAGATGAACTGGTACAAGCATTCTACGAAGGTTTAAATGATACTAATAAATGTATTATTGATTCAGGTTGTGGAGGAGTCCTTATGGAGAAAAGCAGCGAAGAGGCAATGGAACTGTTTGAAACCCTTAGCGAACACACTCAGCAATTCTCCTCTCGAGGTAGAAATATGACCAAAGGTAAAGGTGTGTATGAGGTAAATACGAATGGAGGGTCTTCCCCTCAAATGGCTGCAATGGAAAGAAAACTAGATTTGTTGGTAAAAGCCATGGCTGCTCAGACTACCTCAGCTACACCACTACAGGTATGTGCAATATGCTCTCAATATGATCACAATACTAATGCTTGTCCTTTATCTGCAGATCCGGAGCAAGCAAATTATGTGGGACCCAACAACTATCCTCCAAAGAATAACCCATATGCAAACACCTACAACCCTGGATGGCGGAATCACCCAAATTTCTCATGGAGCAACAATCAAAACAACCAAGGACAGCAACGAAATCAGCAGCCCACTGCCCATGCTAATTCTGAACCAAAACGGAACGACCTCGAAAGTCTAGTAAAACAACTGATGACATCGCAAGAACAGTTCATGACTCAGCAAAAACAAACCAATACGGCACATGAGCAAGCAATTCAAAGACTAGAGGTACAAATGGGACAATTAGCAAAAGAGCTCAGTAGCAGAAAGCAAGGAGAGCTCCCAGCTCAAACACTACCCAACCCTGGTGCGCATCAACAACTAAAAGCTGTCACAACCTTAAGAAATGGCAAGGTGATTGGATCCGATGAGCTTACAGCACCGTCCAAAGAAACACCATCAGCATCAAGGGTAAGTGAGACGGAGAAGGTGAATGCACCACCCTTCCCGCAAAGGTTAGTAAAACAAAAGAAAGACAATAAACTGCTTGATATTTTTGAGACCTTGCGGAAAGTTGAAATTAATATTCCATTACTAGATGCAATTCACCAAATACCTGCTTATGCTAAATTTCTAAAAGATTGTTGTACTCATAAAAGAAAATTTCAAGAACATGAGACTGTAGCATTAACTGAGGAGGTAAGTGCTGTACTACTTAGGAAACTCCCACCAAAACTGACAGACCCGGGTAGTTTTACCATACCCTGTAGGATAGGTGATCAACTGTTTGACAAGGCATTACTAGACTTAGGAGCAGGGGTAAACTTGCTACCTTACACAGTATTCGAAACCCTAGGTTTGGGGGAGCTACAGCCGACTTCTATTACCTTACAGTTGGCAGATAGGAGTATTAAAAGACCTAGAGGTATTCTCGAGGATGTCTTAGTAAAAGTTGGCAAGTTCATTCTACCTGCAGATTTTATTGTATTAGACATGGAAGAATGCCCTATGCCATTACCTTTACCTATCATACTAGGGAGACCTTTCATGAGGACTGCCGACACTAAAATCTGTGTGAAAAAAGGGTATAGTAAGTATGAAAATTAATGGTGAGAAGATAGAATTTAAAATATTTGATGCAATAAAATTTCCTCAAGATGACTTTGACTGCTAAAATATCAACCGGTTGAGGGTTTCTTGGGCAATTAGTATTTTCAGCAAAATTGTGAGTAATCCCGAAAAGAAGCATTGGCTTGGGATGAAGTGGTTGCTGAGGAATAAGGAGGCTTAGTGGCAGCCAATGGTAGCACTCATAACAACCGGGGTAGAACGCATAGCGGCTATGGAAGCCATAAAGAAGGCTATGGGGTGCAAAGGGTTGTTGGACGAGTGGGAGGTCCTAAAAGAGCAGGTGGTGGTATCTTTGGATAGCCAAAGTGTGGAGAACTTGTGGAGGTATCCGGTGTTCCATGAGAGGATGGAGCATATGGATGTTCGGTATCATTACATTCTGGAAAATGGTACAGAAGGAAGCATTCATGTTGACAAGAAGACCACGGAGGAAAGTCCTGCAGATTTAGGTACTAAAGTTCTACCTCTAAGTAAGTTCAATCATTGCCTTGAATTACTTAGGATTGGAGTTGGTTAATTGGTAACTCAATATGAGTTTGGATCCCGAAGCTTTCTGCACAATGATTCAGGTTTTTTGAACTCTTAGACAAAGGTAGAGATTGTTGTTATTTGTCTAAGTTTCAAACATATCCAAACATGGTCTAAATTTGGTTAAAGTCCAAACCAATTGTGGAATATCAAAGTTCAGCAAGTTAAAAGGTTGCACACAAGTGTGTGCCTCAATTTTGAGCTTGGGAAGGTCAGGCACACTGCTGTGCAAGTTTCAGCACACAAGCAGGAGGTGTGCGCACAGCATCAGGAGGCTGCAGCATCAGATCACGCCGCAGCACACAGCACCAGCGCCGCAGCACATAGTAAGTCATGCTTCCAGCCCTGCCCCAGCGCCGCAGCACATAGCACCAGTGTCGCAGCACATGTGTGCACACATGATCCAGCATGCATAAGACCTCTCAAATCATGTGTGCACCACACTAAAACGCACAGCATCACTTGGAGAGTGATGAAGGGATGAGATTAAAGGAAGAACATGATCAAAGGGAGGATAATGACTCACAAGAATGTCCAAGAATTAAGAGGCTATAAAAGGGGTTCTCAAGGCCTCATTTCATAAGATAATACAAGATACAAAAACACACATACAAGAGAGTTTTGTGACATTGTGAGATCATTGTAAACACAAGAGAGAATTTTGTGAGAGATATAAACACAAGAGGGACTCTTGTAGTGAGGCTAGTTGTAATAAGAGAGAGAGAGTCTAGATTAGATTAGAGAACATTGTTGAGTTCTCATCTTCTTCCTTCTCTTCTTGTTTCTTCAAGAATTTGGATTCTTGAAGGGGATTGCTGTAACTTTTTAAGAACCATTGAGATAGTGCAGAGAGTTCAGAGGAACTCACGGGGACGTAGGCACATTGCCGAACCTCGACAACAAATTACTTGTCTTCTTTCTTTCTTTGATTTTCTGTTCTTGTGTTCGATTGCTGAAATTCTTTCTACAAGTCATTCAAGACTTGGGTGTTTGGAAGATCACCACCTAGGCATCTTGTCAAGGTGATTTCCAACAAGTTCTAGTAAGTTGATTTCTCATTGAGTTTTATAACTCACCCCCTTATTTTACTAACACTTCAGGTTAAATTCTAGGACACTTGTGGTCAAATTAAAAAGATGTCATTGTCCATGGCATGCTCACCTCTCAAATCTTTTGGGGAGTCTAAGTTTGGTTTAGGTTTAAACTTTGATGGGAGTTTTCATTGTATTTTGCACCTTATAAAATTTTATAAGGGTTTTATTGTGGTATCATAAACGTTTTGTATGTGAATACATGTGTTTTCATTTAAATGTGATGTTGGAAGTTTGTTGTTTGCATTATAATTTATTTTTTTGTCTATAGATCGAGTTCTCAGAGCTAAAAGGTGATGATAGCTCCTTGGGTAAGGCTCACTCGGGGATGGGTCATTACAATGTAGTCCCAAAATGAATTTATTTGAAGAATCAAAATTTTAACTTAATATACTTTTTCATGATGACTAAAGTGCTCTTAGGTATCATAAATGCTACTTTTTTTATAAAAAAAATAGAAGTATTAGGGATGAAACATATTTAACAAGGAATATTTTAGGGCTTCTTTTAAAAAAGAAAATTATCATCATTCTTTTTCAAAACTTGTTAAAAGTATATTTTAAATGGATTTATATTTTTTATATGGTATAAAAAAATACTTCATATATTTTATATTTTAAAAATATTATATTATCATTGTCTATTGTATCCTCAAATAAATGAAAATCAAAAACCATCTTTAACAAAAAAATAAATATTTTAAATATAGAGTTTGTTGATATGTTTTTTTATATAAAATTAAATAGTCTAACATCTCAAACAAGTGAATATCAAAGACCATCATAAAATAAAAAACAAAGACAAACTTTTTTTATTTTAAAAATAAAAATGATACTTTATATTTTTTAGAAAAATATGAATTCAGATAACTTTAAATATTGTGATATTAATAATTTTGAAATAAATAACTAATAAATAGAATTATTAAACTTATCATAATTACTTGCAGATATTTTAACAGTAAGGGTACTTTGGTCATCATGAAAAATAATATGCAATTAAAATTTTGATTATTAAAAAAAATCATTTTGGGGCTGCTTGATGATGGAAATTAATGTTTTGAAGTGAATCATGGGTTTTAAGTTTGGTATATTAGTGTTATTTTAACAAACTTGAAGGTAGTGTAGTGTAATTTTCCTTTAAAAAAATATACAAAACAAGTGCCAAAGAAAACTTAATTTGGACCCAAACCAAAATTATGTCACCCTATTTATACATCATCAACGTAAAGACTATAGGCCAAGAAATTAGGGGTTCCTCAAACCAGACTAGGGACGGTAACAGATAGATTTGGGGTGAAGAGTGCTTTTCTCGTACCCATTTTTGTTTTTATAATGCTCATGTCTTTATTTTCGGTAGAGATTTCTTTTTGCTCTCTGCTTCTACCCTTGAATATGATTTTTATGGACTTAAATCCACAGGGGAAATGGAGATTTTTATGAAGAAATTAATATAGAAATTTCTTATTAATTCGATTTAAAAAAATAAATTACACTTATAAATAATAAATATATTATATTAATATATTCATAAACTAAAAGATAACATAATTTGGATTAAGAAGCAGGTTCGAGAATTAAACTGATAGTGAAATATCATCTTTATAGGAGTGTCATGTTCCCATCAGGGGCGGAGGGACAGAGAACCAAGCAGCCCAAAAGTTGTTTAAACTCTTTAATTATATATGTGAAAAAGAGAAAATGGCTTCCAAGTTCTTTCATGGGTCCACCAAAAATTAGTTTTAAAGATTTTATTAGTATTATCTGTAATGGTAATGGTAATGGTAACTAACTTAGTAACTTTTACTATGAGTAGAGACACTGTTCGACACACTTCCACATAGTTGCACACTTTTGCGGACACCTTAAACACATGTGCACATAGTCCCACACACTTGCACTTTTGTGCACACATGTGCACACTATTGCACGCATTTGCACACACGTGCGCACTTTTGCGCCCACACTTGGTCATTGTTGTATGTACTTGCACACACATGCACACACATATGATAATAATACTTTACTGAAAATTTCAATTAATTATCTTGATACACAAAAGGCTAAACTTCACTTTAGGTAATAAAGGGAGCTTTAAATCCTTACTCTTTTGCACCCAAATCTCTCGAGCCTTGGAATTTCTTGCGTAGACCAATAACAAGGGATTTGACCCCTTTCAAGGTTAAATGGAAGCTCCTTAACTGTCATCCTTGCTTTGTGCTTGGATGATAAACAACCCCTTGTCTAATATATTAAAAGTGCACCCATCACAAAAGCCTCCTTACTACTTATAAAGAGTTTATATTAGACTTGGTAGGTTTCACTCATTTCCATATATCTATTCATAGCAATCCGCACCCTCGCCATATCCACCTTCTTTAAAGGGAGTGGCATTGGGTAATGAACTGGATGCATGGGTCTTGCGCGGAAAAGAGCGGTACCTACAAGAGTGAATTGGGTATTTAAAATTTTTTTAGGAAAATTATCAAACACCTGGTTCAACAATATATAACAACAAACAAATCAATTAATCACAACACACAAAGATTTAAATCTCTTACACCCTTTACCAAGAGTTACACCAACTCTTGCTACAGTTTGATGAGAAAATAATAACATATGATAAATGGATTTGAATTACAACTCGATCTAATAATCTCTCTCACAAATGCTTTTGAATCAATATGATTTAAAAGATTGAAAAATTTCTTAGAAGAGTTTTTTAATCTTTTTCAAATGTTCAAGAGATGACTTGAAACTCCATTAGGCTTAGTATTAATAGTCTGAAGTAAAAAATACTCATTTAAAGATTGTTTGCGATACTTAGATCTCAAATCAATTTGATTTAATGAAAATTTAGTTGTTGTGAGTGAAGTTCCATTCAACTATGCGTTTGAACCAGTCCACTGACCCTTTAAAACTAATGAAAATTAAGTTTAAAATTGATGTTCCAATTAATTGTGCTAACATCTAGTCAATTGCTAAAATTTTCTATCCAAATTTCTTTGATTCAGCATCAGATGCCAATCACCTACAAAATATTTTTTTTTTTTCACATTTATAAGATCTTCTAAGTTTTACTTGGTCGACTCAAAAATCCATATAAATGACTGAACCCTTCAAAACAAGTTTTATAATTAAAACATTTGTATAAAAACTTCAAAAATATTTTTAAGAGAAAACTTTTGAGCCATGGACAAATTCAAGGCCTAAAGAGTAGAGATTTACATTTGAATAATACATATCTAACTTTGAATCTTCTCTTCAAGCTTTTACTTGGAAAGTAATCTTTGCTTGATGATGTTTTGCCTTGACACCAAGAACCTAAAACACTTTAGCACACATATTAGTCCATTACTTAGTTTCATTATCATCAAAATCACTTCGGATTTAAAAATATTGTAAATGTTGATCAAATTCACCTTGGAGACGTATAGAAAATTTTTGGATAAATGCAAAACATATTTTGTCACGAAAGTAGACATTAAATCAACCAACAAAGGTTGTTCAATGGAAGGACCACTTTCGCACCCAAATAAGTTTTCCAATCATAAAAAATGTGTTGCTCAATAAAGGCATGCAGAATCGTGGCTCTTAAACATAGAAAGATTATTATCAAAGATAGGAAAAAAGAAAAGAGGAGATGATTATCGTGCCCTAAAAAATAAGAGGAAAGCAGTTTATATAGTGGTATTTCTAGTTGCTACTTTGACCAATAAAGGGTAGTTTAATCAATCATAGCTAATTTTTCCATAATAGTTAGTTTGACTATAACAACTATTTTTACTACAACTATTAGTTTGCTAATTTCAAGCACAAAACAGGTTCATTACCAATTGCATCCTCCAAAACATGTATATTGCACCATTTTTTAAATTGAGAAGTGTCAAAAATGTGAATTATGCACAAACCGTAGCTAGTCATTTTGATACACACTTGTAGTGGTAAGATTTTTTCTTTTCGAATTAGGGAAGATATTATACTTCTAAACAAAATTGCTACCAAATATTATTTGCTAATAAGTAAGGAATTTCTATGCTTGGCAATCTATATGCATGAATATGAATTGCTTCCAAATATGCAAAGTTTGCTAGAATCTTAGCTAATTCACCAATTGTTTTGCAAATAAATCAATGTGTACATATCTCCTGTGAGCTGCTTAACAACCTTTCATTTTTTTTAACATCACATAAAGAAAGTAAGGAGAAATTAGAAATCATAGATGTCATTGATCCCACTTACAATGAACCTATAATAATTTTTCCTTTTAGTGTCCAGATATCGTGAAGAATTATTGAGTGCGGTCCGTACTTCTAATCGTTGTGAATCAAGTTAACCAACCTTTTAGAGCTAGTTCAAACAATAAAGAAATCTATTAATGGAAATATAATAAAGAAGATTAGGTGTTGTATATTATTAGTGTGTCAAATACAATGAATATATATATATATATATATATGGTAATAAAAACTCAGGACTTTTGGTCTCGTAATAATCTTTGGGTTCTCCATATAAAAAAATTGAGGTTCTATTCTCCTCCCCATCAATGTACAAAAAAATAAAATAAAATAAAATAAAGCCACCCTTAATAATTGTGATATATACAAGTCAATTATAGTATAAGAATGGTATATTCTAAAATCCCTCTCAAACTCAAGATGGAGTATAAGAAACCATCTTGAGTTTAGGAAGAAATCACGAAATCATCCGAGAAGATGAGCTTTAATAAACACATCAAATGACTGATCAATGGATGTGATAGATAAGAGATAAATAGTTCCACAAAAAAATGTGTTGGCGCACAAATAACAATCATACTCAATATGTTTTGTACACTCATGGAACATGTAGGAGATCATTAAATGGGATCCAACTACTCTATGTGGATGAAAACATTATTGAGAAAATCATGATGGAAGTACATGAAGGTATCGGAGGTCCACACATGAATGGGAGAATGTTGGCAATAAAGATCCTTCGTGTGGGTTATTATTGGATGAGCATGAAGACAAATTATTGTAATTATGTGAAGAAATGCCATAAGTATCAATTGCATGGAAATTAACAAAATTTTTTGCCTCAATAAGTCTTTGGCATTATCACACATTGGCCTTTCGCTACTTGGGGCATATATATGATCGGAAATATATCTCCTAAGGCTTCCAATGGTAACGAGTACATGCTGGTGGCAATCAATTATTTCACCAAATGGGTAGAAGTTGCCTCATTTTCCACCTTGAATGCTAAGCATTAGCAAAGTTCATTAATCATACCATCATTTGTCGTTATGGAGTACATTTTGAGCTGATTTTACATAATGACACGCATTTCCAAGGTGAGGTCATGGATTTATTCAATAAGTCCTCTCCTTATCGACCTCAGACCAACGAGGCAATAGAAGTAGCCAACAAGAATATCAAGAGCATATTGGCCAAAATGGTAGAGACTTGTCACGATTGGCATGAGAAGCTACCTTCCGCACTGTGGGGATATCGAACCTTGATAAAGTCTTCTACAAGCATCACTTATTACTCCTTGGTCTATGGTATAGAACCATTTCTCCCAATCGAGGTAGAAATTCTTTCACTAAGTATAGCCGTGAAAAGTCAATTGGAAGAAGTACAGTGAATTCGGGGGAGATATGATGAGTTGGATTTTATTTAGGAAGAGCGATTGAAGGCTCTCCATCACACCCAAGAGTATCAGAAAAGGTTTGCAAGGGCTTTTAACAAGAAAGTAAAGCATTGGGGCTTCGAGGTAGAAATTTTCCCTTTTAGCGTCCAGATATCGTGAAGAATTATTGAGTGTGGTCCATACTTCTGATCGTTGTGAATTGAGTTAACCAACCTTTTAGAACTAGTACAAACAACAAAGAAATCTATTAACAAAAATATAATAAAGAAGATTAGGTGTTGTATATTATTAATGTTTCAAATACAATGAATATAAAAAGAAATATATATATATATATATATATATATATATATATATATATATATATATATATATAAGCTAATAAAAAATCAGGCCTTTTGGTCTCATAGTAATCTTTGGGTTCTCCATATAAAAAAAAAATTGAGGTTCTATTCTCCTCCCCATCAATGTACAAAAAAAATAAAATAAAATAAAACCACCCTTAATAATTGTGATAGATACAAGTCAATTATAGTATAAGAATAGTATATTCTAACATCCCTCTCAAACTCAAGATGGAGTAAAAGAAACAATCTTGAGTTTAGGAAGAAATCACGAAATCATCCGAGAAGATGACCTTTAATAAACACATCAACTGACTGATCAATGGATGTGATAGATAAGAGATAAATAGTTCCACGAAAAAATTGTGTTGGCGCACAAATAACAATCATACTCAATATGTTTTGCACACTCATAGAACATGTAGGAGATCATTCAATGGGATCCAACTACTGTATGTGGATGAAAACATTATTGAGAAAAATCACGATGGAAGTACATGAAGGTACCGAAGGTCCACCAATGAATGGGAGAATGTTGGCAATAAAGATCCTTCGTGTGGGATATTATTGGATGAGCATGGAGACAAATTATTGTAATTATGTGAAGAAATGCCATAAGTATCAATTGCATGGAAATTAACAACATTTTTTGCCTCAAGAAGTCTTTGGCATGATCACACATTGGCCTTTCGCTACTTGGGGCATATATGTGATTGGCAAAATATCTCCCAAGGCTTCCAATGGTAATGAGTACATGCTGGGGGCAGTCGATTATCTCACCAAGTGGGTAGAAGTTGCCTCATTTTCCACCTTGAAGGCTAAGCATGTAGCAAGGTTCATTAATCATACCATCATTTGTCGTTATGGAGTACATTTTGAGCTAATCTTACATAATGACACGCATTTCCAAGGTAAGGTCATGGATTTATTCAATAAATATAAAATTGAGTACCATAAGTCCTCTCTTTACCGACCTCTAACCAACGAGGTAATAGAAGCATCCAACAAGAATGTCAAGAGCATATTGGCCAAAATGGTAGAGACTTGTCGCGATTGGCATGAGAAACTACCTTTTGCATTGTGGGGATATCGAACCTTGATAAATTCTTCTACAAGCATCACTTATTACTCCTTAGTCTATGGTATAGAAGCATTTCTCCCAATCAAGGTAGAAATTCTTTCACTAAGTACAGCCGTGGAAAGTCAATTGTAAGAAGTAGAGTGAATTCGGGGGAGATATGATGAGTTCAATTTTATTTAGGAAGAGCGACTGAAGGCTCTCCATCACACCCAAGAGTATCAGAAAAGGTTTACAAGGGCTTTTAACAAGAAAGTAAAGCATTGGGGCTTCGAGGTAGAAATTTTCCCTTTTAGCGTCCAGATATCGTGAAGAATTATTGAGTGTGGTCCATACTTCTGATCGTTGTGAATTGAGTTAACCAACCTTTTAGAACTAGTACAAACAACAAAGAAATCTATTAACGGAAATATAATACAGAAGATTAGGTGTTGTATAATATTAGTGTGTAAAATAAAATGAATATAAAAAGATATATATATATATATATATATATATATATATATATTAGCTAATAAAAACTCAAGCCTTTTGGTCTCGTAGTAATCTTTGGGTTCTCCAAATAAAAAAAATTGAGGTTCTATTCTCCTCCCCATCAATGTACAAAAAAATAAAATAAAATAAAACCACCATTAATAATTGTGATATATACAAGTCAATTATAGTATAACAATGGTATATTCTAACATCCCTCTCAAACTCAAGATGGAGTAGAAGAAACCATCTTGAGTTTAGGAAGAAATCACAAAATCATCCGAGAAGATGAGCTTTAATAAACACATCAACTGATTGATCAATGGATGTGATAGAGAAGAGATAAATAGTTCCACGAAAAAATGTGTTGGCGCACAAATAACAATCATAAACAATATGTTTTGTACACTCATGGAACATGTTGGAGATCATTCAATGGGATCCAACTACTCTATGTGGATGAAAACATTATTGAGAAAATCATGATGGAAGTACATGAAGGTAAAATAGTCAATGATCGACAGCTTGTCAAATAGCCAAATATAAAAAAGAAAAAAACATAGATCGTTTGAAAGTTGAAATGAGTCATTAAAGTATGAAGTATTTAACTAGAGTATGAAGGTCTCTAGGTGTGATAAGGGGACTCATGGTAATAGAAAAGTGTTAAGGTCATTCAAAGTGATGGCTAATATGGCACCCATCAGACAAGATCCTTTTTCAAATTGTTTGATTACATTGAGTAGTGTTTTGTGGACCCTCGAACTATGACCCTTCAAGAAAAACGTGGCCAAGAGGCAAAGGAATAGTATATTTCGACAATGGTTGGTGAGATCTTTTATTTCAATTCTAAAAAGATCAAATGCTAAAGAACAACATCAATATAGTTGCTCGAAAAAAGGGTCTCGGCTTGGGCCTTGGTGATCCCAAATAACTCCATGGCCAGTTCAGTGTGATGATTCGTGTATGGAGGAAGGAAAATTTTGTTGGATGAATTTTAATGGATGAGGGCACAAAATTCTTCTTATGTCAGACATAGCTCATTAAGACCAAATCAAAAAATGTAGGTGACAAAACCCCACCTTACTGCAACTGCCTTCATGAAATCCCAGTCGATTTTAATTCTCTTGAGCGAAAAATCATGTTGATGCCATAGTGAGAAAATATTTTGAGCTCGATGCCTTTCATGTTGCTAGTCCAATGTATCAACTGAGCTAAGATAGTTTACATGGTTATTTCTTTTGAAAAAGTCTAGAAGAAAGACTGCAGAGTAGTTGTAAAGCTTCATTCTTAGAACTACTAGAGGATATGTACCAAATGAGAGGAAAGATTGGGTTTAAATGCATATTTTGAATCAAATAAAATTGAATGGTCAAAGAATGGGCTACTAAAAGCCACGTAGGCTAGGGTGTGCAAATCAATGGCTACTTTATAGGGCTATGTAAAAGTTTTTTTTTTCAAAGTTTTTGAAAATAACGAAAGCTTTAGACTATCATGGGATCTCTTTATTAAAGTTTAAAGATAAATGACATCTCTTGCACGCTTTATTCTTTTTCTTTTTCAAAACATTATAATTGAATAAAGAAGAATCCTAAATTCAATGACTCGGATCACTTCCAAGTTCTTTTTGGGATTTAACAAATTGGAATGAAAAGACTCTGCAAAACCAACAGGTGAAATCCCTCATAGCAGGTAAAATCACCAAAAGGCCCTCATAGCCAGCGAAATCACCAAAAAGTACTCACTGTAAGTAAAAGCACCAAAAAGCCGTCACAACAAGCAAAATCACAAACACAAAGTCCTTTTCAATAGGAAAACCAAGTCATCATAGCAGGTAAACCAAAGTCCTTGTCAATAAGCAAACCTAAGTCCTTATTAACAAGCAAAATCACAAAACCAAAGTCTTCTCAAGGGTTCTCCTTGAGAGTTTTATTCACTATTAAGCAAATTATAAAATACTTGGTACAACAATATATATAACAATAAGCTAATCAATTAATCACAATAGAAAGAAAATTGAAAGAAATTAAATAGAGCAGGGAGAGAAGAGTGCAAACGATATTTATAGTAGTCTGGTCACAACTTGTGCCTACTCCATTCTTTAATACTCTCATTGAGAGTTTTCTTTACTAAAAACTCATCTCACAAGGAAACAACTTCAAAAGTGTTGCTAAACCTCTTTACAAAAGATTTTGAGACTTGCCTCTAGCCAAGTGTGTACACAACACACAAAGATTTAAATCTCACAAATCTCTTACACCCTTCACCAAGAGTTACACCAACTCTTGCTATAGTGTGATGAGAAAATAATAACATATGATAGATGGATTTGAATTACAACTCGATCTAATAATCTCTCTCACAAACGCTTTTGAATCAATATGGTTTAAAAGATTGAAAATTTTTTAGAAGAGTTTTTTTATCTTTTTCAAATGTTCAAGAGATGACTTAAAACTCCATTAGGCTTAGTATTAATAGTTTGAAGTAAAAAAAAATCATTTGAAGATTGTTTGCAAAACTTAGATCTCAAATCAATTTGATTTCATGAAAATTTAGTTATTGTCAGTGAGGTTCCAATCAACAATGCATTAGAACCAGTCCACTAACCCTTTAAAACTGATGAAAATTAAGTTTAAAATCGAGGTTCCAATCAATTGTGCTAACATCCAGTCAACTGCTAAAAGTTTTTATCCAAACTTCTTTGATTCAGTATCAGATGCAATCACCTACAAAACATTTATTTTTTTCTCATTTATGAGATCTTCTATGTTTTGCTTGGTCAACTCAAAAATCCATATAAATGTCTTGACCCTTCAAAATAGGTTTTATAATTAAAACATTTTTATAAAAATTTCAAAAATATTTTTAAGAGAAAACTTTTGAGCCATAGACAAATTCAAGGCCTAAAGAGTAGAGATTTACATTTGAATAATACATATCTAACTTTGAATCTTCTCTTCAAGCTTTTACTTGGAAAGTAATCTTTTCTTGATGATGTTTTGGCTTGACATCGAGAACCTAAAACACTTTAGCACACATATTAGTCCATTACTTAGTTTAGTTATCATCAAAATCACTTCGGATTTAACATTATTGTAAATGTTGATTAGATTCACCTTGGAGACATATAGAAATTTTTTGGATAAATGGAAAACATATTGGGCACGTAAGTATAGATTAAATCAACCAACAAAGGTTGTTCAATGGAAGGACCATTTTCGCACCCAAATAAGTTTTCCAATGATAAAAAATGTGTTGTTCAATAGTGGCATGCAGAATCGTGGTTATTAAACATAGAAAGATTATTATCAAAGATAGGAAAAAAGAAAAGAGGAGATGATTGTGGTGCTCTAAAAAATAAGAGGAAAACAATTTATATAGTGGTATTTCTAGTTGCTACTTTGACCAATAAAGGGAAGTTTAACCAATCATAGCTAATTTTTCCATAATTGTTAGTTTGACCATAACAACTATTTCTACTATAACTATTAGTTTGTTATTGTCAAGCACAAAACAAGTTCATTACAAAGTGTATCCTCCAAAACATGTATATTACACCATTTTTTTTTAATTGAGAAGTGTTGAAAATGTGAATTCTGCACCAACCATAGCTGGTCATTTTGGTACGCACTTGCAGTGGTAAGATTTTTTCTTTTCGAATAAGGAAAGATATTATATTTCTAAACAAAATTGCTACCAAGTATTTTTTGCTAACAGACAAGGAATTTCTATGCTTAGTAATCTATATGCATGAATATGAATTGCTTCCAAATGTGCAAAGTTTGCTAGAATCTTAGCTAGCCCACCAATTGTTTTACAACTAAATCAATGTGTACATATCTCCTGTGAGCTACTTAACAACCTTTCAGTTTTTTTAACATCAAATAAATAAAATAAGGAAAGATTAGAAATCATAGATGTCATTAATCCCACTTACAATGAACCTATAATAATTTTCCCTTTTAGTGTCAATATATAGTGAAGAATTGTTGAATGTGGTCCATACAATGAATATATATATAAAAAATTGACCGGGAAAGGAGGGTGGTTAGACCACCTTTGAGATATGGGTTTGCGGGTGCTAATATAGCAGCTCCTTGGACAGAAGGAGTGTTGAACCAGAAACTTACATGGATGCCATGCAGTGTAAGGATTTGTCAAAGTGGTAGTTGGATATGGAGGAAGAAATGGACTCTTTGATGAAGAACAAATCTTGGGAGTTGGTGCCCAAACCTGAAAAATAGAGAGTTATGGATTGTAGATGGATTTACAAGATCAAAGAAGGGAATACTCCAGGGGATGAAGTTCGGTATAAAGCTAGGATGGTGGCAAAGAAGTTTACACAAAAAGAAGGCATAGATTTCACTGAAATCTTCTCATCGGTTGTGAAGTACAAGATGATACGGATAGTGTTAGCATTGGTGGTCCAATTTCATTGGGAAATTGGGCAAATGGATGTGAAGACAGCGTTCTTACGTGAAGAGCTTGATGAGACTATTTTCATGAGGCAACCCGAAGGCTATGAGGAAGGAAAGCAGGGAGAGTTAGTGTGCAAATTAAAGAAATCTCTCTATGGCCTGAAGCAATCACCTCAGCAATGGAATAAGAGGTTTGATTCCTTTGTAATCAGTTTAGGTTTCATGAGGAGCTACTATGATTCGTGCTTGTATTATAAGGGGCAGAAGGTTGAGGAAGTGGTGATCATCCTCATATATGTTGATGACATGTTGCTGGTTGGGAGCAATATAGAGAGGATAAGGAAATTGAAGGCTCAACTCAGTGAGGAGTTTGAGATAAAGGATCTTGACCATGCACAAAAGATCCTTGGAATGTGTATCATCCAGGAAAGGGAGAGAAACAGATTGGAGATCTCTCAAACTTCCTACATAGAGAAGATGATATCTAAATTCTCTATAGAATATAGCAAACCAATTAAGGTTCCTCTTGCTGGTCATTTTAAGTTCTCCAGTGATCAATGTCCGAGGTTGGAGGCGGAGAAGAAGGGAATGGAAAAAGTCCCTTATTCTAGTGCTGTTGGTTCTGTTATGTTCACTATAGTAAGCACTAGACCTGATATTGCTCATGCAATGAGTGTTCTTAGCAGGTTTATGAGTAATCCCAGAAAGGAGCATTGGCTTGGGATGAAGTGGTTGTTGAGGTACTTAAAGGGAAGCCCAAAAGTAGGGCTAGTTTATGAGAAGAGGGGTAAGTCCATCTACCTTGAGGGTTTTGGGGATTTGGACTATGGAGCAGACCGGGATAAAAAGAGATCGATTGCCTCGTACTTCTTTAACTTAAACGGATATTGTGTAAGTTGGAAGGCTCAGTTGCAGCTAATGGTAGCACTCTCAACAACCGAGGCTGAGTATATAGTGGCTACAGAGGCCATTAAAGAAGCTATGTGGTGCAAAGGGTTGCTGGAAGAGTTGAAGGTACTGAAGGAGCAGGTTGTAGTGTTTTTAGATAGTTAAAGTGTATTGCACTTATGTAAGAATCCGGTGTTCCATGAGAGGACAAAGCACATGGATGTTCGGTATCATTTCATTCAGGAAAATGTTACGAAAGGATGCATCCATATGGACAAGGTAGCCATGGAAGAAAATCCTACGGATTTAGGTACTAAAGTCCTACCTCTAAGTAAGTTCAATCATTGCCTTGGACTATTTAAGATTGGAGTTGGTTAATTGATGACTCAAGATGAGTTTGGATCCTGAAGCTCTCTGCACAATGATTTGGGTTTAAACACTTAGATAAAGGTAGAGATTGTTGGTATTTTTCTAAGGTTTAAACATGTCTAAACATGGTTCAAAGATGTTTAAAGTCTAAACCAAGGTTGGAAGATTAAAATACAGCATGTTAAAGGAGTGGACACATGTGTGTGCATCCATTTGGGTGTGTGTGCACACCCCTAAACAACAAAGCAAAGTAGTGTGCACTGCTGTGTAAAGGGTAGCATCAGTGTGTGCCTCACCGCCCAGCAGGGATGCAGTTTGAAGAAGGGCAGCACCGCACCACCCCTCCACCAGCACCGCACTGCCCAGAATGTGGTGCAAAGGAGCTTTGCCTAGCGCCTCACCGCCCCCTGTTCAGCGCCTAGGCGATAGGCACACTGAAACACACATGGACAGCTTGTTTAAACCTCCTCTTAGGTGCATGGATGCAAGGTTAAAATGCACAGCACAACTTAGGATTGATGGAGGGCCATGGTTAAGTGGTCATCAAGATCTAAGGGTGAAGATTAACTCTCAAGATTGGACAAGAAGTTGGTGCACTATATAAAGGGTCATGATTACACCTAAAACATGACGCGGTAATTGTAGTACAGCTTTGGGGTGTCGATTCCATAGGGAAACAAGATAACTACAAGAGAAGGTGTGAACCTCAACAAAAAACGATAAAGATCGAATGCCAGAATCTGAATTGTGAGAAAATTGTAATTGTGTAAATAGATTTAATGGATATAATAAAGAAAAAAAAAGGCTCCGAAAATCCTCCCTAGGTTTGTTGCCCTAATCCTAACTTGATTCAGTTGTTTTTATCTCGATTGCAAGTTTCACATCCCAAACAGACAATCGAAATACATTTAATTAAAGTGCATGTATAAACCCTAATGTAATTGATATGAATTATTCTTTACTTTCAAGCACACATGACCTAACTTATAAATTATCAAGAGATGACGATCTATCTAAATGACAATACCGCAGCAATGGACATATCTAAATGAAATACAACTAGCTTATTGCATTTTATGACACCAAACAGTTCAATGAAAAACATGAAAAACAGTAATATGTTTCCTCCACCCCTAACTTAAAATAAGCATTGTCCTCAATGTAAAAGCAAAAGTTAAAGAAACTCCCTTTTTGACCAAAGGTGCGTGGAGTTGAAAGTTGTGCACGATCATTTGAACTGCTTCGTTTATTTGTTCCTGAAAAAATAAATACGAAAGTAAAACTGGAAAATAGCAAAATAATGATAATAAACAAGAAAAAAGAAATATAAAAAACAGTAAAAATAAAAAGTTATGTTGTGGATTACCTCCCATGAGCGCTAAGTTTTACGTCTTCAGCCAGACGCTTTTATTCCCTCCTCGAAAAACATGAGTTAGATGCACTAGCCACTGCTTTGCTACAAAATTTTGTGCTTGTATGCTTTGGCGATGGCAAGGAATACTTAAAGTCCACCGCATGTGGCTCAAGTGTTTTTGGTGATACCCATTTACTATCAACAGTAGGGTATTTGATTCATGCATCCATGTAACTTCTCTCAAGCAACTTTTCAAAGCATGGTTGCAAGATGTCTTAATAAATTCCCGTGGCTTATCAAAAACATCAACAACATTAACGGCATGGGGATAATTTGAAGAACTTTGAACTCAAGATTATTAGGAATGAATTCCGAAGAGTTAGAATTATCTTTGATGTACGCATCCTCTTCATCTGGCTGCCATGGGACTCGAAAAACATTTACCTCTAGAGTCCTATTTCCAAATGATAATGTCATTAAGCTATTCCTATAATTAATGAGGGCATTGGCAGTGGCAAGGAATGGTCTTCCGAGTATCAAAGGAAATTTGGACTCTGTTTTTATAGTAGAAACAGTATCTAAAACCAAAAAATCAACAGGATAGTAGAAAATATCAATTTGCAACAAAACATCTTCTACAATACCTCTTGGTTTTCTTACCGATCTATCCGCTAATTGAAGTACCACGGAGGTTGGTTTGATCTCACCTAGACCGAGCTGTAAGTACATGGAGTATGGCATGAGGTTTACACTAGCACCCAAATCTAGCAATGCTTGGCCGCAAGGTTTATTTCCAATTTGGCAAGCCAACGTTGGATACCCCGGATCTTTATATTTGGGCGATGTCTTGCTGTTAATTACAGCACTTGCTTGCTCCAATAAGAATTTCATCTTCTTCACATTGTGCTTCCTCTTGAGTGTGCATAGATCCTTGATGACTTTAGCATAGTTGGGAATCTATTTTATGACATGAAGAAGAGGAAGATTAATTTTAACATGCTGAAGTTTTTCAAGAATCTCACCTTTTAATGATGTATTTATCTCCTTAGGTTTAAGGAGTGCTTGAGGGAAAGGCACCGGTGGGTGATAAACATCACGGGCCTCTTGTTCCTTGGGGGCTTTATCCTTGTTGCTTACGGTATTAGGAATCAAGTGTGATGGTAGAGTGGGACCATCAATTGTCTTACCGCTGTGAGTAATTATGGCATTAGCCTCTCTAATGTTTTGATTTTCAGGATTGGAGGTTTGTGCCATATGTTGTCCCCTTGGATTAGGTTGTGACTGTGAAGGAAACCGACCTTGTTCTTGAATCGTCAAGAAACTAGTCAACTTGGTGAGTTGACTCTTTATTACCTTTTGTTCCTCTTTGATCGCTTGTTGTTCCTCTAATAACCATTGATTTTTTTTTCCTTGATCTTCCACATTCTTGGCATGTACCTGCATAAATGACTTAAACATATCTTCCAAAGGTAAAGATTGTTGAGGTGCATTAAATGAGGTTACTTCCGGTTTCCATTGGGTACTAGAGTGGGGATGAGGTTGTATATCGGATCTCTAACCAAAATTAGGGTGATTCTTCCAACCGGGATTGTAGGTATTAGAGTAGGATGAGTGTGGTTTCCCAAAGGGTATACCTATAGCGTTACACTCATCGTTCATCTCAAAATAAACTGGACAATCCTTAGGTAAATGATCTACCCCATTACACATGAAACAAGGCTCATAGGACTCTACCCTAGCAACCGGTTTAGGGGTTCTAGTATCCTTGGTTTTTAAGGCTTCAATTTCCTTAGTTAGGACCTCTAAACGGGCTTTAAGGCTGTCCTCTTCCTTAAGTTGGTAAATCTCAGTGGGTTGATTTCTCTTAGTGCCTTCCATGGCATTTGGTTCAGTCTAAGTGTGGGCTTTTTGGTCATCTAGGAAATCTATGGCTTGGTCGGGATCTTTTTGAAGAAAATTCCCATTGCACATCATTTCTATGAACTGCCTTTCCCTACTTAGGAGTCCATCATA
The DNA here is from genome assembly GCA_023935145.1 of Bretschneidera sinensis. Lineage (NCBI taxonomy): Eukaryota > Viridiplantae > Streptophyta > Magnoliopsida > Brassicales > Akaniaceae > Bretschneidera > Bretschneidera sinensis. The sequence goes on from CM043701.1 coordinate 51,274,957, forward strand.
GAAATAGCTAACTACCCGCCAACTCTCATACCCATGGTGTGGACAAGAATTCAAAAGTTCCTTGAAACGTTCCCAAACTTGATATAAGGTTTCACTCTCCTTTTGTGGAAAGTTTGAGATTTGTCTCTTGAGGTTGTTAGTCTTATGGGTTGGGAAGTGTTTTTTGAAGAAAACTTGGGTTATCTCATCCCAACTACCTATGGACCTAGGCCTTAACAAGTACAGCCAAGCCTTGGCTTTTTCCTTAAGTGAAAAAGGGAAAAACTGAAGTTTGACGGTGTCTATCATATCAGCCCTACTGTGAAAAGCAGCTACTACTTCCTTAAATTCCCTAATATGGATATAGGGGTTTTCATTCTCAAACTCATGGAAAGTTGGTAGCAATTGGATCATGCTCGGCTTAAAATCAGGTTGTTGAACATTAGGGGGGAACATGATACACGATGGTGTGGCCGTACAGTTAGGGTGCAAGTAATCCTTAAGTGTCCTAGGGGGTTGATCTTCATGTTCACTCATTTCTTCGGGACTAAATGGATTGTCAAATAAAGGATTTGAAAAAGAATTAAATTCTGACTCTAAGACAGGCCTACAACCAAATCTACCCACAGTGTCTCTATGTCTGTGCATGTGAGGTAACAAAATAATAAAAATACTATACAAAAAAAAGTCAAATAAAATAAAAAAGAAGGAAAATTAATGCAGCAAGCTAAAAGAAGGAAAATTGATGCAGTAAGCTAAAAAAAGGAACGAAGTTACCGCCTTTACAGCTGTTGAAAAGAAAAACTATTTACAACTTGTCTACTGTCATGTCAAAAGTTGACAATCTTCTTTGTACTTAAGCGTGTTTCCCCAGCAACGATGCCAAAATTTGATTACACCCAAAAATAACGCGGTAATTGTAGTACAGCTTTGGGCTGTCGATTCCACAAGGAAACAACATAACTACAATCGAAGGTGTGAACCTCAACAAAAAACGATAAATAACAAATGCCAGAATCTGAATTGTGAGAAAATTGTAATTGTGTAAATAGATTTAATGGATATAATAAAGAAAAAACAAGGCTCCGGAAATCCTCCCTAGGTTCGTTGCCCTAATCCTAATTTGATTCAGTTGTTTTTATCTTGATTGCAAGTTTCACATCCCAAATAGACAATCGGAATATATTCAATTAAAGCGCATGTATAAACCCTAATGTAATTGATATGGATTATTCTTTACTTTCAAGCACACATGACCTAACTTATAAATTATCAAGAGACGACGATATATCTAAATGACAATACCGCAGCAATGGACAAATCTATAAAAGAGATCTACCGGACTCAATCACACCCAAACAAATACACATAAGAAGAGAATGACTAGACTTACATGGAAAAGAATCATGCAATCACCGGACTAATAAGAAATCTACTAATTAAATTAAAGAATAAAACATAACAATGTTTAATGAAAATAATACAAAACTACAACTGAATCAAATAAAGGAAAATAAGAACAACTACACCTAGGGATTCATCCCTTCGCCTTGCTTGGAGACTAGCCGGCCATGGGGCTCATGCGTCCTCGAGTTGCCTCCGACCGCTCAATGATCATCTCCCCCTTGATGGTGAAAGCTTCAACAATTCCTCAGCTTGCCCTCCAAAAATACTTCGGATTCCTCCTAAAGGCCCTCTGGATTGCTCCTAAATGCCCTCTAGATTCACTTTCTGATGATCTCCGATTCTCCGATGGTTCTTAAAGCTGAAGTGGAGTGGGTCTTATTTAGGCAAATATCACGAGTGCAATGTGTTTCTAATCCGATGTGGGATGTGGGATATAGAAATGTGTTTCTAACCGATGTGGGATGTGAGATTTAAGCCTTCATATGCCCTTCACGCTGAAATCCCGCACAGCCGCACAGCCTGACCTTTGTCTACTTAAACTACCATAACTTTCTCTAGAAAAATAATTTTTATGAACCGTAAAATTATGCAAAAAATAGACTTCTGGATCTTTCTAAGCATATATGGCTCATCTCCTGGTTCTTCTTTTATCAATATATTTTAATTTGTAAAAATGACTGATCTGTACGGGCAATTCTAGTAATTTAGTGAAACTCCTTTCCAGTGCGGGCAGCAGCTGTTGCTCTTTTAAGCCCTCCATCTTGTCCTTTCAGAAGCATTCCTTCACTACAGTATGCCTCGAGTCTTTGTGCCTCAAGCAATGATAACTTTTCCTCCTCTTTTGAGCTTAAAGTATCTGAAAATGCACCAAAATAGATTAATGATCCAAGAATGATACTTTAGAGTTGTTAACGTATAAAAGTGCAATTAAAACCTAGATCAACCCTAAAATGATAACAATTAAGTACTGTTAAGATGCATTTTATGACTCTCATCAGGTCACCTAGCTTCATTCTAGACATAACATTGTGATATAATTTGAGATCAATTGTAAAGAGTGATATACAAGAGAGAATTGTTGTAATTGTAAAGAACCATTGATTTAGTGCAGAGAGTTTATAGGAACTCACAGGGACGTATGCTATTTCCAAACCTCGATAACAAATGGCTTGTCTTCTTTTCTTTCTTGCTTTCAATTGCTGTATTTCTTTCTACAAGTCATTCTAGACTTGGGTGTTTGGAAGATCACCACCTGGGCATATTGTGAAGGTGATTTCCAACAATAAAAAACTCGTGGCTTATGAGTTAAACTATTATTGGGTAGAAAAGACCTGTCTTGCTCTTGTTTGGGCCGCCAAAAAACTCCAACAACATTTTTGGTCTTTCTCTGTGAAAGTGATCTCTCACTTGAACCTTCTAAAGCAAATGTTTGAAGCCTTGGCCTTGAGTGGGAGGATGATCAATTGGATGGTCATTCTCTTCCAATTTGATCTTTAGTACACAACCTAGAAGTTAATTAAGGGAGGGATAATTTCTCATTTCTTAGCAAATTTCCTATGAGGCAAACAAGAGGTTGAAGAGTTCAACTTTCCAAATGAAGGAAATCTAGAAGTCGAAAATTGTGAGTGGAAGATGTATTTCGATGGGGCAGCTACTCAGAATGGTTTCGTGATTAGAACTGTGTTAGTTTCTCCAGAAGGAATCGTTACTACCTTGTCAATTCAGCTAAATTTTAAGTTCACCAATAATGTAACCAAGTATGAGGCTTGCATTGCTGATCTAGAACCACTCATTGATATTGGGGCAAAAGAGGTCACAATGTATGGAGATTCCTTCTAAGTCACTTTCCAATCTCGAGGAGAGTGGAAAACCAAAGACAAGATAATGAAACTTTATCAGAACCATCTTGAAAATCAAGTCTAGTTCTTCAACAGGGTCCTTCACTTACTTGCCTTAGGCCTAGAATCAGTTTTCCGATACATTGGTTACGCTAGTTTTAATGTTGGAGATGCCTGAAGGGGTTGTGGCAATTTCGTTACTGATTGAACAAATGGATGAACCGGTCTATTGCTCAGCTATCAAGATCCAGCCTCTATCAGCTAATGGTTTACCTTGGTATACTGACATCCAAAATTTCCTGCAAAAATGAGAATTCTAGGCCAATAGTGAAAAAAGATACAAACAAGTGATACAATCTTTGGCATCCTGGTTTGTCATTTGTGGCGGGAGACTATATAGGAGATCATTCGACGGGATCCAATTACTCTGTGTGGATGAAAAAATTATTGAGAAAATCATGATGGAAGTACATGAAGTTACCGGAGGTCCATACATGAATAGGAGAATGTTAGCAAGAAAGATCTTTTATCTAGGTTATTATTGGATCGATATAGAGACTGATTATTGTAATTATGCGAAGAAATTCCATAAGTATCAATTGCATGGAAATTTACAACATTTGTCGCCCCAAGAACTCTTTACCATGATCATACATTATCCTTTCGCTACTTAGGACGTATATGTCTTTAGCAAAGTATCTCCCAAGGCTTCCAATGGTAATGAGTACATGCTAGTGGCAATCGATTATTTCACCAAGTGGGAAGAAGTCGCCTCATTCTCTACCTGGAAGGCTAAGCATGTAGTAAGGTCCATTAATCATAACATCATTTTTCATCATGGAATACCTTTTGAGTTGATCTTAGATTATGGTATGCATTTCCAAGGTGAGGTCATGGATTTAGTCTATAAGTATAAAATTGAGCACCATAAGTCCTCTCCTTACTGACCTTAGACCAACAAGGCAGTAGAAATAGCCAACAAGAATGCCAATAGCATTTTTTTCAAAATGGTAAAGACCTGTCGCGATGGGCATAAGAAGCTACCTTTTTCATTGTGGGGATATCGAACCTCGATAAAGTCTTCTACAAGTATCACTTCTTACTCCTTGGTCTATAGTATAGAAGCATTTCTCCCAATCGTGGTAGAAATTCTTTCAATAAGGATAGCCGTGGAAAGTCAATTAGAAGAAGCAGAGTGGATTTGGGGAGATATGATGAATTGGATTTTATTAATGAGGAGCGGCTGAAGGCTCTCTATCAAACCCAAGAGTATTAGAAAAGGGTTGCATGGGCTTTTAATAAGAAAGTAAAGAATTGGGGCATCAAAGAAGAAGATTATATGGTAAAAGAACTCAGGCTACCAATCCACAATCCGAGGGGAAATTTTAGACCAAACTAGGCAAGTCTGTATCTAGTTAAGAAGATCCTATCCGGAGGAGCTGTGCGTCTCACAGATATCGACAACAAATTCGTTGAACCTATCAATCTGGATCGTCTCAAGAAGTATTACTTGTGATTCCCTTTCTGTTTCCCTCAGTATTGTACCCCCACACTATCTGCCATTTTCTTAAAAAGAGAGCTCACTAAGTTGAAAACCCGAAAGGGAGGCTTAGGCAAAAGTTATTGCATTTCACCTATAAGGGAGGTTTAGGTAAAAGAAAAGTTAAATCTCTCTATCTCGAACTACATGAAGAATTGATCCCATTCGTGTGTACGTGGGTGAATTATGCCCAAACAGTAGTATGTGATAACCGCAATATAGAATGGGATGTCGATCCCACAAAGAGAACGTTCTACAATCAAAGTCTCAGGCAAAAAATAATGGAAACAAAATTAAAAATTAATATTAAGAAAATGTTGAGAATTAAATAATACAATTGAATTAAGTGAAAGAAAATCAATAATGAGTAACACAAGGGTCCAAAAATCCCTCCTAAATTTAATAGCTTCAACTTGTATCAATTCAGTAATTATAACTCAACTATTTATTTCACATCCCAAATACGTAATTGCAAAATAATAGTGAAAGCACCAAAAATATTCTTTTGTAAATTATTATAAGAAATCCCCTTATTGTTTTTACAAGTAATGCAACGGTCAATCATATACGATATCCTAAATCGATGATATATCCGGAGACAATAATGCAATAAAGGACCAACATATATAATTAATATACCAAAATCAATTGCATCCTAAATTTCACACATAAGAGAAGCATGACTGAACTTATATGGAGAAAAAGAACAACAATCACCGGAGTTGAAAAAAATCTATAGGAGAAGAAAATATAATTGTCTGTCACATAAAAACATCAACTTCAATATTAAATAAAAGGAACAACTCAAAATAATTATTAAATGTTCAAAATATAAATACTGAATTAAATACAAGCCAAACCCGTTATGTCTAGGAGTTCATCTCTTCGCCTTAGTTGAAACTTATCCTAGCCGATAATACATAATCACAATGGCTCTCTGGAAATTCAGTGTGTATCTCTTTAGCCCCCTGTTCTTTGAGTCCAAAAACTATATATAGGTGTATGGAGATGGCTTTGTAGATAGAAAAGTCACCCTAGCGTTTCTGTTCAGGTCGTGTGCTTCTACTGCTGTCCAGGCCGTGTGTTTGCTGCTGTCCAAGCCCGGTCTCTGTTGTCCAGAACTAGTTCAATTGTGCTGCTGTCCAGGCCATGCAAGTCCCAAAAAAAATCATAATTTAATAGCTCCTTCACTTCTGCCACGCTGAAATCATGCACAGCCTGGCCTTTGTCTACTAAAACTGCCATAACTTTCTTTAGAAAAATCATATTTACGAGCTATAAAATTCTCTAGAAAATAGACATCCAGATCTTTCCAAGCATATATGGCTCATCTCCTGGTTCTTCTTGAATCAATATAGTTTAATCCACAAAAATGATTGATCTGTACGGGCAATTCTGGCAATTTAGTGAAACTCCTTTTTACCCTTTGGTAGTGACAACATGACTTAGAAAAATGCTCAATTTATCTTTAACAGTCTAAAAATGATGAGTTTTGTTGCACTGCTCTTGGGAAAGTCAGTTTCCTTGCTCTGAACTAGTTCAGATGTTATGGATTCTTTCGAACATATTTTATATATTTTTTTGTTTAAGGGTTCTTTGTTTTTTTTTAATCTGTAAAACACACTAAAACACAGAATTCTTGAAAGGACCACACTTATCAAGAAATTCAATGAATAATCAAAATTAATTTCAACAAATGCATATAATTAACTCTATCTGAAGTACATTTTCATGCTCTAATCAGTGGGCAACCACTTTGGTGCAACCATACTTTAGATGGAAACCTCTTCATTTTTTTGTACTTATAATTTTCCCGCAAATACATCTCTTGTACAAATTTCAAAAGATAATAAAAAAAATATCATGCCTTGAATAAGGTATGTTGAGCCCATGAAGAAATTGAAATCTTGATCGATTTAATGCACTAATGACTTAAGTTTCTGGACATGCCATTTTGCTTTCATTCTCCAAGGATTTTCTTATTACATAATGAAAACGAAAGTACATGAGATTATTTCAAAGTCATACCGGACTCCTCATAAGAGCATGTTTTCTTTTCTTCCTTTTGGGATGCTTTCGCTTGACCCTAGACCAATATCGGATAATCATCAGAGACAATGAAGCAAGTTGCAGAGATAGTGTGAGGAATTTGAGTCACGGTGCACCTGGGCTAAGTACTTTGGATCCTCTTGGTTAACCATTCGCTCATTGGACAAGTATAATAGCCATGGTCAGTTAGCAAAATATTTTTTGGTTGCCCGTATTGCATGAGAATCCACATTGTGGAAAAATATGAGTAGTGGGTGTTTCCAGTAAGCACCATGCATTCTTTTTTAAAGGTTGACAAGGTAACTACTAAGATCTTCCACTAAGAGCATACTTAGTGGATTTGCAAAGCACAGGGTATTTGGAACTAGTTGAGCCAGCCCTCTAATGAATCTTGCTTAACTAAGAATTTGCACCCCCGAAATTGTTTTAGGTCATATTCCTTGTCGGAATTATTAAGAGGATCCAATATCAACAGCTTGTCAAATAGCCAAATATGAAGAAGAAAACAGCATACATCGTTTGAAAGTTGAAATGAGTCATTAAAGCATGAAGTATTGAGATAAAGGGATTCATGGTGATAGAAAACATCAAGGCCATTTAGAGTGGCGGCTAAGATGGCACCCATCGGACAGGATCCATTTTAGGACTGTTTGATGACATTGAGCAGTGTTTTGTGGACCCTTGAACTATGACCCTTCAAGAAAAACATGACCAAGAGGTAGAGGAATAGAAATTTTGGCGATGGTTAGTGAGTTTTTTTATTTCAATTCCAAAAAGCACAGACGCTAAAGGCACGATGTCAAAGTAGTTGCCCGATAAAAGGGAACTCCATGGCAAGTTCAGTGTGATGATCCGTGTGTGGAGGAAGGAAAATTTTGTTGGACGACTTTCAACGGATGAGCGCGCAAAATTCTTTATACGTCGGACATAGTTCATTAAAACTAAATCCAAAAATATGGGTGTTAGGATCCCACTTTACTGCAGCTGCCTTCATGAAATTCCAGTCGATTTTAATGCTCTCGAGTGGAAAAATCGTGTTAATTCCATGATGAGAAAATTTTTGGAGCTCGATGACTTTCATGTTGCTAGTCCAGTGTATCAACTGAGCTAAGATAGTTTACATGGTTATTGCTTTTGAAGAAGTATGGATGAAAGATTGTGGAGCAGTTGTAAAGCTTCATTCTTAGAACTACTAAAGGATATGTACCAAATGATAAGAAAGATTGGGTTTAAATGCATGTTTTGAATCAAACGAAATTGAATGGTAAAGAATAGGCCACTAAGAGCCAAGTAGGCTAGGGTGTGCAAATCAATATCTACTTACTAGGGTATGTAAATATTTATCTTTAAAAGTTTTTTAAAATAACAAAAGCCTTAAACAATCATGTGATCTCTTCATTACAGATTAAAGCGAAATGACACCTCTTTCACGCTTGTTCTTTTTATTTTTCAAAACCTTATAATTGAATAAAGAAGAATCCTAAATGCCATGACTCGGATTAAACCTAAGTTCTTTTTGGGATTTCACAAATTTGACTGAAAAAACTCTGCAAAACCAACAAGTAAAAACCCTCACAGTAGGCAAAATCACCAAAAGGCCCTCATAGCTGACGAAATCACCACAAAGCCCTCACAGTACGCAAAAGCACCAAAAAGCCCTCACTACAAGCAAAATCACAAACCTAAAGTCCTCGTCAATAAGCAAACTAAGTCCTAATAGCAGGTAAAGCAAAGTCCTTGTCAGCAGGCAAACCTAAGTCCTTATTAACAAGCAAAATCACAAAACCAAAGTCCTCATTATAGGCAAACCTAAGTCCTTATTAGCTAGCAAATTCACAAACTAAAAGTCCTTGTTAGCAAACAAATCAAAGTCTCTCATAGGTGATCCTATGACACCAACTTTTCCCAACAGCATATTTACTTAATGCGTATATCGCATATTTGTCGTTCCGAAAATATTGAAACAAAATAGTGGTCCCTTACAACCTTAATTGAAACTCTCAAATAAGCCGCAATGAAAGGGGGGCAAACTGTAGACACCAATTTTTGTTCCAAAATTTCTGAACAGACTACACACGGGTTCTAATGATGAATCTTTGATCCTAGTGTGCTCGGATTTGATAAATGAGGAAGTTTGGATATAATTGGGGAGTAGGACCAATTGCAAGTTCTTTTGTTCAATCCATTTAATTCACGTTGGGTTTAAATCAATTAGGTCTTATTTGATTCAATTAATCCAATACCAAAGTCTTCATTTAAATTTTTGTTGGTCCAATCTAAAACCCACTAAAACTAAGCCCAAACACTTTGGCTCAAATTTCAAGGCCAGAAAGACTTCTAATTATTAAGGATGAAATTAATTTCACCCTTCCACTTGGCACCCCTTGATTGGTTCACTTTTCTCAAAGTAAAAGTTACTTTTTTACAACAAAAAAGATGTTTCTCTCCTCCTCCTATGTGGCTAGCCATAAGGAGGAATTTCCACTCCTCCTTTTTACTTTTTGCTTTTTGAACCCACCTCTCCCTCCTAGGTTATCTCACCTTCTTTGTACCAAATATCACATTTTTTTTTCTACACAAAATAAGTTTCACCTAAAAAACAACAACTATGCACTTAAGAAGCAGTGAATTTTTCTCCCTCTTTATACAGCCATGTGTACCAAAAAGACGGAGTTTTTATTTTCCACTTTTTTCTTAGTTAATTGGATATTAGCTTATTAAGCTTCCACCATTTCCTACATTCTAAATACCACTTTTTTAACCCAAAAATTCATATTTTATACACAAAAAACAATTATTTTTTTAGAGTGTGAAGCTTTCTTTCACCCTTTTTATTTTTTATTTTTTCTTTGTAATTGCAAACCTTTTTTCCTTAAGTTTTTCCACTTTATTATATGTCAAAAATGAAAGAAAAATTATGTCTTTTCTCCCCCAATGGCTAGCCAAACCAAGGATACTTATTCCTCACCTTTTTTGCTTTTGCTATATTGAAAACACTCCAAAATGTTCCTTCTTGTTCGCCCTTTTGCAAACCTTCTTCTTCACTTTTTTTTTTTCACCTCAAATAAACTCCTCCCTCTTCCCCCCATTGCAAGCCACCTAAAAGGTTTTTCCCTCTCACTTTCCACTTGGTTTACCACACCTCACCTTCTCTAGCACCGCCTTTATACCCAAAAGTGAAACACATTTTCACCTCAAAAATTGAAACTTATTTTCCCCTTCCAATATGGCCAGCCATGCACCTTATTTTTACATATTATTTTGATTTTTTAATCCCTTGGCCAACCCTTACTCCTCTTATAAATACCCACCCCCTTTGCTAACAAAAGATAACAACAAAAATTAAGGCAAAGTGATGCAAGAGTAGAGAGAAGTTTAGAGAGAGTAAAAAAGAGAGAAGTTCAGAAAAATCAAAGAGAGAAACAAAGTAATCAAAAGAGAGCACAAAAACATGAATGGAAAGAGTGAAACACAAGAAAGCTGTTGATATTTGTCTAAGGTTTAAACATGGTTAAAGTTTAAACCAATGTTAGCAGAATAAATTTCAGCATGTTAAAGAAGTGCACATAAGTGTGCGCGGCACCTTGGAGCAAGGCAAAGGTAGGCACACTAATGTGTGCGCCTAAGCACATAAGCTAGAAAGTATGTGCATCAGGTCAGGCCATGGCCCAATTTTGTCCAGGCCATAGTGCACAGCATGGAGGAATGCTGGAGGAAGGCCAGGCCACGACGCACCCTACCCTAGGTTGCGGCGCACAGAGTGGCAGCAAGTGTGCCTTGTTTCAGGCCGCACCCTAAAGGCACACCAAGGCTAGTTTTTCAGTCTTATGTTGAGTGTGTGGATGCAAGATCAAAATTCATAGCTTGACTAAAGAATGATCAAAGGCATGGTTGAGTCGTCATCAAGATCTAAGGGTGGAGATTGACTCTCAAGATTGGACAAGAAGTTGGTGCACTATATAAAGGGTCACCTAGCTTTATTCTCATAACATTGTGATATATTTTGAGATCAATTGTAAAGAGTGATAAGACACAATATAAGAGAGAATTTTTTGAGAGTGTAAAGACACAAAACACAAGAGGGACTCATTGTAGTGAGGCTAGTTGTAAAGAGATAGTAGTATAGATTTGATTGAGAGCATTGTAATAGTTCTTATTATCTTCTTTCTTCTCTTCTTGGTTTCTTCAAGAACTTAAGGTTTCTTGAAGAGGGCTGCTGGATTATAAAGAACTATTGATTTAGTGCAGAGAGTTTAGAGGAACTCACGGGGACGTAGGCTATTGCCGAACCTCGATAACAATTGCTTGTCTTCTTTTCTTTCTTACTTTGGTTGCTGTATCTTTTCTTTACAAGTCATTCTAGATTTGGGTGTTTGGAAGGTCACCACCTGGGCATCTTGTCAAGGTGATTTCCAAAAGTGGTATCAGAGCTTGCACAGCTAGGTATTGGAGCAAGAACAAAAAGGTGATGGAGTCAAGGCTCCAAGAATCAAAGATCAACTTCTTGGGTGATTCAAGAACGGAGTAAAGATCGAGATCAGATCGTGTTCTTGAGGGTGATTCAAGAATGGTGTTAAGATCCATCTTCGATCATGTTCTTGAGGTTGAAGAAAGCATTTGTGGGTATTTTATAAATCTGGGATCTTGTCCGCAAAGATGGCTTCAAATTTTGTTGTTGAGAAGTTTGATGGAAAGGGAGATTTTTCCCTATGGAAGCAAAAGATCAAGGCTATTCTTATGCAACAGAAAGTGGACTTGGCTATTGGAGAAGATGATGCTTTTTCAGCAAGTACCACAGAGGACCAGCGGATTGAGATGAAGAAGATAGCATACAGCACCATCTTCTTGCATATGTCAGATAGTGTCACAAGGGAGTGCGGAGACTCGGAAGATCCGACTGTTATATGGAAAAAACTAGATGAGTTTTTTCTTACCAAAACTCTCCCTAACAAGATTTATCTTCTTAAAAGAATCTTTGCTTTTAAAATGGATCCTAATAAAGAGTTGCAAGATAATCTTGATGTCTTTAATAAACTGGTTCAAGATTTGGCTAGTTGTAGTATTAAATTCCCGGATGAACAATTGGCTGTTATTTTGTTAAACTCTCTTCCTGATTGCTTTGATAATTTGATTAATGCTATTGAGTATGCAAGAGATACTTTAACCAAGGAGATTATGATCAATACTATAAGGGCTTATGATTTCAAAGCCAAGATGAGGGAGGTATTAAGTGGAGAAGGGTTGTTCATAAGAGAAAGGCCAGCAACTCGGAATGGCAGTAGCACTCATGGCAACTACTGGGAGAAATCAAGAGGTAGAAGACAGAACCATGGGAGATCTCATTCCAGGACAAGACTTGGAGGAGGAAAGAGATGCTTTTACTGCAACAAAGAGGGCCATTTCAAGAAAGATTTCAAGAAGAATATGTGGGATAAGAGAAGAAGCCATACCAACAATGGAGAGGCTTCAGTTGCTGGAGACTCAAACGGGTAGGGTAGTTAAGGCTTTACAAACTGATAATGGCTTAGAATTTTGCAATAATGATTTTGATAAATTCTGTGAATTAAATGGCATTCTAAGACATAGAACGGTTGTAAAAACACCATAGCAAAATGGAGTTGCTGAGAGGATGAATAGAACCCTTATGGAAAAGGTTAGGTGCATGTTAATCGGATCTGGTTTACCAAAATATTTTTGAGGAGAAACTATGGCTACTACAGCATACTTGGTAAATAGATCACCCTCTAGAGCTTTAGAGCTCAAGACTCCTATGGAGATGTGGAGTGGGAAACCCCCTGAATTAAGCAACCTTATGACTTTTGGATGTGCTGCATATACACATCAAAAGGATGATAAACTTAGCCCAAGGTCTAGAAAATGTGTATTTCTAGGGTATGGTGATGAGGTTAAGGGATATAGGTTATGGTCCTTAGAAAATAAGGGCATGAAAGTCGTAATAAGTAGTGATGTTATTTTTAATGAATTTTTATTTCCCTACTTGGAGAAAACTAACCCTGTAGGGTCTAGTGAGTAAACCAGTCCGGAATTTGTGGAGCATCGCATCAAAGAGAGTTCAGTTCAGGTAGAACAATGAAGGCAAGAAGGTTTGGACTAGGTGGAGCCCATTGATGAAGGCTATGCTCAAGAAACTCAAGAAGAGACTGAACTAGAAGAGATTGATGCAGTAAGTCAGAATAACTACCAGCTCACAAGGGACCGAGAAAGGAAGGTAGTGAGACCACCTTTGAGATATGGGTTTGCGGATGCTAATGTAGCAGCTCCTTGGATAGAAGGAGAGGTTGAACTAGAAACTTACACGGATGCCATGGAGGGTAAGGATTCGTCAAAGTGGCAGCTGGCTGTGGAGGAAGAAATGGATTCTTTGATGAAGAACAACTCTTGGGAGTTGGTGCCCAAACCAGAAAAATAGAGAGTTGTGGATTGTAGATGGATCTACAAGATCAAAGAATGGAATACTCCAGGGGATAAGTCCAGTATAAAGCTAGGCTAGTGGCAAAGGGGTTCACATAAAAAGAAGGCATAGATTTCACCGAAATCTTCTCACTGGTTGTGAAGTACAAGACGATACGGATAGTGTTGCATTGGTGGTCTAATTTGATTGGGAAATCGAGCAAATAGATGTGAAGACAGCATTCTTACATGGATACCTCGATGAGACCATTTACATGAGGCAACTTGAAGGCTAGAAGGAAGGAAGGCAGGGAGAGTTGGTGTGCAAATTGAAGAAATCTCTCTATGGCCTGAAGCAATCACCTCGGCAATGGAATAAGAGGTTTGATTCCTTTGTAATCAGCTTAGGTTTCGTGAGGAGCTAGTATGATTCATGCTTGTACTATAAGGGGCAGAAGGTTGAGGAAGTGATGATCATCCTCATCTATGTTGATGATATGTTGCTGGTTGGGAGCTGCATGGAGACGATAAGGAAATTAAAGGCTCAACTCAGTGAGGAGTTTGAGATGAAGGATCTTGGCCATGCATAGAAGATCCTTGGGATGTGTATCATCCGAGAAAGGGAGAGAAACAGATTGAAGATCTCTCAAACTTCCTATATAGAGAAGATGATATCTAAGTTCTCTATGGAAGATAAAAAACCAGTGAAGCTTCCCCTTGCTGGTCATTTCAAGTTCTCCAGCGATCAATGTCTGAGATTGGAGGCGGAGAAGAAGGAAATGGAAAAAGTCCCTTATTCTAGTGTTGTTGGTTCTGTTATGTTCACCATGGTAAGCACTAGACCTGATATTGCTCATGCAATAAGTGTCCTCAGTAGGTTTATGAGTAATCCTAGAAAAGAGCATTGGCTTGGGATGAAGTGGTTGCTGAGATACTTGAAGGGAAGCCCAGAAGTAGGGCTGGTTTATGAGAAGAGGGGTAAATCCATCTGCCTTGAGTGTTTTGCGGAATCGAACTATGGAGTAGACCGGGATAAAAGGATATCGATTACCTCCTACTTCTTCAACTTAAACGGATGTTGTGTAAGTTGGAAGGCTCAGTTGCAGCTAGTGGTAGCACTCTCAACAATCGAGGCTGAATACATAGCTGCTACGGAGGCCATTAAGGATGCTATGTGGTGCAAAGGGTTGCTGGAAGAGTTGAAGGTACTAGAGGAGCAAGTTGTGATGTTTTCGGATAGTCAAAGTGCATTGCACTTGTGTAAAAATCCGGTGTTCCATGAGAGGACAAAGCACATGGATGTTTGGTATTATTTCATTCGGGAAAATGTTACAAAAGGATGCATCCATGTGGACAAGGTAGCCATGGAAGAAAACCTTGCGGATTTAGGTACTAAAGTTATACCTCTGTGTAAGTTCAATCATTGCCTTGGACTACTTAGGATTGGATTCGGTTGATTGATGACTCAAGATAAGTTTGGATCTTGAAGTTCTCTGCACAATGGTTTGGGTTTAAACACTTAAACAAAGGTAGAGATTGTTGATATTTGTCTAAGGTTTAAACATGGTTAAAGTTTAAACCAAGGTTGGAAGAATAAATTTTTGCATGTTAAAGAAGTGCACACAAGTGTGCGTGGCACCTTGGAGCAAGGCAAAGGTAGGCACACTAGTGTGTGCACCTAAGCACACAAGCTGGAAAGTATGTGCATCAGGTCAGGCCGTGGCCCAACTTTGTCCAAGCCACAGTGCACAGCATGGAGGAATGCTGGAGGAAGGCCAGGCCTCGGCGCACCCTACCCTAGGCTGTGGTGCACAGAGTGGCAGCAAGTGTGCCCTGTTTCAGGCCACACCCTGAAGGCACACCAAGGTTAGTTTTTCAGCCTTATATTGAGTGCATGGATGCAAGATCAAAATGCACAGCTTGATTAAAGAATGATCAAAGGCCATGGTTGAGTGGTCATCAAGATCTAATGGTGGAGATTGACTCTCAAGATTGGACAAGAAGTTGGCGCACTATATAAAGGGTCACCTAGCTTTATTCTCATAACATTGTGACATAATTTGAGATCAATTGTAAAGAGTGACAAGACACAGTACAAGAGAGAATTATGTGAGAGTGCAAAGACACAAAACACAAGAGGGATTCATTGTAGTGAGGTTGGTTGTAAAGAGAGAGTAGTATAGATTTGATAGAGAGCATTGTAATAGTTCTTATCATCTTCTTTCTTTTCTTCTTGGTTTCTTCAAGAACTTGAGGTTTCATGAAGAGGGTTGCTGGATTGTAAAGAACCATTGATTTAGTGTAGACAGTTCAGAGGAACTCACAGGGACGTAGGCTATTGCCAAACCTCGATAACAATTGCTTGTCTTCTTTTCTTTCTTGCTTTGGTTGTTGTATCTTTTCTTTACAAGTCATTCTGGACTTAGGGGTTTGGAAGATCACCACCTGGGTATCTTGTCAAGGTGATTTCCAACAAGAGCAAAAAGAAAAACAAAAGTGTGTTCTTCCTTCCATTTTCGGCCACCTTTTGGTTTTGGTCTTCTAGTCCTTCATCAAAGTTAATCTTTCAATTTCATCAAGTCCACTAGCGTGTGTGGATCTCCGAGAATTATCCCTACTCATGGAAATTTTTCTTAGCCAAAGAAGGTTAGTTAAACTTCTCCTTCTTCAAAAATAAATTATTAGTGTGTCTTATATGTTCAAACCAGCTTGAAAATGGACTAGATTAATTTTTCTTATTTAATAAAATTCATCTTAAGATATTCACTAGTTTATTAGCATTTATTTTCTCCTCACTAGTTATATGCCTTTCTTTAGTAAGTTCCTTGCCATACTGTAGTCTTCTTTTGAGAAATGCAATATTGAGTTAATGGTAGTTTTAAAGTCCTTTCTTTTAGTTTAGTACCTTAAGGATTTTATGTCTTCTACATTAGATGCTTTATTTTAGGTTGTCATTAACTTAATGTACACTTTAATTCCTCAGGAAAAATTTTGGACCCCCTTGGTCCTTATTAATTTTGGGCCCCCTTTGGTCTACTAAAAATGTTACTAGTTAATTTTTAATCTTCTCTTTAAAGTAGCTTAGCTTAATTCGTTTAGTTTAATTTTCCTAAATTTAATTAGTTTAGTTTCAATCCATCTAATTCAAACCCACACACACTTGCACGCACATGCACACTTTTGCACACACGTGCACACTTTTGCAAAAATGTGCATGCTTTTGCACACACATGCACACTTTTGTGCAAACCTTGCACACACATGCGCACTATCCAACACACTTGCAAATAGGTGCAACTTTTGCGCACACCTTGAACACATGTACACACACACATGCAGATAGTCCCACACACTTGCACACACATGCACACTATTTCACGCACTTACACCCACTTGCACACTGATTTATGCACTTGCACACATATATGATAATAATACTTGAATTAAAATTTCAATTAATTTTCTTGATACACAAAGGACTATACTTCGGTTTAGGTAATAAAGAGAGTTTTCAATCCTCCCTCTTTAGCACCCAAATCTCTAGAGCCTTGGAATTTCAAACATAGATCAAAAACAAGAGATTTGTGTTCCTTCAAGGTCAAATGGCACTTCTTTACCCATCATCCTTGCTTTGTGCTTGGATGACAAATAACCTCTTATCTAATACATTAAAAATGCACCCATCACAAGAGCCTCCTTACTACTTATAAAGCGTTTATATTAGATTTAGTAGGTTTCACTCGTTTCCATCACAATCCACACCCTCGCCATATCCACCTTCTTTAAGGGGAGTGGCCTTGGGTAATGGTCTAGATGCATGGGGCTTCGGTGGAAAAGAGTGGTACCTATAAGGGTGAATTGGGTTTTTAAATTTTTTTTATGAAAATTATCAAACACTTGGTGCAACAATATATAACAACAAACTAATCAATTAATCACAACATAAACTAAATTGTAGGAAATTTAATAGAGTGGGGAGAGAAGCATGTAAACAAGATTTATAATATTTCTATCACAACTTATGCTTAGTCCATTCCTCAAGGCTTCTCCGAGAGAGTTTTATTAACTATTAGGCAAATTATAAAATACTTGTTACAACAGTATATAACAATAAGCTAATCAATTAATCACTATAGAAAGTAAATTGAAGGAAATTAAATAGAGTAGGGAGAGAAGAGTGCAAATGAGATTTATAGTGGTTCGGTCACAACTTATGCCTAGTCCACTCCTCAATACTCTCATTGAGAGTTTTCTTTGCTAAAAACTCATCTTATAAGGAAACAACTTCACAAGTGTTGCTAAACCTTTTTACAAGAGATTTTGAGACTTGCCTCTAGCCAAGTATCTACACAACATACAAAGATTTAAATCTCACAAATCTCTAACACCCTTTACTAAGAGTTACACCAACTCTTGGTATAGTTTGATGAGAAAATAATAGTATATGATAGATTGATTTGAATTACAACTTGATCTAATAATCTCTCTCACAAATGCTTTTGAATCAATATGGCTCGAAAGATTGAAAAATTTCTTAGAAGAGTTTTTTAATCTTTTTCAAATTTTCGAAAGATGACTTGAAACTCCATTAGGCTTAGTATTAATAGTCCGAATTAAAAATACTTGTTTGAAGATTGTTTGCAAAACTTAGATCTCAAATCAATTTGATTTAATGAAAATTTAGTTGTTGTCAGTGAGGTTCCAATCGACTATGCTTTAGAACTAGACGATTGACCCTTTAAAACCAGTGCAAATTATGTTCAAAATCGAGGTTCCAATCAATTGTGCTAACATCCAGTCGATTGCTAAAAGTTTCTATCCAAATTTATTTGATTCAGCATCAGATGCCAATCACCTACAAAAAGTTTTTGTCACATTTATAAGATCTTCTAAGTTTTTCTTGGTCTACTCGAAAATCCATATAAATGACTGGACCCTTCAAAACAGGTTTTATAATTAAAACATTTATAGAAAAACTTTTAAAAAAACATTTTTAAGAGAATACTTTTGAGCTATGGACAAATTCAAAGAGTAGAGATTTTCATTTGAATAATACATATCTAACTTTGAATCTTCTCTTCAAGCTTTTTGTTGGAAAGTGATCTTTTCTTGACAATGTTTTTCCTTGACTCCGAGAACTTGAAACACTTTAGCACACATATAAGTCCATTACTTAGTTTTGTTATCATCAAAATCAGTTCGGATTTAACACTATTGTAAATGTTGATCAAATTCTCCTGGGAGATGTATAGTAAAATTTTGGATAAATGGACGACCATAGACATTAAATCAACCAACAAAGGTTGTTCAATTGAGGGACCACTATCGTACCCAAATAAGTTTTCCAATCATAAAAAATGTGTTGTTCAATAGAGGCATGCAGAAGCGTTGTTCTTAAACGTAGAAAGATTATTATCAAAGATAGGGAAAAAGAATAGAGGAGATGATTGTGGTGCCCTACAAATTAAGAGGAAAGTAGCTTATAAAGTGGTATTTATAGTTGCTACTTTGACTAATAAAGGCTAGTTTAACTAATCAGAACTAGTTTGTCCATAATAGTTAGTTTGACCATAACAACTCTTTCTACTACAACTATTAGTTTGCTAATTTCAAGCACGAAATAGGTTCATTACCAAGTGCATCCTCCAAAACATGCACATTGCACCATTTTTTTAAATTGAAAAGTGCAGAAAATGTGAATTCTACACCAACCGTAGCAAATCATTTTGATACACGTTTGCAGTGGTAAGATTTTTCTTTTTTTTTCAAATAAGGAAAGATATTATATTTCTAAACAAAATTGCTACCAAGTGTTTTTTCCTAACATGCAAGGAATTTCTATGCTTGGCAATCTATAGGCATGAATATGAATTGCTTCAAAATGTGTAAAGTTTGCTAGAATCTTAGCTATCCCATCATTTATTTTTACAACTAAATCAATGTGTACATATCTCCTGTGAGCTACTTAACAACCTTTCATATTTTTAACATCACATAAAGAAAATAAGGAAAAAATAGAAATCATAGATGTCGTTCATCCCACTTACAATGAACCTATAATAATTTTCCCTTTTAGCGTCCATATATCATGAAGAATTATTGAGTGTGGTCCATACCTCTGTTCGTTGTAAATGGAGTTAACCAACCTTTTAGAGGTAGTACAAACAACAAAGAAATCTATTAACAGAAATATAATAAAGAAGATTAAGCGTTGTATATTATTAGTGTGTCAAATACAATAAATATAAAAAGATATATGTACACACACACACATATACACACACACACACATATATATGGTAATAAAAACTCAGGCCTTTTGGTATCATAGTTATCTTTGGGTTCTCCATATAAAAAAATTGAGGTTCTATTCTCCTCCCCCATCAATGTAAAAAAAACTAAAATAAAATAAAACAACCTTAATAATTCTGATATATACAAGTCAATTATAGTATAAGAATGGTATATTCTAATATCACCCTCAAATGCAAGACAGAGTAGAAGAAACCATCTTGAGTTTAGGAAGAAATCACAAAATCGTCTGAGCAAATGAGCTTTAGTAAACACATCAACAGACTAATCAATGGATGAGATATTAAGAGACAAATAGTTCCATAAAAAAATGTGTTGGCACACAAATAACAATCATACTCAATATGTTTTGTACACTCATGGAACATATCACTATATGAAATCTAAATAGCACTATGATTGTCATAATTAAGAGGAGTAGCGGAAAAGGGTGTTATCAACATATCCTCTAGTAACCAGTGCAACTAAAGGATCTCAGAGGTAGTGTCGACAACTAATCGGAGCTCAACTTCAGTGCTAGTTTGCGAAGTAAGGGATTGTTTCTTACTACACCAAGAAATAATGGTCTCTCTAAGAATGAAATGATACCCAGTAGAAAAATGTTGGCCCGTGGGATCTCTTACCCAATTGGCATTATAGTATGCCTTGAATTCAAGGGATGAGTGAGAAGAGAAATGAACCAAAGAAACAATGTACACTTAACATAACGTAGAATGTGGAGCACTACAGAAGCCTAAATAGTAGGATGAGCTAATATGAACTGGTTAGCAATGAGTAAAACATAGGCTATATCAGGACAAGGGACAAATATCCCTTATATTCTATTCCATATCCAAGAAAATTGCATAGATGGATACAAGGTTATAGTTTAGTGTGCTCGTGAGACTGGTGAAGAACAAAACAAATAATAACCAAAGACAAGAAATAAAACTTTAATTTAAAGAACTACTATAAAGATGCTCATAAGGTGACAAATTATTTATTACAATAGAGGGAACACAGTTGATATTATAGGAAGCAGCAGAAGCAGCTTCACCCCATAAACATTCAAGACAAAAAGGAAAATGAGAAAAACATGCACGGTTTCCAATATATGTCTATGTTTATGTCTACCTGACCATTCTGTTGAAAGGTGCCCAAACAGGAGCAATATGTAATGGTGCCATTTTTTGAAAGAAAGTTAAGAAAGATGCTTCATTGTATTCCACAAAATTATCAGAACCAAGACTTTTATATTTCGAGAAAATTAAGTTTTAAGCATAACAACAAAATTGTAGTAAATTTGAGGCAGTCCGTATTGATTTTGCATGAGATAAAGACATGTGTAACAAGAATGATTATCCACCAAAATAAAATAAAAAAATATTTACACCCAACTAGGGTAGCATTAGGAGAAGGTTACCAAACATCATAATTAAATAAATCGACTAGTGCTAAAGAAATAAAGTCACTATTTGAAAGGCTTGACGAGGCATACAGTCAACATGATTAGTTTTAACAAATCCAAAATTACCACTAGAAACTAAGGAACATAATTTAGAAAAAGAAGCATGACTTAAGGGGAATTCAAATTATCTGATGACATAGAAGCAACAACTAGATGCATGAAGCTTTCTATGGGGAAGTTTGATGGAGATAAGTTCAAATAGATAACCAATCCTATGACCACTCCAAAGATTATGTTCCTTTAGTGGATTTGCACACAAAACTAATGACTAAAGAAATGGACATCAAAACCAAGTTCAAATAGTTTAGCAACAGTGATAGGATTGAGAGCAAGCATAAGAACTAAAAAAGTATCAAAAAGTGACATACCAGAAGCTTGAACATCTCTGATGACTAACGGATGTTTGAGACCCAGTGATAGTGTTAGTGAAAAGTATATGAGAATTGGAATTTCTAGAACGAAAAAGAGTAGAATCTGAAGTCATATGGTTGCAACAAGTAGAATTAAAGTACCAAAGAAAGGTTTTACCTACTATAACAAACAAGGAAGAAGAAAATTTTGGATGCAAATTATTAAGAAACCAAATGAAGAGACCGACTCAAACCAAACATAGGCTGGAAATTGAAAAACCATGACAAAACAATCTATGAACTGATCGAAATAGAGAAAGAGCTAGTAAAAAGCCCTTTAATCAGATCGTCAAAGAATAAACTAAATTAGTTAATTGAAACCAGTGTAGCATTTACTGGAAAAGATACATTGAGATTGACAAAAAAAAATACCTAGAGCCAAAACATAAGTCATGGTGCATAAATCAAAACCATGAACTAGAAATGGGTCAAATATCACCCGATGCGTGCGAGTGCATCACTACTCAGATCGATATTTTGTTTTTACCTTCTAGGGTCAGCTCATCGGACATTAGTGAAAAGATTTCTAGTTCCAGTTTTGTCCAAAAAAAAAAACCTAAAAAGCATATATTGAAGAGCCTTCAAACACAGAAAGGGTGGTGTGATAAGAAAAAAATTGAGATTGAGCCAACCACAAGGGCAAGTGACGATGGTGAAAAAATAAACCCGGATGATTAGGCTCTGATAACATATAAAAAATATAATAAAAGAGATTACATGTTTTAAATTTTGTTGTGTCAAATACAATGAATAGAGAGAGGTATATATACTAATATAACTTTATAGAAAAGGAAATAAAATCAACATTAATAATTGTGATATAGACAAGTCAACTATAGTACATGGACGAGTGGACCTATAAAAAGTCTTATGTAGGCAATTGTCTCCACTGAAATCTTGAAATAAAGATTATTTAATATAATTTTTTTTTAACATAGTCCATTGTGAGTAAGGGAATGGTGTAGAGTCCAGTGATATACTTGCCAAAAAACTTAATGAAATGATGAATGATTTTGAGTACTTTTAGCCTCTTTATGTGATGGGAAAACCCTTAGTGAAATTAGCTAAGAGTTCCCTTTATCAAAGGATATTGTTGAGCTAGTTGAAAATAAAAAAGAAAGCATGGTCTAACCTAAAATGGAAGTAACTCGAGTCATTAGTATATGCACTGATGAAAATCCACAAGAAATTCGCATTGACTCAACGTTATCTAAATAAAAAAATTTCATTAGTACAAAGATGTATTTTTTTGGTCATATGAGGATATGTCCGGTATAGATCCAAAAATTGTACAGCCTAAGATCTCTTTGAACCCATATGCCAAGCCAGTCAAGTAGAAGTTGAGAAGAATGAGAGTTGATTATGTGGTTAAGATCAAAGAAGAGATCCTCAAGTAGTTACAAGCTGGTTTCTTAATGTTTTCCGAGTATCCTCAATGGGTAGCAAATATGGTAGCAATGTCGAAGAAAAACGGAAAGGTCAGGGTATGTGTGGATTATATGGACCTAAATTGAGCCAGTCCTAAAGATGACTTCCCTTTGCCTCGCATAAATACCTTTGTTGATAATAATGCTAGCAATGCTCTCTTTGTCGTTTATGGATGGCTACTCTGGGTATAATCAGATTCTCATGGCACCTAAAAACAGGGAGACTACCTTCACTACTTAGTAAGGAAATTTTTGCTATAATGGCATGCCATTCGGACTCAAGAATTCTAGGGAAACTTATTAGAGGATGGCCATCACTCTATTGCATGATATGATCCACAATGAAGTTGAGGTATGTGTGGATGATATGATTGTCAAGTCTAAAAGCAAAAAAATTTAAAAAAAAAATTGGAATGCCTTTCGAAAGTTCTTTGACAAAATTCAGAAGCACAAGCTACGTTTGAATCCTAAAAAATACGCTTTTGGAATCAGTGTCGGTAATCTTATGGGTTTTATAGTCAGTGAAAGAGAGATTGAGGTAGACCCCAAAAAGGTGACAACAATTCTTGAAATGTCAGCACTGAAAACAGAGAAAGTGGTTAGAAGATTTTTTAGCAAGGCTTTTGTATATTAGATGATTTATCGCCAAGCTTACCCATACCTATGAGCCCATCTTCAAGCTGCTCAAAAAATACCAACTAGTGGTGTGGAATGAATAGTGTCAAGAAGCCTTTGAAAAGATCAAAGGCTATCTCAAGAACCCTAGTGTTAATCCCACCTAAAATTGGTGCTCCACTTTTTGCAGTACTTGTCTATCACTAGAACCTCTATGGGGGCCATGTTAGCTCTAGAAGATGAAGATAGAAAAGAAAGGGCCATTTACTATCTTAGTAAAAAACTCGTAGCTTATAAGTTGAACTATTCTTGGGTAGAAAAGACCTATTTTGCTCTCATTTGAGCCGCCAATAAACTCTAGCAATATTTTTGGTCTTTCTCTGTGAAAGTGATCTTTCGCTTAGACCTTCTAAAGCAAATGTTTAAAGCCTCGGCCTTGAGTGGGAGGATGATCAATTGAATGGTCATTCTCTTCCAATTTGATCTTTAGTACATGACCGAGAAGTCAGTTAAGGGAGGGATAATTTCATATTTCTTGGCAAAATTTCCATGAGGCAAACAAGAGGTTGAAGAGTTCAACTTTCCAGATGAAGGAATTCTATAAGTTGAAAATTGTGAGTGGAAGATTTATTTTGATGGGGCAGCTACTCAGAAAGGTTTCAGGATCGGAACTGTGTTAGTTTCTCCAGAAAGAATCGTTACTACCTTGTCAATTCACCTGAATATTGAGTCCACCAATATTGTAACCAAGTATAAGGCTTGCAGTGCTAATCTAAAAGCACTCGTTTATATTGGGGCAAAAGAGGTCACAGTGTATGGAGATTCCTCCTTAGTCATTTTTCAATCCTAATGACAGTGGAAAACCAAAGACAAGAGGATGAAACTTTATCAAAACCATCTTGAAAATCAAGTCCAGTTCTTCACTTACTTTCCTTGGGCCCAGAATCAGTTTGCCAATGCATTGGTTACTCTAGTTTCAATATTGGAAATGCCCGAAAAGGTTAAGGCAATTTCGTTAGTGGTTGAACAAAAGGATGAACCGGTCTATTTCTTAGCTTTTGAGATCCAACCACGGTCATTTAATAGTTTACACTGGTATAATGACATTCAAAATTTTCTGCAAAAGGGAGAATTCTAGGCCAATAGTGAAAAAAGAGACAAATGAGCAATACAGTCATTAGCATCCTAGTTTGTCATTTGTGGCGAGAGACTATATAGGAGATCAGTCGATGGGATTCAATAACTCTGTGTGGATGAAAACATTATTGAGAAAATCATGATGGAATTACATGAAGGTATCGGAGGTCCGCACATGAATGGGAGAATGTTGGCAAGAAAGATCCTTCGTGTGGGATTAGTATGGAGACTGATTATTGTTATTATGTGAAGAAATGCTATAAGTATCAACTGCATGGAAATTTATAACACTTTTCGCCCCGAGAACTCATCAACATAATCACACATTGGCCTTTCACTACTTGGGGCATATATGTGATTGGCAAAATATCTCTCAAGGCTTCCACTGGTAACGAGTGCATGTTGGTGGCAATCGACTATTTCACAAAGTGGGTAGAAATCGCCTCATTTTCCACCTTGAAGGCTAAGTATGTAGTAAGGTTCATTAATCATAACATCATTTTTTGTTATAAAGTATCTTTTGAGTTGATCTTAGACAATGGCACACATTTCTAAAGTGAGGTCATGGATTTACTCAATAAGTATAAAATTGAGCGACATAAGTCCTCTCTTTACCGACCTTAGACCAACGGGGTAGTAGAAGCAGCCAACAAGAATGTCAAGAGCATATTGGCCAAAATGGTAGAGACTTGTCGCGATTGGCATGAGAAGTTACCTTATGCATTGTGAGGATATCAAACCTCGATAAAGTCTTCTACAAGCATCACTTTTTACTCCTTTGTCTATGGTATAGAAGCAATTCTCCCAATCGAGGTAGAAATTATTTCACTAAGGACAGCCATGGAAATTCAATTGGAATAAACAGAGTGGATTTGGGGGAGATATGATGAGTTAGATTTTATTGACAAGGAGCGGCTAAAGACTCTCCATCACACCCAAGAGTATCAAAAAAGGGTTGCATAGGCTTTTAACAAGAAAGTAAAGAACTGGGGCCTCAAGGAAGGAGATTATGTGGTAAAAGAACTCAGGCCACCAATCCACGATCCGAAGGGAAAGTTTAAACCAAACTAGTTAGGTCTATATTTGGTCAAGAAGATCCTATCCGAGGGAGCCGTGCATCTCATAGATATCGACGGCAATGAATTCACTGAACCTATTAATTTGGATCATCTCAAGAAGTATTACTTGTGATTCCCTTTCTGTTTCGCTCATTATTGTACCCCTACTCTATATACCATTTTCTAAAAATAAGGAAAATAAAAAAAAGAGCTCGTTAAGTTAAAAACCAGAAAGGGCAGCTTAGGAAAAAGTTAGAGCATTCCAGCCACAAGGGCAGTTTAGGCAAAAGAAAAGTTAAATCTCTCTATCTCGAGCTACGTGAAGGATTGATCCAATTTGTGGGTACGGTGGCAACCACTTTGGTGTAACCATACTTTTGTTGGAAACCCTTTCATTTTTTTGTACTTCAAATTTCCCAAAATACATCTCTTGTACAAATGTCAAAAGATAATAAAAGAAAATTCATGCCTTGAATAAGATATGTTGAGCTAATGACAGAATTGAAATCTGGATCGATTTAATGCATTAATAGCTCGAGTTTCTAGAAATACCATTTCTCTTTCATTCTCCTTTGTCTACATTATTTCAAAGTCATACTGGACTCCCCATAACAACGTGTTTTCTTTTCATCCTTCTAGGATGCTTCTGCTTGACAGTAGACCCATGTTGGATAATTGTCAAAGATAATGAAGCAAGTTGCAGAGATGGTGCAAGGAATTTGAGTCACGGTGCACCTGGGCCAAGTACCTCGGATCTGCTCGATTAACCATTCATTCATTAGACAAGTATAATAGCTATGGTCAGGTAGCGGAATAGTTTGTGGTTACCCATATTGCTTGAGAATCTGCATTGGGGAATAATATAAGTAGTGGGTGTTGCCAGTAAGCTCCATGCATCCTTTTTTAAAGGTTAACAAGGTAGCCACAATGATCTTCCAGCAAGAGCATACTTAGCGGATTTGCAAAGCACCGAGTATTGGGAACCAGTTGAGCCAGCCTCCTAGTAAATCTTGCTTAACTAAGAATTTTCGCATCTAAAAATGTTTTAGCTCATATTCATTATCAGAATTATTGGGATGATCCAATATCGACATCTTTTCAAATAGCCAAATATGAAAAAGAAAACGACATACATCGTTTGAAAGTTGAAAAGAGTCATTAAAGCATGAAGTATTTAGCTAGAGTAACAAAGGGCTCCCGGTGAGATAAGGGGACTCGCAATGATAGAAAGCATTAAGGCCTTTCAGAGTGGTAGCTAATATGACACCCATCAGACAAGATCCTTTTTTTGGATTATTTGATGACATTGAGCAGTGTTTTGTGGATCCTCGAGCTATGACCCTTCATGAAAAACATGACCAAGAGGCAGAGGAATAGTATATTCTAGCGATGATTAATGAGATTTTTTATTTCAGTTCCAAATAGCTTAGATACTAAAGGCACAATGTCAAAGTAGTCGCCTGACAAAAGGTCTCGCTTGGGCCTTAGTGATCCCAAATAACTCCATGGCAAGTTCAGTGTTATGATTCGTGTGTGAAGGAAGGAAAATTCTGTTGGATGACTTTCAATGAATGAGCGTGCAAAATTCTTCATACGTCGGACATAGTTCATTAAGACCAAATCGAAAAAAATGTGGGTATCAGGATCCCACCATACTGCAGTTGTCTTCATGAAATCTCAGTCGATTTAATGTTCTTAAGTGGAAAAATTGTGTTGATGCTATAGTGAGAAAACTTTTGGAGCTCGATGCCTTTCATGTTGCTAGTCCAGTGTATCAACTGAGCTGAGATAGTATAAATGGTTATTTCTTTTGAAGAAGTACGGAAGAAAGATTGTGGAGGAGTTGTAAAGCTTTGTTCTTAGAATTACTAGAGGATATGTACCAAATGAGAGGAAAGATTGGGTTTAAATGCATGTTTTGAATCAAATAAAATTGAATGGTCAAAGAATGGGCCGCTAAAAGCCAAGTAGGCTAGGGTGTGCAAATCAATTGCTACTTTCTAGGGTTATGTAAAAGTTTTTGAAAATAACAAAAGCCTTAAACTATCACGTGATCTCTTCATTAAAGTTTAAAGTGAAATGACATCTCTTGCATACTTTTTCCTTTTTCTTTTTCAAAACCTTATAATTGAATAAAGAAGAATCCTAAATGCCATGACTTGGCTCATGCCCAAGTTATTTTTTGGGATTTAACAAATTTGAATGAAAAGACTTTGCAGAACCAACAGGTAAAAACCCTCACAGCAGGTAAAATGACAAAAAAGGCTCTCACAGTCGATGAAATCACTAAAAAGCCCTCACAGTAGGCAAAAGCACCAAAAAGCCCTCACAACAAGCAAAATTGCAAACCCAAAGTCCTTGTCAATTGGCAAACCAAATCCTCACAGCAGGTAAACCAAAGTTCTTGTCAGTAAGAAAACCTAAGTCATCATTAACAAGAAAAATCGCAAAACCAAAGTCCTCATTAGCAAGCAAACCTAAGTCCTCATTAGCAAGCAAAATTACAAACCCAAAGTCCTCATTAGTAGGCAAATCTAACTCCTCATTAGGAGGAAAAATTACAAACTTAAAGTCCTTGCCAGCAAGCAAATCAAAGTCTCTCATAGGTGATCATATGACACCAACTTTACCCAACAACATGTTTACTTTTATGCGTACATCGCATATTTACCGTTCCAAAAATATTGAAACGAAATTTAACTTAATTTTTTTCATTCTTACTGTATTTTTTTCTTATATACACATGTTATTTTTATGAAAAAATAAATATTATTTACTCAATTAAAAAATAAAATTATTTGAAGGGAAATATCAACTTACAACATTTTAGTTATAAGTTAGCACTGTACACCAACTCTTCTACGTTTTTTAAATTTCAAAAAATTTCCCCCTCTTCTATCTAAAAAAACCTACCTCATTAACTCTAATCTCCATCCTTGAATCGGTCAAGAATTTTTATTGTATTTGTTCACGTCTATATTTTCTCCAAACTCAATTTAGTTGGGTTATGGAGTTCAAATCTTATCAAGACGATGACTTTTGCCATTCTTAAAACCAAACCTTAAAATCATTCAACATACTGTTCTCTTACGTCATATTGTATTATAATTAGGGGTGACAATTCGGGTTCACGAGTCGTGTTTGTGTCGTGTCAAAATTGGGTATAACACTAAATGGATCGACACTAACACGACTTATTTATTAAACGAGTAACACGACACGACATGTTTAACCCGTTTAATAAACGGGTCGTGTTAGACTCGATAACACGACAACCCGACACGACACGACAAACATATTAGACACGACAACACAACAACCCGACACGATTAACAAGAAACGACATGTTTATTACATAAACAAATATAAGTTATATTACATAACCATCCATTTAATCAATCATAATCCAAATTCCAACATATTCATGATCTAAATACACATAAAAAAATCTAATTAATAATATAAACATTATCTTATCAACTATCATCTATATTGGGAGAGATGAGAGGTTAGTAGACTCTGTGATGCGTCACTATTCAGTGAGTCTGTGAGTGAGTGTTTTATGTTTGTGATGTGGTGAAAATAGGAATTAAGGTTTATTTTATACACACACTAAAAAAAATTAATATAATAAACAAATTTTTTAAATGGGTCATAAACAAGTCATGAGTCATAATCGTGTCAACACGACTCATCATACCTATGAATTTAATCGTGTCATTTCGGGTTGGCAGGTCAACCCGTAACACGACACGATTTTTTCGTGTCATAATCGTGTCGACACGATTACAACATGAATCCGATTATACTCAACTCTAACATGCTTTATTTCATGTCGAGTTCACTTATCGTATTCAAAATTATCACTCTTAATTATAATATATTTTTATTTCTATAAAATAAAATAAAATAAAACTGGGAGCACGTTTGGCCAGACATGGCATGTACTAGGAGATTAAGAAGTGTTCATAATATAAATTACTATGTCGTTTCCAAGTTCATGTATAGCTCAGCAGTCAGCAATAATTTAGAAATGACATTATTCATGATAACGAGCAATTTGCTTGCTATTTGACATCTGACATGCGTTTCCAAGTTCATGCATCCTCAAGCAGTTGATTTAGACACATTGCCACCTCGATGTGGATACTTTATGCTGACAATTCTTCTCAACTTTAAAGTCTAGATTTCCATGAGTTTGTATCTGGAACAGGGAGATGCATCCGTATGGTAAAGTTTCATTTTATTATTAAATAATATATATGTATTACTTTTATTTAAAAACAAAATAAATTATTATATTATATATTTTTTATGAGTCCATACTAATTTACATCTATTTTGCATTACATATAGTATACACTAATGTGTGTAACATTATATGAAGTATAAAAAAATGTGTAACATGTTTTTTCTCCTACTAATCCGGCGTTGATCGTTTCTTTCCGATTGTTCAATAAACTTTTCTCTGGTCCCACCTGAACAAAAATCGTAGCTCATCCCTATAAAAAAAAAAACAAAATCATGAATCTAATTTACAAAAGTTGTCCAGTTTATTACTCCATTAATTATCTCTCTATCAACGTGTTTCAGCTTCCAACTTGCAATGGAATCTACCAAGAACCATCCAAGATGCATTAAACTAAACAAAAACCTCCAAATCAGTTCGAAACGAACAAATCTGTGACGTACCAGACAAGTTTTTGAAAATGATATCCACTAATGTAATAGAGCACGTGGGACATGGGTAAAATATTTAAGTATTAGTATTTATTTTCTCGAATTTTACGAAAACGAAAATATAGAAGAAAATAATTTTTGGACTCTTGGTATTGCATGGTTAAATTTAGCTGGAAAAGTCAGAATGAGTATGTGCTTGGAGTATAGATTAGCAAAAATTCTTGTGTAGGCCATGTTTGTGGTAGATTTAAGAAAGCTTAAATAAGCTTACTTAAATATATTTCAAGACAAAAATTGTTTTGACGAGTTTTAAACAAACTGATTTAAGTTTACTTAAATCTGATCCCAAAGAACGCCCTAATCCGATAAAAATATGAGATCAACTCCTCTGTTGAAAAAACTTGTAAAGTAAAGCCTACAGTACATATAAATTTTGATTATAAAGTGATTCTCATCATATCTCAAAATTTAAACAGTTCAAATCTATATGCAAAAACAGTGTATTGTAAGATTTACTTAACATTTTTTACTGCAGAGAACTTGGTCCCGAAAAATACATGGCACAATAGTCTATCTTACCATTAGATGAAAAGAAAATATATATTTTCCACTCTTTTCTCATGTCATCCAATGGTTAGATGGACTCTTATGCCACGTATTTTTCACAAACCTACGCTAGGCAAGAACTTCTCATAGATTAGACTATTAGTGAAGCTCTTTCTTTATCAGTTATTGTCATTAGCCACTATTCATGTTACGAGTGGAGTTTCTATCCGATGCAAACCACTATTTTTGCATCGAGTGAAAACTTCATTGGTAATTGTAAAGTAACTTCACTGGTAATGTTTGTACAAACACTATTCATGTTATCAATGAAGTTATCTAATAATTACTAGTAAAGTTTCCACCTGATGCAAAAATAGTGGTTTGTACCGAGTGCATGTAAGAATTTCTCATGTTAATAAGTCACGGAATCACCTTTGCACT
This sequence comes from Bretschneidera sinensis, assembly GCA_023935145.1. Lineage (NCBI taxonomy): Eukaryota > Viridiplantae > Streptophyta > Magnoliopsida > Brassicales > Akaniaceae > Bretschneidera > Bretschneidera sinensis. The sequence continues at coordinate 51,306,254 of CM043701.1, forward strand.
AATGATTTAACAAGTGGACCCAAAAACTTTATGTGTAACTAATAATTAAAAGATGTTTAAGATGGAGTAGTAGAGGAAAGAAATTAAAAGAGTATGAAATGGTTTTTTTCTCTAATTTAGTGGAAGACAAAAGTGAGAAAAAATACTAAAGAGGATTGATATTTTTATTTAGTATATAAAATTATAATTTTTGAAATTGGGAAGATTAAAAGGTGATAAATTGGAGAGAAATGAGATTAGATTATTAATTTACTAATAAATTCTTATATAATTTGTTACATTAATATCTAATACATTACGGCCGATGAAGTCTTGGCCTAATAGTCCAGTTTGATTCTCACAGTGTGGGTTATTTGTCTAATTTATATATAAGTTATTTCTTCCACTTTAGGTGGTTACAAAAATACATGTTATATTATAATCAAAACAATTATTATGCTACTTGTATATAGCATCAACTCAATAAATAAATATATATCAATTAACATTATGAACGATATAATGGAACACAATACATATTGTTAGGGGCATTTAGTTTAATCCTCATTTATTACTAATAAGTTTATTGAGTGAACAACATTTAATGTTAGATAGCAGTATCACAACATTTCTTATCGTGATATAGTATCAGAGCATTAATTGATAGTATCAGAGAGAGATTGCAGAATCTAAAAAGATTCTGAGAAGATTGAGGAATTTGAGAAGAGTTCGAGGAGGTTGCGGAATCCAAGAAAATTTCAAGGAGATTGCGGAATCCGGTAGCCAGGAGATTACAGAATCAAGAAAGAAGGTTACGAAAACTGATAACAAAGCTTAAAAGGGCCTAGGCGCCTGACAACAGGGTACTAGGCACCTAGCTAGGCGCTTGGTAGAAGTTGAGTTGTAGAAAATGATGAAAAAGTGGAGTTTGGCGAGTAAACCCTATTTCGTATGAAGAAATGGCTCGAGAAGCATGCGTGTAAGGACCAAATGACTGCATAGTTGACTGAGGAAGGCTTAGGTGCTTAACAGAGTACTAAGCGCCTAATAGAGTACCTGGTAGAAAAAAATCTGCAAGAAAATGTCAAAGAGAGGAGTTTGCTGAATAAATGACTAAAGAAGCATACGTGCAAGGAGTAGGCGCTTGGGTAGGCATGTGACCAAGTGCTTGACCCAATAAAGTTTTGTTTTGACCTAGTTTTAAAACTGGGTCTGCATAAGAGTTGAAGATGCTGGTAAGATGATTGATTAGCCATTTGGGTAAACATCTAGAGATATCCGTTAGACTTTAGAGATTTGTATTTAAAGAGAATCTCTGTTATAAGTTCAAAGGAGCAAATTTTGGAGTTACCTTTTCTAAAGGCATAGTTGAATGCTATAAATAGAGGATGCTAAAGTGAAGTTAGTAAGGGAGAAGAATCAATCTAAAGCATCAATATAGAACCTTAAACTTTAGTTTTGTATATCACTCTATGTAGTTTTAATCTATAAGCTGAGAGTTGTAAGATTGTGAGTGGAGAGAGTGAGTCTCTCTCTAAGCTTGCTTGCTACTAGTACAGTCAAGCAGAGTGTAAGATTACTAGCTTCACATAAAGTTAAGCAGTGTGTAAGATTTTCTTGGTACCTAGAAACCCAAGCAAGTGTAAAGGTGTTTACATAGTGGAACTCAGTAGACTTGGGAGGCCTATTGAAGAAGTCCACGTAGGTACAATCATTGTAGAACCACTATAAGCCCTTTGTTCATTCTTTCTTCCCTAACTCTTATTTTGGCTTGTCTTTCAATACTTGTTTTAATTATTTATTTAATTTTATTGTGCTAATAACCTTGATTATTTTGTAAAACAAATTCATCCTCCTCTTGGTATTCTTAACAATTGGTATCAGAGCAGGTCTCAATTCCGCTTGACTGACGATCAAAAGGTTCTTGAAAATGAATTCATACTCTAGTTCTATTGATACTGAACAACTGGCCAGATCCAACCATCCGATCTTTGATGGATCGAACTACTCATTCTAGAAGAAGAGATGTATGGTCTACATCAAAAGCATCGACACCAACTATTGGAGAATGATCAACAAAGGCCCATACAAACAACTCAAGAAGATTAGTGATGTTGAAATCAAGAAGGATGAAGACGAGTGCACTGAAGCTGAAAAAGCTCAACGAGAGATCAACAATAAGGCTATGCATCTTCTGTATTGTGGAATCAACAAAAACCAATTCAACCGAATTTATACTTGGGAAACGGCCTAAGAAATCTAGAACACGTTGGAGGCTGCATTTGAAGGTACTAGTAAGGTCAAATTAACCAAGATAAATATACTAATGTCCTCTTTTGAATCTTTCAAGATGGGTGCAAATGAGAGTGTTCTGGTCATGACCACCCGATTCATTGAGATAGAGAACGAGCTAACGTCACTTGAAAAAGAGTTTACTCAAACGGATTCGGTGATCAAGATGATCATATCCTTACCAAGGGAGTGGCTTCCTAAGGTGTCAGCGATCGAGGAATCTAAGAAGATTACCACGATGACTCTAGAAGACCTCATTGGTTCACTACTGACCTACAAGATCAACCTAAAGGCGATGAAAGCTGAAGAATACGACTAGAAGAAGTCCATTACCTTTAAAGAAGTTGAGGATAAAAATGAAAGGCTGTCTGATGAAGATGATAACATTTCCAAGTTTACTAGATAGTTCAAGAGAAATCTTGAAAGGTTCAAAAGGGGTAAGAAAGTCAATAAATCCAGTTTATTTACTAATGACTCTGATCAAAAATTTTTTTTATCAAACAAGCAAGTCATCAAGAAGGCGATAACTTGTGTACTTTGAATGCAACAGGCCTGATCACATAAAGGTAGATTGTCTAAGGCTAAAAGATCACTTTTTAAGAAGAGAAAAAACTTAGTAGCAACTTGGACTAATGGAAAATCCAAAGATTCGGATGTCGAAAAGCAAGTTGCAAATCTCTACCTCATTGCGTTAGAAGACAAGAAATATCTACCAAACAACAAGATAGAGAAGGTAAACAAATCTGACATTGGTTTACCTGAACAATAGTAGCTATTTAATTATATGTTTATGTCTATTTCCATTTTTTTTTTGTTTACTTGCTTCTAAGATTTGCATGCTTGCATGTTGTGCTTTGTTTAATTCCCTTGTAGTGTTTAGGGGGAGATTAGGATTGTGTGTTTTGTTTAATCCTCATATGTTTAGAGGGGAGCTCCATACCAGTTTTTGGTTTTAGAAAAAAAAAATAAGAACTTTAGACAGTGTTTGTGTTTAATTCCACATATGCATGTTGTGTTTAAAGTTTATATGAACTATCTTTTGATGGTTTTGTCTACATTAAAAGCGAGAGATTGTTAGGATATTTAGTTTAATCCCTTAAAATTTTGATGTAGCAAAACCTTACATTTATTACTCTGATAAGTTTATTGAGTGTGAAAGACATTTAATGTTAGATAGTAGTATTAAAACATTTCCTATCACGATACAGTATCAAAGCATTCATTGATAGTATTAGAGAGATTGCTAAATCATAGATGATTCCAAGAATATTACGAAATCCGAGAAGATTACGAAATCAAGGAAAAAGGTTACGAAAACCGAGAACAAAGTTGGAGAGGGCCTACGCACCTGCCTAGGTTTCAAACAGAAGGGCTAGGCATCTAGTTAGGTGCCTAACTAATTGCTTTTTAGAAATTGAATTGTAAAAAATGCAGAAAAAATGGAGTTTCGCCAGTAAACCCTGTTCTGGATAAAGAAATGGCTCAAGGAGCATGCATGCATGCAAGAACCAAACGACTAAATATTCGACTGATGAAGGCTTAGGCACCTAGTCAAGCACCTAACAGAGTGCCAAGGGCCTGACCAGGTGCCTATAAGAGTTCTAGGTGGCTGACTATGCACCGGGTAGAAGAAAATCTACAAAAAAGTGTTAGAGAGAGGTATTTCCTGAAGAAAAGGATAAAGAAGACTGTATGCAAGGATCAGGAGCCTTAGTAGGCGCTTGAGACAGTGTTGGGAACCTTAGGAGCAACCAGGCGCCTTGTCAGGCACTTGACCCAATAAAGTTTAGTTTTGACCTAGTTTGAAGACATAACCTATATAAGAGTTGAAGACTGGTAAGACGACTGACTAGGCGTCTGGGTAGGTTTTTGGAGATATCCATTGGAAATTAGAGATCTGTATTTAAAGAGAATCCTTGTCATAAGTTCATAGGAGAAAATTTCGGAGTTGCCTTTTCTGAAGGCACAACTTAAGGCTATAAATAGAGAATGCTAAAGTGAAGTCAGTAAGGGAGAAAAATCAATCTCAAGCATCAATATACGAGCTTAAACTTTAGTTCTATTTATTACTCTGTGTAGTTTTAATCTGTAAGCTGAGAGTTGTGAGATTGTGAGTGAAGAGAGTGAGTCTCCCTATAAGGTTACTCTTGCTACCTGTAAAGTCAAGCAGAGTGTAAAGTTGCTTTCTACTCATAAAGTCAAGTAATGTGAAAGGTTTATTTGGTACTTGGAAATCAAAGAAGGTGTAAAGGTGTTTACATAGTGGAACTCAATAGACTTGGGAGGCTTATTGAAGAAGTTAGCGTACGCACAATCATTGTTGAACCATTATAAACCCTTTGTTCATTCCTTCTTCCCATACTCTTGTTTTAGCTTGTCTTTCAATGCTTGTTTTAATAGTTTATTTGATTTTATTGGGCTAATAACCTTGAATATTTTGTAGAACCAATTCACCCCCTCTTAGTATTCCTAACACATTTTTTCTCACATTTTTTACTATACTAAACGAACGTAAAAGAAAACTATCTTCTTTTCTTCTAATTTTTCATCTTCTCTACTAAACACATGAAAGAAAACGTTAATCTTCTTTCTTTTTTATCCTTCTAGTTTTTATCTTCTCACTTGTCTTTCCTCATACTTGTCTCTCCTATTAAACACATCCAAAGGTAAAATATAATTACATCTCTTAGGTTAGGTGGTAATGTACAACTTAATCCCACTTTTTTAAAAGATGACAAATCCATTTGACTATTAAGAAATTTAACATACAAATAGATCTCATGTTATGTGCCTATCAGGAAAAAAAAATCTTTTATTAATTTTTGCTATAAATTGGAACTAAATTGTAATTAATATCAAACCGGAAAGATGTAATTGTTACCTATAATCTAATTGCAATATTAGTTATATGAGAGACTAATAAAATATACTATTTAGGTAAAAAAATACAAATAGTATTACTCCAAAGAATAGTACGGAGGTTTTGATCTAGTGAGTAAAATTGAGATTCTAAAACTAGAAAGTTTCATGTTCGATTATTAGAGTGTCTAAGCTATTTGTTCGATTTATGTATCGATTATTTCTTTCTTTTTAAATGAGTTATAATAGTATCGTGAGATTTTCTAAATCCATATGGGTAATGATACTAATGCCTAATATGCAGTGTTATGAAGCAATCCCTTGAATGTATAATTAAACAAAATCTTTTGATTAGTTTGAGTTTCCTTGTTTTAAAGAGTCAAAACATTTCGATAAATAAAAGTTTATATCGTAATTAAATCAATTTTTTAATAAAAAAATGAGAATTATAAAAAATAAAAAAATAAAAAAAGGTCTCACTGAGTAGATTGTAGATACCCTGAAAATTTTCATTTTACAAGTTATGTTATGCCAAAATATCTTAGTTCAATGTAATACGGTAAGCATGAAAGTATGAAACGTGAAATCGAATACTCTCCCATGACTCCATGAGGGAGTGTAGTCTGCCAGGGAAAAAATCAAAAATCAAAAAATAAATAAAAAAATCCATGATAAATCGTAACACAGAATTCAAAAAGGATGAAGGAAACTCTAGGAACTTTAATTGTCTGAATTTTCAACAGCAGATTTACTGTTAAACAGAACAAAGGCTTCAAAACAGCCCCAGTATGTACGGGAATGTACAAAAGGACAAAAACCAAAACATTAAAAAAAGATTCCGAATCCGGCCAGCATATACAAGACTCGGGACTTTTCAGAGTTCAAAATTCATCAGATCTCCCGATACCCAAGAAAATCCATTCGAGAATTCGGTCTGAATCCGGGTTTCAGCAATCGGTCCTCGGATCTTTACTAAGAAAAGGGTGAGTCAAGAGCTGTGACGCCGTCCATCGCTTACTTGATTCCTTCTGCAAACAACACTCAATAAAGCTTCTGAACTGATCGGACACATTTTCCGGCAAGCTCGGCGGATCCCCGAAGCATATAGCGCACATAAGGGTGGCCCAGTCGGGTCTTTGACCCGGCGGCAGAAACGGAAAATGACCCAAATAGAGCTCCAACAACGTAAGGCCCAAGCTCCAAATATCCCCAGCGTAACCATTATAATTGCCACCATAGGTGTCAGGATCAAATCTCTCAGGACTCATATAAGCACAAGTACCCACATAAGAATTACACGCGTCAAGCGTGCGGCACATGATTTTACTCACTCCAAAATCTGCAATTTTCACTTCCATGTTCTTATTGACCAACAGATTCGATGGTTTAATATCTCTGTGGATGATTTTATGGGCATGTAAATAACTCAAACCTTTAAGGATCTGACGAGCTACGCGAGCGAGTTGAGGTTCTGAAAAGGTACCATTTCTTTTGAGCAAGGTATCCAGAGTGCCGGAGTCCATGTATTCCATGAGTATCGTTATGTCGCCAGAAGGCTTCTCGTAGATGCCGTGGCACTGAACGATGTGCGGGGAATCAGTTCGTCGGAGGATTTCCATTTCTCTGAAGATCTGACGGCGGACGGTGGCGTCAGTGTCGCCGTGAACGACTTTGAGGGCGTAGATTCTGGAAGTGCGCTTGTGCTGGACCTTGTAGACGGTGCCGCCGTTTCCGTGGCCCAGCACGTGGAGTCTTTCGAGTTCGGCGGCGGCGATTGTGGTGGCTGAGGCGGCCGCGGTGGTGGTGGCTGTGGCGGAAGGAGGTAGAGGAAGGGGAAAGCGAGGGCGGCAGTCAGAATGTTCTGGCAAAGGAAGGCGCAGGTTTAGCTGTCGGCGTTCACGTACCAGCGCCATGTTTAATTTGTTTTGGGGTTTAGGTTTTTTTTTTTTAAATTATTGTAGAGGAGAGGAGATAAGATTTTCTTTGTTGGGAAAGTGAGTGGGGTTTATAAGTGGGAAGGAAAGCGAAAGAGCACGTGGAATAGGAAGGAGCCGGCTGGAGTCACTGGTGGGGGAAGGAAGGTAAGAGGATAGTGAGGGAGTAGGGTCCACTTTCATATGAAGGTTTGTCTTGGGGTGAGTATGCTGGCTATTATTTAGTGAGTAATATTTTAATATGCATGTGACCAAATAGGTAAATCATATCTAAAACTTTTATACGTTACGGGTAAATCATATGTGAGATATTTTGGTGGTCAACTTTAAATTTAAGTTTGTTTTTAAAATTTATTATAAAAATTTATTTATTCAAATCAAATTATTTATTAATTAATATTTTAATTATTACTTAATAAAATTTAATAAAATTTGTTTTAATTTTATTTAAATATTTTATAAATTTTAAAAAATAAATTTCAATTTAAAATCGATTTTAAATTAAACCTAAACATTGATATCACAAAACCACCACCAAATTTAAGATATTGATCTGGTAAGTATTTTTGAGTTCATGCATATGTTTGGGTTGTCAATTTTAAATTTTAGTTTATTTTTAAAATTTGTTAAAATTTTAGTTAAATCAAATTATCAATTAATTGATATTTTAATTATTATTATTAAATAAAATTTAATTAAATTTGATTTAATTTAATTAACTATTTGATAAATTTTAAAAATAGACTTCAGTTTAAAATTGACCTTAATTTGAACTCAACCATTGATATCACCAAATTCAAGATCTTGATCTAATGAATATCTTTGAGTTCTTTTACATAAAAGAATCCATGGATTTTATATATTTTTGATAAATTAATACATTTTGTGATAAAAAAAAACATTTACATTTGAAAGTAAAATTTATATATTCAATGATATTTTTTTATCATCAAATATCAATATCTTTTATCAAAAAATATATTGTTTTATTTAAAAATATAAGAGTGAAACATAGGCTTGAAATCATTTCCTATCAATGTACCAAAAAGAAGTTCACAACCAAAACAGATGCACCACACAAATAGCATCAGTTGTTGTTACTATGATGTTAAGACGGTAAAAATTTTAATTACAACTCAAATTGAACTTTTTATTAATGACACCTCGGGATGTCGACTTTAGTGGTTCTGTCTTATGGTACCGATATCATAATTAAAATAATATACATATATGAAAAAAATTCAATATGAAATTTTAAGAATTTCTGTTTCAAAAACATTTAAAACTATTAATGAGGAAAAGAAAGTATTTTTCATTTTAAACATTCTTTCCCCATCAATAATTGTAAGTATTTTTAATACATGAAATTTGTTTATGCTCAAAATGAAAATAAAAAAAATTACTTAGATTTGGTACACAAAATCTTCTTAAACTAGATGCAATTTTCATTTTCAGATAAATAAAAAATACTTTTGTTTCCAAAAAATTCTATGAACAAAATTTAGGCAAAGATCTCTATCCCAAAACATGTAAAAAATTTTCAAAAAATAAATAAATTAGATGAGCGGAACCAAACAGTCAAGCTAACTTGTCTTGATTAGTCAAGAGTGGCAGTCCCTTTCCACTTCTCTTTTTTCTTTCTTTTTCCTTTTTCCCCATTTTGTTAACGTGGTGTATAAAGCTAATAATAGTAAATAACCATTCAAAAAGTAAGGCATTTCATGCTAACTGAAAATTTGTCATGTAAAAGTAATTTTCTCAAAATCCAAAAAGTAAATTATGTTTCAAATCAACATATGTTTAAAATCAAATGAGTTAAATATTCTATAATATAAAGAATTGCATTTTAAAGTCAATATATGTTTATTAGGAAGTATAGTTCTAAGGTCTCGTTTGACAACATTTTATTGAAGGTAAAGTGATTTTATAACAATTATTAATAAAAATGTTAAAGAATCAAAGAATAATATTTAAGCATATCTTTTCAACAAATTCAATGGAAATTTTCTCCAACTTAGATTCTTTTCTTTTCAGCGTCAAATGTTGGAAAAATTATATAACTAGTGATACAAAAATTAAAAGAGAATTTTGAAATATATGTTTATAGAATTCAAAATGATTTTAACACAACATGGATAATACGATATTAAACAAAATAATATAGTCAAATAAAATGAGTAATTAAAAACAGAAAATAGAAAGAGTTAGCCTATGAGTTGTAGAAAACCACTATCCTAAAGTCGTTATAGTCTCCTTACGTACGGGTACGAATAGCTATGACCGACTCCAAAATAAAAGTCAAGTGCTCGAAGCTTTGCTTCCTAAAATGTGCATGTCCATTGGGAAGCGGGGATGAGAATCTCTAGGGAATATCCCAATCCTATGCACTCTTATCTTGATTCTCATGAGAGTCTCTAGGTAATAGCCTAATCTCATAGTCGCGACTTTATGATAACTCTCACTTAAGTGAGCCTTCAAAGGTACGTGTGATAAATACCTTGCGACAATTCCCATCTCAGTCTCATTAAATGTAAATACTCATCCTGAACATTACACTAACAAGCACTATTATCTTAAGGATTGGAAGGATATGTTCTTATAGAGATATGATCCTAAAAAATAATGCTAAAAAATAAGTTGTGCTCTGCTGTAGACATCTAATTTCGTTCCAAAATATTTGAACGGACCACGTGTGGGTTCCTATGACGAATTTAGAGAGAAAGAAAGAAGTGAGAAAAGATAGGAAAATAGATAAGAATAGGACGATCAAAGAGAGAAATATATATATAAAAAAAAGAGTGTTCAAGGAAGGTGAGAAAAGAGCAAAGAGTGAAACACAATAAAAAGAACTAGTGAGAGTTCTTCATCATTTTCGACCACCCTTTGTTTTTTTTTTTTGGTATTCTAATCTTCATTCAAATCATTCTAACACTTCACTAAGTCTACAAGAGCACAAGGATCTCCAAGGATAATCCCCGTATGTGGAAATTTTTCTTAACCAAATAAGGTTGGTTAAGCTTCTACTTTTTTGCAAAATAAATTGTTAGAATGATTCATGTGTTTAAACCACCTTGAAAATAGACTAGATTAATTTAGCTTACTTAGAAAGTTTCATCTTAAGATACTTACTAGTTTCTTAGCATTTTCTCTTTTAGTGGTTATATTTTTTTCTTTAGTTAGCTACTAGTCATATGTAGTCTCTTCGTTAAATGCTCTTTTATCTAAACACAATCCTTGACCTCTCTACCCTAAACACAACCCATAACCTCTTCGCCCAAAACACCATACCTGACCCCTCCACCCTAAACATAACCCTGACTCCTTCACCCAAAACATAACACCTGACCCCTCCACCATAAACACAACCCTAAGCACAACCACAAACACTGACCCTTCTAAGCCCAACTTCGGAGAGATGAGTAGTGCCAAATTTCGGGGGTTCATGGCCCTAATTAAAGAATTATTGGATCCAGATGGTTCAGCTTTGAAGATTGCAACGGACAAAGAAGGAAATGTGATGTCAATGCTAGGCCCTATTACAACGAATGAACAATAGATTGCAAGACATGAGCAGCAGGTCGATGGACATCAGACTAAAAGGATGCATTTGAAAAACAAATTAGAATTGAGAATTCTAGCTAGGTTCAGAGCATGTGAAGGATGCAAGTTAGTTTAAGAGCATCAATAAAGAACTCGAATGGTTGTACTATTTTGAGTAAAAGGTCTGAACCCTTTCTTTTGAAGGATCAGCATGGGAATACTATCTCTGTCTCTACCTCCTATTCAAATGCATTTCTCATGTCAATGAAAAGATGTCTGATTTTGAATGTGCTATGTTTTCAATATATGATAAAAAATCCCTTTCAATGAATTTGATTTTGAAAACAAAAAATTGAAACATATGAACTCCGACTGCTAATCTGGGTACTAAATCTGTTCCATTTTAATAAAAACAAAACATTTCATGGTATATATGCATTGTATACCTAAACATTTGTAGCAAAATGTCACCTTAGCTTAAAAAAGAAATATGTGAAGTTCACTTGTAATCTTGAACCTATAAAATATTTTGTTTGGAAAGGCTAAGCAGTTGGATTCGAGACAACGAGAGGCCATCATTCTATTTTTTCCCATTCATTAAGATTTTACCCTCATTATGATTTCTTTCAAAACAACCATCACCAAGGATTGCTTTCACACCACCCAATCAAATCTCAACACGTGGAAGCCTCTAGGGACCCAATGAATTAAGTCCAAAGTGGATTCAACCCGAACAGATTCTCCCACTGTAGTTTTTTTGACTCAGGTGGATTAACCTAAGCGTATTTTGCCCTTCGGTATACCTGAGTAGATTTTATTTCCTTCTGACGTCAACCCATTTGAAAATGAAAATTTTCAAAAGTTCAGGCCATGCCAATGTGGCAAACAAGACAAAGAGATAAAAAAGAGAAAAAAACGATCGATGGAGGAGATAAAAAAAAAGGAAAAAAATGAGAAGAATAATCGATGAAGGAGATGAAAAAAAAAAGAAGAAAAAATAATGAGGATTACTGATGAAGGAGACGAAAGTCAAAAGATAAGAAAAAATGAAGAGAATAATCGATGAAGAATATGAAAGTAAAAAAAAAAAAAAGTTAAAAAATTAAAAGGTAATCCTTGGCTTATAGGAACCTTGAATCACCTTTTAAGCCTTTTAATTATCCTTTCCTTCATTAGTATTAGAATCCATTGACCACGTTACAAACCTTGAGAAAATCCTCTTATATTGATGAAGACTGCTTAGCCTCACAAATTATTTTTGGGTGATGATGGAACTTAGCTTTTTTGAGCGAACATACCCTGTCTAGAAACCACTCACAAAAGATTATCCCTCCGAAGTAACTTCTCCAAATCAACACTCACCCTTGCAAAACTTGCAAGAGGTTTCCACCAAATCCTACCGTACATCAAAGCTAATTGATTGTGTTCACCGAACACATGAGATGAAACCCTCGAATTATGTATGGCTTGATCCCTCTTTGGGTACGTAGGAAACCACTTTGGTGCAACCACGATCTTGCAAAAGATCTTAGTTCCCCTTTTGTACTCATCAAAACCATGCAAATACATTATTAAGACTCGATTGAATGAACAAAACAAAATGGAATTGTTTTAGTATCCAAATTAACGGAATTTTTTTTTTAAAAATGGCTCATGCTAAATGTTCATTTTTAGCGGATTTCAAAACAAATATAGTAGAAAAAAAAAACACAAAGAATCATGGCATTGTTAAATTGTTTTTTTACTCAGTCCCAAGCTTAACAATAGGGGTAGATTTTAAGCAAGAACAATGGGGGAAAAATTGGAACAAGTGCATTGGTGTCAAGATCCCACTTTTCCAGTATAGCCCTTAAGAAATTCTAATCGATCCTAACACCTTTGAGTGAGAAGATCACATTGATACCTTATTAAGAGAAATTATGCAGCCAGATACCCTTCACGTTGTCGATCCTACATATTATTTAACCTGAGTTAGCTTCCATCGCCTTTTTGTTAAAGAAAGAACAAAAAAAATTGTGGACAAGTTGTGAAGTTTTGTTATTAGATTTACTAGAGGATGTGTACCAAATAAGAGAAAATATGGTTTTAAACATAAGTCTTGAGTCAAATATTTTTATCTCTACTCTGCTAGAAGGAAAGATGGGTTAAATTCAAGTTTTGGGTCAAATAAAATAAGTTGCCGAAGAAAATGTCACTAAGTGCATTGTTCTTCAAAAGTCATCTCTTGCATGCATTGTTTTTCAAACTCTAAAAAACAGAATCCTAAATGCCATGACTCGGCTCACGCCCATTTTTATTTTTATTTTTAACGAACAAGACTTTGTAGAATTACCAAAATTCCCTCACAATAGGCAAATCACCAAAAAGCCCTCATCAGTAGGCAAAAGCACCAAAAAGCCCTCACAACAGGCAAAAGCACCCAAAAGTCCTCATTAATAGATGAAATTACCTAAAAATCCTCATTAGCAAGAAGCCCATAGTCCTCATCAGTAGCCAACCTAAGTCCTCATTAGTAGGCAAATCACCAAAGTCCTCGTTAGCAGGCAAGCCCAAAGACCTCGTAAGCAGACAAACCAAAGTCATCGTCAGCGGGCAAACCTAAGTCCTCATTAGCAGGAAAAATCACAAGCCCAAAGTCCTCGTCAGTAGGTAACCTAAGTCCTCATTAGCAAGTAAATCACCAAAAACTCATCATCAATAGGCAAAATCATCAAAGTCCTCGTTAGTAGGCAAACCTAAAGCTCTTGTCAGCAGGCAAACCAAAGTTCTCATTAGGAAACAAACCAAAGTCTTCGTCAGTAAGTAAACCTAAGTCCTCATTAGCAGGAAAAATCACAAGCTCAAAATCCTTATCAATAGGTAACCTAAGTCGTTGTCAGGAGGAAAATCACCAAAAAGTCCTAATTCGCAAGCAAAATCATCAAAGTCGTCGTTAATAGCAAACCTAAAGCCCTCATCAGCAGGCAAACCAAATTTCTCGTCGCCATACAAACCAAAGTCCTCATCAATAGGCAAACCAAAGTCCTCATCAACAAGCAAACCTAATTTCTCAGTAGTATGAAAAATCATAAGCCAAAAGTCATCATTAATAGGCAACCTAAGTCCTCGTTAGCAAGCAAATCACCTAAAAATCTTCATCAGCAGGCAAAATCACCAGAGTCCTTGTTAGCAGGAAAACCCAAAGCGCTCGTCAATAGGCAAACCAATGTTCTCATCAGCAGTCAAACCAAAATCCTCATTAGCAGAAAAGCCAAAGTCCTCTTCAGCAGGTAAATTTAAGTCCCTATTAGCAGGCAAAATCAAAAACTCAAAGTCCTCGTCAGTAGGAAAATTAAAGCCCTCGTTAGGAGGCAAACCCAAAGTGCTCGTCAATAGGCAAACCAATGTTCTCATCAGTAGTCAAACCAAAATCCTCATTAGCAAAAAAGTCAAAGTCCTCATCAACAGGTAAATCTAAGTCCCCATTAGTAGGCAAAATCAAAAACTCAAAGTCCTCGTCAGTAGGAAAATTAAAGTCCTCGTTAGAAGGCAAATCACAAACTCAAAGTACTTGTTAGCAGGTAAACCATTGTTCTTGTCAACAGGAAAACCAAAGTCCTCATAGTAGGCACTAGTCGATCTAGAAGTATCGCATGAGTAAAAGAACGCCAACTCCATTACTTTAGGTACATATCATTCGCATAGGTGATCCTATGACACCAACTTTGCTAACAACACATCTACTTTTATGCGCACATTGCATATTTGTCGTTTTATAATTTTGAAACGAAACAGCAGTCACTTATAACCTTTGATTGGAACTCTCAAAAGAGCCCCAATCAAAAGGAGAAAAATTGTAAACACCCAATTTAATTCCAAAATTTTTGAACAGACCACGCGCGGGTTCCCATGATGAATGTTTTGATCCTAGTGCACTCGAACTTGGTAAATAAGGAAGTTTAGATTTAATTAGAGAGTAAGACCAATTACAAGCCCATTTTTTTCAATCCATTTAATTCACTTTGGGTTTAAATCAATTGGGCTTTATTTGATTAAACTAATCCAAGACCAAAGTTTTCATTTAAATTTTGACCTAATCCAAAACCCGCGAAAGCCCATTGATCTTTCCTAAGCCCAAACACTTTTGGCCCAAATTTCAAGTCTAAGAAGACTTCTAATATGTAAAGGTGAACTTCTAATATCACCCTCCACTTGGCACTCCTTGATTGGTTCACTTTTCTCAAAGAAAAAGTTATTTTTTACGATAAAAAAGATGTCTCTCTCCTCTCCCTATGTGGCTGGCCATAATGAGAAGTTTTCACTCATCCTTTTTGTTTTTGAACTCACACCTCCCTCCTAGGTTCACTCATCTTCTTTTGTACCAAATTCTACCTTTTTACAAATAAAATAAGACTTTTTCACCTAAAAATCATCAACAATGCACTAATAAAGTAGCTGATTTTTTCCCTCTTTGAACAACCATATGTACCAAAAACAGGGAGTTTATCTTTTTTTCCTTTTGTTTAGTTAATTAGACATTACCTTATAATGATTCCACCCTTTCCTACATGCCAAGTACCACATTTTTCTACCCAAAAAATCACATTTTATACCCAAAGAACAGCACCTAAAAAACAATAGTTTTTTTAGAGTATGAAACCTTCTTTATTATATGTTAAAAACCAAAGAAAAACTGTGTTTTACCCCTCTAATGGTCGTCCAAACCAAGGAGAGTTTCTCCTCACTTTTTTTCTTTTGCTTTTGCTTTATTGAAAACAGTCCAAAATGTACTTTCTTGTTCACCATTTTACAAACCTTCTTCTTCACTTTTTTTAACCACAAAGAAACCCATCACTCTTTCCTATGGCCAGCCACCTAAAATTTTTTTTTTCCTCTCACTTTTCATTTGGTATACCACACCTCATTTCTCCAACCCCACCTTTACACCCCAAAAGTAAAACACTTTTTTCATCTCAAAAGTTGAAACTACTTTTTCCCTTCCTTATATGACCAGCTATGCACCTTATTTTCACCAATTATTTTGATTTTTTTTAATTTATTAGCCAGCCTTTACTCCTTTTATAAATACCCCTTCTTTTGCTAACATAAGGGACCAACACAACACTAAGGCAAAGTACTTCAAAATATAGAGAAAGTTTAGAGAGGTAAAGAAAGAAGTGAGAAAAGAGAGGAAAATAGAGAAGAATAGGAAGACCAAAGAGAGAAATATAAAAAAAAGAAGAGAGTGTTCAAGGAAGGTGAGAAAAGAGCAAAGAGTGAAACATAAAAGAAGAACTAGTGAGAGTTCTTCATCATTTTCAACCACCCTATGTTTTTTCTAGTCTTCTAATCTTCATTCAAATCATTCTTCCAACTTCACTAAGTCTACAAGAACACAAGGATCTCTGAAGATAATCCCCGAACGTGGAAATTTTCCTTAGCCAAATAAGATTGGTTAAGTTTATACTTTTTTTGCAAAATAAATTGCTAGCATGATTCATGTGTTTAAACCATCTTGAAAATAGATTAGATTAATTTAGCTCACTTAGAAAGTTTCATCTAAAGATATTTACTAGTTTCTTAGCATTTTCTCTTTCACTACTTATATGTATTTCTTTAGTTAGTTACTAGTCATTTGTAGTCTCTTCGTTAAATGCAATGTTGAATTACCGATGCTTTTAAAGTTCTTTCTTTTAGTTTATTACCTTGAGAATTTTTATGTTCTCTAAGTTAGATGTTTTATTTTAAGTTGTCATTAATTATATGTGAACTTTAATTCTTTAAGAAGAATTTTGGGCCCCCTTTAGCCCATTAAAAATGTTACTAGTTACTAGTTATTTTGAATCTCATCTTTAAGGTGGTTTAGGTTAAATCTATTTAGCTTAATTCTTATTTTTTTTTAACTCGTATAGTTTAAAGTAGCTTAGTTTAATTCATTTAATTTAGTCTTCAAGTTTAATTCATCTAGTTTAAAATAATTTAGTCTCAATCCATCTAGTTTAACTTACATAATTAATCCACCTAGCTTAAATGCACGCACTTTAATTTACTTCTCATCCATACTTTGCAAGTAGTTTTAATATTTTTTCTTCATAGTCAAAGGAATTTATTTTCTTTATATACTTACTTTTACCACATTAATTTAAAATTAATATTTGGTGTTGTTTTGTTTGAATAAAAATTGCAAAATATGTGCTTGGTTTTATTATTAGTGTATGATACAGATACTTGAATTAAAATTTCAATTAATTTCTTTGAAACACAAAGGTCTAGGTAAGAAATAGAGCTATAAATCCTCTCTCTTTTGCACCTAAATCTCTCAAGCTTTGGAATTTTTCACGTAAACCAATGACAAGGGATTTGACTCCTTCAAGGTCAAATGGTGGCTCCTTACGCATCATCCTTGCTTTGTGCTTGGATGAAAAACCCCTTGTCCAATACATTAAAAGCGCACCCATCATGGAAGCCTTCTTACTACTTATAAAGGGTTTGTATTAGACGTAGTAGGTTTCACTTGTTTTCATATACTTATTCATTGTAATCTGCACCCTTGCCATATTCACCTTATTTAAAGGAAGTGGCCTTGAGTGGAAAAGAGCGGTACCTACAGCTACATGTTGTTCCTACCCATTGAACCTTCTTCATGTGATCTCTAATCACAAAGGTTGGGTTACCCCTATTAGTGACTCTATGTGGGCTAAGCACATCTCCCTCGATGAATCAAGCATACTCTTCATGGGTAGACCTTTAGTCAAGCTGCCAGCTATATTCCTTTCAGATCTCACAAAATCTAGAGATATATTACTTCTACTTAATAGTCTTTTGACTGACTTATATCTCATATGGATATGATGTTTGTTCATCTTTTATTAGAATGAGATTTTCGAATAAGATCTATCACAACTTTATATTCACAATGTACATGTATGTAGGGCACAACAATATTCTTATAATCACAACTTTATAGTCAAGCTGCCAACTATGTTCCATTTGTATCAAAGTTCTTAGATAAGTAGGGTTTCACATTATTCACCACAACTAAATTTGTCTAAAAAATTAAGATATCATGAACATATAGACATAAAATCACATGTTCTTTTCCAAAATCTTTATAATATAAACATTTATCATGTTCATTGATCTTGAACCATAATTCAAGACAACATTATCTAAATTTTCATACCATTTCTTAGGAGCTTGTTTTAAACCATTGTAGACACCCAATTTCATTCCAAAATTTTTGAATGGGCCATATTCAGGTTCCTATGGAGAATCTTTGATCCTACTACGCCCAGATTCGATAAATTTGGAGGTTTGAATTTAATTGCGAGGCAAAACCAATTGCAAGCCCTTTCTATTCAATGCACTAAATCTATCTTATGCTTAAATTAATTGGGCCTTATTTGATCAATCAATTTCAAGCTCAAAGTTTTCAATTAAATTTTCGCCCAATCCGAAACCCATGTTTATTTTTTCTATGTCCAACCCAAATTCCAAGCCCAGAAAGGCTTCTAATTTTTGTAAGTAAATTTTTAATTTCACCCTCCACTTGACACCTTTTGATTGGTTTATTTTTTTTTTTCAAAATAAACTCTTTCTTTTACATTAAAAAGTTGTCTCCATCCTCTCCCCCATGTGACTAACCATATGGTGTAAGAAAAGAGGAATTTTTCCTCACATTTTTGCCTTTTTAAACCTACTTTTACCTCCTAGGTTCCCATCCTTTTCTATGTGAAAAAAAACCACATTTTTCTATCTAAAGAAACACCTTTTCTACCTAAAAAAACAACACCTAAATTACTTTAAAAACTGCACCTTTTTCCCATGCGAGGGTGTAAAATGGAAGTCTTTTCTCACCTTTTTGCTTTATTGAAATTACCTTCCTTCTTCACATTTTCCACTTAAAAAATCTCCCTTTTTTCATTCCCTCATGGTTGGACACAAAGAGGATAAATCCTACTCATCTCTTGCTTTATTGAAACCACCATAAAGCTTCCACCTTTTTCAAAAAGCCTCCCTCTCACTCTTTTGCTTTATTTACCACACCTTACCCTTCATAGCCTTCAATTTTCCACTTTAAAAATCCCTCTTTCTCTTCCCCATGATCAGCCACTAAGATAGTTGTCTTCCTCTTACTTTTTTGCTTTGTTCACCACACCTTACCTTTCCTAGCCTCACCCTTTTCACCTCAATAATTGTAACTTTTCCCCCTCACTTCCCCATGGGTGGCCACCTCTTTTCCTCCCCTTTATTTTGTTGTTTTTTAATCTCTTGGACAACCCACTCTTCTCCTATAAATACCCCCTTGTAAGCATAAGACACACAACATAACACACAAAGAGAAGGGAATGAACAGAAGAATAGAAATAGCAAAGAGAAAATTTTAGAGAGAGTTAAAAAAAGAGAAGTTTAGAAAAATCGACGGGAGAAGCATCACAAAAGAGAAGAGTGCACATTAAAAAGAGAGTAAGGAGAAAAAAGAACACAAAAAGAGAGAGCTATTCGCCTTATCATTTTCGGCCACCCCTTGCATTTAGTTTTTTAATCCTCAATTAAACCAACCTTTCTAATTCACCAAGTCAACAAAAGCATGCGAAATCTCCGAAGACTATCCCCACATGTGGAAATTTTTATTAGCCAAGAAGGTTAGTTAAATGTATTTTGAATGCAAATTAAATTGTTAACATGATTTATGTGTATAAAATGTATAGCCCAATATTTTACTTGGAGTATTTTAACTTTGAAAATTTGTACCTTCATATGTTTTTAGATTTACTTGCGCAATTTGAGTTTAATTAAGTTCGTTTGGTTTTTCTTTTATAAAAAAAGTTGGAAGAAAGTGAATGAAGGAGGTTTAATTAATAAAGATTTATATTAGGGGAACTTTTGGAGCTTTAAGAAATTTTTGGGTAGGTGGTGAGAGAATTATAAGATTTAGGGTTAGTTTTATTGATTTAGAAAGTTTTGTGGTAGAAAATAAGGTAGCAAATAAAGAGAGGTGTAATTTGAAAGGTGGCTTTACAAATTTTAAAGACTTTGTCTATAAATAGGGGGAGATGGGGAGAGAATACAACATTTTGTGTTAGAATTCTCTAGAACCATCGAGAAAGAAGGAGAGAAAGAGAGAAAAAGAGAAGGAAAGAGAGAAAAAGAGAAGGAAGAGAAGAAGATGGAGGAAAATTTGGTTGTTTTCTTACAAAACTCAAGGTAAAAGCCTTTTTTTTTCCTTTTCTTTAATTATCAATTGTGTTGATTTCTCTAAGGATTTGAGTTTTTGAGTTGTAAAGTTGAAGATTTTCTCAAGAAATTTTTTGAGGAAATTGGTTTGTTTCAAAAAATGGGTTTTGTACAAATTGGTTGATTTGGGAGTTTTGGGTTCAAATTTTCTCTTGGGTAAAGTTTTTGACTTCCTTCAGTCAACTGTATCTGATATGTATCAAGGGTACCCATCGCCTAGATCATACTGATTTTTCAAAAATTGACTTTTCTCCTTAGTTTTTGAACATGAAACCTTTTCAAAATAATTTTAATGTTTATATACTTTTGAAGTATGACTAAAATACCTTTAAAAATGTTAGTATTCACCAAAATTAAAGTATTTTTAAGATTCAAAATAGACTATTTGAAAAAGGACTTACAGCCTCGATTTCTTTGAATTTTAGTTTCGCACAAAGTGCACTCTTGAGATTTAAAATGTACAAAACACTTTAAAGTTGCTAAAGATTCTTTTAAATGATTTAAATTAATAAGATTAAGTGTTATTCATTCTTAGGTACTAATGGGAAAATCCTTGAGAGACAAGGAAGTAGTGAGATTGCGTAGAGAGGTGAGTACGCCTTACCTTTAGTAAGTGTATTTAAAACACACACACACACACACACACACACACATATATTGAGTAATAAAAAATAAAAATATGATCTACTTTGATAAGTATAAACTCTGAAAATCTTAGGAAGAAAAAATATTAGCTTTGGTATAAAAATAGTAAGAATTAGTGTTATGGAAAATTAATATAGGTGGTTGTATTGAGTATTTGTGATGTGTGGAATTGTAATGAATTATCTTAGTTGAATTTGTATGAAATGCGATATGAACGATTGATTATTGCATGTATACATATCACTTCATGCATTTTGCATTATAACATTATTTGTTAGTATGTTATTGAGGGTGAGTGATAAGTGAGGCTGGTAGGTCCCTTCCCATAAGAGGTGTAAGAGTACCAAACGATTATTAGACGTGCAAGACACTTGAAGGGGGATCCATTTTGATATGATGATTGGATGTACGGGTACGTGGAGAGACGTCCCCGTGAAGATGATAATAGCCTAGTGAGGGGCAATGATTTGTTTGTGTATTGCATTATATAGCATGACATTGTATTTCATAGACACATACATTATGAGGATTGTCCCATTAGGGGCGTGCTTGGTAATTGGCCCATGAGGGGTGTGTGATATGAGTGACCCATGTGGGGCATTTGATGATGTGATGCGTTTGACCTGGAAAAGGACATGATTGTTGCTGTGAAATGCAGAGACATTGAATGAAGATCTTTATATTGTTGTTTTGGCATTATGATGTGAGATTATATTAAAAATAGTATATAGTATATAATTAAGGAAACTTGCGATATATAGTTTAAATGGTCCTATAATGGTATAAGAAATAAATAAAATACTTGGACAAAAGCTAAAGGAAATATTTGGAGGACATGCAATATAGGTATTACTTACACTTAGAAGCTATAATAAATAATATCCTATAGTTATATTTAAAAAAGTAAATTCCTCCAATACGATTACTTTTCATAAAGTGTGTCTCACTGACTTTTTTAGCTCGTCCTTTTATTGTTGCTAACTTTTCAAGTAATTGTTGAGGACTTGACGGTCAAAGTCGAAAGAAGTCCTAATTAAGGCCTTCGACAGCAACATCCTCGGCTTTCAGAGTCTTTTTTAGGAGTTAAAAATTTGGACTAGGATTAGTTGTTGTAAAAGAACGTTGTAGTAGGGGAAGATTTTCTTTTACTTGTGTCAAATGTTAAATTTGCTGTATTGAAATTATAAATTTTTAATTTTATGAACTTATGATGTTTTGAGTAAGTGTTTGTATTTTTGGTATATTATATATGATTGCATGTAGGTCGGGGTGCTCGGGATTGAAAGGTAATGATACCTCCTCAAGTAAGGCCGACCCGGGGATGGGTTGTTTCATAAACCACCCTGAAAATATATTAAATAACCTAACTTAATTTTTACTTGATGAACTCTATTGTAGTTCCCATGTTCATTTCTTTATCCTAGTTCCCTCATGATGCTCATTTCATTTCTTCTAAGTCACATGCTTTCTTCCAATTTGCTAAAAATCACATGCTCTTTTATTTTAAAAATTGTTACGACCTCTTTTAGTCCATTTTATTTAAAAATCACGTGCTCATTAGGACCCCTCTAGTCTATTTCACTTTAAATCCGCATGCACTTGGCACGCACCTGCTATGCATACATCTACACGCATCTGTAAACACTTGAACATATTTAGTACTAATTCACACACCTGCACAAACCTATACACACCCACACACACTTAGCATGCATCGCACGCACTTGGCATACATCCACACACACTTGTTCACACCTAGTACTAATCCATGCACACCCGCACGCATGCTACATATGCTAGGTTTAATCCATTTGTTTAAAATAATGTTGGTTCATGCATTAAATTCTCACATGTCTAGTTTATTTATTTAAATTCACATGCTTTAATTCACTTTCTTTTTTATCAACATATTACAATTGATTTTGATCATTCCATTGTTTCATGGTTAAAGTACCTTTTTTTTTTATGTATTTACTTCTACCGCACCACTTTAAATGCAATATTTTCTGTCATTTAGTTTGATTATAAATTGTGAATGTGTGCTTACTTTTGCTTTATTAATGTATGGTAATAATACTTCGATTAAAGTTTTAAATAATTTTTCTTAAGACACAAAGGGTTAGACTTCAGTATAGACAAGAGAGGGAGCTTTAATTCCTCACTCTCTTGTACCCAAATTTCTTGAGCTTTTGGAATCTCTCATGCAGACCAATGACAAGGGATTTCACCCCCTTAAAGATCAAATGGCGACCCCTTACCTCTCATCCTTACTTTGTGCTTGAATGACAGCAATCACTTGTTTAATACATTAAAAGCGGGTCCATTATGAGAGCCTCCTAACTACTTATAAAAAGTTTGTATTAGATTTGGTAGGTCTCATTTGTTTCTATATGCTTGCTTATTGTAATTTGCACCCTCGACCTATCCTTCTTTCTTCAAGAGAAGTGGTCTTGGATAATGAACTGAATGCATGGGTAACAGGCGAAAAAGAGCGGTACCTATAGTTGGCGACTCCACTGAGGAGATTTAACTTTAAAGTGTTTCTATGAAATATTTTAAAACTTTAATCTTAAGTTATTATTCCATACTTCACTTTGTACACTAGCATTTACATTTTGCTCTTGATAGAGTAAATTGGGGTACATGTTTTCTCTTGATTTCTGGTGTGACCCTCATTTGCTTATCATTAACCTTTGTTATGGACAAGTTCTTCTTGGTTATTGTTATATAATGAAGGTTTATCGCCGTGTTTGTACTCTTGTGGTCCACCTTTAGGCCACTTGAGAAGCATAATTCATTCTCTAGCCATGGGGTACTTAAGCCCACTGGGGTACTTATATTTTTTATGCTCTTAGTTAGTAGTATTTCACTTTATTTTACGTCTTTCTTGTGTTTTGTGTATTTTTACAGGTTTGTGGAGAAAATAAAGCATTTCAGGAGATGTGAAGCTTCTAGAGACATTGCGATCGATCGCACGAGATATGCGATCGAGCGCACTTGCCTACGAACGAGCGCATGGTCAGCATCCCACATCGAAATATTTGAAGTTCAGTGCATCTGCGATCGATCGCAGCAGATATGCGATCGAGCGCACATGAGATCGTGCGCACAAGACATGCGATCGATCGTACCTGCGATCGATCGTACCTACGATCGATCGCAACACACTGCGATCGAGCGCACACGGGCAGTATCCCACATCGAATCTGCAACCCATATTGCTCCGGGTCTTCTCCTATATAAACACCATCTGGCTTCATCATTCAGTGTACAATTCCTGAGCCACTTTGGTGTTTACCGGTGGACTTCTGCCAGCATTTTGGTGGATCCTGAAGGCATTGCTACCACGAGGGGAAGCGCCGCCCGTCAGCGAGTGGAATTTCTCCCATGTAAAGTTGTTTATTTATTTCTTTATATTCAGTTGTTTTAGTTTAAATGTTTAGCACTTTTCATTATAGTTTTATAGTTATGAGTGGCTAGACTCTTCAGCTAAGGTTGAAGATGAAGCCCCGCCGTTGTTTGGCGTAGTAGTTCAGATTTGCTTGTACAAATTTGACAATTTTTAGTATAAAATGTTCTGTCAATTATTTGAGTTAATCTTATAATTGATTGAGTTTAAATTGTCTGTTGGATATTCTTTGTGTTTCATCTGATGGATACATTGAATGCTTTTCGATTAAATTGGATTTCCTTTGTGATTTGTTAAGAGCGGATACATTGGATGCTTTTGGTTTAGTTGGGATATTCTTTGTTTTTTGTCTTATGGTTGGATTCATGGAATGTTTTGATAGGCTATATTTTTAGAACATATATGCTTAACTTCGGTGGGGTGGATTCGGAAACCTTAGTGTTTTAATTATTAGTTTTTAAATCAACTTAGTTTAGTTTATATTTCTTTTGCAATATCATTCAAAATTCGGAACTAGGTTAAGATAAAGTTAGTTTAGATTAAATTATATTTTCACAACGCAATTCTCTGTGGATTCGACCTCGCACTTGCACAAAGCTATATTGCAAACGACTCGTGCGCTTGCGAGTAAATTAAAACTCACAACAAGTTTTTGGCGCCGTTGCCGGGGAGTTATTTGGTTTGTGAAAATTTTTGGTATGAATTAATTTTATTTTTCTACTAGTTAGTTAGCAATTTTTTTTTAAAAAATAAAAAATAAAAGATAAAAAAAAAATTAATTAAATTTTTTTTGAGTTTTGCTTTATTCCGTTGCTTCTGCTGGTTAGCATCTCATTATTTTTCTGTTGGTGTGTGCTTGGTCGGAGATCCTTGAACTTAGATTTGACACATTTAGATCCCGACTTAGAAAGAACTCTTAGGAGGCGGAAAAGAGCACTAGTTGAGAGAGAGACTGTTGAGATGGGAGAAAATTTTAATCATCCTGAACATGTAGAGCAACCTAGAGCTTGGAACGTGGACTCCACTACATCCCTTAGGGATTTGTTCGCACCCGTTGCGACTAACTCATCTTCCTGCATAGTGTTGCCACCAACCAATGCCACACACTTTGATTTGAAGCCACATGTTATCCAACTCCTACCCTCATTCCATGGCTTAGATCTTGAAAATCCTTATAGTCATGTGAAGAAGTTCAAAGACATTTGTGCTACATTCAAATTCCAGAACTTCTCTGAGGAGTTAGTCCATCTTCGACTTTTCCCTTTCTCCCTTCACGATAGAGCTAGGGCGTGGTTGGACTCCAACACGTCTGGGTCTATTACATCTTGGGAAAACCTGCTTAGCAAATTTTACCATAAGTTTTTCCCAATGTCTAGAGTGAATGAGTGCCGAAAGGAGATTAGCTCTTTCACTCAGGACGAGGATGAGAAGTTCTCTGAAAGCTGGGAGCGCTTTAAAGAGTTACTGATCAGATGCCCTTCACATGGATATGAGAAGTGGAGACTCGTTCAATTCTTCTACCAAGGGTTGACTCAACCCAACCGTAGCATGATCGAGTCTATGAATGGGGGGCATTCTTGAGTCTAACAGGAGACGAAGCATATATAGCGTTGGACAAGTTGTCTGACAACTCACAGCAGTGGGATTTTTCAAGTTGTCGAGATAAGTCCATTCGTTCTCCTAAGAGGGGAGGCATCTATGAGGTCAGGGGGGACGCTGATTTAAGGATAAAGTTAGATGCCCTCACCAAGAAGATTGACGCTCTCACTGTGAGCCAATCCATCAATGCTGCCAACACATTCAATGTTGAAAGCTATTCCATCTGTGCTAGTCCTATGCATCTAGCACAAAATTGCCCATCAATGCCGGCTTGTGCCGAGTATCCTCTGGAACAAGTAAATACTTTCAATGACTTTCAAAGGCAGTCAAATGGATCGTACTCCGAGACTTATAATCCAGGGTGGCGAAACCACCCAAATTTTTCATGGAGGCAGAACCAACCAATGAATCAGGGAGGAGCCCCTTATCATGCTCAAAATCAATATCCTCCCGTATTTGCCCCACAAATTCCTAATCATGGTCGTTCTGCCCATCCAGCACCTTTACCTGCTTACCACGCACCCACTCAAACACCAGCACCAGTTTCACAGTCACTGGAGGACACCCTTAAGGAGTTCATGAAGGCAACTAGCCAAAATATGAGTGATGTGAGGAGTGCAACAGTGGTAAACACTCAAGCAATTGCCAAGCTGGAGAGTCAAATAGAGCAAATTGCAAGTCACTTGGGTGAGAGAGAGAAGGGAAAGTTCCCCAGTCAACCCGTGCCCAACCTGAAAGGACAATTTATGGTTGAGAGTTCATCAACTCCTATGCACGGGGAGGAACAAGTACAATCGATTGTCACACTGAGGTCTGGGAGACAAGTGGACAATCGAGTGGAAGAGAGCCCTGCTATGCAGCAAGGGCAAGGGAGTGGCAACACAGAGAAGAGAGATGCTGAGCCATCTACAGCCACACCTACTGAGAAAGACCCTCCTAGGTCATTTGTACCTAGAGCACCCTACCCCGAGAGATTACAGGCACCCAAGAAAGGAGGGAAGTATAAGGAAATTCTGGAGGTATTCAAGCAAGTCCAAATCAATATTCCATTTTTGGATGCCATCCATCAAGTGCCATCATATGCCAAGTTTTTAAAGGACTTGGTCACTATCAAGAGGAGGACGAATATCCCAAAGAAGGCATTTTCGACCGAGCAGGTCAGTTCAATCCTTCAGTGCAAGCTACGCATCAAGTATAAGGACCCGGGGTGTCCTACCATCTCTTGCATAATAGGAGTCAGCCATATTGAGAGGGCCCTTTTGGATCTAGGGGCGAGTGTGAATCTTCTACCCTACTCAGTTTATATGCAGTTGGGGTTAGGAGAATTGAAGCCCACATCCACGACGCTTCAATTGGCTAACAGGTCAGTGAAAAGACCACGGGGGATAGTTGAGGACGTTTTGATAAAAATGGATAAGTTCTATTTCCCCGTGGATTTTATTGTGCTTGACACAGAGCCGGTTCAGAATGTAGGGATTCAAATACCGGTGATTCTAGGGAGACCATTCTTAGCCACGGCTAACGCCCTAATCAATTGTAGGACAGGGGTGATGAAGATCTCTTTCGAAAATATGACAGTGGAGTTGAACATTTTTGATATCACTAGGCAACCACTGGAATATGATGAAGTGAGAGATGTATGCTTGATAGAGGAGATTCTTGAGGATACTGTGGATGAATCAAGCATTGAGGATCCCATGGAGGCATGCTTTGCTCACTTTGGAGAGGACTTGGGTTTAGATAAGTTACTCGAGGAAGTAAATGCCATTTTGGAGTTTGATCCTCAAGAAAGCAAGGAGGAGGAGGAGAAGGTGTCACCAGAACTTCAAAAGAAGGAACTTAAGCCTTTACCGGATAATCTTAAGTATAAGTTCATGGGTCCAGCATACTGTTTGCCTGTGATAATAGCTTCAAATTTAGGAGAGACTCAAGAGGAGAAATTATTAGATGTTTTAAGAGAGCACAAGGAAGCTATCGGCTGGACCATTGAGGATATTAAGGGAATCAGCCCCTCGGTGGTGATGCACAAGATACATTTGGAGGAAGATGCTAAGCCATCGAGGGAGCCGCAAAGAAGGCTCAACCCTGCTATGCAAGAGGTTGTGAGGGCAGAGGTTATTAATCTGTTAGATGCAGGGATCATTTATCCCATCTCTGATAGCAAGTGGGTGAGCCCCATTCATGTCGTGCCCAAGCGAGCTGGATTAATGGTAGTAAAGAATAAGGACGACGAGTTGGTGCCAACTCATGTGCAGTCTGGGTGGAGAGTGTGTATAGACTACCGTAAGCTGAACATTGCCACAAGGAAGGATCACTTTCAACTTCCATTTATTGATCAGATGGTGGGGCGTTTGGCTGGGCACGAGTATTATTGCTTTTTGGATGGTTATTCTGGATATAACCAGGTCCCCATGGACCCCGAAGATCAGGAGAAGACGACATTTACCTGTCCTTTTGGGACCTTCGCCTACCGTCGCATGCCCTTTGGGTTATGCAATGTACCCGTCACTTTTCAGCGGTGCATGGTTAGTATATTCTCTGACATGGTAGAGCGGTTCTTAGAGATTTTCATGGACGACTTCTCCATCTTCGGTTCAACATTTGAGGAGTGCCTGCACCGTCTCTCTTTGGTTTTGGTACGGTGCAAGGAGAAGAACCTGGTGCTTAATTGGGAGAAGTGCCATTTTATGGTCAAGCAAGGAATTGTACTGGGGCATATCATATCTCATCGAGGGATTGAGGTCGACAAAGCGAAGGTGGATTTGATTTCCAGCCTTCCACCCCCACGTACGGTGAAAGAGGTTCGATTTTTTCTGGGCCATGCAGGTTTATATAGGCGATTTATCTAGAATTTCAGCAAGATCGCCAGGCCCTTGTGCAAGTTGTTGCTAAAAGATGCCCCATTTCTATTTGATGAGGATTGTAAGAAAGCATTTGGGGATCTAAAGAAGATTCTGACGTCCACACCCATTATTCAGCCACCTAACTGGGATGTGCCTTTTGAGATTATATGTGACGCATCAGACTATGCTGTTGGAGTAGTTTTGGGGCAACGTGTTGATAAACTTCCCCATGCTATCTATTATGCAAGTCGAACTCTAAACAACGCACAACTCAATTACTCTACCACTGAGAAGGAGTTGCTTGCAGTCGTTTTTGCATTAGACAAGTTCAGATCCTACTTGTTAGGATCTAAAGTCATTATCTACTCGGACCATGCCGCATTGAAGTATCTTTTCTCTAAAAAAGATGCTAAATCTCGTCTTATCCGATGGATCTTGCTACTTCAAGAGTTCGACATTGAGATTCGGGATAAGAAAGGTTCGGAAAATGTGGTGGCGGACCATTTGTCTAGATTGATTGTGGAATTCAGTGAGGCTGCCACTCCCATTTCTGAGACCTTTCCTGATGAGCAATTGATGCACATTGCTCACAGTCCCGCACCATGGTTTGCTGACATAGTGAACTATCTTGTCACCGGACACATGCCCTTGCATTGGGGGAGGCAAGATAAATCAAATTTTTTGGCCATGGTAAAACACTTTTTCTGGGACGATCCTTACCTGTTCAAGTATTGTCCTGATCAGATCATTAGACGGTGTATTCCTGAGCATGACCAATCTAATGTCATCGCCTTTTGTCATGATCATGCATGTGGAGGCCATTTTAGTGCTAAAAAGACCGCTGCAAAGATTTTGCAGTGTGGATTTTATTGGCCTACCCTGTTCCGGGACTCTCACACCTACTGTATATCTTGTGAGCATTGCCAAAAGCTAGGGAGTCTTTCTAGGAGAAATATGATGCCCCTCAACCCTATTCTGATTGTTGAGATTTTTGATGTGTGGGGCATTGATTTCATGGGACCATTCCCAAACTCCTTTGGCTACTTATACATTCTACTTGCTGTGGACTATCTGTCCAAGTGGGTGGAGGCCATTGCGTGCAAGACCAATGACCACAGAGTTGTGGTCCAGTTCTTGAAAGACACTATTTTTGCTCGTTTTGGTACGCCTCGAGCAATCATAAGTGATGGAGGTAAGCACTTTTACAACAAGATCTTTGAGCAGTTGATGAAGAAGTATTGTATCACGCACAAAGTTGCCACCCCATATCACCCACAGACGAGTGGTTAAGTGGAAATTTCAAATCGCGAGATCAAATTTTTTTTGGAAAAGATCGTGAACCCTAATAGAAAGGATTGGTCTCTGTGATTGACGGATGCACTGTGGGCATATCGGATAGCCTTCAAGACGCCAATTTGCATGTCTCCTTATCGTATTGTATACGGAAAGGCATGTCACCTTCCGGTTGAATTAGAGCATCGTGCGTATTAGGCTGTCCAGCAACTAAATTTCAATCTTTCCAAGGCTGGCTCACAACGGAAGCTCCAACTCAATGAATTGGAGGAGCTGCGGAATGATGCATATGAGTGTGCCCGATCATACAAAGCACAAATG
Organism: Bretschneidera sinensis; assembly: GCA_023935145.1. Taxonomy (NCBI): domain Eukaryota; kingdom Viridiplantae; phylum Streptophyta; class Magnoliopsida; order Brassicales; family Akaniaceae; genus Bretschneidera; species Bretschneidera sinensis. Next base: position 51,336,184 of record CM043701.1, read on the forward strand.
AAGAAGACTCATGATCAAAACATTTTGAGACGAGCTTTTAAGCCGGGTCAGAAAGTTCTTCTTTATAATTCGCGCCTGCATCTTTTTCCAGGCAAGCTCAAATCCCAATGGTCAGGCCCATTCATTATTCGATCGGTTTTTTCTCATGGGGCCATCGAGATTGAGGATCCTAAGAATGGTAATACTTTCAAGGTAAATGGACAGAGGCTAAAACTATTCTTAGAGTTGAGGAGTCCGGACATTGAGACGATACTGTTGGAGGATCCTAGTTACTCAGATTGAGTGTAGTATTCTAGGGAGAGTCTGGTTGAAGACGTTAAACTTAGCGCTCATGGGAGGCACCCCACAGCTTATCTTTTCTTTTGTTTATTTATTATTTCGCATTTTTATGATTAATGTTTGTTTCCAGTATTTTTTGTTTTCCAGTTTTTATTTTTCAGGGACAAAGTGTACTTCAGTTCAAGTTTGGGGGTATGCTATGAGCCATACCAGTCCAGATAGTTCTTCATATCTCAGGTCAGCTCTTTCCATATTAGTCACACATTGGGGTCAATGTGTAATTTAAGTTTGGGGGTATGGGAGACACATCACACACTTTGTCCTAATTTGTTGTCTTTTCATCATAGAGATAAATGCAAGCTCATGTTATCGTGAAATTTTAGTTGATCTAAACATTTTCTGTGATGTGATATCATTGGTGAGCTTAACATTTTGAATACATGATCTGGTGATAAATTTTTAAAATTTAGTTACTTACTTTAGGCATTTTGAGAATTCACATGTTTGATCTAATCTAACACGAGCACATTAGCACAAATTATGTGAGGTATGACATGTGATTTTAATGTGTATTTTTCCTTATCTTAACTGAAACTGGATGATTTGTTGGATGAACTCTTGGGCATAGGAAAATATTAAAAAAAAAAATTATCAATAAACTTTTCGCTGAGTAACTGGACCTCTTGCCTCAGTAAGCAGTGAGTGTTCACGTCAAAAGGTGGAATTTTGCTTGGTAATATTAAGGTCAGTTTAATTTTGTAGCCATTTTGACTCGAGTTAGTAAGTCCGTAGGGGTCTCTTTACACCTAATGCCCTAAAACCACCTGATTTGGGAGTCATTGACTCAACACTCGCTACATGGGTCAATTAGAAAGCTTAAGGGAACTAAACATAGTCATGCCTTATTATTGTTAAAAAAAGAAAAATAAAATAAAATAAAAACTATGCCTTTTCGTTCATTTTTTATGGGAAATTCGGTGAATCTTGAGACATGGAGACCTTACACATTAGAGTTACTTGGAAGCTTCATTTTTATATGCTAATTCACCTTACACTGATTCAAGCTTGTGATGCCTTATCCTGCCTTTTGTAAGTAATTAGATTTTAACATTTCTATTCATTGCGAAGATGGGTTTACCTTTTTAAGCTTGCTTATGAATGAATATCATGGTGATGTGGGCTCCTTAAATTTTTGGATACCATGAGTGATGACTTTATCTTTATGTTCTTTGTTTCTCATTGAGTCTTTTATTTTGTTTTGCTAAGGGACTAGCAAAATATAAGTTTGGGGGTATTTGATGAGTCTTAAATATTGCATATTTTAGACCCTTAACTTATATTTGTTATGCTCTTAGTTAGTAGTATTTCACTTTATTTTACGTCTTTCTTGTGTTTTGTGTATTTTTACAGGTTTGTGGAGAAAATAAAGCATTTCAGGAGATGTGAAGCTTCTGGAGACATTGCAATCGATCGCACGAGATATGCGATCGAGCGCACCTGCCTACGAACGAGCGCATGGTCAACATCCCACATCGAAATATTTGAAGTTCAGTGCATCTGCGATCGATTGCAGCAGACATGCGATCGAGCGCACATGAGATCGTGCGCACAAGACATGCGATCGATCGTACCTGTGATCGATCGCAACACACTGCGATCGAGCGCACACGGGCAGTATCCCACATCGAATCTGCAACCCATATTGCTCCGGGTCTTCTCCTATATAAACACCATCTGGCTTCATCATTCAGTGTACAATTCCTGAGCCACTTTGGTGTTTACCGGTGGACTTCCGCCAGCATTTTGGTGGATCCCGAAGGCATTGCTACCACGAGGGGAAGCACCACCCGTCAGCGAGTGGAATTTCTCCCATGTAAAGTTGTTTTTTTATTTCTTTATATTCAGTTGTTTTAGTTTAAATGTTTAGCACTTTTCATTATAGTTTTATAGTTATGAGTGGCTAGACTCTTCAGCTAAGGTTGAAGATGAAGCCCCGCCGTTGTTTGGCGTAGTAGTTCAGATTTGCTTGTACAAATCTGACAATTTTTAGTATAAAATGTTCTGTCAATTATTTGAGTTAATCTTATAATTGATTGAGTTTAAATTGTCTGTTGGATATTCTTTGTGTTTCATCTGATGGATACATTGAATGCTTTTCGATTAAATTGGATTTCCTTTGATATTTGTTAAGAGCGGATACATTGGATGCTTTTGGTTTAGTTGGGATATTCTTTGTTTTTTGTCTTATGGTTGGATTCATGAAATGTTTTGATAGGCTATATTTTTAGAACATATAGGCTTAACTTCGGTGGGGTGGATTCGGAAACCTTAGTGTTTTAATTATTAGTTTTTAAATCAACTTAGTTTAGTTTATATTTCTTTTGCAATATCATTCAAAATTCGGAACTAGGTTAAGATAAAATTAGTTTAGATTAAATTATATTTTCACAACGCAATTCCCTGTGGATTCGACCTCGCACTTGCACAACGCTATACTGCAAACGACTCGTGCGCTTGCGAGTAAATTAAAACTCACAACATGACCCTCATTTGTTTATCATTAACCTTTGTTATGGACAAGTTCTTCTTGGTTATTGTTATATAATGAAGGTTTATCGCCGTGTTTGTACTCTTGTGGTCCACCTTTAGGCCACTTGAGAAGCATAATTCATTCTCTAGCCATGGGGTACTTAAGCCCACTGGAGTTATAAGGCGAGCTTACCCTTTTAAAGAAAACCCTAGAACCTTCCTACCTAGGACAAGGCCTCTATCCCTTTGCTTGCTTACTTTTATTTTCTCTCAACTCACATGTTAAAATAAGATAAAATCAATTTTTTTGATAACATGTTTTGTGGTCTTGGTTTCCCTTTAATTGAATTATAATCAAACAAATTGAACCCCATGTTGGGCCAAGTTTGACCCGAAATAAAAGGCAGTCTCTTAGTTAAGTCTTTTTAACTTGATATCATTAAGAAGCTCACCTATAGAAATTAATGTTGATTGCGCCCTAACCCAAGGAATCTAAGTGAATGAATGGCCAAGGATTAAGTGGAATGATCAAGGTGAAATGTAATTCTCATCATTCATTTAGGCTTAGTTTATTGGGTTTGGCCAAAATAATTATTAGGTTCTGAATACTTTGGGAGACTTATTGATTTCAAATTTACAACACTTAACTATAAGAACCTTCTCATGGTTGGTCTAGGCCTATGATAAACCTAGTCTATTCCAAAATATAAAGACCTTCTCTTAGTTAAGTCTTGTTAGTTTGACCTTATTAAAGAGCTCACAAAGCAAACTATCGATGATTGGACCCTAACCTAAGAAATTTGACTGAATGAAGGCCTAAGGATCAAGTGGAATGATCTATGTTAAAGGGAAATTTTCATCATTCATTTGAGGCTTCTTAGGTTTGGCCCAAATCACCATTGGGTTATGAATCCTTTAGGAGACTTATTGATTTCAATTTCACAATAGTTAACTTTGAGAAAGCCCAAGTCCAAACAAGGGAGTTTGATTCGAATTCAATCAAAGGGAGTTTTCCTTTACGTTCTCTGTTTATGCCTATTTGGAATAAATAAAGAACTTATCCGCAAGTGGACTTTAATTCATTCAGTAGGCCTTTGGATGCAAAATCAAAACTCGTTGATAAATTTAAAGTAATACCATGGATAAGTGAGCATGACAAAAAGATTAACAACATAAAGAACTCAAAAAAGTGTCTTTTTTTTTATTTCTTCTTATAAAAAGGAGTCATAGGCTTAGGCCAAGAAACAATCCCTTCCTCATTTAGGTTTAGATTCTCTAATGGAAGACTAAGGAAATTTTTTCCTATGGGTCTAATCTCTTTTAGTGCAAGAGTCTACAGACAACTCAACATCTGAGAGCAGTTCAGATTCAGTTAGAGTAATGGCCGAAGAAAAAGTGGCTGATACTAATGAGGTCCTTAAGAATATCAGTAGTATATTGGCCAACCTGGACAAAAGACAAGACGTCCTAGAAGAAAGGGTAGCCAAGAAGGAGTCCCAAGGCTCTTAAGGTGACAAAGAAGAGTTTTTTAGGATGACGAAGAATACCTCTTGGCCAAAGAGAAGATGAAGGCCATTAGTGAGAAATTTAAGAAAATGCAGAGCACTTTAAGAAATTCCTAAGGCATTGATGGTTATCTCATTGACATTGATGGGTTGTGTACCGATCCCAAAGTTAGTCTATCACTAGTTCAAAATGCTCGATATGATTCGTTTTGATGGATTCGGGGATCCTAAGGCCCACTTAAGGCAATATGCTGGCCTCTTGAGACTCTCTAGTTTGGACACTGAGCAGTTAGCTACGTTCTTGCGTTCTTCCCCAACTCCCTCACTAGTGTTGCACTGAAGTGGTACTATTCTCACAAGCCTAACACTCTGAAAGAATAGGAAGATATAGCCCAAGCATTTATGGCCCAATATGCTTACAATACTTAATTAGATATCACCATTAGCAAATTGAAGCAAATTGATAAGGTAATGATGATTATTTCAGGAGAAACTAATACTACCCGCATCCCGAACCCTTTTTGATTAGCTACCCCATTGAAGTACATCTTCCACTCAAATTTTTTGACTTTGAAAATTTCTTCATCTAGAAATTCGAATTCTTCAATCTTTTTTTTTCTTATGGGAAATTTTCCAAAAAATTGGAAATTGCCCTTCTTTGATTGAATTTTGGGTCACGTACTAAAGATTAAACTGGGAGAGAATGACCATCCACTTGATCATCCTTCTGATTAAGGTTGGGGCCTCAAATAGATGCTTTAGCAGATCTTGGTGAGAGATTACTTTCACTAAGAATGACTGAAAGTAGTGCTAGAGTTTCTTGGCGACCCAAACTAGAGCGAGACTGATCTTTTCTACCCAAGAGTAATTTAACTCATAAGCTACAAGCTTTTTGGTGAGATAGAAAATGGCATTTTCTTTTTTGTCTTCATCTTTTTGAGCTAACATAGCCCCCATAGAGGTGCTAGTGATAGTCAAGTACAACAAAAGTGGAGCACCATGCTTGATTAGGACCAACACTGGAGGGTTCTTCAGATAGTCTTTGATCTTTTCAAAAGCTTCATAACACTGTTCATTCCTTACCACTGGCTCATCTTTTCTATAGAGTTTAAAACGGGCTCACAAGTATGGGTGAGTTTGGCAATGAACTTGGTGATGTATTGAAGTCTTCTAACAAAACTTTTGACATATTTCTATGTCTTTGGAACTGACATTTGTAGGATTGTAGACACATTCTTTGAATCCACTTCAATTCCTCTCTCATTGACTATTAAACCCCAAAAATTACCGATAGTAACCTCGAATACACACTTTTTAGGATTTAACCGCAACTTGTGCTTCTAAATTCTGTCAAAGAACTTCTTAAGGTAATCCCAATGTCTGTCTCTATTTCAGATTTGACAATCATGTCATCCATATATACTTCTACCTCCTTATGGATCATATCATGCAAAAGAAATTCAGCAATCAAAGACAAGAACAGAAAATCAAAGAAAGAAAGAAGACAAGCAATTTGTTATCGAGGTTCGGCAATGTGCCTACGTCCTCGTGAGTTCCTCCAAACTCTCTGCACTAAATCAATGGTTCTTTACAAATACAGCAACCCTCTTTAAGAAGCTCAAGTTCTTGAAGAAACCAAGAAGAGAAGAAAGGAAGAAGATAGGAACTAAAAATGCTCTCTATCTAATCTAGACTTCTCTCTCTTTACAACCAGCCTCACTACAATGAGTCCTTCTTGTGTTTGTGTCTTTGCACTCTCACATAATTCTCTCATTCACACACAAGTCTCACAAGTTACGTTACAGCATACTCTTGTGTTCTCTTCCCTTGTTGAAAAATGAGGCTAGGAAACCCCTTTTATAGCCACCCACTTCTTGATCATTCTTGAGATTCAATCCTCACCCTTTGATCATGATTACCACTTAATCACGGCCCTCCATCACTCTTAAGTGGTGTTGTGCTTTTTAACCTTGCATCCACACACCTAAAAGAGGGTCAAAATAGGTTGTCCATGTGTGCTTTACTTTACATAGCGCCTAGGTGCTCAACAGGGTGCGGTGCGGTGCTGGGCAGAGTCCCTTTGCACACTCTCTAGGCGGTGAGGTGCTGGTGGGGAGCGGTGTGGTGTTGGTGCGCATCAAGCAGCACACCTTCTGGATGGTGCAGTGCTGACAGATGGGAGATGTGGTGTTGGTGTGTTTTTGGAGCCTTCATTCTGTGCGGTGCGCTGCTGGTGAAGGGGTGGTGCGGTGCATACTAATGCTGCCCCTTCACCCAGCTGTGCGCAGACTCCTTCAGCTTGTGTGCAGAAGTGCGCACACTAGTGCGTCTACCCTTACCTTGCTCCAAAGTGATGCACACACTTGTGTGCAGACCTTTAACTTGCTGAAATTTAATCCTCCAACCTTGGTTTAGACTTTCCTCCATGGTCTTCTTGTCAACATGTACCATTTTTCAGAATGTAATGATACCGAACATCCATATGCTTCGTCCCCTTATGGAACACCAGATTCTTCCACAAGTGCCACACACTTTGGCTATCCAAAGATACCACCAATTGCTTGATGAGAGTTATAAAATACATCTTAACAGAACTTAATTGTTATCATTTTAGGGTTGATCTAGGTTTTAATTACACTTTTATATGTTAACAACTCTAAAGTATCATTCTTGGAACATTGATCTATTTCGGTGCATTTTCAGGTACTTTAAGCTCAAAAGAGGAGGAAAAGTTATCATTGATTGAAGTACAAAGACTTAAGGCATACTGGAGTGAAGGAATGCTTCCGAAAGGACAAGATAGAGGGCTTAAAAGAGCAACAGCTGCTGCCCGCACAGGAAAGGAGTTTCACTAAATTGCCAGAATTGCCCATACAGATCAATCATCTTTGAAAATTAAACTGTATTGATACAAGAAGAACCAAGAGATGAGCCATATATTCTTAGAAATATTCGGAAGTCTATTTTCTGGAGAATTTTACGGTTCATCAAAAGGATTTTTCTAGAGAAAGTTATGGCAGTTTAAGTAGACAAAGGTCAGGCTATGCGGGCTGTACGGGATTTTAGCGTGATTTTGGGCTTAAATCTCACATCCCACATCGGTTGGAAAACACATTTCTATATCCCACATCCCACATTGGATGAGAAACACATTGCACTATTGGTATTTGCCTATATAATACTCACTCCACTTTAGCTTTGGGAATCAATCGGAGCTCATCTGAAATCATCAGAGTGTGAATCAAAAGGGCCTTTAGGAGCAATCCAGAGGGCCTTTAGGACGAATCTGAAGTATAATTTTGGAGGGCAAGCTGAGGAATTGCCGAAGCTTTTGCTACCAAGGAGGAGATGATCGTTGAGAGGCCAGAGGCAACTCAAGGAAGCATGAGCTCCATGGCCGGCTAGTCTCCAAGCAAGGCGAAGGGATGAATCGCTAGGTGTAGTTGTTCTTATTTTCCTTAATTTGATTCAGTTTTAGTTTGGTATTATATTTATTAAATATTGTTATGTTTTATTCTTTAATTTAATTAGTAGATTTTTATTAGTCCAGTGATTGCATGCTTCTTTTCCATATAAATCTAGTTATGCTCTTCTTATGTATACTTGTTTGGGTGTGATTGAGTCCGGTAGATCTCTTTTATAGATTTGTCCATTGCTGCGGTATTTTCATTTAGATATATTGTCGTCTTTTGATAATTTATAAGTTATGTCATGTGTGCTTGAAAGTAAAGAATAATTCATATCAATTACATTAGGGTTTATACATGCGCTTTAATTGAATATTTGCCAATTGCCTATTTAGGATGTGAAACTTGCAATCGAGATAAAAACAACTGAATCAAGTTAGGATTAGGGCAACGAACCTAGGGAGGATTTCTGGAACCTTGTTGTTTCTTTATTATACTATCCATCATAAATCTATTTACACAATTTCCTTCACATTATTTTCACATAATTCAAATTTTTTCAATCAATCTTTTATCGTATGTGTTAAAATTCACACATTCTTTTGTAATTAAGTTGTTTCCCTGTGGAATCGACACCCCAAAGCTGTACTATAACAACCGCGTTAGGTTTTGGGCGTAATCAAATTTTGGCACCATTTCCGGGGAAACGCACTTAAGTACAAGGAAGATTGTCAACTTTTGACATGACGGTAGAAGAATTGTAAATAGTTTTTCTTTTCAGCAGTTTGTAAAGGCGGTAACTTTGTTCCCTCTTTTAGCTTGCTGCATTAATTTTATTTTATTTTATCTTATTCTTTCTTTTTATAGTAATTTTTTTTCATTATTTTGTTACCTTGAATGCAAAGATATAGAGATGCTTGTAGGCCTATGCTAGAGTCAGAATTCAATTCATTTCTAAATCTTTTATTTGACAGTCCATCTAGTTCCGAAGAAATGAGTGAACATGAATATCAACGCCTTGGGACCCTTCAGGATTACCTCAACCCTACACGCACAGCCACACCATCATGCATCATATTTCCAGCCAATACTCGCCTATTAGAGTTTAAAACAGGGATGATACATTTACTCCCTACATTTCATGGCTTGGATAATGAAAACCCATATGTGCACATTAGAGAGTTTGAGGAAGTAGTCGTGACTTTTCATGGTCAAGACGAAACCGATGACATTGTGAGGCTTAAGTTATTTCCTTTCGCTTTGAAGGATAGAGCTAAGAGTTGGCTAGACTGACTTAGACCATGATCTATTGGGTCGTGGACTGAGATGACTCGGATTTTTTTTAATAAATACTTTGCCCAATATAAGACCAATGCTTTAAAAAAGCAAATCTCCACCTTTGCACAAAAGGACAGCGAGACTTTGTATCAGTCATGGGAGAGATTTAAAGAGTTACTGAGTATAAGCCCTCACCATGGGTATAAGAGTTGGCGTTTAGTGAGCTATTTTTATGAGGGACTTACATATAGAGAGTGCCAATTTGTAGAGATGATGTGTAATGGTGAGTTTTTAGAGAAAGATCCTGATGAGGCCATAGAGTACCTCAATGAGCTTGCTGAAAAAGCTCACACTTGGACTAGACCTAGTTCTACTGAGAGCACAAATAAGTCACGACCTTTAGGGCACCCAAATGGTGGTGGAATTTACCATCTTAGGGAAGAGAATAACCTTAGAGCCAAGGTCAAGATGCTCACTAGGGAGCTCAATGAGTTAAAGACTAAAAGCTAAAAGCCAACACACGTAGCTAATAATGCAAAATTTTTTGAACCCTATTTTGTGTGTGGTGGGGTAGATCATCTCGCCCAAGAGTGTCCCACATTTGTTAAGATGGGAGAGATGTATAAGGAACAATGTAATGCCTTAGGCATGTACAAGAAGCCTTTGACACCTTTCTCTGATACTTATAATCCGGAATGGCGAAATCACCCCAATTTCAGCTGGAAGTCTAAAAACCAGCAGCTTGCACAAACCCCTGCACCATATTATGCACCTGTGTCTTCTAGGAGTTCTTTAGAAGACACTTTACATACTTTTATTGAGGCACAGGGTAAGACTAATAAAAGACTTGAATCGTTAATTGTGCAGGTTGTTAAAGAACATAAAGAGATAAAGAGCCAAGTGTCCAAGTTGATAAGCTACTTGAGTGTGACTGAGCGAGGTAAGTTCCTTTCTCAAGCTCAGTCCACACCCCATGGTCAGCACCTAGCACAAAAGAATTTGAAGGAGGTGAATGTCATTGAGACACTGAGGGGTAAGTCATTACGCATCCCAACAACGAAAAAATTAGAGGATGTGGATAAAAGCCATCAAGCACAAACATACATGATTGACTCATTCATGGAAAAGGTTCAACACCTTAATCCATTTGAGTCCACCCTCATCCATGGCTTCACCAAAGCATACATCGAGCTAGAATTTATGGATGTTACTGATGACATCCTTGAGGCCCCCCAAAAGCATAGAAGCACCAAATTTGGCAATAAAGCAGTGGCGGATGCATTCAACCTATGTTTTTCAAGGAGGGAATAAGAGCGTCTGGCTGAAGATGTAAAACTTAGCGCTCATGGGAGGCAGCCCATAACATATCCTTTTATTTTTATTATTTTTCATATTTCTTTTTTCTTTTGTTTATTATTATTATCTTGCTGTTTTCTAGTTTTACTTTCGAATTTCTTTTTCAGGGACAAAAATACGAAGCAATTCAAATGGTGGAGCACAATTTTCAGCTTCTATGCACCTTTGGCTACAAGGGGAGTTTTCTTTACTCTTTCTTTTACATTGAGGTCAATGTAATTTTTAAGTTGGGGGTAGAGGAAACACATATCTTTGTTTCCATTTTCTTTATTTCCATGCATTTTTCTTTTTCCATTTGTGAAGTGTGGTTTTTGACTCTCTCATAAAAAAAGGTGATGTGACAGCTCAGCGTTAGAAGCCAAATACTCTGTTTATTGACAGAGTTAGTTATTCAGTTAGAGGGTAGTTAAGTCTATTCCTGAGTTGAGCGAATTGTATTCTGGAGCTATATATATAAAGCTCTAAGGGTTGGGGTTCAAGCATAGAGTAATTTCTAGAGATTCTCAAGAGAGGTTTCTGTTTCAGAGAGCCATCAAAGAAACCATGAGAGAGTCTTGAGAAAAATTAGATAAGAGAGACTTGGTGTTGTAGAGAGCTGAGTTGGTTCAAGAAACGATGTACAGACAAGTTTGTATATGGAATAAAGCTGCTGCGTGAGTCTCCAAGTGGATGTAGGCATTATTGGCCGAACCACTGTAAATTCTTGTGTTCTGATTTCTTTTCTTAGTTGTTTGCTGTATTGTGTTATGTTTCGGCTAATTGTTTGATCTCAGAACGAACTGGTTATTGGTGTACTGACTAAGACAGTTTGATTTCTTGGTTTTCAATAATAACAATTGGTATCAGAGCCTTGCTACGAGGTGGTTCTTGAATCTGAGATGGGCATGACGAAGTTTGAAATGGAAAGGTTTAACGGAAAAGGAGATTTTGGAATCTGGCATCAAAGAATGAGAGCCATTCTGGTTCAACAGAAGGTGGCTCCAGCACTTGCAGAAGAAAGCAAGCTGCCAGAAATAATGTCTGCAACTGAGAAACAAGAAATGCTTGAGATGGCTTATAGCACAATCATTCTGTACTTGAGTGACAATGTGTTGAAACAGGTTTCCAAGGAGGTCTCAGCAGCTGGAGTTTAGAACAAACTGGAGAGCCTGTACATGACGAAGTCCTTGACCAATCGGATCTACTTGAAAGCAAGGTTCTTTGGATTCAAGATGTAAGAAGATAAGAATCTTGATGAGAATCTTGAAGAGAATCTTGATGAATTCTCCAAAATAGTCATCGATCTTGAAAATATTGGTGAGAAAATCAATGATGAAGATCAGGCAGTGATCTTGTTAAACTCATTTCCATCTACCTATGGACAATTGAGGGACACCATCCGATACAGCAAAGAAACTCTATCCATGGATGAGTTGAAACTTGCAATAAGGTCCAAAGAACTAGAATTGATGCAGTGCAAGAAGGCTGTGAGTTCATGAAGTAACAGTGAGGCATTGAATGTAAGAGGGAGGTCAGAGAAAATGGACAATAACAAGAATAGAGGAAAGTCGAGATCAAAGTCATCAAAGAAGTATGATAAGTCCAAGTTAAGGTGTCACTACTGCAAGAACCTGGGTCACTTTAGGAGGAAATGTCCTGAAAGGCTGAAAAAGCAAGGGGACAACAGATCAGAACAGGGAGATGTTTCTGTAGCTGCTGAAGGTTATGACTCTACAGAGGTCTTGGTACACTCTTCAAATGAAGGTCAAAAGGAGTGGATTCTTGATTCAGGGTGTTTTTTCCATATGAGTCCACATAGAGACTGGTTTCAATCAATTGAAGAGAGTAATGGTGGGACTGTGTTACTTGGCAACGATAAAGCTTGCAAGATAGTTGGCTTGGGATCTGTGAAGATCAGAATGCATGATGGCTGTGATCGAATACTAACAAATGTGAGGTATGTTCCTGAACTAAGAAGAAATCTGATCTCTCTTGGTATGATGGACAATTTAAGTTGTTCAATTAAAGTTGAAAATGGCTACATGAAAATTGTTAAGGGTGCTATGACTATAATGAAACGAAAACTGTCAAATGGACTCTATTCTTTGATTGGGGAAACTGTGATAGGTACAGCGGCTAGTTTGTCTGAGAAAAAAATGGATTTTACAACCTTATGGCATAGGAGGTTGGGGCATGTGAGTGAAAAGGGCTTGTTGGAGCTGCAGAAGAAAGGACTGTTTGGAAAGGACAAACTGACTGGTTTGGAATTTTGTCAATCTTATGTATATGGCAAAAGCAGAAGGGTCAAGTTTGTAAGGTCTTAGCATACAACAAAGGGGGCTCTTGATTATATCCATGCTGATCTCTGGGGGCCTGCAAAGGTTAAGTCACATGGAGGCAACATGTACTTTCTGTCTATTATTGATGATCACTCGAGAAAGCTATGGATTTATTTGTTGAAATCAAAGGATGAGGTTTTTGATAAGTTCAAGCAGTGGAGGGTCATGGTTGAGAAACAAACTGGCAGAGAAGTAAAGAAATTCAGGACTGATAATGGTCTTGAATTTTGTGCAAATGAGTTTACTGATTACTGCAAAGCTGAAGGAATAGCTCGGCATAGAACTGTAAGGGACACTCCACAACAGAATGGCCTAGCTGAAAGGATGAACAGGACCGTTCTTGAGAGAATGAGGTGCATGTTGGTGACTGCTAAGCTTCCTAGGCAGTTCTGGGCAAAAGCAGTAATGATTGCCTGTCATATCATAAACAGGTGTCCTTCTATTGCAATTGGCCTGAAAACTCCACAAGAAATGTGGTATGGCAAGTCATCTGATTATTTAAACTTAAGAGTATTTGGTTGTGCAACATATGCTCATATTAGACAAGACAAATTGCAACCAAGGGCCCTAAAGTGCCTATTCATGGGATATCCAGAGGGTGTCAAAGGGTACAAATTGTGGTGCCTGGAATCTGGTTACAAGAAGTGTCTTATCAGCAGGGATGTGACATTTAATGAGAATGATTATCCTGGTTTGGGTGGTGAAAAGTTGTCTGAGGCAAATTCTGATGAAAGGGACAGACTTGAAATTGAGGTGGAATCACCTGGTATAGGATCTGGTTATGGCTCAAGGAGTAATGAACAAACACATATGCCTGAAGAAGAAGAATGTATTGAAGAGGAATATAGCCAAACTCTTCATGATTATCAGTTAGCAAGGGACAGCACCAGACGTGTGATCAGGGCTCCCGAGAAGTTTGGTTATGCTGAACTGACAGCTTTTGCATTAGCTGCAGCCTCTGATGTTGCTCACTTTGAACCTGAGAACTTTACATAGGCAATGCAGTGTGAGGACAAGGCAAAGTGGCTTACAACTATGAAAGAGGAAATGATTTCTCTTCACAAGAACAACACTTGGGTTATGGTAGACAAACCTAAGGGTCAGAAACTGGTTGATTGTAAGTGGATTTTCAAAAGAAAGGAAGAGATTCCAGGGGTTGAAAAGGCTAGGTACAAGGCCAGACTGGTTGCTAGAGGTTTTACTCAACAAAAGGGTGTGGATTACAATTAGATCTTCTCTCCTGCGGTGAAACACAGTTCAATCAGGATTCTGCTTGTAATGACAGCAAAATTCAACATGGAGTTAGACCAGATGGACGTGAAGACAGCTTTCTTACATGGGACCATAAGAAACCATCCACATGAAGCAACCTGAAGGGTTTGTAGAAAAGGAGAGAAGCGACCAGGTATATCTCTTAAAGAGGGCATTGTATGGTTTGAAGCAATCTCCAAGGCAATAGTATAAATGCTTTGATGATTTCATGGTCAAAAGTGGTTTTGGAAGAAGCAGCTATGACAGTAATGTGTATGTGAAGAAAGCTGGTTCTGTTGGTGTATATCTACTGCTATATATAGATGACATGTTAATTGCCAGCAAAGATAAGTCAGAAATTGATATTTTAAAAGGAAAATTGAGGAGCAGGTTTGAAATGAAAGACCTGGGCTCAGCCAAGAAAATTCTTAGAATAGAGATAACTAGGGACAGGCAGAGAAGAACATTGTTTTTGTCACAGGAAGGTTATTTGAAGAAAGTGGTTGATAGATTTGGTATGACAGATTCAAAACCTATCAGTTGTCCCATTGCTCAACACTTTAAGCTTACAGCTGTAAAAGTTGATGATAAAGACATGGAGATGCAAAAATTGGAAGGAGTTCGTTATACTAGTGTTGTGGGAAGTATTATGTATGCCATGGTCTATAGTAGACCTGATCTGGCTTATGCTTCAAGCTTAGTGAGCAGATTTATGTCAAGGCCTTCCAGGGAACATTGGAAGGCAGTTAAGTGGATTCTGAGATACTTAAAAGGATTCATGAGTCTGGGACTGATGTATGGAGAGGCTGGTTCGGGACTAAAAAAGTGCTGAAGGTTTTGTTGATTCAGACTATGCTGGTTGTTTGGACAGCAGGAAGTCTTTGACTGGTTACATATTTGTGTTGTTTGGTAGTGTAGTAAGTTGGAAAGCAAATCTCCAACCTGTGGTGGCATTGTCCTCGACAGAAGCTGAATATATTGCTGTTACTGAGGCTGTAAAGGAAGCTATGTGGTTAAGAGGAATGCTAAGGGAACTCGGGGTTCAACAAGATGTTCTAATGGTGCACTATGACAATCAAAGTGCAATCCATTTGTCAAAGAACTAGGTGTTTCATGAGCGTACCAAGCACATTGATGTTAAACTTCACTTTGTAAGGAATGTTCTGGCAAATAGGGAGATTATGCTAGAGAAGGTTCATACGAATGATAATCCAGCAGATATGCTTACTAAACCAGTGACAGTCACCAAGTTCAAGCATTGCTTGGACTTGGTTCATATCAGAAACACTTGAGGCCCTAAGGGGCTTATGGAGAGCAGCAGTTGGGGTCAGTTATTCAGATTCAAAACCAAGGTGGAGAATTGTGAAGTGTGGTTTTTGACTTTCTCATAACAAAAGGTGATGTGACAGCTCAGCGTTAAAAGCCAAATACTCTGTTTATTGACAGAGTTAGTTATTCAGTTAGAGGGTAGTTAAGTCTGTTCCTGAGTTGAGCGAATTGTATTCTGGAGCTATATATATAAAGCTCTAAGGGTTAGGGTTCAAGCATAGAGTAATTTCTAGAGATTCTCAAGACAGGTTTATGTTTCAGAGAGCCATCAAAGAAACCATGAGAGAGTCTTGAGAAAAATTAGATAAGAGAGACTTGGTGTTGTAGAGAGCTGAGTTGGTTCAAGAAACGATGTACAGACAAGTTTGTATATGGAATAAAGCTGCTGCGTGAGTCTCCAAGTGGATGTAGGCATTATTGGCCGAACCACTGTAAATTCTTGTGTTCTGATTTCTTTTCTTAGTTGTTTGCTGTATTGTGTTCTGTTTCGGCTAATTGTTTGATCTCAGAAAGAACTGGTTATTGGTGTACTGACTAAGACAGTTTGATTTCTTGGTCTTCAATAATAACACCATTGAACTGCTTGGTGTCATTTTCCCTCTCTTTTTGTTTTAAGCATGCTTTGTGGTTTCCTTGGAGTTAATTCACATGTCAATGATATAAACTTAATTGAGATAGCAGATAGCATTTAGAAGGAGTGAAATTTAGTTTCGGTTTGAAATTAATTTAAATATCAATCTTCATTTGGTTTGAGACTCTAGTTTGTGGTAAGATTGTATGATTAGTCGATAACATCTGGAAAACTTTTATGTGATTATTTTGTGAATATTTTTGCGGTCTCGACAAGCTCTAGAACTTACTTGATAATCACTTGAGGCGAATTCCTAGAATGCACACTACTTAGGATATGATATAGGCCATTTTTGAACCGTTTGAGCCTTTCAAACCGACCATTGCTATATTTATCACTAGTCACGTATTTGAGCATTTTTCTTGAAAAGAAAAATTGAGCCTTGTTTCTTTCGATAAACCATTTACTTACCTTTATGAGCCTAAAAATATTTTTATCCTTACCTTTCTTTTAAAAGAACTTAGTTATACACATGTTGTGAGAAGCACTTAAAAGGAGTAAGGGTGGAAATATGAAAAAATATCACTACCGCAACCCAAGTATATTAAAGGAGATAAGTTGGGGGTTGTGGAAAAGAAAAAAAAAATGAAAAAGAAGGTGAATGTTTATGTGTCAAAAATAAAAAATAAAAAAAGAATTATGGCAAAGAAAGAAAAAAGAAAGAAAAGAAAGAAAAATGGTGATTTGTTGAAAGAAATGCTCGAAAAATGGTTGAAAGAGTTGGGTGCTGAAGTAAGGTTATCCAGTGCTTAAAGAGTTGTGTTCAAAACTAAGAGATTAAGTTCTTCTACTTGTTAAATCCTTCCCGTTCTTTCTTAACCTTTACCTTAGCCTAACGTTACAAGCTTATTAAAGACCTTTTGATCCAATGTAGTGTGATTTTTCTACAATAGTGGAGAGTGATTTGAAAAGTGAGCCTATGGAGCTTGTTTTTGTGATTGATGTCACGCAATTTATTATGTTTTTAGAGGCCAAGACTTGTATTCATGAATGTTATGCATAAAATCATCCGGGTGTTCGGATTAATGATTTGTGGTAAGATGGATGTTAAGAGTCAATAACGATTTTAAGATTGATGTTTGGATTACTTTTGGACTTAGGTGAAATTTAATGATTCTATGTGCCATATATTATGTGCAATTTTTTAGACAAAAAGTGAATTACTCTTGGTTCAACGCTAGTATTGCTTTACTTTGTTTTTAACTCCTACCATAGAATTCATCTCTTATTTTCGCTTCAATTGCTAGGGACTAGCAATAAGCTAGTTGGGGGTTGTGATGAGAGTTATAAAATGCATCTAAATAGTACCTAATTGTTAGCATTTTAGGGTTGATCGAGGTTGGAATTACACTTTTATACCTTAATAACTCTAAAGTGTTATTCTTGAATTGTTGACTTATTTCAGTGCATTTTCAGGTACTTTGAGCTTAAAAAAGAGATAGAAAAGCTATCATCATTTTAAACATGAAGCTTCAATGAATACTCGAGTGAGATAATGGTCGCGGAAGAGCCAATATGAAGAGAAACCAAGAAAGAAGATTTACTAAATTGCCAGAATTGCCTGTACAGATCAATCATCTTTGAAAATTAAACTGTATTGATGCAAGAAGAACCAGGGGATGAGCCATATATGCTTAGAAATATCTGGAAGTCTATTTTCTGAAGAATTTTATGACTTGTAAAAATGATTTTTCTAGAGAAAGTTATGGCAGTTTTAGTAGACAAAGGTCAGGCTGTGCGGGCTGTGCGAGATTTCAGCGTGATTTTGGGCTTAAATCCCACATCCCACATCGGTTGGAAAACGCATTTCTATATCCCACATCCCACATCGGATGGGAAACACATTGCACTCTTGGTATTTGCCTATGTAATACCCACTCCACTTTAGCTTTAGGAATCAATCGGAGCTCATCTGAAATCATCAGAGAGTGAATCCAGAGGGTCTTTAGGAGCAATCCAGAGGGCTTTTAGGACGAATCTGAAGTATAATTTTGGAGGACAAGCTGAGGAATCGCCGAAGCTTTTGCTACCAAGGAGGAGATGATCGTTGAGAGGCCGAAGGCAACTCAAGGAAGACTGAGCTCCATGGCCGGCTAGTCTCCAAGCAAGGCGAAGGGATGAATCGCTAGGTGTAATTGTTCTTATTTTCCTTAATTTGATTCAGTTGTAGTAGGTATTATTTTCATTAAATATTGTTATGTTTTATTCTTTAATTTAATTAGTAAATTTTTATTAGTCCGGTGATTGCATGCTTATTTTCCATATAAGTCTAGTCATGCTCTTCTTATGTGTATTTGTTTGGGTGTGATTGAGTCCGGTAGATCTCTTTTATAGATTTGTCAATTGCTGCGGTATTGTCATTTAGATATATCGTCGTCTTTTGATAATTTATAAGTTAGGTCATGTATGCTTGAAAGTAAAGAATAATTCATATCACTTACATTAGGGTTTATACATGCGCTTTAATTGAATATTTGTCGATTGCCTGTTTGGGATGTGAAACTTGCAATTGAGATAAAAACAACTAAATCAAGTTAGGATTAGGGCAACGAACCTAGGGAGGATTTCCGGAACCTTATTGTTTCTTTATTATACTATCCATAATAAATCTATTTACACAATTTCCTTCACACTATTTTCACGTAATTCAAATTCTTTCAATCAATCTTTTATCGTCTGTGTTAAAATTCACACCTTCTTTTATAATTAACTTGTTTCCCTGTGGACTTGTTGTGAGTTTTAAACTACTCGCAAGCACACGAGTCGTTTGCAGTATAGTGTTGTGCAAGTGCGAGGTCGAATCCACAGGGAATTGCATTGTGAAAATATAATTTTTAATCTAAATTAACTCTATCTTAACCTAGTTCCAAATTTCAGAATGATATTTTGCAAAACAAATTAAAACTAAATTAAATTGATTTTAAAACTAATAATAAAAAGAACTAAGGTTTCCGAATCCACCCCACCAAAGTTAAGCATACATGTTCTAAAAATATAGCCTATCAAAACATTCAATGAATCCAACTATAAGACAAAAAACAAAGAATATCCCAACTAAACCAAAAGCACCCAATGTATCAGCTCTTAACAAATCACAAAGGGAATCCAATTTAATCGAAAAGCATTCAATGTATCCATAAGATGAAACAAAAAGAAAATCCAACAGACAATTTAAACTCAATCAATTATAAGATTAACTCCAATAATTGACAGAACATTTATACTAAAAATTGTCAGATTTGTACAAGCAAATCTGAACTACTACGCCAAACAACGGCGGGGCTTCATCTTCAACCTTAGCTGAAGAGTCTAGCCACTCATAACTATGAAACTATAATTCATAATAAAAGTGCTAAACATTTAAATTAAAACAACTGAATATAAAGAAATAAATAAACAACTTTACATGGGAGAAATTCCACTCGCTGACGGGCGGCGCTTCCCCTCGTGGTAGCAATGCCTTCGGGATCCACCAGAATGCTGGCGGACGTCCACCGGTAAACACCAAAGTGGCTCAGGAATTGTACACTGAATGATGAAGCCAGATGGTGTTTATATAGGAGAAGACCCGGAGCAATATGGGTTGCAGATTCGATGTGGGATACTGCCCGTGTGCGCTCGATCGCAGTGTGTTGCGATCGATCGCAGGTACGATCGATCGCATGTCTTGTGCGCACGATCTCATGTGCACTCGATCGCATGTCTGCTGCAATCGATCGTAGATGCACTGAACTTCAAATATTTCGATGTGGGATGTTGACCATGCGCTCGTTCGTAGGTAGGTGCGCTCGATTGCATATCTCGTGCAATCGTTTGCAATGTCTCCAGAAGCTTCACATCTCCTGAAATGCTTTATTTTCTCCACAAACCTGTAAAAATACACAAAACACAAGAAAGACGTAAAATAAAGTAAAATACTACTAACTAAGAGCATAACAAATATAATTTAAGGGTCTAAAATATGCAATATTTAAGACTCATAACTGTACTATAACAACCACGTTAGGTTTTGGGCGTAATCTCTGCTCTTTTAGGACCTCCCACTCGTCCAACAATCCTTTGCACTCCATAGCCTCCTTTATGGCTTCCGTAGCCGCTATGCATTCTGCTTCGGTTGTTATGAGTGCTATCATCGGCTGCCACTGAGCCTTCAAATACCTCAGCAACCACTTCATCCCAAGCCAATGCTTTTTTTTCTGGGATTACTCACAAATCTGCTGAGAACACCCATTGCCCAAGAAACACTTAACCAGTTTCTCTCCTTTTCTTGGATTCTACACATCCCAAGGATCTTTTCTGTAAGGCTGAGATCCTTCCTCTTGAACTCCTCACTGAGTTGAGATGTAAACCTTTCCATCCTCTTCTTGCTGTTCCAAACCAACAGCACATCAACGACATAGATGAGGATACTCACTATCTTCTCCACCTTGTGTCCAGGTAAGAAAGTTTCTGTGAAATCTATGTCTTCTCTTCTTGTGAACCCATTCGCCACCAGCCTAGCCTTGTTCTAGACTTCATCACCTGGAGGGTACCCTTCTTTGACCTTGTAAGTCCACTTACAATCCACAACTTTTTTATTTCCCGGAATGTGCACCAATTCCCAGAAGTTGTTCGTCATCAAAGAATCCATTTCTTCCTCCATAGCCAGCTACCACTTTGACGAATCCTTACACTCCATAGCATCCATGTAAGTTTCTGGTTCAACCTTTCATTCTATCCAAGGAGCTGCACATTAGCATCTGCAAACCCATATCTCAAAGGTGGTCTAACCACCCTTTTTCCCCGGTCTCTTGTGAGCTGGTAGTCATTATGACTTGCTGCATCAACCTCTTCTTGTTCGGCCTCCTCTTGAGTTTCTTGAGCTTGGCCTTCATCCAAGGGCTCTACCTGGTCTGAACCCTCTTGCTTCCTCTGCTCTACCTGAATCGAGTTCTCCTTGATGCAATGCTCCACAACTTCTAGATTGGTTTGCTCACTAGCCCCTGCAGGGCTAGTTTTCTCCAAGTAGGGAAATTATAATTCATTAAAAATAACACCCCTACTTATAATTAGTTTCATGCCCTTCTTTTCTAAGGACCACAACCTATATCCCTTAACCCCATCACCATATCCTAGAAATACACATTTTCTAGATCTAGGGCTAAGTTTATCCTCCTTTTGATGTGCATATGCAGCGCACCCAAAAGTCCTAAGGTTGTTTAATTCAGGGGGTTTTCCACTCCCCATCTCCATAGGAGTCTTGAGCTCTAAAGCTCTAGAGGGTGATCTATTTACCAAGTATGCAGCTGTAGCCATAGCTTCTCCCCAAAAATATTTTGGTAAACTAGATCCTATTAACATGCACCTAACCTTTTCCATAAGGGTCTTATTCATCCACTCAGCAACTCCACTTTGCTGAGGGGTTTCCACAACCATCCTATGTCTTAGAATGCCATTTAACCTACAGAATTGATCAAGTTCTTGGTTAAAAATTTCTAAGCCATTATCGGTTCTTATCCCCTTAACTACTCTACCTATTTGAGTCTCTACCAGCCCTTTTCACACCACTAATTTATTCAAAGCATCCGATTTATTTTTAACCAAATAAACCTAAACCTTTCTTGAATAATCATCAATTAAAGATAGAAGGTAAAAGTTACCTCCCTGTGTTGGTGTCCTTGCTGGTCCCTAAAGGTCCACATGAATGTAGTCAAGAATGCCCGTAGACTTGTGCACTCCGATGTTGAAGCTGACCCGGTGTTGCTTCTTAAGAACATAACACTCATAGAAATCAAGTTCCTTTACTTTGTCACCACCAAGTAGGCCATCCTTGCTGAGAACTTGCAGGCCCTCTTCGCTCATGTGTCCCAAGTGAGTGTGCCAAAGGGCTGCCCTATCCATCTCAGCCATCAAGCTTGCTGCTTGATCATTGATTTCTGTCTCTCCGACCATCTCATACAGTCCATCGTTTCTTGCTTCCTTGATCATTACCAAAGATCCTTTGGCTACCTTGATCTTTCCTCCCTCTACTTTGCATGTATACCCCATGGAATCCAACTGCCCCAATAAGATCAAATTTCTCTTCAAATCTGGAAGATACTTCACACTTTCCAACCGCCTTGTCATTCCATCAAACATCCTCACCTGGATGTCTCCTGTGCCCCTCACTTGGTAAGAAATATCATTCCTCAAGAAAACCCTTTCATCATTGGTTTCTTTGAAATTCTTGAACCAACTCTAGTGAGGGCACATGTGATGAGTGCACCCGGAATCCAAGATCCATTTCATGCTGCCTTCTTGCCCCTTGCTCACACCCGAGCACACAACAAGAACATCATCATCTTGCTATTATGTTTTGGCAACCGAAGCCTCTCCATTCTTGGTATGGCTTCCTCCTCTATCCCTTATCATCTTCTTGCAATCTTTCTTGACATGACCTTCTTTATGGCAGTAGTAGCAACTCTTCCCTCCAAATCTCAGTTTAGAATGCATTCTCCCATGGCTTTCTCCTCTACCTTTATCCCGGTAGTAGCCATCCATGCTGCTGTGCACTCTCCCATGGCTCTCTCCTCTACCTCTGTCCCGGTACTAGCCATGCATACTGCTGTGCACTCTCCCATGGCTCTCTCCTCTACCTTTGTTTCGGTAGTAGCTATGCATGCTGCTGTGCACTCTCCCATGGCTTTCTTCTCTACCTCTGTCCTAGTAGTAACCATGTATGCTGTTGTACACTCTCCCCTGGCTCTCTCCTCTACCTCTGTCCCAGTAGTAGCCATGGTTGCTGCCATACCGAGTTGTTGGCCTTCTTTTAAAGAACAGCCCTTTACCACTTGATGCACTCCTTATCTTGGCATCAAGATTATCTTGGAACTCTTTCTTAGGATCAAATTTAAAAGTAAATATTCGTTTACGAAGATACCTTTTATCCGGGAGAGTCTTGGCAAGAAATAACTCATCTAGTTTCTTCCATATTGCAGCTAGATCTTTTGAGTCTCTACACTCCCTTGTGATATTATCCGATATGTGCAAGAAAATGGTGTTGTATGCCATCTTCTTCATCTCATTCCACTGGTCCTTCGTGACACTTGCTGGAAAAGCATCATCTTCTCCAATAGCCAAGTCCACTTTCTGTTGCACAAGAACCTCCTTGATCTTCCGCTTCCACAGGGAAAAATCTCTCTTTCCATCAAACTTCTCAATAACAAAATTTGAACCCATCTTTGCGGACAAGATCCCAGATTTATGTAATACCCACAAATGCTTTCTTCAACCTCAAGAGCACAAATCGAAGATGGATCTTAACACCGTTCTTGAATCTACGTTAAGAACACGATCAGATCTTGATCTTTACACCGTTTTTAAATCACCCAAGAAGTTGATCTTTGATTTTTGGAGTCTTGGCTCCGTCACCTTCTTGTTCTTGCTCCGATACCTAGCTGTGCAGCTCTGATACCATTGTCCAAAGCTCTAATACCACTGTTGGAAATCACCTTAACAATCATGTCATCCAACAGTTCTTAAGAAGGTAATCCTAATGTCTATCTCTATTTCAGATTTGACAATCATGTCATCCATATATACTTCTACCTCCTTATGGATCATATCATGCAAAAGAGTGATGGCCATTCTCTAATAAGTCACTCCAGCATTTTTAAGCCTAAATGGCATGACTCTATAATAAAAGTGTTGGAAATCACCTTGACAAGATGCCCAAGTGGTGATCTTCCAAACACCCAAGTCTAGAATGACTTGTAGAAAGAAATACAGCAATCAAAGACAAGAATAGAAAATCAAAGAAAGAAAGAAAGAAAGAAAGAAGACAAGCAATTTGTTATCGAGGTTCGGCAATGTGCCTACGTCCTCGTGAGTTCATCCGAACTCTCTGCACTAAATCAATGGTTCTTTAAAAATACAACAACCCTCTTCAAGAAGCTCAAGTTCTTGAAGAAACCAAGAAGAGAAGAAAAGAAGAAGATAGGAACTAACAATGCTCTCTATCTAATCTAGACTTCTCTCTATTTACAACTGACCTCACTATAATGAGTCCCTCTTGTGTTTGTGTCTTTGTACTCTCACACAATTCTCTCATTCACACACAAGTCTCATAAGTTACATTACATCATACTCTTGTGTTCTCTTCTCTTGTTGAAAAATGAGGCTAGGAAACCCCTTTTATAGCCACCCACTTCTTTTTTTGATCTGTAAATAAACATGTATTAATTGATCAAAAATGTACAAAAAGCACTGGGCATACCCAGGAGATATACAAGTGAGGCATATATAACAAAAGAAGAGGCTAATACAAAGCCTAAAAAACTAAACAAGAAATCCCAAACATGGGATCAACAAAGTATCTAGCTGACCTAACATACAGCCCTTACAAAACAACCAACCAAAAACTTACATGGGAGCTGGGCATACCCAGGAAATAACCAATCAAGCAAAGCAGTAAGGAGAAGCCAAACTGAGTAATACAAACCAGGGCATACCCTGGGAAATAAAAGGGAAACAAAACAAGAAGAACAACCAAGCACTAAACATAAGGGGAAAGGAACCTTCTGGGCAGAATCTAGAGCAGAAGCCTGTGCTCAGGGCAAGCAGCATAGAAAATTCTATAGATACCATTCTGGATCTTCTTCACTATACTGGTAGGTGTGACAGGGTCCTTGTCAAAAATCTTGGCATTTCTGGCAAGCTAAATGTTGTAGACTGTGCTAGCTAGGGCTGACTTCCTTGCCACTGCAGGAGGGCCAGTACCTTTCACTTTGAGAGTCCATCTAATGGCACTCTCAATTGTTATCATAGCCACCCACTTCTTGATCATTCTTGAGATTCAATCCTCACCCTTTGATCATGATTACCAGTTAATCATGGCCCTCTATCACTCCTAAGTGGTGTTGTGCGCTTTAACCTTGCACCCATGCACCTAAAAGAGGGTCAAAACAGGCTGTTCATGTGTGCTTTACTTTGACTGGTGCTTAGGCGCTCAACAGGGTGTGGTGTGGTGCTGGGTAGAGTCCCTTTGCACACTCTCTGGGCAGTGCGGTGCTGGTGCACATCAAGTAACACACCTTCTGGACGGTGCGGTGCTGACAGATGGGAGGTGCGGTGCTGGTGCATTTCTGGAGCCTTCATTCTATGCAGTGCACCACCAGTGAAGGGACGGTGCGGGGTGGTGCGGTGCACACTGATGTTGCCCCTTCACCCAGCTGTGCGCACACTCCTTTAGCTTGTGTGCAAAAGTGCGCACACTAGTGCACCTACCCTTACCTTGCTCCAAAGTGATGCACACACATGTGTGCAGACCTTTAACTTGCTGAACTTTAATCCTCCAACCTTGGTTTAGACTTTAACCATCTTTGAACTATGTTTGGACATATTTAAACCTTAACCATGTTTAAATCTTAGACAAATACAAAAAAGAGGTCCCCACTAAGTAGTGAAGGTAATTTTTATTTGTCTTCAAGAGCAATGCGAATTTGGTTATACCCTAAATAACCATCCAAGAATGACAAAAAGGCATTGCCATCTGTATTGTCCACAAGGGTGTCTATATGAGGCAAAGAGAAGTCATCTTTAGGACTTGCTCAATTCAGATCTCTGTAATCCATTCATACTATGAATTTACCATCTTTCTTTAGCACTACAACCATATTTGCTACCCATTAAAGATATTTGAAAACCATTAAGAAACTGGCTTGCAACAACTTGATGATTTCTTTTTTGATCTTGACTACCTAATTTGATCTCAATTTTCTCAACTTTTGCTTGACTGGTCTGGCTTCTAGATTTAAAGGGATCTTATGTTGTACAATTTATGGATCAATGCCTGGCATGTCCTCTGATTAGGGCATGAAAATGCACTTCAGATAGAGTTAATTATATGCATTTGTTGAGATTAATTTTGATTATTCATTGAATTTCTTGACAAGTGTGGTCCTTTGGAGAATTCTATGTTTTAGTGTGTTTTGCATATTTAAAAAAAACAAAGAAGCCTGAAACAAAAAAAATATATAAAATATGTTCGAAAGAATCCACAACATCCGGACCAGTTCAGAGTAGGGAAATCGGGTTTCCTAAGAGGAGTGCAACAAAACCCATCATTTCTAGACTGTTAAAGATAAATTGAGTATTTTGCTAAGTCGTGTTGTCACTAGCAAAGGGTGAAAAGGAGTTTCACTAAATTTCCAGAATTGCCTATACAGATCAGTCATTTTTGCGGATTAAACTGTATTGATTCAGAAAGAACCAGAAGATAAGCCATACATTTATAGAAAGATCCGGATGTCTATTTTATTGACAATGTACGGCTCGTAAATATGATTTTTCTAGAGAAAGTTATGGCAGTTTTAGTAAACAAAGCTCAGGTTGTGTGTGATTTCAGCATGGCAGAAGTAAAGGAGCTATTAAATTATGATTTTTTTGGGATTTTCACAGCCTGGAAAGCAGCACAACTGGACTAGCTCTGGACAGTAGAAATCAGGTCTGGAAAGCAGCAAATGTATGACCTGGACAGCAGAAGAACCGGGCTTGGATAGTAATAAAATCACACGGCCTGAACAGAAACCCTGGGGCAAGTTTTCTATCTACAAAGCTGTCTCCATACAGCTATATATAGATTTTAGACTCATAGAATATGGGGCCAAACAGGGGGCTGAAGAGATACACACTGCATTTCTAGAGAGCTATTGTGATTATGTATTATCAGCTAGGCTAAGTTCAACCAAGGCGAAGAGATGAACTCCTAGACGTAGCGGTTTTGGCTTGTATTTAATTCAGTATTTGTGTTTTTAACATTGAATAATTATTTTGAGCTGTTCCTTTTATTTAATATTGAATTTGATGTTTTTATGTGACAGAAAATTATATTTTCTTCTCCCATAGATTTTATTTAACTACGGTGATTGTTGTTCTTTTTCTCCATACAAGTTCAGTCATGCTTCTCTTATGTGTGGAATTTAGGATGCAATTGATTTTGGTATATTAATTATATATGCTGGTCCTTTACTGCGTTATTGTCTTCGAATATATTGTCGATTTAGGATATTATATATGATTGACCGTTGCATTACTTGTGAAAACAAGAAGGGGATTTCTCATAATAATTTATAAAAGAATATTTTTGGTGCTTTCACTATTCTTTTCCGATTACATATTTGAGATGTGAAATACATAGTTGAGTTATAATTACTGAGTTGATACAAGATGAAGCTGTGAAGTTTAGGAGGGATTCTTGGACCCTTGTGTTACTCATTATCGATTTTCTTTCAATTAATTCAATTGTATCATTTAATTCTCAATATTTTCTTAATATTAATTTTTAATTTTTTTCCATTATTTTTTGCCTGAGACTTTGATTGTAGAACGTTCTCTTCATGGGATCGACACCCCATTCTATACTGCTGCTACAGTATAGTACTGTTTGGGTGTAATTGAAATTTTGGCGCCGTTGCTGGGGAGAGCATCAGTCTACAAAGAGGTTTTCGGGTACTATCTTTCCGAACTCTATATTTTAGTTTCTTTTAAATTCTAACTTTAGTTTATTTTTCAGTTTTCTTTTATTCAAGAAAAAAAATTAATTAATTAACAATTTAAATTAATAATTAAAGAAAATAAAAAAAATAGTGTTGGTGGTATATGCGTTGGGATAGAGATGAACATAGACGATTAGTTAGAATCCCTCAGTTAGAATACCCACCGAATTACATTAGGAGTGAAATGGGTTCAAACACATCTACACCATCATGCCTCATGTTTCCGCTAAACACACCACATACAGATTTCAAGCCGGGCATGATAGCATTGATACCCACCTTCCACAGTTTAGAAAGCGAAAACCCTTATGTTAACATTAGGGAAGAAATGACGCAAGCATTTTTCAATAAATACTTCCCACTTCACAAAACCAATGCTCTGAGAAGAAAAATTTCAACCTTTACCCAAAAGGATAGTGAGACATTATATCATGCATGGGAGAGGTATAAGGATTTGTTAAATATGTGTCCACACTATGGGTACGAGAGTTGGCGCGTAGTTAGTCATTTTTACGAGGGACTTACGAGTAGAGAGCGTCAATTCATAGAGATGATGTGCAATGGAGACTTTAAGCAAAAGGACCCCAATGACGCAATTAAGTGTCTAAATGACTTGGCTGAGAAGGCCCACACTTGGATAGGGCCCAATGCTCAGCATTGCCCGACTTATGCAGAGATGAGAGGGGTTTTTGTTGAACAATGTAACGCCTTATGGATTTACAAGAAGCCTCATAATCCTTTCCCCAATAAATATAATCCTGGTTGGAATAACCACCTGAACTTTAGTTGGAGGCCCGACTTAAACCAACCCACCCACGAACATATAGAACCACCTGTGTAATACCATGCAACCTCATACAATGCGCAACCTAATAGAATCCCTTTAGAGGAAAAATTAAACGCATTTATGGAGTCACAAGGTACATTATTCAAATATTGGAAACTGCTGTGACATAGGTAATGGAAGAGAACAAGGAAATTAGAAGTCAAATAACTAAGCTAACAAGTTCTCTCACAGTGCAAGAGCAAGGCAAATTCCCATCTCAGCCTCAATCAAATCCAAGGGGGCAACATATTGCACAAACCTCTACTTTATATTCACAAAATATCACAGAGGTCAATGCCATAACTACTCGGAGTGGTAAGGTGTTAGATGGACCAAGTCAGATGATGACCACGAGCACCTCTCCGAGCACCGAGGAGAACACCCCCAAGAATGAGCCAAATGAAAAAAATTTGGTTCAAGTCCCTTTTCCCAAGCACTCCGACCAAAAGAAAAAAATCTGGAAATACAAGGTGAGATCCTGGAACATTTGAAACATGTTAAAATTAACTTGCCTTTGCTTCAAGTGATTAAAAAGGTACCAACCTATGCAAAAACGATCAAGGATCTATGCACCATAAAAAGGAAGCATCAAGTCAAGAAGACTGTACTCTTAATTGAGCAAGTGACTGTTGTGTAACGACCCATCCCGGGTTGGCCACCCTTGAGACGATGTCATCACATTTTGAAAATTCCAGCATGACACATATATGCAACCATAAAAATAATACTAACATAAATTTTTACATCAATCCTCAACCCTCAACAAGGGAGATCCATCAATCTGATATTAACTTAAACATAACATACAATGTAAAACACATTAATATTTACAAATGAATTTTTATTTTATTTTCTCATTAGTCTAAAAATGTTGACACGTACGTGGCTTACAGAAAATAATTTCGTCTAAACCTCAACTCACCAAACTATTTGTCCTGCATGCTACTTGAAATCATTGTCCAATGAGTGGTGAGCTTCACAAGCTCAGTGAATTAAATTTACTCGAAGTACTCAATCTGTATAAATAGTATTTCAATATTTAATCATTTATATCTCATACAACTTGATACAAGCATTTCACTATCACTACACATATCATAAGTCTCATTCTCTATCAATCTCTTCTTCTTATTTATTGGTTCACCTTAAGATCATCAATTATCTCGTAATTACCTCGTAATGAGGTTCACAGCATAAAGTCGACCATTTAGATGGTTCTTATCATATCATACTTCTATGTTTCTTTCTCACCATAACTGTCTCTCTGTGAGACGCATTCATCTATAAATAAAATTCACAATCACAAACCACACATCAGTATTTCAGTAATGCAATCAACATTTAAAACAGATGCCATGCATGAATTATTATTAGGGAACGTCTTTCCACATGTCGACATGTTTTTATTATCTTAGATCAGCCCCTTCCTGGTTCTTTTCTTTCAAGCTTATCCTGGTTGTCATGGTATTTATTTCCAGCACATACTGGTTGTCACGATGTCCCTTTTATTTCCAGCATATATCGACTGTCACGGTGTTTCAATTAGATCGGCCCTCGCCCAGTTCTTCTCTTTTGTTTAATGCATATGCATATGAGCAATGATATGAAATATGCATCGGAACAATAACATAAAAAGAAAATATGAATTCAAATATTTAAATTGGCTATCCTGATTTTTCTCAAATTATATAAAAAAATTCCACTGAATTCCTCTCATCCTAAATCACATCAAATCATCCATCAAAGCTTGTCAAGATCCACTAAATTTCATCTTCTCATAATTCGTATCAAAACATCAACCACAGCTCATCAAGGATTTCACTTATCGCTTCTTTTATTAAATCAACTTATTATTCCAAAAATATTATTTCTCTCCTAATAATTTTCTACATGTCCAAAATTCCTATCATACCTATCAATCAGTTTTTTATCTACCTCCAAAGCATACCCTAATAATTTATTTTAATATTATCACTAGATATTTCATTTTTATCTAGATTACTTAAAGTAAATCTAACTCACCATGTAGCACTTAAAGCTACCTGTGGATCACCTCCTTGCCTTTCCCGTTTATCTCAAAAATTTCCCTCGGTTGCTGATCGTCAACACCTAACATAATATTTGTATTAAATTTCTAATTATTTCTTCAATTCTTCATAAATCAAACCCTTTGAAAATTCCCACTTTGAATTCCGAAAAAATTCATGTATGCTAAAAATTCAAAAATAAACATTATGTTATTATCTTATGTTTTTCTGATAGCTTCTCGTGATTCTCTATAAAATTCTCCCGTAAATTCTTCAAAATTTTGCTATTTCAACCTTTCTTTCAGCCTCCAAGTGTTTTAAGAAATAGAGTAGTTTGAATTGTAAAAGGAAAAAAACCAAATTGAATTTGGTAAAAAAATTCAATTTATAAACGTTCAAAGTAGCAGTTGTCGCACTTTCACTGTTCACTAATAACAACTGCACAACATGCAGCCTCCCACAATTTAACTTGGCAGAGGTACTACCACCTGCTGCCACGTTTTGTGGTTGTTTTTTTTAAAAAACTTTTTTTTTCTTTTTCCTTTATATTGTTCACGATTGTTTTTCCATTTTCTTTGTAACTATGCTTCCATGCGTCCATTTTTTTTCAAAGAATTGTTTTTTTCAAATAATAATAAACCTTTCACATATATTTTATTTTAATTCCATGTCATATTTATTAAATTACTTCTTTACCCTTACTTTACGAATACAGGTATTACAAATCTACCCACCTTATAAAAATTTCGTCTCCGAAATTTATTTACCTAACTCCAGAAACAAATGTGAATAATATTTCTTCGTAATTGTCTTACACTTTCACGTAATCTTTTCAACATCCTTATTCCGCCACAAAACTTGAACTAATAAAATTATTTTATTATACAAGATTTGATCTTTTTGTCTAAAATCCTCACTGGTACTGTATATAAGCCCAATCTTTATGAATTTCTATAGTTTAGCTTGAAATATTATAATATTCATCATGTCAACACTTTCTTAAAAGTGAAACATGAAATACATTATATAAATGTTTTAATTCTCGAGGCAAATCCAATCTACTCACAACTAGCCCAACTTTCTCAACAACCTTATAGGGCCCCACTTACCTCAGACTCAACTTTTCTTTCTTTTTAATCCTCAACACACCTTTTCATGGAGATATTTTTAATTACACCCAATCACCTACTTGAATTTCAAGAGGTCTTCTTCTATTATTAGCATAGCTATTCGGTCTACTCAGTGCTACTTTACGGTTCTCTCTAACTAATTCGGTCCTCTCAGTTGTTAACTCAATAATTAATGGACCAAATGTATTTCTTTCTACCATTTCTTCCTAACATATAGGAGTTTTACACCTCCTACCATACAATGTCTCAATCAGTGCCATCTCAATACTAGTTCGATACTGATTATTATAAGCAATTTCAATCATTGGCATGTAACCATCCTGACTTACTGAGAAACTCATCACATTTGCCCTTAACATATCTTCTAGTACTCAAATAATCCTTTCTGTCTGAGCATGAAAAATTATATTAAATTGAAATTGTGTACTTGTGGCTTTTTGAAAGCCTCTCCAAAACCAAGATGTAAATCTAGCATATCTATTTAACACTATGCTTAATGGTGCTCCGTACAATCTCACAATCTCAACTATATCCTTCTTCAATCCTGACCACCAGAATTTATGTCTCAATCCTCTATACATCTTATCGTTACTTGGTTGCATCAAATCTATATCATCATGTGCCTCTCTCATTATCTCATTTCTCAACTTCGCATTATTGGGAACACAAATCCATGTTCCAGTACCCAAAATACCCTCATTTCAAATTTTTGAACTCATATTGCTTTCTAGTAAGCACTCATTGCTTAATCTTTTCTATCTTTTCATCTCTATCTTACATCTCTAAAGCATTTTACTATGGATGACTGTACAACTATATTCGTTAACCATGATCCTCTATCACTGATATTCAACTTCATTCTTATCTCTTTTAAATCTATCATCAATTTCACATCAAGACTTCCAATAGTAGTTAAACTTCTTGTAGACTTTCTACTCAATGCATCAGCTATCACCTTCACATTTTCTAGATGATAGTGAATTGTACAATCATCATTACTAATTAATTTCATCTACCATATTTTCCTCAAATTCAACTCTCTTTGGGTAGGTAAGTATGTCAAACTCTTATAACCCCTTAATATCTCATAAGTGGCTCCATATAGATGATGTCTCCAATTTTTAAAGTAAACACTATAGCAGCCAACTCTAAGTCATTAGTAGGATAATTTCTATCATGAATCTTCAATTGCCTAGAAGTATAGGCCATAACTTTCTTATGTTACACATATCCCAACCATTGATGCGACTCATCACTATACAACACAAATCCTTCATCACCAGAAGGAAACACCAAAACTGGAGTTGTAGTCAATTTCTCCTTTAGTAATTGAAAATTTTTCTCACAGTTCCCTCACCATACAAATCTCATCTCTTTCTTGGTTACTCAAGTCAACAGTACTGTGATAATAGAAAAATTCTGAATGAATCTTCTATAATAACCATCTAACCCCAAGAAGATTATAATCTCAGTCACATTAGTTGGTATCTCCTAACTTAACATTGTCTCTACCTTTTGTGGATCAACTGTTATGCCATTTCCTGATATTACATGTTCCAAAAAAGTTATTTCATTCAGCTAACACTCACACTTAGTGAACTTTGCATATAATTTCTCTCTCCTCAGAATCTCCAACACACTGTCTAAATGTTTCATATTTTCTTCTTCATTGTTAGAATACACTAAGATGTTATCAATGAACACAACTACAAAACTATCAAGAAATAGTTTAAACATTTTATTCATCAAGTCCATGAATGTTTTATGGAACATTAGTAAATCCAAATGACATCACAAGAAGCTTATGACCATAACGCGTCCTAAAAGCAGTCTTAGGCATGTCTCCCTTCTCTATCCTCAATTGGTGATAACCTAATCTCATGTTTATCTTAGAAAAAACTCTCACTTCTTGTACTGCTCAAACAATATATTTATCCTAGGAAAAAAGGTATTTGTTCTTATTTAACTATCTGTAGTCTATACACACTCTTATCATTCCATCTTCTTTTTTCACGAACAACACAGGGGCTCCCCAAATACATTGGGTTCGATAAATTGTTTATCCAAATTTCTTAAAATGGTACGTTCAACTCTCTCAATTCAGTTGACACCATTCTATAGGGTGCTATTAAATATATGTGATGATCCCGGTATCACATCAATAGAGAATTTAACCTCTATACTTGGAGGCAACCTAGATAACTCATCAAGAATTACATTAGAATAATCTTTCACCACTAAGATTTATTCTAATTTCCTATTTTCCTTTCTAGAATCCATTATATATGCCCAATACTCCTCACATCCTTTTTTCAACCATCTATTAGTCGTCAGAGTAAAATAAGATAGTTCGAGAGTATTTTATGTTCTCTCTGAAAGTTACACTCCTCATGTCCATATCTAGAACATTATCTTCTTTCTAAAACAATCAACCATATTCAAAGATAATAATTCATCTTCAGATTTTCTATCATTGATACGATTCACACAACCCTTGTAAACATTTATGATTATCACTCTATGTTTAGTGGGAACTTCAATGAAAAAATATTTTGTATCCAAGGACTAATACATACTTCAATAAACTTTATATGAATACTAGATGCAAAAGAATGGGTTGCACCAAGATCAACCAACATTGATATGTCCACATTCTTTATATACTAAGCACCTCAAATTAGAACAATTATGGGATAAATATCTTATCAGATTACATCTATAACACGTTCTAATATTTTTATCACGTTATCACATTTTCTAAGTAGTACACTCCCACATTTCCTATAACTTTCAGTTCCCATAACCTATCTTTCAAATCTAGGGGTTCTACCAATAGTATTCTGAGCTACAGAAGTAACAGATCCTACTTGTCTCTGACTCTGTACTTCAGTTCTCCGTGACAAAGAACGCCACCTCTGAGTGGTCTCTTACCCTACACACTCATACTGGTACCACTTTTGGGTTCTTCAAATCTAAAGTTCTTCCACTAATTCCTCTTTCCTCTAAATTTCATCACATCCTTCTCAATCTGAAGTGTTATATTCACCAATTTGACATAATTCATATGCCTTATATAAGATAGTTTTGATCAAATCTTAAAACATAGTTCATCTATGAACCTCTTACACTTTTCTCTTCTAGGTCTACCGTTTTCGATACAAACCTCGATAAAGCCACAAATCTCTTATCATACTGAGCCACAGTCAATACATTTGTCTCAAATAAAATTTCTATCTTGTTGGGCTCTAAAGGTATAAAGAAAGTGTTTATCAAGAAAAACCTTCTTAAACCTATTCCAGGCTAAGGGTCTATCAATATCTGTAATTACCCTGGAAAGAGTATCATTCCATCATTCCAAAGCTTCTTCTTCTAATTCAAAAGAAGCAAAGGCAACCCTCTGCCTGTCAGTTACTGGTAAAATACCAATTAATCTTTCAACATGTTTTACCCATAGCTCAAGCTCAAAAGAATTCATAGATCCTTTAAACAACAAGGCATTCAACTTAATATATCTAACAAAACAATCTCCCAGCATCTCGTGCATAAACTCACCTTTCCCCTTTTTAACGTTTACCATTTCTGGATTTACAATAACCTCAAACAATGCTCTAGCCTGTTCATCAAGTCTATGCTACATGCTACCAACTCTATCATCTGTTACATTTATTTTCTCAAAAGCATGTATAAGGGCTTATTTTAGCTCATCTCTTTCAACTTCAGATTCTCTAACACTTTTACCAATATCAATTATACTGTCAACACGTTCCCTTCTAGGAACCACAGATTTAGACTCAACCTTAACTTGTCAAAATATTAGGGGCCTACCACGCCCTCTCAAGTCAACCACTCTAACTCTAGCTATAGCACGTCCATGTGTCATCCTCAGACTATTTAAAATATAATTTATTTTAATCTTTCACTTTCTTATTTTTTATGCAGTCTACAGAATCATAAAACCTAATGTTCTGATATCAAAATTATAACGACCCATCCCGGGTTGGCCACCCCCGAGACGGTGTCATCGCATTTTGAAAATCCCAGCACGACACATATTTAAAACCATAAAAATAATACTAACATAAATTTTTACATCAATCCTCAACCCTCAACAGGGGAGATACATCAATCCGATATTAACTTAAACATAATATACAACTTAAAATGCATGAATATTTACAAATAAATTTTTATTTTATTTTCTCATTAGTCTGAGGATGTTGACACGTACATGGCTTATAGAAAACGATTTCATCTAAACCTTAACTCACCAAACTATTTTTCCTGCCTGCTACCTGAAATCATTGTACAATGAGGGATGAGCTTCACAAGCTCAGTGAATTAAATTTACTAGAAGTCAATATGTATAAATAGTCTTTCAATATTTAATAATTTATATCTCGTACAAATTGATACTAGCGTTCCACTATCACTACACATATTATAAGTCTCATTCTCTATTAATCTCTTCTTCTTATTTATTGGTTCACCTTAAGACCATCAATTATCTCATAATTATCTCGTAATGAGGTTCACAGCATAAATTCGACTATTTAGATGGTTCTTATCATATCATACTTCTATGTTTATTTCTCACCATAATTGTCTCTCTATGAGACACATTCATCTATAAATAAAATTCACAATAACAAACCACACATCAGCATTTCAGTAATGCAATCAATATTTAAAACAGATGCAATGCATGAATTATTATTAGGGCATGTCTTTCCTCATGTCGACATGTTTTTATTATCTTAGACCAGTCCCTTCCCGATTCTTTTCTTTTATTTAATGCATATGCATATGAACAATGATATGAAATATGCATCTGAACAATAACATAAAAAAAAAAAAACAAACATGAATTCAAATATTTAAATTGGCTTTCCTGATTTCTCTCAAATTATATAAAAGAAAATTTCACTAAATTCCTCTCATTCTAAATCACATTAAATCATCCATCAAAGCTTGCCAAGATCCATTAAATTTCATCTTCTCATAATTTGTATAACAACATCAACCATAGCTCATCTAGAATTTCAATTATCTCTTTTATTTTTAAATCAACTTATTATTCCAAAAATACTATTTCTCACCTAATAATTTTCTACATGTCCAAAATTCCTATCATACCTATCAATCAATTTTTCATCTACCACCAAAGCATACACTAATAATTTATTTTAATACTATCACTATATATTTCATTTTTATCTAGATTACTTAAAGTAAATTTAACTCACCACATAGCACTTAAAGCTACCCATGGATCACCTCCTTACCTTTCCCGTTCCTCTCAGAAATTTTCCCCGGTTGCTGATCGTCAACACCTGACATAATATTTGTATTAAATTTCTAATTATTTCTTCAATTCTTTATAAATCACACCCTTTGAAAATTCCCACTTTGAATTCTGAAAAATTTCATGAATGCTAAAAATTCAAAAATAAACATTACGTTATTACCTTCTGTGTTTTTGATAGTTTCTCGTGACTCTCTATAAAATTCCTCCGTAAATCCCTTCAAAATTTTACTCTTTGAACCTTTCTTTCAATCCCTAAGTGTTTTGAGAAATAGAGTAGTTTGAACTGTAAAAGGAAAAAAACCAAATTGGATTTGGTAAAAAATATCAATTTATAAACGTTTAAAACGGCAGTTACCGCACTTCCACTATTCATTAATAACAGCTGCACAACATACAGCCTCCTGCAATTTAACTTGGCAGCAGGTGCTGCCACCTGTTGCCACGTTTTGTGTTTTTTTTTTACAAAACTTTTCTTGTCTTTTTTTATTTTTCCATTATATTGTTCACAATTTTTTTTTCCATTTTCTTTGAAACTATGCCTCCACGCGTCCTTTTTTTTTTAAAGAATTGTTTTATTCAAATAATAATAAACCTTTCACATATATTTTATTTTAATTCCATATCATATATATTAAATTACTTCTTTACCCTTACTTTACGAATATGGGTATTGCATGCGGTGATTGAGCAAAAGACACCGCTCAAATATAAAGACCCAAGGTGTCCCACTATCACCTGTCAAATTGGGACTCATGAGATCAATCAAGCTTTGTTGGATTTAGGAGCCAGTGTGAACCTAATGCCTTACATTGTCTACTTGCAGCTGGGTCTAGGAGAGATCATACCCACATCTGTGGTACTACAGTTGGCCGATCGGTCGACTAAGCAACCAAGGGGGATAGTCGAAGATGTACTGATACAGATAGATAAGTTCTACTATCCTATTGATTTTCTCATTCTGGATACTTAGTCTGTGGTTGATATGGAATCTAAAGTTCCAATCATTTTAGGAAGGCCTTTCCTGGCCACCTCTAACGCTCTTATTAATTGTAAGAACAGTCTAATGAAGCTGTCTTTTGGGAACATGACTCTAGAGGTCAACATTTTCAACATCGAAAGACAACCACATGATGATGATGATGATTGCTATCATACTTATATGATAGACACACTGATCCCAGAGGAGGCTCACTTGAGCAAAAATTCAGAATCTTTAGAGTATCTTCTTGGTATTTCTGATTCTGAGAGTTCACTTTATCCTGACGATATTTTTGATGTTTCTGCTGTTTCACGGTCAAAGGATAAATGAGAACTAAAATGGCAACCAAGCTTTGAGGAGTTACCAAGAGATGGAGAGAGACCTTAGCCATCTACTGAGGAGACCTCAAAGGTCGACTTAGCGACGCTACCTGAGGGACTCAGACATGCACTCTTGGGACCATGTGAGTACAAAATTGAGTACCACAAGTCCTATCCTTATCGACCTCAGACCAATGGGGTAGTAGAAGTAGCCAACAAGAACGTCAACAGCATTTTGGCTAAGGATGTGAAAACTTGTCGTGACTGGCATGAGAGGTTTCCAAGTTTCATTTTCTCCTTTGGGGATATCAAAATTCAATTAGGTCTTCTACAATAACCACTCCTTACTCCTTAGTTTATAGTATGGAGGCAGTTCACATGATCGTGGTAGAAATTCTTTAACTAAGAACAACCATGGAGAGCCAATTGGAATAGGCAGATTAGATTCGTGGGTGATATGATGAGTTGGAATTGATTGACGAAAAGTAATTGAAGGCTATTGATTATGCCCAAAAGTATTGGGGCATCAAGAAATGAGATTATATGATAAAAGAACTCAGGCCGCTAGTCCATGACGCGAATGGCAAGTTTAGACCAAACTAGGCCGGTCCATATCTGGTAAAGAAGATCCTATTCGGGGAGCCGTGTGCCTCATGGATATTGATGGCAATGAATTTACTGAACCTATCAATCTAGATCATCTCAAGAAATATTACCTGTGATCCCCTTTCTGTTTTCCTAATTGTTGTTTTATTACTATATATACTCTTTTTCCATAAAAAAAAAAAAAAGCTCACTAAGTTGAAAACTTGAAAGGGTGGCTCAGGTTAAAGTTAGAGCATTCTACTAAACCGAAAACCCACAAAGGTAGTTTAGGTAAAAGAAAAGTTGAATCCCTTTATCTTTTGAACTACATAAAGGATTGATTTCATTTGTGGAAACGTAGGCAACCACTTCGGTGCAACCACATCTCTCCCGTAAATCCCATTCCCCTTTTTTCGTACTTGTAATTTCTATTTGAATACACCTCTTATGTAAACAAAAATTAAAAGATAATAAGAGGAAATTCACACTATTGAGCCAATGAAGAATTGAAACATTGATCAATTTAAAGCATTAATGATTTGAGTTTTCAAGCATGCATTTTTTCTTTCATTCTTTAAGGATTTTCTTGTTACATAATAAAAACTCAAGAATTGATATCATTTCAAAGTCATACTAGACTCCTTATAACAGCCTTTCTTCTTTTCTTCATTCTGTGACGTTTCTGCTTGATTCTAGACCCATGCTAGATAATCATCAGAGATAGTAAAGTAAGTTGCAGAAATAGTGCAAGGAATTTGAGACATGGTGTGTTTAGGCTAAGTATCTTGAATATGCTCGATTGACCGTTCTCCCATCGGATAGGTGTAATAGTTGTGGTTAGATTGTAAAACGGTTTACAGTTGCCCATATTGTCAAAGAATCCAAACTAGAGAATAATATGAGCATTGGGTATTACTAGTAAGTACAACACAACCTTTTTTAAGGTAAACTGTGTGACCGTAGTGATCTTCAACCAAGGGCATACTCAGTGGATTTGTAAAACATCAGTTGTGTTAAACCAGTTAAGCCAGCTCTCTGGTGAATCTTACTTAATCAAGAGTTTGTGCCCCTAAAAGCATTTTAGTTCATATTTAGCGTCGAAATTATTTGGAGGAGTCAAAATCGACAATTTTTCAAATAGCCACATCTAAAGAAGAAAATGTCAGACACTGTTTGAAAAGTTGAATAGAGCTAGTAAAGAATAAAGTATTTACTTGGAGTAATAAGGGGCTTCAGGTAAGATAAGAGGTCTTGCAAAAATGGAAGGCATCAAGGCCATCTTGAGTGGTGGCTAAAATGGTAGTCATCGGACAAGACCCTTCTCCGGTTTGTTTGACCACATCAAGAAGTGTTTTGTGGACATTCAACCATGTCCTTTCATAAAAAACTTGGCCAAGAGGCAGAAGAATAGTATATTCCGACTATGGGTGGTGAGATTCCTCACTTCAGGTCTAAGAAGTTCAGACAGTAAAAGCACGCTGTCAAAGTAGTCTCCCATCAAGAGGGCCTCGACGCCTTGGTGATCCCAAATAACTCCATAGCGAGTTCAACATGATGGTCTGTATCTTGAAGAAAGAAAATTTTGTTGGACAACTTTTGGTGGATGAGTGCATAAAATTCTTCATATGTCTGAACTATTATAAAACAAAAACTCAGGGTGTGACCGAAGACACGACAAAGCATGGGATTTATGGGAATGAAAAATAACATTACGAACCATGGGGTCACCATATTTTGACCTCATAAATCTTTCCCATAATGAATCACCAGCATGGTAGCCCAAAGACACCGAATACCAAGACCTTCCTCCTCCACGGGAAGACATGCTTGATGCTAGCTGACCTAATGAAATCTAAGTCTCACTTTCGAGTTGGGCTCTGAGCCATTTTGTGTTGAATTTGAACTGATCTAGAGCCAAAAAATCCACGTTTTTAAATTTTCTAATATCCTTAGACTTATTTTTCTTTTTTAAAAAAAACTGAAAAAAGAGAGAAAAGCAGTAAACAAAATATCTTTTATTTCATTTATTGTGATGTTTTTTGGTTCCTTTGTTCTATAATTGAGCAAAAAAAAAAAAGCAAGAAGAAAATAAAAAAGAAACAAAAGGTGTTGCCTTTGCCCCTTTTTCCATGATTATGTGAGGTATTTTTGTTTTCTTTGTTTCATAACTTTTTGATTTGGCATAAAGAAATGTGTGAGTGTGCTTAGTATAGTTTATTGTTATGTCCATCCATACTTAGGAAAAAATTCGACGAGTCAAAGCTCAAACTCTCTTCACCATAGCATAATTTTTTTTAAGAAAAAAGAAATAACATATAAAAACGAAAAATACGGGGGAACAAAGAGAAAAACTCTAGCCTAACCCAACCTATTACAAAGCAAACTAGCCAAGAAAGAAAAAATGCGGCTTCAAGACGGAAGCCAAAAGTAGCAAGAAGAACTAGAGCATCAAATCAACTTCTTTTCTTCCCAATCTTGACGCCTTTTTTCTACGGCTTCAATTTTTTTTAAGAGGTTCACAAGGTCCATGAAAGCATCCCCATCATATTTCTGTTGAAAACTAGCATCCAGAAACTTATTAACCGAAGAAGATCTATGTAATACTAGATAAAGTTGAGGAGGATAAGAAATGTCATCTTTGCATTTCATAAACAGCAAGTTGGTATTATACGGACAATTCTGCAAACCATCCTCCACAAAATCCTTAACTTCCTTTGCTTTATTTTTAGCACTCTTAGATGTATAAAAAACTTTTTTTTGAAGCAGCTGACTTCACTCCCACCATAACCACTATTGATTCAGTATGCGTCTCAGGCTGACCCAACTGCTATCCTGCACGCGAAGGCCTAGGCTGGCCACAAACCGAATCCAGCACCTGAACATTAGTAGTGTGCATCAACGTGCGAGCGCACTGTCCAGACAAGCATTGGACCTGAATGGAGTCCAATGGACCATGACTATGTAGGCTCAATTCCTGACTATGAAGTGTCTGCATAAAGCTTTTAACATTCGGGTCTACTGATCCAGTCTGTACTAGAGTACATCCTTGACTCGGCCCAATGTTCTCCACTCTATCATTAGAAATATCATGTAGGCCTAAAGAGCTTGCCAAATTTTCTGTACTGCCTAGGTCCGACATTGGCCGAGAACCAGAACAAACATAACAAGGCTGAATCTCGTTAACTTTTAGTTGAAGCCCATTTAAAATAGCAGTAGGCCCGGAATGGTTTTGGGCACAAACCAAGTCCTGATTCTGAGGCCCAACCAAGGTCATTTTACCATCGCAAACAACACCAGTAAAATGCGCCTGTACAACAGGCCAATCCAACCTAGGATGAGGAGGCTCGGGCAGCTGATGCACACCAGCCCAGTAGGAACAACCCCTACAGATAATTGCCCTTTCAAAGGTTCGGCACCACCCCATGCACTGCCAGCTTCGGGCAGTCATGAATGCTATAACCTTGGAAACTACAATGCAAACAAAATTCCAGATTTCCCTCAAAGATCGCCTTTCGCCAAAATCCTTTTTTTTTTTTTACCTGTTCTAAACCACACATGAACTTGTCTAGGGAGCGTAAGATCAAGATCTACACATTTTCTTGCACAACTAAGCCATTCTAGGGTTCTTGTTTTATCGTCAATCTTCAAGAACCTTGCAAAAAAATGGCAATACCATGTATTAGTGAAACATGAAAATATGGAAGCAACAGCCCCGGTAATCTCACCCAAACTGTGGCTTGAGACGTTTGTTTCCTTGAATTAAAATCATACGATCTCACCCAAACTGTGGCTTGAGACGTTTGTTTCCTTGAATTAAAATCATACGTCCATCTAAACAACCAATACTTGGTATTTTCTATCTTGCGATTACCATGAGACCAAGCTAAAATTAAATCTTCTTGAGAATTAAGACAAACAAGAATATGTCACTAATCTAAAAAACCCACAATTCGATCAGATTTCAAGTGCCAAGACAAAATATGTTTATGGATTGAATGCATACCCGGCAGACCTGAATAGAACTTGAGGATTATGGCATGAGCAAAAGACAAACACTTTTCAAACTCTATAAGCGTTATGGTGAACGGTGGTTCGACATTAATGTTGAACAGATTGTATAATGACCCGACTTTCAACTTGGCATAATATTGTCCACTTTGGCACACCAAGCCTCACGGCTTTAACACGTTGTGCTTGTTCAAGAAAGACACATGTTTCCTTCACTATCTTCCTCAAAATTTCACTGTACCACTAATTTTTTTTGGGGATTTATCTAACACTACCGTTCATTCATTCAATTTATTTCTCTTTCTACCTCAATCACTCCCTACTAAAACTTAACCCTTATCCAACAATTACTCTTACCCCTTTTTTATACTCGTTAATCCATCTATACTTTTACCAATACTTTAGTCACATTTCTCAAATCTCACTTCCTAATGATATACTTACAATTCTATGAATCAGTATAACTTCCCAACTGTCGAACTTCCCCATATTTTATAATAATTTCTCATAACTTGAACTTTCAAAATACTCCAAGGCCGATATTCATCCAACTACCTTTCTCCCATACTCATCGCTCAGGCATACACACAAACAAAACCACTATTCAAGACTTCATCTATTTTAAGTTTACAATTTCTATAATAACTTTTCCTTAGGCCAACACTACATAGTAATCATACAATCATCATTCAAAAGTACCTTAGCATACACAGTAAGAAAAGGAAATTATCATATGAAATGTTTATACATAATTAAATATAATTAATTAACTCAGTATCACTCATTCTAGTTTATACCCTAAAGAAAACATTCTTAACAACATCTCCAAGTCTCTTAACTCGTAACTCATTAAAAATTTATTAGCTGTCACATAAATCAAAGTAGGACTTTCAATTAATTAAAGCTCTTTAAAAGGCCTTTTCTCATCTTTCACTTTTCAACATTATCATCATACCACCAACCATATACTAAAGCTTCCACTCATATAAACAATACATCAATCAAAATACTTCGTCATATAAAAGTAATCACAC
Source organism: Bretschneidera sinensis (assembly GCA_023935145.1). NCBI lineage: Eukaryota > Viridiplantae > Streptophyta > Magnoliopsida > Brassicales > Akaniaceae > Bretschneidera > Bretschneidera sinensis. The sequence goes on from CM043701.1 coordinate 51,379,794, forward strand.
CCATAATTTTAATTAAAAGGCATCACCATGGAAATTCACAAACATCACAAAGTCACTCCAAACAACACCAAATTCACACAACATCCAAACACAAGTAGACTCGACTTTTGTCTCAAGACATTTTAGTCCCACCTAAACCATTATTGGTTATCATTCCTAAATGACATCCTCTCTAACTCTACACGACCGGCTTTCTATAACCACCCTATACATCATGCACCATGCAACTAAAGTCTATAGAACCTTAAACCTAAAGCTGTGATACCAAAAATGTAACAACCCATCCCGAGCAAGCCCTACATGGAATGACTCCATCACTTATCAGCACTGAGCACCTTGACTCATAACACAAACATACAAAACTTAAAAATGATACAAACATTCTTTTCAAAATATTACTAATCCATACATACACACATTGTCACATCTACAATTTTTTTCCCTTTTGTACAACATGGTCATCATCAAAATTTACATAAGACACAAATTTACATAAGAATATATTTAAACTCTAAGACACCAAAATAATGAGCATGTCGTGGATGAAGATCTTGCTAAACACTCATTCTTTCATCGATCACTTCACTGACTTCATCTGAGGCCTTTCGACAATTTTTGATGAAATGTTAATAAAATAAGGAGGGGATGAGCTTTCACATTACAAGAAGTTATCGTTTTGCAATTTAATTCTTTATTTCCTAACCCTGTCACATAATTCATATTATATATAGGTATAATATGGCTTTTATATAAGCTCCCAACTACGTTTCTCATTTATTTATCACAAAAGAACAATTATTACAATAAAACACAACTACTTTTAATAAATCATATAACACGTAGTCTTATCACACCGCACACATCATAAAGACAATCATTTATGAGTAAAATCCATGTCAACATTTTTCACATCATAACAATTGACATTCCATGCCCTTCACTGGGCAAATCACAACCAATGCTCTTCAATGGGAAAATCACATCACATGCTCTTCATGGGCCAATCACAACAAGTACCCCTCTATTGGTAATCAAATTAAGTGCCCCCATGGGCTAATCCCATCAATGTATTAATCATCAGTGAAATGAAAGACAATGCAATACAATGCGATGAAATGAATTATCATGTCTCAACTCATCTTATCTTAGGTCATTGCCTTTCACTATGCTAATATCATTATAATGGGGACATTTCCCCACGTACTGATATGTCAAGCATTAAATCATACATCCTCAAGTCCGCTACACCTTTTTCGGGCGGGGTCCTACCATTCCAATATTTTCTCAGTACACTTTCATCTCTTCTAGGTGGGCCTTACTAGCCTCACTTTTCACTCCCTCTTCATTCTACCTATCATTAAATAATTCATGTCAATTGAAATACATTCATAACACAATAATTTTTACAACTATACATCTATCAACCAATTTCATCAAAATAGTTCTTCACAAAGAATATATCAAAACATTTCTATGCATTTTCGTATACAACCATATATCTATATAAAATTATTTTATAATTATCCTTTGTATTTCCATAATCATTCATATATATATATATATATATATATATATATATATATATATATATATATATATTAACTTTCCATTTTTATTGTAAAATTTACTCTACTTTCTAAAAGTGAGGTGAAACTCACCTTTGATATGCCATTAATCAACCTTGGATTACTTCCTATCTTTTTTTTTTGTTTTCTTTTCAATTACATCTAACATATAAATATTAAAAGTTTACTCGCACAAGACTTATACAATTAATTAACGTCCAAACACATCATAGAATTCATACAAGTATACAAAAACTAGGGGTTAAGTCATACATTTTTATTTAAAACATTTACATAATTGTTCAAGTATGGTTTAAAACAAAAGAAAACTTTTCAGGATCTGAACTTTCAAAACTTTATTATGAAATCAAGCCCATAGTACCTTGGTAAAAGTCTAGGATTGAAATACTTTAACTAAAGTGATTCATTTTAGAACAACAGGGCTGAAAAACAGGCTTAGGGACTCAGATAGTTGACCGTCCTCTGATCAGAATGGCTATACAGTTGATTGTGCACTCAGGACAGTCAACTGTCTGGTCTGAAACCCAAAATTTTCAAAACCAAAAACCCTTTTTCTTCAAAATCTTTTCTTTATCTCTCATAGGACTTCCAAACCAAACAAAATACAAATTCCTATGGGGTTTTAAAATCCAAACTTTAGACTACCCATTAGAATAATTTGAACTAAAAATCCTCAAATCAACACACTTAGTACAAAACCCATCTTTCTTGAAGCAAACACTGTTCTCAAACCTTTTCTTAAGTAAATCTTAAAATTCAAATTTTCAAAAACTCAAATCTTTAGTTTAATAAACATGCTTGATAAATAGAAGTAAAGATTAACAAGATTTACCTTGATTTTTGCCAAAAAACCCCCCATCTTTTCTCTTCTCTTTCTCTCATTCTTTCTCTTCTTCTCTTTCTTTTTCTCTTCTCTTTCTCTCATTTCTCACAGCTTCTCTAGAAGGATCCAGCAAAAATTCTAGTATTTCTCTCCCTATCTCACCCTATTTATACACAAACTCTCCCTTAATTTCATAAACACCCCCCACTTTACCTTACTTTCACAAACTGCCCCCCTACACTTTAAACTTTTTAGAATTTTCCCCAAAACATGTTTTATTATTTGAATCTTGTTTTATTTACTTGTTTCTAAATCTTACCATATCCAAAATGAGTTTTTTTAGTTTAAATTCGAATAAGTATACCAAGTACGTGTCGAAGTGCATTTTTCAAGATTTAAAATATTTTAATTAAATTACCTATCTCTATATGCCTTTTAGGAGTTGTAGTTAGTATCAGAGTGGGTTGGAGTGAGAAATCTTGAGAATAAAGTGGAATTAGTTTTGTGTTAGGTGTTGTGTTAGTTGATGTTGATTGAAATGACCTTGTTATGCTTTGTGAATTTTCATTGGTAATGCTCTTAATAAGAATTATGAAAAAAGTACTTTGATATATATATATATATATATATATATATATATATATATATGAGAACGTTATGATGTGGTTTGGTTGTTTGGTAAAGATATTGAAGGGTGAAAAAATGAGTAAAGAATTTTCTTTAAATAGTATTTTTAACTTAGAAGATTTTTTGAACATGTGTGATCACTGGTAAATTATTGATGAATTATGGTATGAGATGATGGTACGAAGTTGAGATTGAAACGAGTAATCATAAATCTTACCAATATCGAATGATAAAGACTCAACAACTATTAGTAATGATACAAAAGAAAAAAAGGAAGAAGAAAGAAGAAATTTGAGAGGAATGTTGTTAACTTAAGAATCAATGAAGTTTGGAGTACACTTGCACGAGGTAGAGTTCAGAGAAATATTTATTAAAGAAGATAGTTAGAGAGAGTAGAAGATACTAAACGTTGTATATCTATAGTGAAGCTTAATGTAAAGCGAATGAGAGAATTTAATATAATCGAGGAAAGATGAGGAAGTGTTAAAGAGACGAAATTGGATTTTTTTTTTACTAAATATATATGAAGGAGAGTATCAAATCTTGATTACATTGAAAGTTGCCCATACAAAGAAAATGTATAGATTTCGTGTCGTGAATGCTAAGTGCTATATTTGAAGATTATTAATTATATTAAATTAGCAGAGATTATTGGACTTTGACATACACCTATAGGTAGACATAAGTTTTGGTAAAGTAAAATGTGGGAGTGGGGTGTTGAATGGTTTTCTAAAGATTTGTTTTCCTAAAACAAACTTGAAAGAGAAATGAGAAAAGAAAAGAAATTGAAGTATAGTTGAGACAAAAAGGTCTTTAAATGTTTACAAACTTGTTAAGAAATAGAGATGGAATAAAGAAATGAAGATAACTTGATTCGGTGAACTAAGTGATAAAAGTTTGAGTAGGAAATAAAGAATCTATGCTACCACCTAGTTGTTACAAAAAGAAATGAGGGAGTCAATTGAGTTTGAGAAAGATGAGGAAAAGTGATGGGTACTGTTGCTAGGATAAAAATGAGATTGATTAACTCGGTAAGGATAATGAATGTGATGACAAAACTGAAAGTTGATAGTATGTTAAATTAGATTTGAGAGTTACAAATTAATGTTTCCTTGAGGTGAAATTAAAGATTTTCTATATAATTTTAAATTTGACTTTAGTGAAGCTATCGTTAATGTTAGAGTTTGAATGATTTGAGATGATACATGTACAAGTGAATAGGAGGTTAAGGGTTGAGGAAATTGTTCGTTTGAGAAGTTGAAGTGAGAAATAATTAATGTAAAAATCATGATAGTAATAAATATGATGTGTAATGATACTCATTGAAATTTTTGGGGTGTAAAGTTATCTAAGGTATGCCTTTGAGAATTTTCTAAGTAAGAGAAATACTGATTTGGTGTGAAATATAGAGTATATAACTCAGAGAATGAGTGGAAGATTCGAACTAGGAAGTATGATAAGGAATGGAATGATTCTGGAAGAACTAGAAAAATGATAACCTTAAGATATAGAAAAGTTTTATGCAAGTAGAAATTAGTGAGAAGTTTAAGTGAAGACTAAAAACAAATTAAATAAATTATATTTGAAGACAACTATTAGTGAGAAAGTTGGAAAGAGACTTGTAGAATGGAGTTTGCTAGCTGTGAATGAGAATAATTGGTTTTTCAAATACACTACTGATGTTATAAAATGGATTAATATACACAATTTTTTTAAAGAGAGACTAATCAAAATTGGAGTTGTAGTGGCTAGTAAGGTGTCTAATTGTCACTATTAAATGGTGGATTATACAAATTTTATTGGTAAACATATCCTAGTTGGAGATAGATGAAATAGAGTTCAGATGGAAATAGAAAATGGGGAATCTGAGTTAGAACTAAGAGTTACATTGAGCAAAAAGGAATAAATTACTAAATGGATCAAATTGATTAAGGGATCCTAGAAAATGTTGCCAGTAAATGGGAAGTTGAGTTGTAAAGACTTATTGACTAATTTATTTTCGTACTTAAATTTAAAAACGGGGCAACTAATGAATTCAGGAGTTGATTGAAGAAATAAGCTGATCTGAGTTTGAAATTTCTAGATAATGAGAAAGGATTCTAAGTATTGTATCTAATTGGAAAAGAAGTCATTGAATGATAAGCGAAGCTGTATAGTCACCTTTATTGGAGAGGTGTCTTAGGAGAGATGTATTAATAAAAGTTGTACTGCAATTGAGACCTATGAAGCATGAAGTCGAGATAGAATTAAAAAAGATTTAGAGAGTGTAGGATGGTGAGAAATTTAGTTCTTGAAGTATAAGAAGAAATGAAGGATGTAGTAAGGGGTCAGTTGAGTCATATAATTGTTTAAAGATATGTAGTTTGAAGGGGGCTAGTTGGGTGAGTTGAAGAATTGAAGAAAGGAGAAGTAACAAAATATAAAAATGAGAAGTTGATGAAAGATAAACACTGTTTAATAAACAAATAGTCTTTATCTAAACAGGCTGAAATTTATTAAAATAATATGTTAGATCATTCCAATAATTAAATAGTTGGCTGGAAACAATATAGAAAAGAATTAAGTTATTGGCGATATAAAATTTAACTTTGTAGCCACAAAATTTTTAAGAAAATAAAGAAGTTAAGGAATGTAATTAAGAATATGAATCAGGTTTGAGAGAACATTAATCCTGGCAAATTGTGGATTCTGGACAAGAAAATTTTGAGGAAGAAATTTTTATTAGTAGGGGAGAATTGTAGAGCCCAGTTCTTCTTTTGAATATTTCCTACTTTTATATGTGTATGTATATGTATGTTGTTTGAGTAAATTATAATTTTCATGTCAGATATGTGTATGAATCATTATAAGAGGGGTAAAATAGACATAAGGTGAATAGGAGTATATGTATAAATTTAAGATTTTACTTGAAAAGAAATTATTTGTAGAAATAATGTGGGATATAGAAAAAATTTCAAAGAAAATACTTGTAAGAAATAAATTTGGGCCTAAATTAAAAATTCTATGAAAAATAAAGGGGAAGTTAGAAATTGTAATTAAAGGTTAAAGAGAACGTAAAAAAAGGTAAAAAAAAACCATTGTATTGGAGTCCTATATAAAGGCTAAAACACTCCAAGAAACCTCACTTTCAGCTGAACACTCTCAACTTCTCTAAAAAACATGGGCAAAACAGCTCATTTCTTCCATTTTTTTTTTATTTTTGCAAAATGTAAATTTTATGAACTTCAACTAGCTCACCCCCTCGCACCAGTACAGCACTTGCCCCCAAATTTTCTAACTGACCTACTGATTTCAAGAGGAAGTAGTAGAATTGAACCAAAGCTTTGCCCAGGGTAAATATGTTGTGCACATCTTGGGATGGTCAAAGATAAAGTCTCTTAGATACTGTTCTAGGCATTTATTAAGTACCTTAGTTTATCCATCTATTTATAGATGATAGGAAGAACTCATGCTAAGTGTAGTGCCACTGAAAGTGAAGAGGTGTCTCCAAAATTTACTAAAGATGATGGAATCTTTATCTAATACAATGGATCTATGAAACCCATGGTGTTTGATCACTATAGTGGTGAAAATTTGTACAATAGGGGCTGCAGTGAAGTTTGATTGAAGTGCACCAAAGTGTACAGCCTTGGTAAATTTGTTAATGACCACCATGATAGCTATGTGCCTTTTTGAGTTGGGGAGGCCTATGATAAATTCCATGGAAATATCTTCCCAAATCTGATTTGGAATTGGTAAAGGTTTTAACAAACCTGCAACCTTTGAAGAGGTTACTTGATATATTGACAAGTTAAATAACTTTTGATAAAGTCTTGCACCTTTTATCTCATATGGGGCCAAAAGAAATTTTTGGATAATCTAAGGTAGATTATGAGTATTCCAGAATGTCCTCCCAAGGGTGAGGAGTGGTTTTCCTAGAGAAATTTTTTTTTTTGAGCTCTGAGCTTGAACTCATTCTGATTTTTCCCTTGTAATACAGATTGCCATTATGAATGGAGTGGTCAGCGTAGGAATTTGGTGGTGGCAATGGCTTAATGCAAAGCTATTAGTTCAAGATCCTATGAGTTTTTTGTTTTTGATATAAACAATAATATCAAAGACTAGCTTTGAAAGTAGCAAAAGTTGTGCTGTAGAACCACTAGAACAAGAAATGCTAGAAGTTGGAGTATCTTCTAGAATTCTAGATAAAGCATCACTATTTCATTTTCTTTGCTAGATCTATACAAAATTTCATAGTCAAAGCCCAATAATTTACTTAGATAGTGTTACTATTCAGGTGTTTGGATAACCTGATTCATTATGCTCTTCAAGCTCCTATGATCAGTTATGATAATTAACTTTATGCCTAAGAGGTATTGCCTCCATTTCATTATAGCTTGTGTTATAGCATTAATCTCACTTACATAGATTGATGCAGAGCTCATTCTCTGACTCAAATTTTTGCTGAAGAAGGCTAAAGGGTGGCCCTCTTGAGTTAACACAACACCTATGCCAACACTGGATGCATCTGTCTCTACTTTAAAAACTTTAGTGAAGTCAGGGAATGCCAAGACTGGAACTTGTGTCATGGCAGTCTATAAGGCTTGGAAAGACTATTGAACAACTTTAGTCCACTAGAAAATATCTTTCTTTAAAAGATTAGTTAATGGTGCAACTATTATAGCATAATGATGGACAAATTTTTTATAGTATCCTGTTAAGCCTAAGAAACCCTTGAGTTGTTTCAGGTTTGTTGGGATTGGCCACTCCAACATAGCCTAAATCTTTTTTTGGTCAGGTTATACACCCACTGAAGAGACCATGTGTCCTAGGTGTTGGATGTTCTCTATACGAAACTCACATTTGGATCTCTTAGCATAGAGATGATTATCAACAAGGCATTGTAGTACTTATTTGAGGTGAATTTTGTGTGTTTCAAATGAAGGACTATATATTAGAATGTCATTAAAGAATACTGTGACAAACTATTTCAATAATGGTTTTAAAATTAGGTTCATGGTGGCTTGAAAGATGGAGTGCGCATTGGTGACGCCAAAAGGCATGATAAGAAACTCATGTTAGTGTGTTCTGAATGCTATATTGGGAATGTCTTCTTCATGTACTCTGATCTGATGGTAACTATACCTTAAATCTAGTTTAGAGAATATTCTTGCGCCATGAAGTTCATCCAATAACTCATTTATTGTAGGAATTGGAAACCTATCCTTGATTGTTGGAAATCACCTTGACAAGATGCTCAGGTGGTGATCTTCCAAACACCCAAGTCTTAAATGACTTGTAGAAAGAATTTCAGCAATCGAACACAAGAACAGAAAATCAAAGAAAGAAAGAAGACAAGTAATTTGTCGAGGTTCGGCAATGTGCCTACGTCCCCATGAGTTCCTCCGAACTCTCTGCACTATCTCAATGGTTCTTAAAAAGTTACAGCAATCTCCTTCAAGAATCCAAGTTCTTGAAGAACCAAGAAGAGAACGAGAAAGTGATAGACCTATTACAATGCTTTCTATCAATTCTCTACTAACCTCTCTTCTTTACAACCAGCCTCACTATAAGAGTCCCCCTTGTGTTTATGTCTCTCACACAATTCTCTCTTGTGTTTACAATGATCTCACAATGTCACAACCTGTGTGGTTCTCTCACACACCTTTTAAACCACTTGAAATGAGGCTAGGAAACCCTTTTTATAGCCTCTTAATTCTTGGACAATCTTGTGAATCATTCTTGACCCTTTGATCATGTTCTTCCTTTAATCTCAGCCCTTCATCACTCTCCAAGTGATGCTGTGCATTTTGGTGTGGTGCTATGTGCTGCAGCGTGACCTGATGCTGCAGCCTCCTGATGCTGTGCGCACACCTCCTGCCTGTGGGCAGAAACTTCCACAGTAGTGTGCTTGACCTTCCCATACTCAAAATTGAAGCACACATATGTGTGCAACCTTATAACTTGCTCAACTTTGATATCCCATAATTAGTTTGGACATTAACCAACTTTAGACCATGTTTGTATATGTTTGAAACTTAGGCAAATAACAACAATCTCTACCTTTGTCTAAGTGTTCAAAAAACCTGAACCATTGTGCAAAAAGCTTCGGGATCCAAACTCATCTGGAGTTATCAATTAACCAACTCTATTCCTAAGAAGTCCAAGGCAATGATTGGACCTTCTTAGAGGTAGAACCTTGGTGCCTAAATCTACAGGACTTTTCTCCGTGGTCTTCTTGTCAACATGAATGCATCGTTTCGTACCATTTTCCAGAATGTAATGATACCGAACATCCATATGCTCCGTCTCCTCATGGAACACCGGATACCTCCACAAGTGCCCCGCACTTTGGCTATCCAAAGATACCACCACCTGCTCTTTTAGGACCTCCCACTCGTCTAACAACCTTTTGCATCCCATAGCCTCCTTTATGGCTTTCGTAGCCGCTATGCATTCTGCCCTGGTTGTTATGAGTGCTACAACTGGCTACCACTGAGCCTCCATGTACCTCAGTAACCACTTCATCCCAAGACAACGCTCCTTTTTGGGATTACTCACACATTTGCTGAAAACATCCATTGCCCAAGAAACACTTGACCTGTTTCTCTTCCTTTCCCGGATGATTCTCCTCATCCCAAGGATCTTTTGTGTAAGGCTGAGATCCTTCCTCTTGAACTCCTCACTGAGTTGAGATGTAAACCTTTCCATCCTCTTGCTACTGTTCCAAACTAATAGCCTATCAATGACATAGGTGAGGATACTCACCATCTTCTCCACCTTGTGTCCAGGTGAGAAAGTTTCTGTGAAACCTATGTCTTCTCTTCTTGTGAACCCATTCGCCACCAGCTTAGCCTTGTTCCGGACTTCATCTCTTAGAGGGAACCCTTCTTTGATCTTGTAAGTGCACTTACATTCCACAACTTTCTGATTTCCTGGAATTTTCACCAATTCCCAGAAGTTGTTCTTCCTCAAAGAATCCATTTCTTCCTCCATAGCTAGCTGCCACTTTGACGAATCCTTACACTCCGTGGCATCCGTGTAAGTTTTTGGTTTAGCTATCCCTCATTCTTTCCAAGGAGCTGCTGCATCCACAGTATTCGCAAACCCACATCTTGAAGGTGGTCCGACCAGCCTTCTTTCCCGGTCTTTTATGAGCTGAAAGTCCTTTTGACTTGCTGCAGCATCCTCCTCTTGTTTAGTTTCTTCTTGAGTTTCTTGAGCTTGGCAATCATCCAAGGGCTCTACCTGGTCCAAACCCTCTTGCCTCCTTTGCTCTACCTGAACAGAATCTCCCTTGATGCTATGCTCAACAATTTCTGAATTGGTTTGCTCACTAGCCCCTGCAGGGTTAGTTTTCTCCAAGTAGGGAAATAATAATTCATTAAAGATAACATCCCTACTTACAATCAGTTTCATGCCATTCTTTTCTAAGGACCACAACCTATATCCCTTAACCCCATCACCATATCCTAGAAATACACATTTTCTAAACCTAGGGCCAAGTTTATCCTCCTTTTGATGTGCATATGCTGCACACCCAAAAGTCCTAAGGTTGTTTAATTCAGGGGGTTTTCCACTCCACAACTCTTCGGGAGTCTTATGGTATACAATCCTAGAGGGTGATCTATTAATCAAATATGCAGCTGTAGCTACAGCTTCTCCCCAAAAATATTTTGGTAACCCGGATCCATCTAACATGCACCTAACCTTTTCCATAAGGGTCTTATTCATCAACTCAGCAACTCCATATTGCTGAGGAGTTTCCACAGCCGTCCTATGTCTTAGAATGTCATTTAACCTACAGAATTGATCAAGTTCTTGGTTAAAAATTTCTAAGCCATTATCGGTTCTTATCCCCTTAACTACTTTACCCATTTGAGTCTCAACCAGCCCTTTCCACACCACTAATTTATTCAAGGCATCTAATTTATTCTTAACCAAATAAACCCATACTTTTCTTGAATAATCATCAATTAAAGACAGAAAGTAAATGTTACCTCCCTGTGTTGGTGTCCTTGCTGGTCCCCAAAGGTCCGCATGAATGTAGTCAAGAATGCCCTTAGACTTGTGCACTCCGGTGTTGAAGCTGACCCGATGTTGCTGCCCAACAGCTCTTACAGAAATCCAGTTCTTCTACTTTGTCACCACCAAGTAGACCTTCCTTGCTAAGCACTTACAGGCCCTTTTCGCTCATGTGTCCCAAGCGAGTGTGCCAAAGGGCTGCTTTGTCCAGCTCAGCCATCAAGCTTGCTGCTTGATCATTGGTTTCTGTTTCTCCGATCATCTCATTGAGTCCATCGTTTCTTGCTGCCTTGATCACTACCAAAGATCCCTTGGCCACCTTGATCTTTCCTCCCTCTATCTTGCATGTATAGCCTATGGAATCCAGCTGCCCCAATGAGATCAAGTTCCTCTTCAAATCTGGAACATACCTCATATTTTCCAGCAGCCTTGTGACTCCATCAAACATCCTCAATTGGATATCTCCAATCCCTCTCACTTGGCAAGAATTATCATTCCCCAAGAAGACCCTTCCATCATTGATCTTCTTGAAATACTTGAACCATTCTTTATGAGGGCACATATGATGAGTGCACCCGGTATCCAAGATCCATTTCCCGCTGCCTTCTTGCCCCTTGCTCACATCCGAGCACACAACAAGAACATCACCATCTTGCTGTTCTGTTTTTGGAACCGAAGCCTCTCCATTCTTGGTATGGCTTCCTCCTCTATCCCTTGTCATCTTCTTGCAATCTTTCTTGATATGACCCTCCTTATGGCAGTAGTAGCAGCTCTTTCCTCCAAATCTCAGTTTGGAATGCATTCTCCAATGGCTTTCTCCTCTACCTCTGTCCCGGTAGTAGCCATGCATGCTGTTGTGCACTCTCCAATGGCTCTCTCCTCTACCTTTGTCCCGGTAGTAGCCATACATGCTGCAGTGCACTCTCCCATGGCTCTCTCCTCTACCTTTGTCCTGGTAGTAGCCATGGTTGCTGCCATACCAAGTTGCTGGCCTTCTTTTAAAGAACAGCCCTTTACCACTTGATGCACTCCTTATCTTGGCATCAAGATCATCTTGCAACTCTTTCTTAGGATCAAATTTAAAAGCAAAGATTCGTTTATGAAGATACCTCTTATTAGGGAGAGTCTTGGCAAGAAACAACTCATCTAGTTTTTTCCATATTGCCGCTAGATCTTCCGAGTCTCCGCACTCTCTTGTGACATTATCCGACATGTGCAAGAAAATGGTGCTGTAGGCCATCTTCTTCATCTCGGTCCGCTGGTCCTCCGTGGCACTAGCTGGAAAAGTATCATCTTCTCCAATAGCCAAGTCCACTTTTTGCTGGATGAGAACTGCCTTGATCTTCCACTTCCATAGGGAAAAGTCCCCCTTTCCATCAAACTTCTCCACACAGAAATTTGCAGGCATCTTTGCGGATAAGATCCCAGATTTGTGCACTAATCACAACTGCTTTCTTCAACCTCAAGAACACAAATCGAAGATGGATCTTAACCGTTCTTGAATCACTCTCAAGAACACGACCAGATCTTGATCTTTACACCGTTCTTGAATCACCCTCAAGAACACGATCAAATATTGATCTTAACACCATTCTTGATTTACCTCAAGAACACGATCAGATATAGATCTTAACTCCATTCTTGAATCACCCAAGAAATTGATCTTTGATTCTTGGAGTCTTGGCTCCATATCTTCTACTTCTTGTTCCGATAACCAGCTACTGTGCTCTGATACCACTATTGGAAATCACCTTGACAAGATGCCCAGGTGGTGATCTTCCAAACACCCAAGTCTTGAATGACTTGTAGAAAGAATTTCAGCAATCGAACACAAGAACAGAAAATCAAAGAAAGAAAGAAGACAAGTAATTTGTTGTCGAGGTTCGGCAATGTGCCTACGTCCCCGTGAGTTCCTCCAAACTCTCTGCACTATCTCAATGGTTCTTACAAAGTTACAGCAATCCCCTTCAAGAATCCAAGTTCTTGAAGAACCAAGAAGAGAACGAGAAAGTGATAGACCTATTACAATGCTTTCTATCAATTCTCTACTAACCTCTCTTCTTTACAACCAGCCTCACTACAAGAGTCCCTCTTGTGTTTATGTCTCTCACACAATTCTCTCTTGTGTTTACAATGATCTCACAATGTCACAACCTGTGTGGTTCCCTCACACACATTTTTCACCACTTGAAATGAGGCTAAGAAACCCTTTTTATAGCCTCTTAATTCTTGGACAATCTTGTGAATCATTCTTGACCCTTTGATCATGTTCTTCCTTTAATCTCAGCTCATCATCACTCTCCAAGTGATGCTGTGCATTTTGGTGTGGTGCTGTGTGCTGCGGCGTGACCTGACGCTGCAGCCTCCTGATGCTGTGCGCACACCTCCGGCCTGTGGGCAGAAACTTCCACAGCAGTGTGCTTGACCTTCCCATGCTCAAAATTGAAGCACACACATGTGTGCAACCTTATAACTTGCTCAACTTTTATATCCCACAATTAGTTTGGACATTAACCAACTTTAGACCATGTTTGGATATGTTTGAAACTTAGGCAAATAACAACATTGATTGTCACTGCATTCAAAGCCTTGTAATCAATACGGAACCTCCAGGAACTATCTTTCTTCTTAACTAACAATACAAGAGATGACAAAGGGGTTTGGCTGTCCCTAATGATTCCAGTTGCTAACATTTCCTGAACTAGTCTTTCAATCTCACTCTTTTAGAACTAAGGAACATTAATAGGTTCAACACTAGGCAGCAAGTGGATATGATGATTGAATGGTCTGAAAGGAGGTAAGTGGGTTAGTTCTTTAAAGACAAGTTGGAAATCTTGTAAGATTTCTCCCACTTCTGTTTCCATGTTGGTCATGCTCAGATCTTGCTATATTTCTTCTATCTTCATATGATAATAAGACATAATTGTCTAATAGGAAGCCATCTTCTTAAGCTAGTGAGGGAACAATGGAGAAGGGTTAAGGCAGGATTCACCTTGGAGATGGATCTAATGGCTTTACAAAGTGAAATCCATTATCAAATCTTTGTAGTTGGTAAGGATTGGCCCAAATCTTTCCAACAATTGTATCCTTAGTACAATGTCTGCCCCTTGTATTGGTAAGACAAATAAGTCTATAACAAATTGATGTTGTTATAGAGTAAGTGGCACATAAGAGCATATCTTATCACAGCAAATGTAGTCTTCATTAGCCACAAATACCTTAAACATTTTTTAGGGTGACATAGGAATGCCTAACCTTGTAACTATCTCATCTTGTATAAAATTGTGAGTGCTACCACTATCAATCAAGACTTGTAAGTTAGAATTACCATGTGTGCCAGTAATCCTAAATGTTTTAAGACTCATTTGAACAACTAAGGTATTCATACTGATTTCAGATAAATGACTATAATCTTCTTCTTCTAAGTGTTATGCAACCAAAGAATCTTGACATAAAACAGTTCCTACATCATCTTCATGATCTCCTATTAGTATCAAGAACTTGCTTTTGCACTTATGGCCATGAAAATATTTCTCATCACAGTTGTAGCAATGGTCTTTTTCTTTTCTTGCATTGAACTCAACTGGACTCAACTTTCTTATAGTTATAGGTTATTTTTGAGTGTTTGGGGTTGGTTTAATGGTGGTAGGTTTAGTGAGTTGTGTTTGTAAAGTGAATTGCTTAGCTGGAAAGAAAGAAGGGTTCTTGAAGTTACCTTGGTAGTAGCTTGAAGTTATAGGGGTTGTCCATTGTGATCTTAGGTATTGTCTAAGGTTATTCTACTTCTCTTCTTGTAATCTTGTAGCAGCTATAGCTTGTCCTATGGAGGATGGTTAAAGTAGCAATAATTCTCTCTTCAATTAAGGTTGAGGCCTAAAATGAAAAGGCTAATCAAGAAAGATTTAGGTAAGCCATGAACCTTGGTGGCCAATGTCTCAAACTAAGTTTGATACTCAGAAACATAATGCATTTGTTAAAGCTTGGCTAGTGCTCCACTAGGATCTTCATATATGGAATGTCCAAACCTAAGTAACAATGCTTCCAAAAACGAAGGCCAAGATTGTATTAAGCCACCTTTATCCATCTACCAAACAAGGGTTGGTCCCTTCATGTGAAATAAAGAGATTGTGATTCTTTGGTCCAAGAGAGTATGGTGATAGTCAAAAAATTGTTCATCCTTGAATTACCATCCCTAAACAACTGAACCATCAAACCTTATAAATTCTAATCTGAAAGAACAAAAAGGTGTAGAGGGAAAAGAATTCTCTTGGAACTGAGTATGGTGGTCTTCTTCTTGTACTATTTAAACTGGTGGAGAATTTTGGTTTTTGTTCTCCCAATAAGTTATTAGTGTCTTCAAATTCTGATTCAACTCTTGAAATTGGTGATTTGTGGACTTCTTAAACTTAGAAAAATCCTGGTATTTGTGTAGAGTCTTGAAGTTATCCTTCATCTTATCTTGCATATTCTGGAGGTCACCAACACATTTTTTATATAGATTCCTGACATGCTCATCTAGCCTGTTGATTCATGTACCTTCTGCAAGTGTAAGTAAGGATAAAGGAAGATCAAGAATGGAAAGGAAAATATTGTATTTGGATGTGTTAAAAAAAAAGTTTACAATGAAAGCACCAGTGTTAGGAACTATTTTATTGAAAAAAGAAATGATGTCACTTTTTGGAGAAATAACAAAACTCCAAAGAATTCTCTTTGGTTTTCTCTTCTCCTCTTTATACTTTTTTCATTACGGTATTTTTTTTCATTACAGTATTTACATGTCTTCTATTACAAAGAAACAAAAAAAAAAAAATAGAAAGAGTCAAATACAACTGGCACAACTCTAACAGATTCTAACTAACTAACTACCTTATAACTAGCTAGTAATTGTTTTGACATTCTCTAACTGTGTTCCTCTCTTGACTTAAGCCTATTATGACTTCAATTCCAATCTAGTTGTCTTCTGATCCTACTGCTTCTTCTTAGTCTCGAACTAGAATGCACACTCTGATCAGTGTGCACATTCTGACCAGTGTGCTTACTGCTAGTGTGCACATCAGTGCTCCTGTGCATATTGTCTACTAGAGCAGTGTGCACATATGTGCTCCTATGCACACTATCAACTAGAGTAGTGTGCACATTTGTGCTCCTATGTACACTATCTTTTTGTGTTGAATGCTCAGTGTGCACTCCTTGGTCTTGAGCTGTAACACTCTTTCATGGAGATCTTGGTGTGCTAAAACTCCTAATACTTCCTACTACCATATTGGTGATAGGTGACTTGCCTAAATGAAAAGAATTTGTAAACATAAAAGCAACCCAAGAGGTGGGTGAATTGAGTTTTAAAACTTTTTGCACACAACAAATAAGTTCATACACTTATTAAATAAACAAAGAGCAACAAGAAATGAAATGCTAGAAATTACATGAGCAAGGGATAAGAAAGTGCAAACTCGGTTTATAGTGGTTCAGAAATATTAAAAAATTTCAGACCCTACATCCACTCACTTTAAGGAGTCTCCTTGAAAGTTTCTCTTAATTAATCAAGGAACTTCAAGGGTGTTGCTCAAACCTTTACAAAGATCTCCTCCAAATAAGTTTACACCCAAGTGTTTAATACCTAAACACTTGCAAGAGTTACACTAACTCTTCCCTTTACAAATATTGGTTGTGAGAAGATTTTTGGTACAAAAGAGAGTGCAATTAATGCTTACAACATAAAGGAATTAACTCTTACAAGATCAAAGCTTAAAGATGGCTCAAGAAAGCATTTATGAAAGTTTTGATGGATAATAAATGAAAATTTTGAGAAATTGAATGCTCTTGCTTATTTTAAATGCCTATTTATGATGGGTATTTATAGTTCTAACTCAATATGGCTATTAAACAAAAGGAATGGTAGTTTGGTGCATTAAATACCTTGTCCGGCGCCTCAATTTTTGAAAAATAGACATTATTCACGATAGGACAGTCGACTCTGAAAAGAGGACAGTTGACTGTCTTTTGGGAAAAGAAAGTTTTGATTGGGACGAGAGAAAGCAATAGACTGTCTTGATAGGCAGACAACTATGGAAGGCAACTGCTCTTTTCATAGTTGATTGTCCATCAACATAGTCGAATGTCCATTTGTAAAATCTAATGGACCTAATGCCATGAGTTAGGCAGTAGACTGTCCAAAGAACACAGTCGATTGTACCCTTAAAAAGTTAGAAAATTTTCCTTTTTTAGAGAGATTTAAGGTTTTAAATGATAGAAATATTTTCTCAAAATAATTTTAGAGCCAAAATGAAGCTAGTATCCTAGGTTGTTTCCATACTCTCATCTTCTTGAGCACCCTCAGGCTTCCTTCTTCATACCTTGGACCTAGAATCATAAATAGCATTTATGTTCCTCTCCTAAGTACCATCCTCATGCAAAACAAGTTTCATCCTATTTAGGGTGGACTTATTGAAGATATCACTGGTACGCAACTCTATACTCTCTACCCCATCAAAAGATATACCATAATACTTTAGAATTTGAGTTATTAATATCTCATAAGGAAGACCACTAGTCTATTTTCACTGAACCTTCAATCATTTTTGCCATAAGAAAACTATACAAATAATACTTAAACCCATTCATTATAGTCCGTAGAATATAGACATCTATCTGGCTCATATAAGTGCGGCTACTCTTCCTAGGAGATATGCAATACCTAATTATCAAATGAATCACTCGACTCTCAATGGTCAGATTATTTGAATCCTTAAAAATGACACCTCTAAAGATATAATTGGGATCAAATCTCAGCATCCTAAGAGTATCTTGTTTATCAAAATCATCGGGCCAGTTAAACGTATCATACCACTCATGTCCTCCCTTAGGAATTTTCAGAATAACAAACAGTACATCAACATTTACTGAAATTTGTTTCCCTTTAACAAAAGTTTTAAACAATAAACCGGTTGGTGTATCCTTAACCAAATTAGCATAAAATAACCTAATCAACTCAGGATATACTAACTCTTTCAAAGTAAAAATGGGAGACCTACCAATAGAACTCAAGTAATTCTCAATGTCTATATTATAGTATTGCAAATTATGAAAATCTACTAAATGACTCATATTAATTTCTATTGAGCAAATGTAGTCATCATACCTATTTTTGGCGTTAGTAGAGTTGAAGATCTTGGGGTCTACTGTCACCTTTTGCCTTTTGATTGAACCGGACCCATCACTACCCTTCTTAAAGATTAAAGGAACAGATTTGCGCATTTTAGTGAGAACTAGGAAGTGAGTATAGTAGAAAAGTGGTAAGGAGGAGTTCTTATGGGTGTTTTAGTGGAAGATTTGGAGAAATTTAGTGGAAAATGAAGGATTGAGAGGATAAAAAAAAGTGAGGGGACGACTAGGATTTGAGAAATTGGGGAAAATGAGGAAGAAAATGAAGTGCTGATATTTATACCCGTTATTTAGCAGTCGGCTGTCTAATTTAAATGCCTTATGCAAGGATCAGGGGTATTTCATAGTCGATTGTGATTTTTGACAGTCAACTCGAAAACCTTTTTATCCCTTTGGCAATCGACTGTTAAATATACACAGTCGACTGTGAAACGTCTCGAATTTGAAATTTTGAGAGAGATTTGCAAGTTTTGATTTCCTTGTGCTATATTTGAGTGAGAACACATTAAATTTAGATTTAATCCTCATTAGCTCAACAGAAAGCTTGCAAGTGATGAACATAAATGCAATCACACAAAATTTCTCATTCATAATTCCTTTCTTATAATACAAAATCTATCTTCATTCAAAGGTTTAGTAAATATATTAGCTAATTGCTTTTCTATATTAATGAATTTAAGCTTGATATCACCTTTTTTAGAATGATGCTGAATTTCAATGTGTTTTGTCCTTGAATACCGAATTGGACTTTTAGTTAGATTGATGGCACCGGTGTTACCACATAAAATGGGAACATTTTCAAAATGCAAACCAAAGTCCTCTAGTTTTTTTCTTGTCCATAAAACTTGCGCACAACAACTACTGGCTACATATTCTGGTTCGACTGTTGAAAGTGCGATTGAATTTTTTTCTTTAAAAATCAAGAAGTTAATATACAACCGAGAAATTGGCATGTTTCACTGGTACTCTTTCTATCTAACTTACAACCAATAAAATCAACATCCAAGTACCCGATTCTTTATAGCACCGTAATCCTAACTTTTGAGTTCCTATCAAGTATCTTAAATTTTTTTAACAACCATTAAATGAGATTATGTTGGATTAGATTGAAATCTAGCACACATGCATACACTAGACATAATATAGGGTCTACTTGCATTCAAATAAAGTAAAGCCCCTATCATGCTTCTATATTTCTTAATGTCAACACTTTTACCTCATTTATCCAAGTCAAGCATTGTTGAAGTGCTTATAGGAATCCCAATTAACTTTGCATTCTCCATCCTAAACCTCTTTAGTAAGTCTTTGGTGTACTTGGATTGGTTGATGAAGATGTCTTCCTTTGTTTGTTTGATTAGAATACCAAGGAAATAGTTAAGCTCTCCCATCATGCTCATATCAAACTTACCTTGCATGCACTTAGAAAAATCATGACATATGTGTTCATTAGTTGCACTAAATATAATATCATTAACATATATTTGTACCATGAGAATATCATGTTTACGAGTTTTTGTAAAGAGAGTAGTATCTATTTTTCCTCTTGAAAAATCATTATCTGGTAAAAACTTACTTAGCATTTCATACCATGCTCTAGGAGCTTGTTTCAATCTATAAAGAGCTTTAGAAAGGTTAAAGACATAATTTGGAAAGATAGGATCTTCAAAACCAAGAGGTTGTTCAACATAAACCTCTTTTTCAACCAAACCATTTAAAAATAAACTTTTTACATCCATTTGAAATAATTTGAAATTCTTAAAATATGCAAATGTAAGAAACATGCAAATCGCTTCTAATCTAGCTATTGGAGAAAAAATTTCATCAAAATCAATTCTTTATTCTTGATTATTTCTTTTAGATACAAGTCTAGCCTTATTTCTAGTTATTACACCATTTTCATCCATTTTATTTCTAAAAACTTATTTAGTTCCAATTATCGAATGAGGTATAGGAACTAAAGTCCAAAATTTTTTTTCTTTCAAATTGATTTAATTTTTCTTGCATAGCCATTATCCAATTTTCATCATGTTCGACTTCATCATAAATCTTAGGATCTATTTGAGACAAGAAAGCAACATAATTGCATACATTTATAATAGAGGATTGAGTTCTTATCCCTTGTGAAGAATCACCAATCACTTAATCGATTGAGTGATAATTCACATACCTCCAATCTTTAGGAAGATCGTCTTCTTATTGCCTTATTGAGGGTTGATCAAGTCTAAGTACATCTTTCCCTTGATTCATTTGAGGTTGATTCTCCTTGGGGTCAATAATGGGAATAGTGGCATTCACTATTGGCATTAAATCTACCTTATTATCAAGAGAAACTCTTCTTCTAAAAATAGGATTAGTTTCATCAAATGCAGCATGAACATATTCTTAATCCACTAGAGTTATTTTGTTAAAGACTCTATAAGCTTTACTAGAGGTTGAATGGCCCAAGAAAATCCCTCCATCGATCTTAAAATTAAATTTACCTAAAATAACTCTATTGTTATTCAAGATAAAGCATTTGCAACCAAATGCATGAAAGTATGAGATATTAGGCTTTCTACGAACCAATAGCAGTGAAGTAATTCTCAATGTCCATATTATAATATTACAAATTATGAAAATCTACCAAACGACGCATAATAATTTCTTTTGAGCAAGTGTGGTCATCATACCCGTTTTTGGCGTCAGTAGAGTTTAAGATCTTGAGGTCTACTATCACCTTTTGCCTTTTGCTTGAACCAGACCCATCACTACCCTTCTTGAAGGTTAAAGGAACGGATTTCTGCATTTTAGTCAGAACTAGGAAGTGAGTATAGTAGAAAAGTGGTGAGGAAGAGTTCTTTTGGGTGTTTTAGGGGAAGATTTGAAGGAATTTGGTGTAGAATGAAGGATTGAAAGGAGACAGAAAGTGAGAGGACGACTTGTAAGGATCCATCCTGGGTTGGCCACCCTTGAGACGGTGTCGTCACTTTTTGAAATCCCAGCACGACACATATATGCAACAATATAAAAACAACAACCGAATGATTTACATTCATAAATCCGCAACCCTCAACAGGGGAGTTACATCATTTAGATCTCAACTGAACAGTATATACAACATATTATGCATGAATATTTACAAATATTTTTTTTTCTTTCTTATTAGTCTAAGAATGTGGACCACGTGGCTTACAAAAAATGATTTAGTCTGAATCTCCACTCACAATTTTATATGTCCTGCCCACTACCTAAAATCATTGTACAATGAGGAGTGAGCTTCACAAGCTCAGTGAATTAAACTTACTAGAAGTATTCAATTTGTATAATTAGTCTTCCAATATTCATCTATCTATATCTCATATATTTTGATAATAACATTCTATTATCACTACTCATATCAAATCTCCATCCTTTATAAATCTATTATTCTCATATAATTAATCATCATCTTGAGACTATCAATTCTATCTCATAATTACCTCATTATGAAGTTCACAGCATATAATCAATCACCCAGATAATTCTCATCATTTCATATTTCAATATTTTTTCTCAGCATAATTGTCTCTTTGTGAGACTCATCATCTATCAATAAATTTACAATCATGAATAGCACTTTAACATCTCAATAATAAAATCAATATTTAAAACAGATGCAAAGCATAAATTATTAACTAGGATCGTCTTCCCACATGTCGACATGTTTTAGTTTAGACTAGCTGCCTTCCCGGTTCTTTTATTTTATTTAGACCGGCTACCATTCTGGTTCTTTTATTTCTAGCATATATCGGCTGCCATGGTTTTCATTTAGACTGGTTGCCCTCCCAGCTCTTTTATTTTCGTTTAGACCGGCTGTCTTCCTGGTTCTTTTATTTCATGCATATGCATATGAATAATGATATGAAATATGCATATGAACAATAATATAGAAACAAGCATATATTCAAACATTCAAATTAGCTATCCTGATTATTCTCAAATTATTATTTGAAAAATTCCACTAAATTCCTCTCCTCATAAACCATATCAAATCGTCAAGAATTTCACTTATCACCTTTATTTTTAAATCGACAAATTATTCCAATAATATTATTTCTCATAAAATAATTCTCTACACATCTATTATTTTTATCATACCTATCAACCAACTTTCATCTATTACCAAATCATAAGTTAATAATTTATTCAAATATTATCACTATATATTTCATATTTATCTTGATTACTTAAAATAAATCTAACTCACAACGTAGCATTAGAGCTACCCGTGGATCATGTCCTTGCCTTTCTTGCTCCTTTCAGCAATTCCCCCTGATTATTGATCGTCAACTTCTGACATAATATTTATATTAAAATTTCTAATTTATTCATCAATTTTTCCATAATTCACACCCTTTGAAAATTCCATATTGAATTCCGGAAATTTCATATATGCTAAATTTCAAAAATAAAATTCACATTATTACCTTTTGTTTTTTTGAGAGCTTTTCGTGACTCTCTATAAAAATTCTCTCGTAAACTCCTTCAAAATTTTACTCTTTCAACCTTTCTTTCGGTCCCCAAGTGTTTAGAGAAATAGAGTAGTTTGAATTGTAGAAGGAAGAAAACCAAGAAGAATTTGGTAAGTAATAAATAAAATAAAGTAAAAGTGTATATATATAAATTTGCCACCGTTTGCTTAATGTTGTGCTACTAAACATGCAGCTTATTTACCTTCCTTTGGAATCACCTAGACTCCAGGTGTTGCCATGTTATTTTTTTCTTTTTTTCTTTTTCTTTTCTTTTTCCTTCTCCACGCTGGAGCCTTCCATTTCTTTTTACCTTTTTCTTTTTCTTTTTTTTTCAAAAGAATTATTTTATTCAAATAATAAACCTCTCACGTATATATTATTTTATTTTAATTTCATATCATATTTATCAAATTACTTCTTTACCCATACTTTAAGAACATGGGTATTACAATTCTACACACTTATAAAAATTTCGTCCCTGGAATTTCCTTACCTAACTCAAGAAGAAATTGTGAATAATATTTCTTCATAGTTGCCTCATGCTCTCACATAATCTCTTCAATATATTTATTCCATCACGGAACTTGAATTAATGAAATTAGTTTATTACACAAGACTTGTTCTTTTCTGTCTAGAATTTTGACTGGTACTTGTATAAAGGTCAAATCTTTTTGAATTTCTACAACTTGGCTCGAAATATTATGAGATTCATCATGTAAACACTTTCTCAAAAGTGAAACTTGAAACACATTATGTAACTGCTTCAACTTTGGAGGCAAATCTAGGCTATTCACAACTAGCCTAACTTTCTCAATAACCTCATAGGGTCCCACTTACCTCAGACTCAACTTTCTTTTCTTTTTGACCCTCAACACACCTTTTCATAGAGATGTTTTCAAATACACCCAATCACCTACTTGAAACTCAAGAGGTCTTCTTCTATTATCAGCATAGCTATTCGGTCTACTCTGTGCTGCTTTAAGGTTCTCTCTATCCAGTTTGATCATCTTAGTTGTTAACTTAATAATTTAGGACCAAATATATTTCTCTCTCCCACTTCTTCCCAACATACTGGAGTTCTGCACCTTCTACCCATCTGCTGAGGATGAAAAGCTATATTAAATTGTAACTGTGTACCCGTGGCTTTTTGAAAGCCTCTCCAAAACCAAGATGTAATTCTAGCATCTCTATTTGACACTATGCTCAATAGTATTCCATACAACCTCAAAATCTTAGCTATATACAGTTCAACTAACTTTTTAGGATACTAATTAGTTTTAATTGGAAGAAATTGAGATGACTTAGAAAGTCTATCTACTATCACTTACACTGTATCGTGATCTCTCTGGGTATGGAAAAATTCAGAAACAAAATCCATACTCACATTTTTCTATGGTCATTCTAGGACAGGAAGAGACTGTAGTAAGCCTGCTGAATGTCTATTCTTAGACTTCACTTACAGAAAAACCAAACATCTAGAAATGTATTCAGCAACATCCCTCTTCAATCCTGACCACTAGAAATTTTGTCTCAATCCTCTATACATCTTATTGTTACTCCGTTGCGTCAAATCCACATCATCATGTCTCTCTTTCTCAACTTCGCATCATTGGGAACACAAATTCTATGTTCAAAGGCCAAAATACCATCATTTCTAATTTTTGAACTCATATTACTTTTTATTAAGCACTTCTTGCTTAATCTTTTCTATCTCTTCATTTCTACCTTGCATCTCTAACAAGCATTCTACTGTGGATGACTATACAACTATGTTTGCTAACAATGATTCTTTATCATTGTTATTCAACTTCATTCTTATTTCTCTTAAATCTATCATCAATTTCACATCATGACTCTCAATAGCAGTTAATCTTCTTGTATATTTTCTACTCAGTACATCTGTTACCACATTCGCCTTTCCTAGATGATAGTGAATTTATACAATCATAGTCACTAATCAACTCCATCCACCGTCTATGTTCAAATTCAACTCAAAGTAGGCAGGTAAGTATGTCAAACTCTTATGATCAACAAGTATCTTACAAGTGGCTCCATACATATGATGTTTCCAAATCTTTAAAACAAAGACTATAGTAGCTAAATCTAAGTCAAAGGTAGGGTAATTTCTCTCATTATTCCTCAATTGCCTAGAAGCATATGCCATTATCTTCCCAGTTGCATCAACACACATCCCAACTCTTGATGGGATGCATTACTATACACCACAAATCTTTCATCACCAGAAGGAAGCACCAATACTGGAACTGTAGTTAATTTCTCCTTTAGTAATTGGAAACTTTTCTCACACTCCCCAGACCATACAAATCTCACATCTTTCCTAGTCAATCTAGTCAATAGTACTGCAATAATAGAAAAATTATGGATAAATCATCTATAATAACCTACCAACCCCAAGAAGCTTCTGATATCAGTTACATTAGTTTGTATTTCTCAACTCAACACTACCTCTACCTTCTGTGGATCAATTGTTATACCATCTCCAGATACTACATGCCCTAAGACATTTATTTCGTTTAGTCAAAAATCACATTTAGGGAATTATAGAATAAAATCTCTCTCTCCTCAAAATCTCCAACACAATTTCTAAATATTTTACACGCTCTTCCTCAATCTTAGAATATACCAAGGTGTTATCAATGAACACAACCAAAACTTATCAATAAATGGTTTAAATATTTTATTCATCAAGTCCATGAATGTTTCTAGAACATTAGTCAACCCAAATGGCATCACCAGAAACTTAGGACCAAAACGTGTCCTAAAAGTAGTCTTAGACATGTCTCATTCTTTTATTCTCAAATGGGTGATAACCTGATCTCAGGTTTATCTTAGAAAATACCCTTACTCCCTGTAACTTCTCAAATAAATCATCTATCCTGGGTAAAGAATATTTGTTCTTAATGGTTATCTTATTCAACTATCTATAGTCTATACACAATCTCATCATTCCATCTTTTTTCTTCACAAACAACATAGGGCTCCCCAAGGCGACACACTAAATCGAATAAATTGTTTATCTAACAACTCTTGAACTTTCAACTCTCTTAACTTAGTGGGTGTCACTCTGTAGGATGATATATATGATAAACTTGGTATCACATCAATAGATAATTTAATCTCCCTACTAGGAGACAACTAGACAACTCATCAAGAATACATTAGAATAATCTTTCACCACTAAGATTTATTCTAACTTCCTATTTCATTTTTTAGAATCCATTATGTATTCCAAATACTCCTAATATTCTTCAATCATCTTTTAGTAGTCAAAGCAAAATAAGATAGTTCGAGAGTATCTTATGCTCTCCCTGAAAGTTAAACTCCTCACGTCCATATCTTGAACACTATGTTCTTTCTGGAACAATCAACCCAGGCGTAATATGTCGACAACTAATTCATTCCCAAAATCAAATGAAAATCTATCATATTTAAAGGTAATAAATCAACTTCAAATTCTTTATCACTGATACAAATCACATAACCCTTGTAAACATTTATGATTATCACTCTATCTCTAGTGGAAACATCGTAATACTATTATGCATCAAAGAACAAATACATGCATAAAAAAACTTCATAAATACATTAGATGCAAAAGAATGGGTTGCACCAAGATTAACCAACATTGATATATCCACCTATTCTACATACAAGGCACCTCAAATTAGGACAATTCTAGGATAAATATCTTATCGGATTACATCTAAAACAAGTTCTAGTACTTTTATCATGTTATCACATCCTCTAGGTAGTACAGTCCCACCTTTACCATGACTTCCAGTTCCCATAACTTGTCTCTCAATCTAGGGGTCCCACCAATCTTACTCTGAGCATAGATCCTGCTTACCTCTGGCTTTGTATTACAATTCCTTGTAATAAGGAGCGCCCACTCTGGGGTGATCTCTCACCCTATATACTCATACTACCACTATCTCTAGAACCTTCATATCTAAGCCTCTTTAGCTACTCTTTCTCTTTCCCTTAAACTCCATTATATCTTTCTCAATCTAAAGTGTTGTATCCACCAACCTGATATAATTCAAATGCCTCATATAAGATAGTTTCGATCAAATCTTAAAATATAATCCATCTAGGAATATTTTACACTTCTTCTCCTTTATGTCTACCATTTTCGATACAACCACTGACAAAACCACAAATCTGTTATCATACCGAGCCACAGTCAACACATTTTTACCTTAAATAAATGAAATTTCTCTTCTGTTAGGCTCTGAAAGTATATGATGAATATTCATAAAAGAACAAGTCTCCGTAAACGTATTCCAAGTTAAGGGTCTATCAACATATGCACTTACCCTGGAAAGAATATCCTCCCACCATTCTAAAGTTTCTCCTTTTAATTTAAACAAAGCAAAGGCGACCCTCTACCTATCAATCATAGGTAAAGTATCAAAATAATCTCTCAACATGTTTCATCTATAGCTCAAGCTTAAAAGGATTCATAGATCATTTAGACAACAAAGCATTCAACTTATTTTATTTAACAAAACAATCTCCTTGCATCTTGTGCATAAACTCACTTTTCCCCTTTTGAACATTTACCATTGATGGATTTACGATAACCTCAGGCACCACTTTAGCATGTTCATCAAATCTATGCTATAGACTATCAACTCTATCATTTGTTACATTCATTTTCTCAAGAGCATGAGCATGAGCATGAGCATGAGCTTCTCTTAGCTCATCTCTTTCAACTATAGATTCTCTCATACCCTTACTAATATCAATTATACTATCAAAACGTTCCCTTCTAGGAACCACTGACTCATACTCAACTTCCATCTCAACCTCAGCTCGTTTAAAAAAAATTGGGGCTTACCACGCCTTCTCAAGTCAACAGCTCTAATTCTAGCTCTCCCAGGTTCATGCGATATCCTCAGACTATTCATTAGAATATAATCTATTTTAATCTTCCACTTTATTTTTTTTATGCAGTCTACAGAATCGTAAAACTTAATGCTCTTATACCAAAATCGTAACGACTCATCCCAGGTTGGCCACCCTCGAGACGGTGTTGTCACTTTTTGAAATCCCAGCATGACACATATATGCAATAGTATAAAAACAACAATTGAATGATTTACATACATAAATTCTCAACCCTCAATAGGAGAGTTACATCATTCAGATCTCAACTAAACAGTATATACAACATATTATGCATGAATATTTACAAATAATTTTTTTACTTTCTCATTATTTTGAGGATGTGGACCACGTGGCTTACAGAAAATGATTTAGTCTCCGCTCACAATTCTAATTGTCCTGCCCGCTACTTGAAATCATTGTATAATGAAGAGTG
Source organism: Bretschneidera sinensis (assembly GCA_023935145.1). Classification (NCBI taxonomy): domain Eukaryota; kingdom Viridiplantae; phylum Streptophyta; class Magnoliopsida; order Brassicales; family Akaniaceae; genus Bretschneidera; species Bretschneidera sinensis. The sequence goes on from CM043701.1 coordinate 51,407,829, forward strand.
AGCTTCACAAGCTCAGTGAATTAAACTTACTAGAAATATTCAATTTGTATAATTAGTCTTTAATATTCATTCATCTATATCTCATATATTTTGATAGTAACATTCTATTATCACTACTCATATCAAATCCCCATCATTTATAAATCTCTTCTTCTCATATAATTAATCATCATCTTGAGACTATCAATCCTATCTCATAATTACCTCATTATGAGGTTCACAGTATATAATCAGTCACCTAGATAATTCTCATCATTTTATATTTCCATATTTCTTCTCAGCACAATCATGAATAGCACTTTAGCCACTCAATAATAAAATCAATATTTAAAATAGATGGAATGCATGGATTATTAATTGGGAACGTCTCCCCACATGTCGACAAGTTTTAGCTTAGACCGGTTGCCCTCCCGGTTCTTTTATTTTATTTAGACCGGCTGCCTTCTCGATTCTTTTATTTTCAGCATATACCGGCTGTCATGGTTTTCATTTAGACTGGTTGCCTTCCTGGTTCTTTTATTTTTATTCAGACCGGTTGCCTTCTCGGTTCTTTTATTTCATGCATATTCATATAAATAATGATATGAAATATGCATATGAACAATAATATAGAAACAAGCATGTATTCAAACATTCAAATTAGCTATCATGATTATTCTCAAATTATTATTTGAAAAATTCCACTAAATTCCTCTCCTCATAAATCATATCAAATCATCAACCATAGATCGTCAAGAATTTCACTTATCACCTTTATTTTTAAATCGACTCATTATTCCAATAATATTATTTCTCATAAAATAATTCTCTACACATCCATTATTCCTATCATACCTATCAACCAATTTTCATCTATCACCAAATCATAAGTTAATAATTTATTCGAATATTATCACTATATATTTCATATTTATCTTGATTACTTAAAGTAAATCTAACTCACAACGTAGCACTTAGAGCTACATGTGGATCACATCCTTGCCTTTCCTGCTCCTTTCAGTAATTTCCCCCCATTGTTGATCGTCAACACCTGATATAATATTTATATTAAATTTCTAATTTATTCATCATTTTCTCTATAATTCACACCCTTTGAAAATTCCACATTGAATTCGGGGAATTTCATGTATGCTAAATTTCAAAAATAAAATTTACATTATTACCTTTGTTTTTTTGAGAGCTTTCCGTGACTCTTTACGAAATTCTCCTGCAGACCTCTTCAAAATTTTTCTCTTTCAACCTTTCTTTCGGTCCCCAAGTGTTTAGAGAAATAGAGTAGTTTGAATTGTAGAAGGAAGAAAACCAAACAGGATTTGGTAAGTAATAAATAAAATAAAGTAAAAGTATATATATATTTGCCACCGTTTGCTGAATGTTGTGCTGCTAAACATGCAACCTATTTACCTTCATTTGGCAACACCTACACTCCAGGTGTTGCCACGTTATTTTTTAATTTTTATTTCTTTTTCTTTTTTTTCCTTCTCCATGCTGGAGCCTTCAATTTTCTTTTTCTTTTTTCCATATTATCCTTCCACGCTGTTCTGCACGCGTTTTATTTTTTTCAAAAGAATTATTTTATTCAAATAATAAAACTTTCACGTATATATTATTTTATTTTAATTCCACATCATATTTATCAAATTACTTCTTTACCTATACTTTAAGAACACATGTATTACACGACTAGAGTTCGAGAAATTGGGGGAAAATGAGGAAGAAGATGAAGTGCTGATATTTATACCCGTTATTTAGTAGTTGATTGTCTAATTTAAATGCCTTATGCAAAGATCAAGGGTATTTCACATTCGATTGTGATTTTTGACAGTCGACTCAGAAACCTTCTATCCCTTTGGCAATCGACTGTTAAATATACACAGTCGACTGTGAAACGTCTCGAATTTGGAATTTTGAGAGAGACTTGCAAGTTTTGATTTCTTTGTGCTATATTTGAGTAAGGGGACATTAAATTGAGATTTAATCCTCATTAGCTCAATAACAAACATGCAAGTGATGAACCGAAATGCAATCAAACAATAATCACACAAAATTTCTCATTCATAATTCCATTCTTATCATACATAATTTATCTTCATTCAAAGGTTTTGTAAATATATTAGCTAATTGTTTTTCTATATTATTGAATTTAAGTTTGATATCACCTTTTTAGAGCGATGTTGAATTTCAATGTGTTTTGTCCTTGAATACTGAATTAGACTTTTAGTTAGATTGATGGCACTAGTGTTACGACATAAAATGGGAACATTTTCAAAACGCATGCCAAAGTCCTCTAGTTTTTGTTTTATCCATAAAACTTGTGCACAACAACTACTGGCTACATATTCTGCTTCAGATGCTAAAAATGCAACTAAATTTTATTCTTGGAAAATCAAGAAGTTAACATACAACTGAGAAATTGACATGTTTCACTAGTACTCTTTCTATCTAACTTACAACCAACAAAATCAGCATCCAAGTACCCAATTAAATCAAATGATGATTCTTCAGAGTACTATAATCCTAAGTTTTGAGTTCCTATCAAGTATCTTAAGATTTTTTTAACAACCATTAAATGAGATTTTGTAGGATTAAATTGAAATCTAGCATGCATGCATATACTAAACATAATATCGGGTTGACTTGTAGTCAAATAAAGTAAATCCCCTTATCATGCTTCTATATTTCTTATTCTCAACACTTTTTCCTCCTTCATCCAAGTCAAGCATTGTTGAAGTGGTTATGCGAGTCCCAATTAACTTTGCATTCTCTATCTCAAACCTCTTTAGTAAGTCTTTTGTGTACTTGGATTGGTTGATGAAGATATCTTCCTTTGCTTGTTTGATTAGAATACCAAGGAAATAGTTAAGCTCTCCAATCATACTCATCTTAAATTCACCTTGCATGCACTTAGCAAAATCTTGACACATGGATTCATTACTAGCACTAAATATAATATCATCAACATATATTTGTACCATGAGAATATTATGTTCATGAGTTTTTGTTAAAAGAGTAGTGTCTATTTTTCCTCTTGAAAATCATTATCTATTACTTAACCTTTCATATCATGCTCTAGGAGCTTGCTTCAATCCACAAAGAGCTTTAAAAATATTAAAGACATTGTTTGGAAAGATAGGATCTTCAAAACCAAGAGGTTGTTCAACATAATCCTCTTCTTCACTAAAACTATTTAAAAATACACTTTTTACATCCATTTGAAATTCGTAAAACATGCAAATGCAAGAAACATGTGAATAGCTTCTAATATAGCTATTGGAGAAAAAAAAAATCAGCAAATTCAATTCCTTCTTCTTGATTATATCCTTTAGATACAAGTTTAGCCTTATTTCTAGTTACTACACCATTTTCATCCATTTTATTTCTAAAAACTTATTTAGTTCCAATTATTGAATGAGGTCTAGGAACTAATTTTCAAACTTTCTTTCTTTCAAATTGATTTAATTCTTCTTGCATAGCCATTATCCAATTTTCATCATGTTCGGCTTCATCGTAAGTCTTAGGTTCTATTTGAGAAAAAAAAAAACAACATAATTGCATGCATTTCTAATAGACGATCGAATTCTTACCCCTTGTGAATGATCACTAATCAATTTAATCGATTGCATGATAATTCACATACCTCCAATCTTTAGGAAGACCATCTCCTGTTGACTTATTGAAGGTTGATCAAGTCTAGGTACATCTTTCCCTTGACCTATTTGAGGTTGATTCTCCTTAGGGTCAACAATGGGAGTGGTGGCATTCACTCTTGGCATGAAATCTACATCATCATCAAGAGAAGCTCTTCTTCTAGAAAGAGGATTAGTTTTATCAAATGCAACATGAACAAATTCTTCAACCACTAGAGGTCTTTTCTTAAAGACTTTATAACCTTTACTAGAGGTTGAATAGCCCAACAAAATCCCTCCATCGGTCTTAGAATTTAATTTACCTAAATTACCTTTATTGTTATTCAAGATGAAGCATTTGCAACTAAAAGCATGAAAGTAAGAGATATTTGGCTTTCTACCATTCTATAGTTCATATGGAGTTTTTTAAGTATAGGTTTAATTAAAAATCTATTTAAAACATAAAAAGCGATGTTTACGGCTTTTGCCCAAAAGTTTTTTGACAAACTATTTTCACATAGCAAAGTTCTACCAATTTCTTCTAAAACTCTATTTTTCCTTTCAACAACATCATTTTGTTGAGGGGTTCTAGGAGTTGAAAAATTATAATCAATACCATTATCATCAATATTTTTAAAAGCTTTGGTTTTCAAATTCTTTCTCATGATCACTTCTTATGCTAGAAATAGTAAAACCTTTTTCATTTTGAACCTTTTACAAAAGTTTACAAACCCTTTAAAAGCTTCATCCTTATAAGCAATGAAGATAACAAAGGTATATCTATAACAGTCATCCACAATAACAAGAGTATATTGTTGGCCACCTAGATTAATAGTGCTTATTGGACCAAACAATTCCATATGCAAAAGCTCTAAAGGTCTAGAAGTTGAAACCACATTTTTGGATTTAAAAGAGATTCTTGTTTGTTTTCCTATTTGACAAGCATCACAAACTTTGTCTTTTTCAAATTTTATTTTGGGAAGACCAAAAACTAAATCTTTTTTTAGAAAGAATTTCAATCAAATCCATCTTTACATGGTCGGCCTTCTATGCCATAACCATGAGTTTTTTTCTAAAAGCTTAAAATCATTTTTCATTTTTCGAAAGCAAAAGTTTTGAGATCAACTATATAGACATTTTCATATCTTGTTACTTTTGATATCTATTATAAGACAATGAGATGATTCAAATATAACTTTATTACTTTTATCATATGATTGACTAATGCTAAGTAAATTATGCTCAAGGTTTTGCACAAGTAAAAGATGATCAATGCTCAAGGCTTTGTACAAGTAAAACATAATCTTGGTGTGTCTCCAATAGGGACATGTCCACCATCCCTTAGAGTTGTATTTCTTCCATGGGCACTTTAGTCATCTCTTATGCATTATCATTATATATTTTATGCATATATGTTAATTTTTGTGATTTATGACTTGATATTTATTTAAGTAGTGAGAGGACAGAGGGAGTCAAACCTGCACCACCCACCTTAACTATCGAGCTAGTCAAATCTTATTAAAATTTGACTCAACTATATTGTTTTAAAGCACCAAATCCCATATATATATATATATATATATATATATATATATATATATATATATATATATATATATATATATAATTATTATAAATAAAATTGAACTCTTCTTCTGCATGATCTTATCTTTAACAACTCCAAAAGGCTGAAGACTCCCTTGATTTTCTTATCTTTCCTCTCTCCCAGCTACGTTTCTTCCTTTTTCTTTCTCTCTACAATGGTTCTTCTTCACCGAGAGAGCACAACAGTCACCAAATAACGCCACCCCTCCTTATCAAATCATCTTCTATTTACTCTCCATATCTCGTTAATATTTCCTCCTCTCTCACCTTTGTACCAATATAACCTCCCTCCTCCCAAGGCAGCTACTCATTTCAGGCGTTGCAACAGTTTCAGATGTAAGATTCTTCTTTTCCATACCTTTTCCCGTCCTTTTTTTCTTTTTGTAATTTTTTTAGCTACAATTAAGCTTATATCCATGGAAGAAACAGTATTTTGTTTCATCCATAATCTTGCTGTGAACTCGATCAACATCAGTTAAGTATTCGGGATAAATTCCTCGGTAAATATATCAATTCGGGCAAGAAATGTTAAACTTAATCATTTAATTGATTCTTGGGAATTACAAAATTAGAAGCCTTTTGTTACAAACATCGGAATTAATTAATATATGTAGAGAGAGATTAACATACGTTGCTTGTGGTTCACCTTGTGTTTCTTATGATCTTTTATTTTTTGGGGGGGCTCAAATAACCCTACAATATAATTAGTCAGGATATTTTAAAAGTAACAGAGCTTGTCTTTTTATCACGATATCGGATCAGTTCCTTAAAAAAAATAAAATAAAAAAACTTCCTTCATAAACTAAGCCGCCAGCCATATAAAATTCAATTTGGAATGAGATCATGATTGCAAATTGCCATAATGTCTCGGTATCTTTTTTCCCATGAATGCATTCTTTCTCCATATTTTGTCAATCTGACTCTTAACTTCAGTAAATTCTATAATATTATTTTGAGCAACTAGTTAACAAAGAAGTGTGTGTGTATATATATATAGTTAACCATTAGTGCCCCTCATCCGCATGGGTACTATCATTCGATTTCCTGCGGTTGTTTGCATGTGATCAATTCATTTTATTAGGAGTTTTAAAGCCTCTGTTGGTTGATGTTGGTGTGCAGTAAGCAGATTCCTCAAAATTCCATGAGGAGAATGAGTGATCGAATTCAAAACAACTATATAGATCCACCGTCCAAATTATTATTTTTAGTAGAAAAGTTTTGACGATATTTTGGGATAAGAAAAAAAAAAGAGATGAGATAATATATTGGACCACTAACAATAAGATGATGTATTAAGTTTTGATTTTGACAAGTGTATTCATGCATCAAGACATTAGTAGAAGTTACAATAATCTTCATATAGAATTATTATCACATATAGGTTGTGGGACAGACGAGGGGACCGGCACAGCTTACCGAGTCTAGTTTATGTGCTTTTGAGGTAAGTACCTTTACATGTATTGCTGGACTCTTCCTAATTGATTGGATAGTGTATGTGTTATTTTATCTTGTTATATTTAAATCTATATGATAGATTGAGAAAGTTGTTGCATATACATGGTTGATATTTTGTTTGAAAATTACTACCTCTGTTATGAATAAATTTAGCTAATGAAACTGTTATGATTAATTTTGGCTAATGGAGCCATTATGATTAATTTTGGGCTAATGGAGCCATTATGAATAAATTTGGCTAATGAAACCGTTATGATGAATTTTAAGTTAATGGAGCCGTTATGATTAATTTTGGGTTAATGGAGCTGATATGATTAAATTTGGCCAATGGAGTCGATATGATTAATTTTGGACTAATGGAGCCGTTATGATTAAATTTGGTCAATGGGACCAATATGATTACTTTTTGGCTAATGGAACCGTCAAGATTAAATTTGGCAAAAGAGGCTGTTATGATAACTATTAAATTTGGCCAAAAGGCCGTTATGATTAATTTTGGGTTAGCCGTTATGAATAAATTTGGCCAATGAAACCGTTACAATTAATTTTGAGCTAATAGAGCCGATATGAATAATTTTGGTCAATGGGACCGATATAATTAATTTTTATGTATGTTATCACTTGGATGTTGTGCATAGACAAATATATTGATTTTACAGTAGTGAGTGGATTTATGTTTTCTTTTGTTTTCTAATTTTGTTCTAAATATATAGTTTCTTTATTATATATGTTAGGGTACTGTTTATTTTGGCATAACTTCACGGCTGTAAAAATGGTTATACTACTACTTTAAACATTTTTATTTGATACATGCATTATAGTGAAGAAGTGTAAACGAGGATTCTTTCCTGTTTTTACATTCCTATAACTGCTATTATTGTCCATACCCCTTAGTTGTTTTTAATGTAGTCGTACGCACATGTAGATGTACTCATTGGTATTCCTAGGTCATCCTTTTTTTCTCCTTTTAGATTGTTGTGGGTTGGGCTTGACTCGTCTGCATGGGCACGTGCTTCGATATTAGGTGGGGCTTGAAGACATGGTATTCCTCAAAGTTATTTTGATTTCAACACTTTATTGCTTTTAATTAAAAAAAAAAGTCACTGCTATTCCAAACTTTGAAGTTATTACATGGGCCTTTTGTTGTCAAATTATTTTTTATTTTGTTGCTTGAGAATTTGGGACTTTATCATTTTTTAGGGATTTTGTGGTTTATAAATCGAGTTATATTTTATTTTATTAGATATTATAGTCTTGTTGGTGAATGTAATGGAAGAATTTGAAAAGTGAGTGTTTTACTAAACCAACTTTATAGCAAAAGGTTTCTATTCATATTATTGATATATTTTTTTTAAATAAGAATTTACAATGTTCCTAAGTTGGTAGTCATTTTGAGTACGGGTCATGACAAATGTTTCGATCACCAGTCATATGTTTCGAGCTTCCACTATCAATGTATCAATGGTCACCTTCAACCTCTGTGTGAAGACATATCTACATCACACAAAAATACACAATGGAACTTTTAGATACCCAAAATTTCTTGAGTCCTTTCGAGTTAGTCCTTAAAAATACAAATCGTTTAGGAATCGATACTTTCTTAGTTCTATAATGTTCTCCATAATCATAGCAATGTGGATGATGCATGATCCTATATTGATAATCATAGAAATTTCTAGGATGTATAGAGTATGCAGATCTATCATTTCTTATATGAGGATATATTGCCTTCCTAGAATACATGTTTCTAGCATTATAAGAGTTATGAGCATACATGTTATTTATAGAATGACCATACATATGAGCATGGGTATTTCTTGGATGTCTATTCCTTGTATTAGCATATAAATGTCTACCATAAGAATTGACATTTGAATTTTTAGGCTTCTTAGCATTTTTCAAAGGAACTTTATTAACATTACTAGGTACCTTGGAAGTATAGGGTTCATCAACACGTGTTGCTTTCACAAAGATAGTTTCATTTGATTTTTGCTTAACCAATAGAGAATAACCCAAACTGGATTTTTCTCCACTCATTCTTTCATAAGCTAACACTTCATCTAGATTTTCTTTTCCACTTACAAGTCTAGAATAGTGTTATTCAACTTAATCACTTTCTTTTTCAAATTAGCATTTTCATCCATCAAAGATTCTTGTGATGAGTTGTTAAGCTCTAAAGAGAGTCTTTCTTTTTGTTCTTTTAGAACTTCCATCTTTTTAGAGAGGGATAAAAATTCCTTTTTGAGAGCAACATTTTTAACATCAAATTTCTTTAATTCCTCATGCAATTCATTTATAGTTTCAATCAATTCTTCATTACTATTTTCATTATCAATATCATTGCTAAGAGAAGAATTGGTTACCTCATTTTCATCATCAATTGCCATCAAGCAAAGATTGACAATATCTTGATAATCAATTTCACTTTCCGAATGTTCTCATCATCATCACTCTAAGTAGTTGTAGCCATAGTTTTCTTCTTTAAGTTCTTGTAATGTTTCTTTGTTGAAAAACAATCTGCCTTAATGTGCCCCAGTTTCTTACAACCAAAGCACACAATAGGATCTTTCTTAGTTGTATTGTCCTTCGTATAAAGCTTCTTGATCTTTCTTAAGAACTTTTGGAACCTCTTTTTCATGAGAGTTATTTCTCTATCTTCCTCGCTACTTTCATTCTCGTCATCCTCTGCTTGCTTGCTTGTGTTGCCATTGAGAACAATGATCTTCTTCTTCTTTGACTCATCATTAACAACTCGATTTATTACATTCATCTCATGAGTTAATAGTGAGCCAAGAAGAGTATCAACATCAAGTTTGTCAAGGTCTCTAGCTTCCATAATGACTATCATCTTTGATTCCCAAGTTGGTGGTAAAGATCTAAGAATCTTCCTTACCAATTCACAATCATCATTTTCTACCAAGAAGCTTTAAACCATTAATAATATTAATGAATCGATAATACATTTTATAAATGATTTTGGTAGGAGATTTTAAAAGCTTCATATTCAGACACTAATATATAGATATTTTATTTCTTTACTTCACTAGTGCCTTCATATGTAACTTGAAGTTTATCCCATATTTCCTTAGCCAAAATACAAACCTAAATTTTGTTGTATTCATTAATCTATGAAACACAATGAAGCATACTAGTAGCTCTACTATTTAAGAAATCTTTATACAACCATCATCATCAAATTCTAGTTTAATTTTAAGAACTATATGTTCAACTTCTCCAACTAGAACTTTCTTTACAGGGATCGTAGGTCCTTCTTCAATGATTCTCCATAAGTTATAGTTTTGACTTTCTACAAATAGTTTCATTCTATTTTTCAAATAGTTGTAATTTGTTTCATTAAACAAATGGAACTTGTTGTAAGAATGGTCTTCATTATAACTATTAGTTTCCATAGGATCTACACAAGGATTTTAAGCCTAACTATGAGAACCAAGCTATGATACCAATTCTAAACTAAAAAGCAACCCAAGAAGGGGGGTAAATTGGGTTTTAAAACTTTTTGCACAAAACAAATAAGTTCATACACTTATGAAATCAACTAAGAGCAACAAGAAATGAAATGCAGGAAATTAAATAAGCAAGGGATAAGAAAGTGAAAACTCGGTTTATAGTGGTTCGGCAATATCAAAAACTTTCCAACCCTACATCCGCTCTCTTCAAAGAGTCTCCTTGAAGATTTCACTAAATTAATCAAGAAACTTTAAGAGTGTTGCCCAAACCTTTACAAAGATCTCTTCTAAGGAAGTTTACACCCCAAGTGTTTAACACTTAAACACTTGCAAGAGTTGCACCAACTATTCCTTTTAAAACTATTGATTATGAGAAGATTTTTAGTACAAGAGAGAGTGCCATTAATTCTTACAACATAAATGATTTCTCTTTTACAAGATCAAAGCTTAAAGATGTCTCAAGAAAGGATTTAAGAAAGCTTTGATGGATAGTAAATGAACACTTTGAGAAATTGAATGCTCTTGCTTATTTTAAATACTCATTTAAGATCGATCAAGAGGTTTTACAACTTACACAGCTTACATAAAGGTAGTTAGTCCAAATTAATCAAGTTTTGTCATAAACAAAATCGATGTGGGGTCAACAAAATTACTTTTCACTGTACTCGGTGGTTATGAGAGTTGTGCATGCTCAAAGCGGTTCAATCCTCTACATGTAATATGTCATTGAATCACCCTCTGTTGAGTGCTCCATTACTCTTTTAATCTCTTGAAGTGATAGGCCAAATGCTTCGGCTCAAGAAACTTATGGATTAGAGGTGGGAATCATTTTATGAGGATACCAAGGCATAAACACAGATACATTAGCTAGTGTATTGGCTACTAGAAAGGAAAGCTACACTCCATTAGCATCAACTCTTTGCTATATTCCTTTTGCGTGAAGATTTTGATAAGTTACTACTACTAGCTAATAAGAGTCAAACTAAGAAATGACAATTGCAACCGTACTGTCAAGAATTAAAACGTTCGCAAGGTAAGTTTAAGAACCTTTATAAAGAGCTTAAAAGCATTCTGACGGAGGTCAAACAGGCCAAAACTCGAAGGAGCAAGCTGGAACGGGAGCTCAAGCAAGTCAGTGTTCATTTGGGAGCCTTGTTAAGTAAAGCAAAGGCTCTCGAGTAGGACTATTCTACCTTTACAACTCACTAAAAGGAAGCTATCTCTCTTTGTCATAGCATCATGGAGATCCAAAATGACATGGCTGACTCAACGATTATATTCACTAGAAATGGATGGTTGTGGTTGACTTCTTTCACCGCACTGTTTAATATATATATATTTTTCTTAATTTTGGTTTTATTCAGAATTTTTCTCTTTTTCTTTCCTATATTGGGTTTAATATTTAACATGGTAGAAGTTTCTTTCTATTTTTGGCTCTATGTATGGTTTCAAGCATTTTCCATTAATAGATAGTTTATGTTTATTTCTATCAATTGTTATAAGCTTGGATGCGTTCCCACTTAAAACCTTAACCACTAAAAATGGTCCTTCCCAATTAGGACACCATTTGCATAACTCACAATCTTTTAATCCGTGTGGCAAAATTAATTTCCAAACTAAGTCTCATTCTATAAAGACTTTTATTTTAACCCTTTAGTTATAAGTCTTAGCAACATTTGGCTTTTGTTGCATTATATTATCTAGTGCTTTTGCTTGGGCTTCCTCGAGATCATCGAGTTCGAACAATATAGCATCATGATAGTCTATATTACTTAACTCATTTTGCATGAAACCCTTAATTATTTAATAGTAATTTCCATAGGAAAAATTGCATCATGACCAAATACTAAAGCAAATGGGGTAGTTCTAGTACTTGATCTTTTCGAGGTTCGATAAGCCCATAAGACTTCAGATAGCAGATCATCCCATTTTTGGGATTCTGATCTATTACCTTTTTCAGATTATTTTTGGTAATCTTATTAGTTGATTCAGAAAGACCATTAGCTTGGGCACAATATGGACTAATTTAATTAACTTAATCCTATAATCTTGTAAAAATGCTAGAACCCGTTGCCCGTTAAAAACTAATGCATTATTCACAGTTAAAAACTATGAATTCCAAATTGATGAATAATCATCTCTTGGACAAATTTAATGAATTGAGTTTCACTAATCTCTTTATAGGATTTAGCTTCTACCCATTTAGTAAAATAAGCTATGCCCACTAGCACAAATACGTGTCCCTTATTTAAAGCATGGTAGATTTTCCCAGTTATGTCAATGGCCCATCCTCTGAATGGTCATAGTTTTACTATTGAATGTAAGGGGCTAGTAGGAACTTGAGGTATGTTCCTATATCATTAACATGTATGACATCCCCTAGAGTATTTGAGGCAATCTTTTAAGACTAAAGGTCAATAGTACCCATACATTCATATTAGCCAGCTCATTTTTAGTCATCATTGATGAGAACAACAAATTCCTTTGTGAACATCGATCATGACTTGTAATGATTCTTCTATTCCTAGACACTTTAGAAGTAATCCTTTAGTATTTTATTTGTACAACTCTTCATTCTCTCCTTAAAGAACATAAAGTCAAGCTTTTAACTTCAAATATTTACTTGCTTTTGTATTTGAATGTCTTAAGAATTCTATAATTAGTTTTCTCCAGTCATTGTCATGACAAACATGGACAGTGAAAACATTCGTTGCAAGTTTTCTGTCAAAGACAGAAGGAAGTCTTCTTCGACTTTTGTCTAGCTAACTTACTTCCCCAATTACTTAGGACTCGAAGTCTCATAGCCATTTAAGCCAACATATTTTCTCTTGAATTTTTCTCTCGAGGGACATCACATAAAGTTACATCATCAAATTCTTTAAGCAATTGTTGCACCGCTACTAAGTATGGTGTTAATTTGGCACTCATTCATTTGTAATCTTCTGTTAACTACTTGATAACAAGCTATGAGTCTCCTTCAATTTCTATTGACGTTACTCCCATTTGCTTAAGTACCTCGAGTTCAATAATCAAGGCTTCATACTTAGCCTGGTTTAGGAATAGTTATCCTTAAGGATAAAAGCTAAATTTGCTTGTATTCCGATAGGGGACTGAATTGAGATACCAATCCCACTTTCCTCTGTTGTTTTAGATCAACTGAAATTTAGTTTCCATGGAGCCAAACTTACAAACTTGTTTTCCTCAGTGATTTCTAATTCGATGCTGGGATAGTCAGCCAAGAAATCTGCTAAGGTTTGTCCCTTAACTGCTTTTTGAGAAGTATAAATTAAGTCAAATTCAATATTGACTAGATTCAATTTAGCCATTCTACCACTAAGTATGGGTAATGATAGCATATACTTAACTAAATCAGTTTGAGCAATCACATGAACCACAAAATTTAAAAGGCAACGACGTAACTTGGTTACATCAAAATATAGTTCTAAACATAGCTTTCTATTGAAGAATATTTACATTCTGTTGAATTTAATACATGACATAAATAGAAAAAAAAATTTCTCAACGTTACATTCATTGTCCTTAGCTAATGAAATTTCGATTGAATCTATTCTAGCCGATATGTAAAGCTTCAATGGTTTTCCTCATTGAGGAGGGATCAAGACTAGAGGGTTTGAGAGACATTTTTTTATCTCCTCGAAAGCCTTCTAGTGTGCTCTTCCCATATGAAAGCTTCTTTTCCCTTGAGGTTCAATAATGGAGAGAACACTTTGGTTTTACCTGTAATTCATAGCATACTGGTAAGTTGGTCCAGTGTTTTTTAATCTAAAGAGCATCACTACCCACTCGAATGTCCCTAGATTACAAGGGCACTAGATGTCATTCTTATATATATCTTCTGGAGCTATAAAGATTTGATTATATCTAGAGTACACATCCATTAAGGAGAGAACTCGGTTACAGGCTGCACTATCAACTAATAGATCAGCTACTAGCATAGAGTATTCATCTTTAGGAGTAGCACTACTTAAGTTCCTAAATTAGTACACACTCTAAGTTTTTCATTTTTCTTTATTATTGGGACTATATTATAAAGCCACTCCACATGCCTTATTGTTCGAATGAACCCAGCTTTCAACAAACATTTGATCTTCTCCTTGACTTCGAGGATGACTTGTGTGGAAATTTTCTTGGTGCTTGTTGGAACAATTGGTAGCTTTTCCTGATGGGTAGTAGATGTTCTACCACACTTCGACTTAGTCCAGGCATCTCGTCATAGTCCCAAGGAAAGCAATCATTGTACTGTCTCAAGAGAAACATAAGTTGCTCTTTTAAGCTTTGTGGAAACAATTTGTTTGTAAAGGTTGATTTTACTTCCATTCAATCACCCAGATCAACTTCCTCTAGGGGATCTTGTGTTTCTACCTTTAAATCTTCAATCTTGACTAAGGTAGCTTCAAGATCTTTCAGTTTAATTTCATCGAAGTCTTCTAGACTATCGACGTTGTGTTGGTATATTACTTTTTGTTTAGCCATACATTTGGCCAACCTCGAACGGGACAATACTATGGCCTCTCTCATGTCTTTTTTGAGTTGACTACTCATCGTCCACCTCTTATTCAATCAAGGGCATCCCCGACCTCATTTCTAATAAGTATGGCCTAGACAGTTCTTTATAGATCTCCTCAAGAGCCACTTCCTCTAGCTCTTCCTTGGACACAATTCTCTCAGTGGGCTTCCTGTATTTATCTTTTTCCATCATCTTTACACAACCAATATTTTTCTCGTAAAATGTTGCCTCAATTCTGCATACACAGTGTCAACCTAGTTATTATCATTCTGGAAGAAAAGTGACTGATGCAACGATGATTGTACACAGTAAGTAGAATGAATCCAATCTATCCCTAGTAAGGCATTGTAAGTTGAAGTTGAGTCAACCACAAAAAAAAACGCAATACTATGACTCAACTTCTAGCTTATAACTTGAGAGGGATCACTCATCCTGTTTTGATTGTATTCCTTGAAAACCTACAAACAAAGACCTCATAAGAGACTAAGTCCTCTTCTATTTTTTCAGTTTACAAAACATGGTACCTGGTAGTATATTTACTGCTACACCATTGTCAACTAATACACGGTTTACAGATTTGTTTTCCATGTGAACTTTAACATTAGGTTATATCTCGATGAGGTTTTTCAATGATCATGGGATTTCTTTCTCCTATCCTCACTTACTCTATACCTGGTTCCTCGCTCCATGTGAACACTACTTCTTATGGTTGTTCCTTGATTATCCCTATATCCTCGAGCTCAACCTCTTCAACCTCGAACGTCTGACCATGCCCTGGTCGAAAGAAAAAGGGTAGAAGAATGACTATGCTACAGTCCATGGTCATAGCTTATTCCTCTGAGTCTTCGTTCTCAAGGTCATTACATTGGTCTTTGTCCTAGTCATCTTCAACTTTGATGGATCATCCTTAGCACTTTTGTAGTTGGAGTCTCCCTCGAGGGTTTGTCTTTCTTTTGAACTCTGTTAGATCCCTAATAACTGTTCTTATAGGTTTGTTGTTTCCATATTCAAGATGTGTATAGGCCCTCTGATGTCCATGGACTCTAACCACTCATCCTTAATCTCTCTTGTGACAAGGTCGATATGAAACCCTTCTTTTGGAACAAGGCCACCTTCAAGATCCCCAGCCTCATATTGTTCTTTCAAAATTTGTTGTTGAGTCTTCTTTCATGTAATACTCATGGTTGTTCCTGAAATTAGACACCAAGGATTAGTAAACTCTTTTTTGTCTTAAGACAATTGAGAAACATTTATAGTAAGCATGTTAACATCAACCAAATCAGATAATGGGTTAGTGTCAACTTTCATTGTTTATGTTTCTTTCTCGGGGAATTTAAGTATCCCTCAATCTATCACATCTTGAATTAGGTTTCTAAACACGATGCATTTGTTGGTCGAGTGAGTAAAAGAACTATTCCACTTATAGAAATTTTTTCCTTAAAGCTCTTCACTCTAGGGCATCTTATGTCGCTCTATTAATCTAAGTTCCTTAGCCTGCAACAACATATCAAAAATTTGATCTGCTTTACTTATGTTAAAGGAATACAACCTTATTAGGGTAATGGGTCTGTTGGACTCCTGCATTTGATTTATTACTTTGCAAGAGCTTTCCACACGAAGGGCTCTCGACCTAAAAACTCTGCTACATCCACCTTGAAGTTGGGATCGTTGTAATATATCCCATAAGATGAAGTCCTCTTTTTATGTTCTTCCTTCAGTATGTACTCATATCGAGCAGCCCTTTTTGTTAGCTCGAACAAGTCATGGAAGACCATTCCCCTGAACTTCTTATAAAGTTCAAAGCTCAACCATTCCTGGTCTAGCCTCATGTACTCGATATTTGGCAAACCAATATTTAGGTAATCATCAACAGTCTCATCTAGTTTTTGTTTCAACTTGGCTAAGTCAACCATGGAAATACCTAGACTCATTCGAGAAAACTGGATCAAAAACCTTTATTGCATATGTTTTCCACTTCATGATTGAGTTTTGAATGAGGTTAATCTACCATGTAAAAGTCTATCATGTCAAGGAGTTAGGAAATAAATGAAGTTTCATAAAGTTGTGGTTGGAGTGTTCTTTACATTGAATAGTGAAACATCTAATGTTTTCTAAGGTTATTTTCTCGTCATCCCTAGAAAAGGTCTTGAAATTAGGAATTTTGTAGTTTCAGGAAAACTCAAAATGTTGGTTTATATAATCATATTAAGGCTTCCTATAAACGGGCCTCTGTACCCTATGTATCCCGTGCCTATATAGATGTTCGAACTACTCGAGCCATTTAGGCAGTATTTGGTATGGGATATGAGGTTAATTCCCACGCACGAGGTTCTCGAAGTTAGGAACTAGTGGAACTAGGGGTACTTGATAAACCTCATGGTCTTCAGGTTGTACTTATTGAGGTCAAATTCCAGCATGTCCGAGGATATTTTGTTGTACCAATGGTACATTAGGTTGTACCACTGCAACATTGGTTTGATCCAACCTTGCTTGATGTTTAGTTATCCATGAAGGACTTGTTGGATGGCTAAAATATTAGAAAATCCCATGTGATTCATCGTGATAGGAGGATAGCCTTGTGCTCGATTCACAAGTCTAAGTAGCATCTGTACTCCAGTAAGTAGTTGGACTCTAAGGGACAGCTGCCCTCGGTAAGTGGAACATGCACGACTTGAGGTTCCGTTGGTGCGTTAGTCTACCTATATAACATTCAAATATCTAATGAGAGTATCTGTATTACTACCAAGTAAAACTCAAGGATATGTTATAGGTATGTCAGAGTCATTTCCCCTAGGGAATACCCTTGAGGATTCTGCTTCATATTGCACAAAACCTCTTTTATCATTCTAGTTTCTAGGATAAGTATCCATATAATGCAGTCTTCAATCCATCAATATGATACTAGCCTAATATGAACCAGTGAGAGAATGATAGAATATAATAGAATAGGAAGAAGAGAATTAGTAGAGAGAATAAGTGCAGAAATGGAAGAAGAAAAGATTGAAAAAGATTATTATTACTTTCTTGATTCTCCTGAATACAAAGAACAATATTTATACACTACTAATCCAAGGATCTAGTCCTTATTCGGATTTGTTACAAAATCTATTACTAGTCCAGCTATATGATTACCTTGTAACAGTTTCTAACAACCTTGTCAGGTGTAATAAAACTGTCTTAACAGTCTTCTTTGCAATTATAGTTGCTCTAGCTAGAATTGTCTAAGTATACTGAAGCCTTTGGGGAGGTTTTCTAGTCCTTTAGCTTTTTCTTAATCCTCCTTATAGTTGTTACCTTCCACTATGTTGTTGTTGTATGTTTTTGTTGTAGTTCTGTATCAATAACTAGCCCTTCAAAATTGACCTTGCCCTCAAGGTCAATAGATAGAAGAAAACGGTAAATCACTGCTTCATCTTCTTAAGATGTCTCTTCAAGAGGACGGCCAGTTCATTAAACAAGGATGGTAAGAGTCATAAAATGCATCTTAACAGTAATTAATTGTTACCATTTTAGGGTTGATATAGGTTTTAATTACACTTTTTATACGTTAACAACTCTAAAGTGTCATTCTTGGATCATTGACCTATTTCGGTGCATTTTTAGGTATTTTAAGTTCAAAAGAGGAGGAAAAGTTATCGCTGCTTGAAGCACAAAGACTCAAGGCATACCGGAGTAAAGGCATGGTTGTGGAAAGGCAAATGAAGAGAAATCAAGTCTTAAGTGTGTGCGCTGCAGCATGAAAATATCCAAGCCTCGGCCTCCAGAACCAAGCCAAAAGAGCAAGAAAGGAGTTTCAGTGAGAGCCGCGCCCTAGACTAGGTAGGGCTGCGGCCTCCAAAAAGTGAAGAAATCAAAGACCATACAGAGCCGTGGCCCAAGGAAGTGAGAGCCGCGGCGCGCACACGATCCCCTTCTCCAAGTTATGACCTAATTAGGACTTTAATGATTGTCTAAACCCTAAAACAACCTTGGACCTTTTGTATTATAAATAGATCACTTAGGGTTTGAGAAAGAGACAATCATTAAGGCTAGAAAACACAAGAAGACTGCTATATTCTCCTCCATCAAAGTGTTCAAGAATGAGCCCTATAGCCAACTAATCTCCAAGCAAGGCGAAGGGATGAATCCCTGGGTGTAGTTCTTATTTTCCTTTATTGATTCAGTTGTAGTTAGGATTTATTGTCAAAACATTGTTATGATTTACTCTTTAATTTAATTTGAAGATTTTCTCTTAATCCAGTGATTATATCTTTCTCTTCGATATAAGTCTAGTCATGCTCTTCTTATGTCAAGTTTGTTTGGATGTGATTGAGTCCGATAGATTTATCTTTTAGGTTTGTCCATTACTGCGATATTGTCATTAAGATATGTTGTCGTTTCTTGATAAATCTATAGGATAGGTCATGTGTTCTTAAAAGTAAAGAGTAATTCATATCAATTACATTAGGGTTTACATATGCTTTGATTGAATATTTACCGATTGCCTGTTTGGGATGTGAAGGCAATCGAGATAAAAACAACTGAATCAAGAATGGAATAAGGCAACGAACCTAGGGTGGATTCCCAGAATCTTGTTGTTCCTTTATTATATTCTTCAATCTATTTACACAATTTTCTCACAATTACTTCATTACCAAAAATTCATATTTTCTCACTTAATTGTTATCGTTCGTGTTAAAGTTTGCACTTTTCCTTTATAGATCGCTTTTCCTCGTGGATTCAACACCTCAACTATACACAATAACCGTGTATTAGTTTGAGTGTAATCAAATTTTGGCGCCGTTGCTGGGGAGACTCGCTTACATATAAGGAAAATTGTCAACTATAAGACAAGACGGTACTATTGTTTCTTTCTTTAAGTTTTTACTTTTCTAATTTTCTGTTTTATTTATTTCCCCTTTAAACTCATTTGGTGTATGCTTAGGTCGAGAGATTCGCGAGGTAGATTCATTAAAGGACCCGAAATAGAGCTACCCTTTCCTTCTACATCCATTAGTGAAACCTTGCCTAAATAAAACCCTAGTGTACACCTAAACAAGAAATTAGAAAACTTTGTTAGCATGGCTGAAAACCCTAATGAGAATGTTACTTGGACACTTAAAGATTACTTGCACCCTAGCCGAATAGCCACACCATCATGCATCATGTTTCCAGCCAATACTAGCCATTAAGAATTCAAAACATGGATGATACAATTACTCCCTACATTTCATGGCTTGGAAAATGAAAACCCATATGTACACGTTAGGGAGTTTGAGGAAGTAGTTGCGACTTTTCATAGTCAAGATGCAACTGATGATATCGTGAGACTCAAGTTTTTTCCTTTCTCTTTAAAGGATAAAGCTAAGAGTTGGCTATACTCGCTGAGACCACGATCTATTGGGACATGGAATGAGATGACTCAGGTCTTCTTCAATAAATACTTCCCTCAACATAAGACTAATGCTTTAAAAAGGCAAATCTCCACCTTTGCACAAAAGGATAATGAGACTTTGTATCAGTCTTGGGAGAAATTTAAAGAGCTATTAAGTATATGTCATCACCATGGGTATGAGAGTTGATGCTTAGTGAGCTAATTTTATGAGGGACTTACCTATAGAGAGCACTAATTTGGAGAGATGATATGTAGTGGTGAATTTCTGCAAAAAGATCCTGATGAGGCCATAGAGTACCTCAATGAGCTTGCTGAAAAAGCTCACACTTGGACTGGACCTAGTGTTACTGAAAGCACAATAGGTCACGACCTGTAGGAAACCCAAATAGGTGTGGAATATATCATCTTAGGGAAGAGGACAACCTAAAGGCTAAGGTTGAGATGCTCACTAGGGAGTTAGATGCATTAAAGACTAAAGGCTCAAAGCCAACACACGTAGTTAATCATGCCGAATCTTCAGAACCATGTTTTGTGTGTGGCGGGGTAAATCATCTCGCTCAAAAGTGCCCCACATTCGTAGATATGAGAGGGATGTATAAGGAACAATGTAATGCCTTAGGCATGTACAAGAAGCCTTTTGCACCCTTCTCTAATACCTATAATCCGGGATGGTGTAATCACCCCAACTTTAGCTGGAAGTCTGAAAACCAGCAGCTGGCACAACCATCTAGATCATACCCTACCCCATATAATGCACCCTCATCCTCTAGGACTTCTTTAGAAGACACCTTACATGCTTTCGTTGAGGCACAGGGTAAGATAAACCAAAGGTGTGAAGCATTAATCACACAGGTTGTGGAAGAGAATAAAGAAATAAGGAGCCAAGTGTCCAAATTGATGGGCTCATTGAGTGTGAATGAGCGAGGTAAGTTCTCTTCCCAAGCTCAGTCCACACCCCATGGTCAGCACATGGCACAAGCAAATCTGAAAGATGTAAATGCCATTGTGACAAAAAGTGGTAAGTCATTACACATCCCAACAACGAACAAATCTGAGGATGTCAAGGTAGTAGTGATGCTGAGCTATCGAAAGACCCTGAGGTTACCAAGAGTCCTGTTAAGGCACCATTCCCTCAAGCCTTAAAATCAAACAAGAAAAATCTAGACCTAAACAATGAAATCCTAGAGAACCTAAGGCAAGTAAAACTTAATCTACCTCTTTTGCATGTGATTAAACAAGTTCCTACCTATGCAAAATTTCTCAAGGATTTATGTACCATTAAGAGTAAGCACTATGTAAAGAAAACAACATTCCTAACAGAGCAAGTTAGTGCTTTAATTGAGCAAAGAATTCCCCAAAAATACAAGGATCCTGGCTATCCAACCATTGCATGCAGCATTGGAAATCATGGGGTTGGACAAGTCTTGCTAGATTTAGGAGTTAGTATAAATCTGATGCCATTTTCTATTTATTTACAGCTAGGTTTGGGAGAAATCAAACCAACCACAGTGGTATTACAATTGGCTGACTGTTCAGTCAAAGTACCCCGGGGTGTAGTAGAGGATGTTCTCATCCAAATTGATAAGTTTTATTATCCTATTGATTTCCTAATCTTTGATACTACCTCTGCTGTTGACACTAACTCTAAAATTCCTTTGATTTTGGGTAGACCTTTCCTTGCACTGCAAATGCTCTAATTAATTGTAGGAATGGACTCATGAAGCCGTCTTTTGGAAACATGACCCTCGAGGTGAACATCTTCAATGTTACAAAACAGTCTGAAGATGAGGACGAGAACCACCACTTATACATGATCGAGTCACTCATCGATAAGAGAGTTTCCATAGCTCATGACTTTGATCCTCTTGAATATTTTCTTGTTAATTTTGAGATTGATTCAATTAATGATAAAACTGATCTAATTGATATTTGTGCTATTTTTGATAAATCTCATGATTATGGCACTCAAGCATGGCAACCAAAGTTTAAGGGGTTGCCTGAAAGAAGCGAGAAACAAATCCCCTCAAGTGTAGAAGCACCTAAAGTCGAATTGAAGCCACTACCTAAGGGTTTAAAGCATGTTTTTCTCGGTCTAGGTGATCCTTTTCCTGTTACTATCTCATCTGAATTGTCTGAGTCTCAAGGTGAGAAATTAATTCGGACCTTAAATGCACATAAATCAGCCTTAGGTTGGAGCATGGCTGATTTAAAAGGAATTAATCCCCTAATCTGTTCTCATAAGATAAATTTGGATGAAGGAACTAGTCCTCATAGAGACCCTCAACGTAGGCTTAACCCCACTATGAAAGAAGTAGTGAAAAATAAAGTGCTGAAACTATTAGATGCGGGAATTATATATCCTATAGCTGATAGTAAATGGGTAAGTCCTACACAAGTCGTTCCTAAAAAGTTCGGAGTCATTGTGGTAAAGAATGACCTAGGAGAGTTCGTCCCTACAAAACTTGTGACCGGGTGGCGAATGTGCATTGATTACAGAAAATTAAATGCTGCCACCTGAAAAGACCATTTCCCACTCCCTTTTATCGATCAAATTCTTGAGTGTGTAGCTGGTCATCCTTTTTATTGTTTCTTATATGGTTATTATCAAATTGAAATTGCATTAGAAGACCAGGATAAAACCACCTTCACTTATCCTTTTGGTACTTATGTTTTTCTTAAAATGCCATTTAGATTATGTAATGCACCTGCCACTTTTCAACGTTGCATGATGAGCATTTTTAGTGACATGGTTGAAAATTGCATGGAGGTTTTTATGGATGACCTAATTGTTTTTGGATCTTCATTTGATGCATGCTTAATGAATTTAGAAATAGTGTTGATTCATTGTGAGGAAAAGGAATTAGTCTTAAATTGGGAAAAATGCTATTTCATGGTACCATCCGGTATTATCTTAGGGCATATTGTTTCTTCTAAGGGGATAGAGGTTGATCAATCTAAGATTGAATTAATTTCTAAATTGCCCACACCTAAGACAGCAAAGGATGTAAGATCTTTCCTTGGTCATGTTTGTTTTTATAGGAGGTTCACATAAAACTTTTCCAACATATCTAGACCACTATGTGCCCTCCTAGTTAAAGATGTCCCATTTGAGTGGACTCAAGCTTGTCAAGAGGCCTTTAAAATGTTAATTGGCAAGCTTACTTCAGCACCTATAATATAGTCACCTAATTGGACTTTACCCTTTGAAATCATGTGTGATGCTAGTGACTATGTTTTGTTCTTGGACAGCGAAGAGAGAGAAAACCTTTTGTCATCTACTATGCTAATAAAACCTTAAATAGTGCTCAAATGAACTACTCCACCACTGAAAAAGAATTGCTAGTTGTAGTATTTGCTTTGGACAATTTTCGTGCCTATTTAATTGGTTCTTCTATTCTTATTTTCACAGATCATGCAGCCCTCAAGTACTTTCTTACAAAGAAGGATGCTAAGGCACGACTAATACGGTGGATCCTACTCTTGCAAGAATTTGACATCACCATCAAAGACAAGAAGGGAGTAGAGAGTGTAGTAGCTGACCATCTATCAAGGCTTACATTTGAAGACACCTCTGATGACATGCCAATCAAGGATGATTTTCTTGATGAGTATTTACTCTATGTTACTTCTCTACCATGGTTTGCTCATATCGTGAATTATTTGGCTACCGGTGAGATATCGATGGATTGGTGTGCTCAAGACAAGAGAAAATTCTTGAATGAGGTACGTAATTTTTATTGGGATGACCCCTGTCTTTTCAAGTGCTGCCCCGACCAAATTTGAAGGCGTTGCATCCCTAATGAAGAGATTGCTAGCGTCTTGGAATTTTGTCACTCATAAGTTTGTGGGGGCCACTTTTCAATGAAAACAACCCTGCAAAAATTTTGCAGTGTGGATTTTATTGGCCCGCCTTGTTTAAAGATGCAAATATCAATTGTCACTCATGTGAAAAATGTCAGAAGTTAGGAGTTATGTCTTGTGGTAATATGATGCCCTTAAACCCAATTTAGGATTGAAATCTTCGATTGTTGGGGCATTGATTTAATGGGACCATTTCCTCCTTCCTTCGGATATCAATATATCATTGTGGCAATAGATTATGTGTCAAAATGGGCAGAGGCAGCAGCTTACCGAAGCAATGATAATAGAACGGTAATTAAATTTCTCAAAGAAAATGTATTATCTCGATTTGGTACACCACGTGCTATAATTAGTGATCGATGTACACATTTTTGCAACCGTTTCTTTGAGGCTTTGATGAGAAAATATGGGGTATTACATAAGATTTCTACAGCTTACCACCCTCAGACAGACAAGTAGAACTTACAAATAGGGAAATTAAACAAATTTTAGAAAAAACGGTTAACCCGGATCGCAAGGATTGGTCTTTGAGACTAGTTGATGTGCTTTGGGCTTATCGTACAACTTTCAAAACTCCCTTAGGTATGTCACATTATAGGCTTGTTTTTGGAAAGCCTTGCCACTTACCTGTGGAGCTCGAGCATCGAGCTTATTAGCCCATCAAGTCCTTCAATTTTGACATAAGAGAAGCGGATAAGCTTAGGAAATATCAGTTGACCGAGTTAGAGGAGTTAAGAAATAATGCTTATGAGAACTCTAGAATCTATAAGGAAAAGATAAAAGTGTTTCATGATAAAAATATTTTGAGGAAAACATTCAAGCCTAATGATCGGGTGTTCTTATACAATTCTAGACTCCATAAGCATCTAGGAAAACTTCGGTCAAGGTGAACCGGTCCTTTTATAGTGAAAAATGTTTTTGCAAATAGGGCGGTGGAAATAGAGGACACTAGAGATGGTCAGATTTTTAAAGTAATTGGTTAACGCCTTAAAATCTTAATCGATAGGAAAGATTCGGAAGTGGAAGACATTCTGCTTATGGATCCAGTCTATTCACCTTGACCACACCACAAAGGTATGTATTTATTTATTTTTTGTTTTCTTTGTTTTCTATTAAGTTTATTTTAAATTTTTAGTTTTTAATTCGATTTGATCTAATTCTTAGTTTAAGGGTTCTTTTTATTAATTTTATTTTCATGTTTATTTTATTTTATGTTTTTTTTCATAAATAAGGTGTTTTGTTTAGAACCAGGTCCAGTGTGCACACCAGCCTGCGCCTAAGCCCCGCACTGTGCGCGCTGCAATGCATAGTGTGTATGCACACACGCCTCACAGCCCAAGCTACGGTGCCCATAAGAGCAAGCTGCGGCGCCAACTCGTGCCCCGCACATTTTAACCCAAAAATTACAGCCATCTTCTTCATTTCTCCTTGAGAATACACATCACGCCTCACTCTCTCTCATCCTCTCTCCAAACCCTCACTTACCCACTCATTTTTGCTCAAAATTTCTTGATTCTAACATCATTTCTTGGAGGATTTAGCACTAATATTGCAGATTTTGTTGGATAATTCTCCAAAAAGCTTGGTACTTAGAGGATTAGTTTTGGGTTCTATCTTGTTTGTTTCTTTTTATTTTATTTTATTTATTAACAGATGACTATACTAACATTTATTTTGTCTTTCTTTTTCTCTATTTTATTTTTCGTACTTTCTTTTCATCTTTAGTTATTTCTTTCCATTTCATGTTTTAACCTAACATACGATGGGAATCTTAATGGTACACCGTAGTTGCTTTCCTTTTGTTGTTTTGTTCTATGTTGTAGATCAAAATTTCAGCAAGAAGAATGGCATGCAGTTCACATGATGGTGCACAATTTTCAGCTTGTGTGAACTTTTGCCTACAAAGGGAGTTTCATTTACCTTTTCTTTCACATTGAGGACAATGCAATTTTTAAGTTGGGGGTGGAGGAAACGTATTTTTTCATTGAACTGCTTGGTGTTACTTTCCCTTTTGTTTGTTTTTAGCATGCTTTGTGTTAGACTTAGAGTTAATTCACATGTCACTGATACGAAGTTAATTGAGATAACATATAGCATTTAGAAGAAGTTAAATCTTGCTTCACTTTGAGAATAATTTAAGTGTCAATCTTCATTTGGTTTGAGACTCTAGTTTGCAGTAAGATTGTATGATTAGTCTAAAACATTTAGAGAAGTTTTATGTGTGATTTTTTATGAATACTTTTGTGGTCTCGACAAGCTCTAAAACTTGTTTGATAATCACTTGAGGCAAATTCCTAGAATGCATACTAATTAGGATATGATATAGGCCATTTTTGGACCGTTTGAGCCTTTTAAGCTTACCCTTACTATATCCATCGCTAGTCACCTGTTTGAGCCTTTTTCTTGAAAAAGAATTTGAACCTTGTTTCTTTCAATAGCCCATTTACTTGCTTTTATGAGCCTAAAAATACTTTATCCTTACCTTTCTTTTAAAAGAACTTAGTTATACACATTTG
Source organism: Bretschneidera sinensis (assembly GCA_023935145.1). Taxonomy (NCBI): domain Eukaryota; kingdom Viridiplantae; phylum Streptophyta; class Magnoliopsida; order Brassicales; family Akaniaceae; genus Bretschneidera; species Bretschneidera sinensis. Next base: position 51,434,261 of record CM043701.1, read on the forward strand.
TTAAGAAGCACTTAAAAGGAGTAAGGATGGAAGTATGAAATATATATATATATATATATATATATATATATATATATATATATATATTACTACCATTACCCAAGTACATCAAAGGAGATAAGTTGGGGGTTGTAGAAAGAGTAAAAAAAAATGAAAAAAGTAAGTGAATGGTCTTATGCCAAAATAGAAAAGAAAAGAAAAAAAGAAAAGAAAAGAGAAGAAAAAAAGAAGTGAAGTATGGCAAAGAAAGAAGAAAAGAAAAGAAAAGTGGTGACTTATCGAGAGATATGCTCTTATAAAAAATGGTTGAAAGAGTTGGGTGTTGAAGTAAGTTTATCCAGTGCTTAAAAGAACGTTGTGTTTAAAATTAAGAGATTAAGTTCTTTTATTGGTTGAATCCTTCCCGTTCTTTCTTAACCTTTACCTTAGCCTAACATTACAAGCTTATTAAAGACCTATTGATCCAATGTAGTGTGACTTTTCTATAATAGTAGAGAGTGATTTGAAAAATAAGCCTATGGAGCTTGATTTGTGATTGATGTCATGCAATTTATTATGTTTTTAGAGGCCAAGACTTGTATTCATGAATGTTATGCATAAAATCATCCGGGTGTTCGGATTAATAGATTGTGGTAAGATGGATGTTAAGAGTCGATAACAATTTTAAGATTGATGTTTGGATTACTTTTGGACTTGGTTGATATTTAATGATTCTATGTGTTGTGTTATGTGTGATTTTTGAGACAAAAAGTGAATTGCTCATAGTTTAACGCTAACATTGCTTTACTTTGTCTTGATTCCTACCGTAGAATTCATCTCTTGTTTTCGCTTGAATTGCTAGTGACTAGCAATAAGTTAGTTGGGGGTTGTGATAAGTGTCATAAAATGCATCTTAACAGTACTTAATTGTTATCATTTTAGGGTTGATCTAGGTTTTAATTGCACTTTTATACGTTAACAACTCTAAAGTGTCATTCTAGGATCATTGATCTATTTCAGTGCATTTTCAGGTACTTTAAGTTCAAAAGTGGAGGAAAAGTTATTGTTGCTTAAAGAATACAGACTCAAAGCATACCAGAGTAAAGGCATGGTTGTGGAAGGGCAAATGAAGAGAAATCAAGTCCTAAGTGTGTGCGCTGCGGCCTGAAAATATCTAAGCATCGGCCTCCAGAACCAAGCCAAAAGAGCAAGAAATGAGTTTCAGTGAGATCCGTGGCCTGGAATAGGTAGGGTCGCGGGCTCCAGAAAATGAAGAAATCAAAGACCATGCAGAGTCGTGGCCCAAGGAAATGACAGTCGCGGCGCGCACACAATCCCATTCTCCGAGTTATGACCTAATTAGGACTTTAATGATTGTCTAAACCCTAAAACAACCTTGGACCTTTTGTATTATAAATAGATCACTTAGGGTTTGAGAAAGAGATAATCATTAAGGTTGGAAAACATAAGAAGACTGATATATTCTCCTTCATCAAAGTGTTCAAGAATGAGCCCCATGGCTAACTAATCTTCAAGCAAGGCGAAGGGATGAATCCCTAGATGTAGTTGTTCTTATGTTCCTTTATTGATTTAGTTGCAGTTGAGATTTATTGTCAAAACATTGTTATGATTTACTCTTTAATTTAATTTGAAGATTTTCTCTTAATCCGGTGATTATATCTTTCTCTTTGATATAAGTCTAGTCATGCTCTTCTTATGTCAAGTTTGTTTGGATGTGATTGAGTCCGGTAGATTTATCTTTTATGTTTGTCCATTACTGCGATATTGTCATTAAGATATGTTGTTGTTTCTTGATAAATCTATGCGATAGGTCATGTGTGCTTAAAAGTAAAGAGTAATTCATTTCAATTACATTAGGGTTTACATATGCTTTGATTGAATATTTGTCAATTGCCTGTTTGGGATGTGAAACTTGCAATCGAGATAAAAAAAAAAAAACTGAATCAAGATTGGAATAAGGCAACGAACCTAGGGTGGATTCCTGGAACCTTATTGTTCCTTTATTAAATTGTTCAATCTATTTACACAATTTTCTCACAATTACTTCATTATCAAAAATTCATATTTTCTCACTTAATTGTTATCGTTCGTGTTAAAATTTGCACTTTTCCTTTGTAGATCGCTTTTCCTCGTGGGATCGAAACCTCAACTATACACAAGAACCGCGTATTAGTTTGAGCGTAATCAAAGTATTTAGATAATGAGTTTGTTATTTTGCCAAACTTTTCTATAGTAAACGAATGTTAGGGGGTAGGCACTGGTTGGTTGTTTAAGTTCGGGTCAAGCAATGGAAGTGGTGTATCAAATGGAGATCTCTTAAAAGGTTTGAAGAGTGAGATATGAAAAACATTATGGATTTTTTAGAGAGGGGGAAATGCTAGCTTATTTGCCACATGACTAATTCTTTCTAGCACTTGAAAAGGACCATAATATCTCTTACTCAGCTTTTGATTAAGCCTCAAGGCTTCTGATTACTGTTTGTATGGTTGAAACTTGACTAATACCCAAATGTTTACTTCCAATTCCTTGTCTTGTCTCTTGGTATCTACTAGGGACTTTATTCTGGACTGAGCTTTTCTGCTGCATAAATCTATGTCAACGGCTTCATTGTTGGAAGACCCAAGGATATATCCTTGAATTATAGGTGGTCCCTTCTATATAAAGCCTTGAAAAGGGACATTTTAATTTCTAAGTGGTATGATGTGTTGTAAGAGTATTCAGCCCAAGGAAGCAGATGCAGCCATATCTTAGGATTGTCTTGAGTGAATGCCCTTAGGGATTGCTCAATATATCTATTAAGGACTTTAGTTTATCCATCTAACTGGGGGTGATAAGCATAACTAACTTTGAGAGGACTTCTAGTGAGTCTAAAGAGTTGGGTCCAAAATGATCTCAAGAAAAACCTGTCCCTATTAGAGACAATTGACCTAGGAATACCGTGCAACTTGACCATAATGTCAAAAAAGCGTTTTGTCACTTAAGGGGCAGAGTAAGTGTTGTGTAATGCATTAAAAAGGGCATATTTAGTGAGTCTGTCAATGACAACTAGTATGACTGAATAACCATGGGAGGTTGGTAAGCTTGTGATAAAATCCATTGCAATGCCTTCCCACACATTTTCTGGTATAGGAAGGGGTTGCAATAAGCCATAAGGTGGAGCTGGGGTATACATGGTTTGTTGACAAATTAAAGAATTTGTAACAAACTACTTTGTGTCTTTCTTCATGTTTTTCTAGAAGAAATTAGTTTTAAATTTCTCGGGTTCTTTTAAAGCCATTTTATCCTCCCATAAGTGATGAATGAACTCTGTTAAGACCTTGAATCTGAGTGAGGTCAAAGAACTAAGTACTAATCTTTTGTTGTAGGACAACAAACCCTCTGTATCTAAGAAGGCTGCAAGGCTTGTTCCTGCATTGAGTTATCTATGTAACTCCACCAAATACTGAGCCACTGTGTTTTCAACCTTCAATTCTTCTAATAAGTCTAGCATGGGATATGAGAGATGCATATAAAGAGAGGTGCCAACTTCTTCTAATTCTCCTAGAGAAGGGAGTTTAGAGAGTCCATCTACTGCAACATTTTCCCTTCCAGGTTTATAGAGATTTCATAAGAGAAACCAAGTAACTTGGTTAAGTAATACTATTGTTCTTGAGTTTGAATCACCTATGACATCAAGCATCTTAATGCTTTGTGATCGGTGTGTATTTGAAATGTCATGCCTAGTAAATATTGTCTCCACTTTTTGACAGCCTTAGTTATAGCATAAAGCTTTTTAACATAAACTAAGGATGAGGCTATTATTTTGTTGATCTTTTAGCTGTAAAGGGCAATTGGATGGAGTTATTATAGCAACACAGCTCCAATGCCTATATTAGAAGCATTTGTCTCTGAGATAAACAACTGGTTAAAGTCAGGTAAAGCTAGTACATGAGCCTTAGTCATTGCAGTCTTGAGATTTCTAGAAGCTTGCTCAGTATGGGGTTTCCAAGTAAAGGAATCCTTCTTTAATAGATCAGTTAGTGGGATGCAATAATGGCATACCTTTTAATAAATCTCCTGTAGTATCTTATGAGGCCCAAGAATCCTCTAAGTTGCTTGAGGTTTGCAGGGCTGGGCCATTATGTCATGGCTTCAATCTTACTAGGATTAGGTTGTACACTTTGGGAGTTGATAATGTGACCCAAGTAGTCAATGGAATATTGATAAAACTGACATTTTCTTCTTTTAGCAAACAACTGATTATCAATGAAGCACTGAAAGACTATCTCTAAGTGTGTAAAATGTTATGCAGTTATACTACCATACATCAGAATATCATCAAAGAAAACTATTAAAAATTTTCTCAAATAAGGTTTGAAAATTGCATTCATAGCAGCCTGAAATACTGCTTGTGCATTAGTTAATACAAATGGCATGACTAAAACCTCATAATGGCCTTCATGTGTTCTAAAGGCAGTCTTCTCTGTATCTAAAGTCTTCACCCTTATCTGGTGGTATCCAGCCCTTAAATCAAGTTTTGAGAGGATAGAAGCCCGATGTAGTTCATCTAACAATTCATCTATAGTAGGGATAAGAAATCTATCCTTGATTATGATAGAGTTAAGGGCTCTATAATCAATACAAAACCTCCAAGAGCCATCCTTTTTTCTTTATAAGGAGGATAGGGAAAGAGAAAAGGTTGTGGCTATGTTTAATTATGCCTGAGTTAAGTATTTCTTGCATTAGTCTATCTATCTCTTGTTTTTAGAACAAAGGATATATGTAAGCTTTTACATTCACAGTTGGAGTTCTTGGTTCAAGATGGATGGAGTGATCAAAGTCTCTAGCGGTGGTAATGATGTGGGTTCTTCAAAGACAATTTTATAAGTTTGGAGTAGAGTGGAAATTTCTCCTAAAAATGGTGTATCAAAGGGTAATGTGGTCTGAGTGACAAAGTGAAAACGGAAAGAGATTTATTCAGAAATAACTAATATCCTTAAACATCTTAAGCTAATTTACTGAGGATTCAGTTGGGGTTCACCTATTAATTGAACCTTAGTTCCTTTCCATTCAAAATCCATAGTTTAATGTTTGTAATCAGTAACAATAGAGCCTAGTAATTCTAGCCATTGAATGTCTAGTACTACAGTTGATCCTTCAATAGGCAGAATGAAGATATCAAAAGTAAACTTGTACTATTTGAGTTGAAGAGTTACATGTTGGCACCATTGATTGCAAGAAAGGAAGTCTCTGCTACCTATCTGAACCATGAATGGTTTGCAAGGCTTGATTAATCATCCCAGCTTTCTGAAAACTCTTTCTTGGACAAAATTATAGGTACTCCCACTATCAATCAAGACTTGAATGTGATGGTTCTGCCATACTTCAATGACCTTGATGGTGCTTGGACTAGATTTTCCTATAAGGGCATTCATGCTAATTCCTCTGGTCATTTGGGGTGGAATGAAAATTGAAGAATTGTTGTTCTTTGAAATACCATCCCATTAGATATGTGCCATCAAACTTAGGCATGTCTAACTTCATGAACCTTCTTTGTGCTTGAGATTCTTGGGAAACTTTGTCTTTAAATCTTTCACATAATTTTACAGAAGTGGGATTATATTGTTATAGACCTTGACTGGTTTGTCCTAGATCTTTTGTTTCCAGAGAGTCCTCATGAATTTTGTCAAGGTTGGAAAAGATATCCATGAGAGAATTTCTTATGATAGCATTGTCATTGACCAGAGAATTGCATATGTCAGCCAATCCTTTGATTTGATTATCTACTTTAGTGATTCTTTTTTCAAACTTGCCATATCTTGTACCTTCAACCATTGTGAAAAATGTTAAGAAGTGCTTTAGAGAGTTAGGAAAAAAGAAGATGGTTGAGTCTTAAGTTTCTTGGGAGCAATGAAAGAACCAGTGATACTGGCCTAATATGAACCAATGAGAGAAGGACATAACATAACATAATAGGAAGAAAAGAATTGGTAGGGAGAATGGGTGCAGAAAGAGAAGGAGAAAAGATTGAGAAAAGAATGAGAGAGATTATTCTTACTTACTTGATTCTCCTAAATACAAAGAACAATATTTATACACTACTAATCCAAGGATCTAGTCCTTATTCAGATTTATTGCAGAATCTATTACTAGTCCAGTTGTACAACTACCTTGTAACAACTTCTAACGACCTTGCCAGTTGTAATAAAACTGTCTTAACAGTCTTCTTTGCAATTGTAGTTGCTTTAACTATAATTGTCTAAGTATACTGAAGCATTTGGGGAGGTTGTCTAGTCCTTAGGCTTCTCCTTAATCCCCACCTGGAGTTGATGCCTTCAATTCTACTATTGTTACATGTCTGTATCACAACATGTTAAGTTTTTCCAAAACCTGAGCAATTTGTTTTTGGCTCTAAGCCTGTTGTTGAGCCATCTGCTATTGATATTGGCTCTGCAACTCAGTCATTTGTTTAGTTGTTTGGGCTATTTTCTCCCGGTTTGACATTAGTTAGCCACCAACATGTCCATTTGGGAGTTTAATTGTTGTATGTCCTAATCCAATTTCTCTAAGTGACTTGCAGAGACATCAAAATTAAGAGTTTCCTCTTGATTTGATGGAGTCTTTGTCATTGATCTAGTAATTGGCATATACTAGACTATCTCCCACTATGGTTGCCAAGATCTTGTTTGTACAAGAAATAATTTTATGTCAATCGAGGCTAACTCGATTGGAATAATATTTCTTTAGATGGGTTCAGTGATGCCTCAACTAAGAGGACTTTAATGATGTGCCGTTATAAACTCAAGAAAACGAATTTAATCTAGTAGTTAGTGATTGAAATAAATGACAACTTTGCAATGACAATAAGCTAAGTATATTTATATCTCAAACAACTTTGATACAAGGGTTTACATAATTAAAACCTCAAAGTACATGTGCAAGTTTCTCAAGCTTGTTGTATGTAAACCAAGCCTTCACTACTGTCTTGGCTTGGCTCAACTTCGAGACAAAAGAGGGGGTGAGGAATGTAGTCTACCACTACGATTACAACTGCTGGAAAGTAAAAAACATAAGTGCAAAAAAAATAATAAGTGTTTGATGATTATTTATCTTTCTTATGATTAATTCTGATGCTATTTATACTTCTTTTAGCTTTGACAATTGTATTGATAATTCCCAAGCGTCCCTCACGTTTCCATTTCCTCATGTATTTTTTATTAACTACGTTAAACGTGTCATGTGTCAAAATCTTTAATTTCATTACGTGGGTTGTATTTAATTATTGTCACTTTTACCTTAACTAGTTAAATGCACGACTCTCGGTTGATTCTTGATCCTTGAATAATTAAATTGGTAGTTATGTCTTTTTTACCTTAGCTACTTAAATTCACGACTCTTATTTGGTTTGTTGATTGATTTTATTTACTTTTTTCTGGGTTCTTCCGATATAGCAAATCATTGGTACAGCTCACAACGACGCGACTTGAGATGGTAAGGAAGAAGAAGAAGGCAGTGTACAAGTGTTTGAAGAATGATATTGCTGATCTTCTTAAGAGTCGTCATGATTACAATGCTTTTGGCAGAGTAATTTCTTATTTAATTTTCTTTCTATCTGCATGATTTTTTGTTAATTAGATAACAAGATTGATTTTCCTTTGTTTTTTATATTATTTTTTTGCTTGAACTTCGGAAATGTCTTTTTCTTGCTATGCTTTATATATTTGTGTTTCCTTTTGTTTTCGATTATGTGTGCGCATTTTGATATACATTTCTTTGTCTTCCGGTAGAAACTTTAACCAGAAAGGGATTTATGTTAATAAGGTTAAGCTTTGATCATTTTTGATGTTGTGGCCCTAATTTTCAATGTAATCAGCCGTTTACCAAGCACTACCACAAATGAATTTTTGTTCCCTTGCTAGTTGCATCCTAATTGAATTTTTCAATATTCCGTTTTCATAAACAGGAAGTGGTGATCTACACTGCATTGTCAAATTGTTGGCTTGTTGTCATGCTACGCAGCTGCTGCATTATTAGCATTATTCTCTCTGCTATATTTCTTCCCTTTTTAAGAGCAAAATAATTTAAGGGATTTCACCACGGAAGCCTCATCAATTCAAAGTGTTACCACTAATGGATAGTTTTACTGGTCTAAGTGTGCCTTTGGTCAAATTTTTTGTGGCCTAATTGGTGGAAACCAGTGTTTTCAAAAGCGAAAGCATTGGGTGAAGTATTTTGTCTTAATGAGGCGAGGCGTAAACCTCGAGACGTTGGAGCTTAAGTCTTTTGAAACGTTGGAGCGTTTTGAATAAAATAATATTAATTAAATTATGAAAATACTAAAAAATTGAAATAATATAAATAAATTAATTATCAATAAACTTTACTAACTTAAAACTTATGAATAAATATTTATCAAAATATTTTTATTTAAATATCAATCAATTTAATGAAAATTTATCTCCCAACCCTTTTATATATTGTCCACATGAACTTATCTCATCAGCTAAAGTCCCCCCATCAAACGGTCAGTAGAGTCGCGTCACTTTCAAGTCATTTGAGAAGCTGAGAAAAAGTTTTTTGACTTACATCCTATTCCACGTATTGCACTCACCACAGCAATCTCATCCGTCAGCTTTTGTTGCCCCACTTTTAACGGTACAGATTTCTTTTCGTACTACAGCTCATCTCAGGCAATTCCTGACTGCTTAAACCCTCTTACATTTCTATCCCCTCTCTCTCAGGTGCTCTTTGCTCAACATTGTAATTCAAATTTTCAAAATCGAAACAGCGAACAAATGGTACGTCTCTTCCCCTTGTCTAATTCTTCGTTTTCCATTTTTCCTGATTTTCTCTTGTTTTTCTGGAAAATTTGTTTTCTCGCCCCAATATTTGCATGATCTCATTTTATGCGATTTCGTTTGAAGACTTTTCCATAAATATGATTCCTCTGGAGAGAAAAGGGCCTGGAAAATGATTCTTTCACCGAACTGTTGTTTGATTAAATGAACGAGGTTTCCAGTTCTTTGTTGTAATCGTAATTCGATTATATGTTTCAGGCTTTGCCAAATCAGCAAACTGTTGATTATCCGAGCTTTAAGCTCGTAATCGTTGGCGATGGTGGCACAGGTACTTTTTGTTGTGTGATTTTTCTACTTTGGTTGCTATGAAATGAAAAAAAAAAAAAAAAAATTTGCATTGGGCGTACTTCCAGACAATCCAGGCGTCTGGGATGTACGCCTCACGCCCTGAGGCGTTTTGACCCGAAAACACCCCGGGGCGTGCCCAAAAAACGCCATTCACAACACTGGTGGAAACAAGCTTTGTATTCTATTTTAAGTCATTTAGTTTAGTCTTAAAAGTTATATATATTTTAGTTTAGTCTAAGTATGCCTTTGGTCAAAGTTTTTGTGTCCTCATAATAGTTACTAGATGCCTCGTTAACAATACTATCAGACTTTTTTCTTATCCATTCTGTTTGGGGGAGGGAGAGGGGGAGTTGAAAGTTTCCTTGCTTTGCTTGGTGGCATGGGTTCTGGGTATGCATTGTGATCAGCTGGGTATTGATTGAGCAAGCCGATTAGACTAGCACATGGCCTTAGCATGTCGTGCATAATACCACTAATGAATAAATGTCCTTAGCTTACATTAAATTAGTTCAATTATGGTGGTTCGACCTAACCATAAAAACGACTTATGGTTTTCCGATTAATTGTTTGATAGCTTGTATACATTATAAAAAATATATATAGATTAAGATATGCGTGGTAAAGTAGTGAGAAAATAATATAGGAAAAAAAAGAAGCTAAGTAATGAGTAATTTTGTACCTCAACAGTGTTTTAAAATTTTTTATTGATTGATTTTCGTTAGATGGGTTAAACACTTTGCTCAAGTTTTTATTGTGCTCTAAAAAATTGAAAGCATGTGTTACGGGTTTCTATTTTCTTTTTAAAAACTTTGCTCAAGTTTTAAATTGTTAAATGGTATACTAACTTCTTCCTTCCAATTCGAAATCAGGTTGCATGCTCAGGCCCTTACTCTGGCTGTAGTAGCTGGTGCTGCAGTTGTTGAATACAATGACCACAATAGTGGAGCAAAGGCTGATCGTTATGCAAAGTTTATCCCAGTTGAGATCTACTCACACAAGGACTAAACAAATCTTCTAGAGTCAATTTTTGTGCTATCTCTTGGTTGTGTTTATTGTTGACATGATGCATATAGTACAGTATGATCAATCAATGGTAATTGTTCCCCTATGAATTTGGCAGTCGGAGCCTGACGCGTAATTTATGGAGCTTGCTGTAATATATAAATGACTGAACTTTTTTGATTATTTTGTCGAATAAAGATTATACATTCGTTGTAAATATTCCTTTTTGAAGATTTGTTATATGACCTCTTATTGAATATTTTTACTATTTTGATAAATGATAAGTTTTGATTTGATTATTTGAGGCTCAATAATCAATCTTGTTTGTGACGAGCACATAAATAATGTAAACCTAACATTTAAACTAAATTCCAAAAAGAAAATTGCATTTATGCATTTGAACAACATTTTTTATAAGAAAAGAAGATAAAAAAAAATCATATCATGGACAACGATATTACGCACGTGACTTTCAAAATGAGGGATGACCAAGAGAGAAAAAAAAAAGTTATTTAATCAAAAGCATTCATTTATTCACAATGTGTTTGAACGATTCATTGGATGACTAAAGAAAAAAAATTTCAATTTTAAAAGATATATCAAATTATCCTTTAAAAATCCACGATATCATTTTAAAATATATTGTACCATACAGAATTTCATTAGACTTAAAGTTGAGAGATAAGTTATTTGAAATTTATGAGCAAGAAGACAATAAAAGATGGGTTAGGTACAAAAGCACCTGCGACAAGTTCAGAACATGAGGTTATTTTCGACTCATTCATATTATCCCAATGTAATGTTGAATTTTGTTAATCGATCATAATTTTATTTATTAATAGTGTAAATATAAAGACAAATATTTTAACACAATAGTTTACTTGACAATAATTCATCATTTTTTTTATCTTTTTACTAAAAAGAAAACAATACCGTTAAATACATTTTCTCTGTTTTCGCTTTTACAAAATAATTTTTGTTTTCAATGATAAATAAGTTTTCTAAAAGAAACATAAAACGAAAAATAAAAACTGTTTTCATTTTTTAAAAAAGAAAAGTGTTTTTTAAATACAAACGCAACCTAATTGTTTTAAACAATCGCTGACTCATGACTTAATCTGTTGTGGCCAATTTGTTAACCATTAAAGAAAGATCACGTTTCGATATATCCAATTTCTTACATAGCATCGTGCTAATCTTTTTCTGATATGAACTTTTCTTAGTACTTCCAGCTGTTGAGTGTATTTCGTGCTTCTGATGATCTTTTAATTGTACAGCAATGCCGGTCAAGTGAAGAAGTACTTATCAATTAAGCCCCATGCAGATGGTAACGCATATGTCATTTCTCTGAGTTTAGTACTTATGATGGGTTAAGACTAATCAATTTAATTTAGATTTGCGGATTGATTCGTTTTTTTAATCATTTGGATACAGTGAATCAAACATTTTTTATCCACGTTCGTTGACCTGTCATTTGTCACATCTGATCTGTATCCGGTCCGACCCGCTGTTTCCCATCTCTAATTCTGCCCAAGTCCCAACCCAGCGTCGACCATATCCACATCAGAGCACATAGTTCTTTTTAACGCTTGCACGTTTATAGATATTATACGCAAATCTCCCCAACCGTCCTCGAGTCTCAATATCTAGGGTTAATCTCCTTCCTTTGCTTGCTTCTTCTTCCAAAGTAAAAGTCATTTTAAATCTTTAATCAAAACGAAGTTTTCTATTTTATGTTTTTTTTCTCGTTTTTTTGCTTATTTATTTCATCTGATCAAAAAGATTTTGGCTTCTGCAGGGCTGAATATGGACGTAGCCACAGCGACTGTGGTTCAATCTTCGTTTGTTATGTGTAGAGCCTCCGATTCTGTTGCCAGATCGGGTTTTTTGACCTCCAATGGGCCTGATTTTGTGCGTTTTGGTATCAAGCCTCGGCTCCCGATTAAGGTACCCGATTGCGTTTTTGTCTTTCATTTTTTATTTCGTGTTTCATTGATTAGTGGTATTTGTTTGATTTTAAGTAATATGTATTAGATGCTTAGCGATCGTTTCAGTTGTGTGAATATTTTTTTTGTAGAGTTGTTGAATCCCTTGTTCTCTGTTTCCTGTTACCTGTCTTTGTTTTGAAATTCTCATGCTAAGCGGGTTGTACTTGAAGCTTTGGATTTTGGAAGTTAAAGCCAGGGAACGTTTTTTGGGAAGTTTTCGAAGTGCATCAGATTTGTTACCTATCTTCTCAGTAATCTACTCATATAGGTTAAAATGAAGCTTTGAATGCATTGGTTTTGTCTAGTAAATGAAATTTGTTGTAATTCTACAAAATATGTAACCCCGTATGCATTTTCATTTAAACAAAGACATGCACAAATCATGTTTTCTGATCATATATATATAGATGTATCACCCTTCATTATTGACTTTTTAATAAATTGTGTCGTCATACTTGCTTGGAAAGCAAGCGTTTGATATTGATTCTTTTTCTTTTTTCGTTGATTGATGCATAGCAGCATTATTCTTCAATTAATTACTCAAAACCAGGGAAAAAGAGGATGGCTTCTCTAAGTAAGAGATGTGTTGTTGTTAGAGCTTCATCATCTTCAGACTCATCTGGGTCAATTGCTTCAATTGCTCCACTTCAGCTGGAGTCTCCAGTAGGGCTGTTTTTGTCTCAAATCTTGAAAAGCCATCCGCATCTCGTGCCTGCAGCAGTTGAGCAGCAACTTGAGCAGCTTCAAACTGACCGTGATGCTGAGAAACAGAAGGAGGACTCTTCAGTTTCTCACACTGATCTAGTTTTACACAGGTTAGTTGCATTCTCATGATCATGATATATTGCTTTCACTTTGATGCTAAAAACCTTAATATAATGATGGGGTTTCTTGAAATTTGTAGGAGAATTGCTGAGGTGAAAGCTAACGAAAGGAGAAAGGCTTTGGAAGAGATCTTGTATGCATTGGTTGTCCAGAAGTTTATGGATGCCAATGTTTCCTTGATACCTTCCATAACCCAACCTTCTTTCGATCCTTCTGGCCCAGTGGACACATGGCCTGGGCAAGATGAGAAGCTTGAACAGCTTCACTCACCAGAAGCGTATGAGATGATCCAGAAGCATCTAGCTCTCATTTTGGGAAACCGGATAGGTGATTCAACTTCTGTAGCATACATAAGCAAATTCAGGGTCGGACAGGTCTATGCAGCATCAGTAATGTATGGGTACTTCCTCAAGCGGGTTGACCAGAGGTTTCAGCTTGAGAAGACAATGAAAATCCTTCCAAATGCAACTGATGAAGGAGAGAGTAATATTGAGCAAGCTGTGGGGGAGGGCATGATACCCAGTGGTATGGAGGATTCTTACCAAAATGTTTCATCGCACCCTGAAGTCTCGTCTTGGTCTGGTGGCATTAGTCCTGGGGGGTTTGGTCAGGGAATAAAGGCGTCTCGGTTGCGAACTTATGTGATGTCTTTTGATGGGGAGACACTTCAGAGATATGCTACAATAAGATCAAAAGAGGCTCTTAGCATAATTGAGAAGCACGCAGAGGCATTGTTTGGAAGACCTGAAATTATTATAACACCATGGGGGACTGTTGATTCTTCTAAGGATGAGCAAATCAAAATTAGCTTTGGTGGTTTGAAGAGACTTGTTTTGGAGGCTGTGAGTTTTGGTTCGTTTCTTTGGGATGTTGAGAGTTATGTTGATTCAAGGTACCATTTCGTTATGAACTGAGTTATCTTCACCACATCCTTGCTAGAGCGAACTTATAGTAGTCATAACTGACAGAACTGAAACGGTATAATTGACTGTAGATTTGGTGATGAGTATGAATTCTACTAATTATTCTGTACATGGTTGTGTTTTTCTGTTGGTTATTGCTCTCTTACACTCATAGTTGGCCTTGTGAAATATATCTTATTATTTGAGTCTTTTTTTATTTCACAAACTTCGATTCATATATGTATGAAGTATGAACATCTCTGAGTTGTGATATTTTAATTGTGTAATTTGGCCAGTAAGATACCCTAGTTGCTATCAAATGCATTGTCTTACTGAAGCTGAAATTGGGCAAGTATGCTGGGAATAAATTAGGAGAAAAGGAAGGGGAAAAAATTGAAGTAAAAGGTACTTAGTTTTAAATTGCAAAGAAAGAAATCAGAAACTCCAGAGAAAGGAGACTAACCGTGGGCAAAATTCATGGTTATATGGACAATACTTGTGAGCTTTCGAGCAATCAACTATTAGCACATGCTTCTTGCTTAGTTTTCTGATGTCATTTTGCTTGCAGTCATGACTTATAACCAATGGATGAAGAAAGTGTTGCCTGCACCAAAAACATAATAGTATAATGTATTTATGGAGAAATTCTTGGGTGCACCCGGTACAAGTGGAGAGAAAGTGCAGCGGGTGCATTCAAGCCGTCCAAAAGGAAAGAGTGCACTTGTTTTCTTTTTTTCTCCTCTTGGACGACTTGGATGCAACTGTTGCACTCACTCTCCCATTGCATCGGGTGCAGCCAAGAATTCCTCGCATTTATGGATCATGCCTGCATGATTCAAGAGAAGCAAGAACTCTTCAGCCATTGGTTCTTTTGGACTCTTTTTTCGTGAAGATTTTTTTGTCCAAGCAATCTAAGGTTATTTACTGTAAATATACGACCCGCTTTGTGTTGTTGAACATAATTATGCTTACCCTGGTAGTATTACTTTAAATTGATATCAAGGCCCCAAAAGATTTGTTATGGGTGGATTTCTTCTGCTAATCTTCCGCACTTTATTGGAAAAGGGAACAGTTCATCCCTGTGAATTAGTGTTCTTTCTTTGCTAGGTTTCCATAGTTCTTCCCAATGATGACTGGGGTTGTTTGGATTGTATAAAACTTTCAAATACTATTTCTTCTCTTAAACCTTCTTCTTATTCTTTATTTTGTTTTCTCAAAAACATCTGCATAATAGGGGTCAGTCTATATACTGTTGTTGATAAATGGTCTCATTTTCTCAGTGAGCTACTGTAATGTTTAGTTTTGATGTTGAGGAATGTGGGTTAAAAATAACGGAACATGTGGGTTTAAGATAATACAAAGTATGAGTTCACAACAATAAAAATAATAAGAAAAGGGCAAGGTGTTTTCAGGTTTTGAGGCCCACTGAATTGCTTTTTTTCAAGCTGATAGTTGTCCTTGCTCAAAAGATTTTGTTAATGGTTTTCTAACAATTTTATATATAAGATGCAACATTTAAAAAATAATTGTCGTTTGTGACAAGCATCGTGTTTGCAGAGATTTGGAAGATAAGAAGAAGAATGTTAGAAAACTAAAATTGTCTTGAATTAATGATGTGATGTGAAGTGTTATTTATAGAGTTGAAAAATTGCTTAAGCACCCATTTAGAAAAGTTACAACCTTTTAAGTTCCATGTGGTTATATATGGTGACTTTTTTAGTCTCTTTGGATGGGTACATACCACTTTGAATTTGTGCGTATCTAACGATATGTAGCTTCATTCAAAATACCGTCACTTGTTAACAATAATAAATCATCACAGCTTTTCAATCCTTTTATTCTCTCCTTAGTTCTGTTTGTTAACAAACAATTGTATCCATTAACAAATTATAATTCCAAAAGTTACAACCTTTTTCAATCATTAAACCGTTAATATTACAATATAATATTTAAAATGTTAGAATTTCAACAGTTGAAAGAACCTAATAGAATGTTGCCTTAATTTCTCTTTCATAAGATTGATTTTACAAGGTTGACTCTCTCTCCCCCAGTGTTTGTTGTTGCTTTATCAAAATGTGGTTCTTTCACAATTTCAACATTTTTTTTCATGGTTGCTTTGCTTGTTGAACGCATATTTGACCTATTGGATATTAATATATGCTCCTACACTTTCAACTATTTTTTTTTAGATTTTATATTCTCTAATCCTTGAAATTCTTCATTTGTGTGTTTGCCATAATCGTGTCCACCTTAGTGGATGTAGTCTCAATTACCAACTATAATCCTACCCAAGAGGTAGGGGTTGAATTGGGTTCTTGGGAAATTTATAGGAAGTTGAACAATGTTCAAACCTTTTTATCCAAGTAGTCTAAGAGTGTGTGAGCGATAAAATCAAACAACAAGCTTTTGTGCAACAATATAAGCAAGATAAGGAAAGCTTTAAACACAATGATAAGTGGTGCTTTGCAGAGAGAAGGGCCAAGCTTACGGGGCACTGATTCCTGGCCGTTGGATGTGGTATAAGTGGTTTAAGTTGATCTAAACTGTTGATGATGCAAAATAAGAAGCAACATGATACTGTTTGGCAAGCACTTGGCAAAGAAAACAATAAAGTGTCATAGTTATTAAAATTGTTTTTCTCTCTTTAGTTTTGTCATCATTAAAAAAGTGAGATTGTTGACCCTTATTTGATTTTAATTATGACAAAACATTACTTTAACTGTGCTAACAGTTTTATAAAAGTGTTTTTAACTGAGTCTAAACATCCAACTTAAGAACAAGACGCAATTCAAGCTTAAGGAAGAAGAGATCGTACCTGAGAGACACTCGAAAGAAGACCAAAGACCAAGTTTAAGTTCTAAGGTAGTTTACTTTTATTTGTAAATCTCTCCTTAAGTTTCTTAGCTTGAACAGAGCTCAAAAACTCTTTTAGAAAATGTTTTGGTCATTCAAAAACTTATTTGTGTCAAAAACTTATTTAAAAATCTTAAGTTTTTAAAGACTGATAATCAAGTGTGCATTTTGGACGGTCGACTATCCAAGTCTTTGTAACTGACCATTTTGAAAAATAAAATGGATAGTCGACTATGAAAGAGACAGAGAGTTTAACAATCAACTACCCATTTAGACAGTCAACTGTCCAAAGCCTTTCAAACCCAGAATTTCAAATTCAAGAGAGGACGGTTGACTGTCCATTTTTCACAGTCAACTATCCTGTCAAGAAGATGATGAGATGACACTCATCACCAAAAGATTTCATTTGTTCTTGAAGAAAAGTAAAAAACCTTACACAAGAGATTCCACTCCAAAAATGGAACCTATTGTGTGCTTTGGTTACAAGAAGCCCAGACATATTAAGACCGATTACCTAACAACAAACAAACCATACAAGAGCTTCAAAAATAAAGTCATGGGTGCAACCACTTGGAGTGATGATGAAGATGAAGAACTTTCGAATAACGACGTCGGATATGAAGAAATTGTCAGTCTTTGCTTAATGGCAAATTGATGATGAAGATGAAGTAACAAATTCTTCCCCCACTAATAATAACGATAATGTTGTTAGTAGTAGTGAAGAATTGATTGAGATAATTAATGAAATGCATGAAGAATTGAAGAAATTTGATTATAAAAATATTGCTCTCAAGAATGAAGTCTTATCTCTTTCTAAAGAGATGGAAAGTTAAAAGAAGAAAAAGAATGACCATCTTCTATGCTCTATAACTCATCACAAGATTTATTGAAAAATGAAAATGATGATTTGAAAAAGAAAGTGGTGTAGTTAAATAACACTATATCTAAGCTTATTCTTGGAAAAAAAAACTAAATGAAATGTTATATTGCCAAAGAATGAATGGAGAAAAATTCAGTTTGGGTTATTCTCCATTAGGCAAACAAAAATCAAAAGAGAATTCCTTTGTGAAAGCAAGATGTGTGGATGAACTCTGCATTTCTAAGGCCTCTAGCAATGTTAAGAGATTTCCTTTTAAAAAATGCTAGTGAGCCTAAGAATTCAAATTTCAATTCAAATTCAAAAAATTCTAAAGCATATACTAGAGATAGAAATCCTAGAAATACATATGTACACATGCTCATCCTAGAAATGCACATACTAGGAATGAATATCCTAGAAATAACTATCATGCATATCCTGGAAATAACATGTATGTTCATAATTCATATGCTAGAAACATGTATCCTAGAAATGCTCATTCATGGAAGTATAGACATATATATTCGAGACATCGTAGAAATTTCTATAACTATCATCTTAGGATCATGCATTATCAACATGTCTACAACTTTAGAGCACATTATAACGTTAAGAAAGTATGGGTCCCTAAAGGAACCGTATTTTCTAAGACTAACCCAAAGGACCCGAGAAATTTTGGGTGCCTAAATGTGCTATTGAGTATCCATGTATAAAGTAGATATGTCTCCACACAAAAGAAAAATGTGATTATTGGTACCTTAATAGTGGATGCTTGAAGCACATGACTGGTGATCCAAGTGTGTTCAAGGAATTAACTCTAAGGAATGGTGGACACATCACCATTGGAGACAACATAAAGATAAAAATTATCGGGCATGGTAAAGTAGGTAAAGATTCTTCAACTATTGATCATGTTTTATATGTACAAGACCTTAAGCCAAATTTACTTAGCATTAGTCAATTATGTGACAAATGCAACAAAGTTATATTTGAGTCCTCTCCATCAAGAGTAACAAGATTAAGTTTGTTGGCCACAGATATGATAATATTTATTTACTTATAAAATCTTTACCTTCGGAAAATGAAAAATGTTTTCGCGCTTTTAGTGAAAACTCATGAATATGACATAAAAGGCGTGGCCATGTGAACATGGAGTTACTTAAAATTCTTTCAAGAAAATATTGAGTTATTAGTCTTTCAAAAATCAAGTTTGATAAAGACAAAGTTTGTGATGCTTCTCAAATGGGAAAACAAATAAGTGTCTCTTTTAAATCCAAAAAGGTGATTTCAACTTCTAGACTATTAGAACTTCTACATATGGATTTGTTTGGTCTAATAAGCACCATTAGTCTAGGTGGCCATCAATATACTCTTGTTATTGTTGATTATTATTCAAGATATACCTTTGTTATTTTTATTATAAAGGTTTTGTGAACTTTTGCTAGAAGGTTCAAAACAAAAAAAAAAAAAGAATTTTTATTTCAAGTATTAGAAGTGATCATGCAAAAGAATTTGAAAACCAATGTTTTTCAAATTTTTATGATGAAAATGGAATTGATCACAATTTTTCAACCGCTAGAACTCCTTAACAAAATAGTGTTATTGAGAGGAAAAATAGAGTTCTAGAAGATTTTGCAAGAACTACGCTTTATGAAAATAGTTTACCAAAATACTTTTGGGCGAAAGCCATAAATACTTCTTGCTATATTTTAAATAGAATATTAATTAGGCCTATGCTTGACAAAACTCCATATAAACTATGGAAAGGTAGAAAAACCTAATATCTCTTATTTTCGTGCTTTCGGTTGCAAGTATTTCATCCTAAATAACAATAAAATTAACTTAGGTAAATTTGACTCTAAGACCAATGAAGGACATTCTTATGATATTCAACCTCTAGTAAAACTTATAGAATCTTTAACAAAATAATGCTAGTGGTTGAAGAATCC
Source organism: Bretschneidera sinensis (assembly GCA_023935145.1). Classification (NCBI taxonomy): domain Eukaryota; kingdom Viridiplantae; phylum Streptophyta; class Magnoliopsida; order Brassicales; family Akaniaceae; genus Bretschneidera; species Bretschneidera sinensis. Next base: position 51,453,764 of record CM043701.1, read on the forward strand.
ATACATGTTTCCTTTAATGAATCTAACCCAATTAGTAATAGAATAGTCTCTCTTGATGATGATGTAGATTTTATTCCAAGTGTGGATACGTCTACTCCCATTGTTGACCCTAAGGAAAGTTAACCTCAAACAAATTGAGTGGTAGATGCTCTCAATCTTTATCAATCTTCCACAAGTCATCAAGGAAATGAACTTCCCAACTATTGGATGTATGTGAATTATCATCCAATCGATTAAATGATTGGTGATCCTTCACAAGGGGTAAGAACCTAATATTCTATAAGAAATATTTATAATTTTATAGCTTATTTATCTCAAGTAGAACTTAAGACCTTTGTTGAAGCCAAAAAGGATGTTGATTAAATAAATGCTACGCTAGAAGAGTTAAATCAATATAAAAGAAATAAAGTGTGGACTTTAGTGGTTCGACAATATTGGAATCACTCCAATCCTACGTTCACTCTTTCAAGGAAACTCCTTGAAGTAATCCACTAATGATAGTCAAGCAACTTCATCGATGTTTCCCAAACCTTCAAATAATCTCTTCAACAAGAAAGTTACAAGGAAGTGTTTAATGCCTAAACACTCTAAAAGTTACACCAACTCTTTCTCTTTATAATGACTGGTATTAATCGTAAAAGAAAAACAAGAGAGATAGCAATAAATGCTTTACAAGATGAAGATAATCTCTCATTTAAGAACAAAGCTTGAAGAATGGCTCGAAATGAATTTTTGAAAGCATTTAAGAGTATTAATGAGCTATATCAGAAATTCAGTGTTCTTACTTATTAGAAATGCTCATTAATGATGATTTTTTTTTTTTTATAGTTTTGACTTCACATGGTCGTTAGACACAAGTTGGCGTGGTTTGGAGAGTTAAATGCTCAAGTCCCGCTTTTGGATTTTGAAAGATAGTCGCTTTTCATGATGGAATAGTCGACCGTGGAAAATAAACAGTTGATCCTCTCTTGAATTTGAAATTCTAAGTTCGAAAGGCTTTGTACATTCGACTGTATAAATAGGCAGTCGGCTGTTAAACTCTTTGTCATTTTCACAGTCGACTGTCTATGGACCACAATCAACTATCCATTTTGTTTTTCAAAATGGTCAATTACAGAGACTTGGATAGTTGACTGTCCAAAATGCACAGCCGACTGTCAGTCTTAGAAAACTTATAGTATGTTTGGGTAATAGTTTTTTGTTTTCAGTTTTTGAAAACTGTTTTCGAAACGAAAACTGAAAACTGTTTTCTGAAGAAAAAATGTTTGGATAACTGTAACTCAAAAACTGTTTTCAAAACAGAAAACGGTGAAATGCTGTTTGGATAATCTTATTTTGAAGACTGTTTTGATACACCTTGTACTTATTTTTAGTTTTGAGTTTAAATTTAAAATCTAGATTAATTTTATTTCTCATATTTACTAAATACTTAAAAATAATTAATATTATTTTATTTTCAAAATTTTAATATTTTTTTTATATATCATGGAGGAAGAATGAAATAGGGAAGTCAACACTAATTTTAGAGTTATTTTTCGAAAATTATGTCAGAAAACACCAATTTGGAGTTTTCAGAAAACTGTTTTTGAAAATTTTTTTTTTTAAAAACTGTTTTAGAAAATCACTTTTGAAAACTGTTTGCCAAACATAGAAAAGAGATTTTGGAAACTGATTTTAGTTTTTGAAAACTGATAATAGTTTTCAAAAATCCCATCCAAACATGCCCTTAGATTTTTAAATCAGTTTTTGACAGAAATTAGTTTTCAAAGAACCAAAACATTTTCTAAAAGAGTTTTTGAGTCGTGTTCAAGCTAAGATACTTAAGGAAAGATTTAAAAATAAAAGTAAACTACCTTAGATACTAAACTGGGTCTTCGATCTTCTTTCGAGTGTCTCACAAGTATGATATTTTCTTCCTTAGGCTTGAATTGCATCTTGTTCTTAAGTTAGATGTTTAATGATGACAAAATTAAAGAGAGAAAAACAATTTTAATAACTAAGTGTTGGATTTTTACAAAAAAAAAAGGGCAAAGTCTCCTTTGTTTTTAAGATAAAACTAACCTATAAAAACTTGAAAACATTCCAACCAAGCATGAATATGAAATTTTAAGCAATTCTAGCAAGTTCTAAGCAAAAATAGAGCAATTCTCCCCCTAAAACTATGCATACAACCAAAGTTATAAACTGTCCTCTTTTTCTCCCTTTTTTTGTCAACAACACAAAAAGGTAAGAGGAATCAAGTTGAGATAAGAAAGTATTAGAGTTCAAACTAAGATAGATATTAGAATTAGAAGCTAGAGAAGAGATTTCAAGGAATTAAACAAGAAAGCTAAAAATGAGAAAAAATGCCAAAAAAATGTCAGGAAGCACTAGTAATTGCTATAGACATCAAAATAGAACTTTTATCGTAATGGATAGATAGAGTATACTAAAACAAACCCATATGAAAAAGATTAGCTCAAAACAGATATGGAAAGACCTCCCAGGAATAATCAAAAAACTGATATACATAGTTAAGAGCTACAATAACAATATAATGAGAAAATGAATAGATAATTAGCCAAACATATCCGATAATAAGTAGAAATCTTAGGTTCCCATGAACCCAGCAAAATATCAAAGTAAAACAAACATCTATAGGTCATGAAAATGAGTCTTGAAACAATAAAATGCATGAAAGTAATAGTAGATGTTCTTGCAAAGTTTATAAAAGTTCTAAGACAAAGGAAAGATAGAGAGTATCAAGGAGTATTAAAAGGTCAATGAATCCTGGTGATTTGCTCTATATGCTCCTCAAGCTCACCGTCAAGGATATCGAAACGAGTATTCATCGTGAGTGAGAGAGATGGCATCCCATCTTTAAGCTCTTGTAGTGTAGTTAAAACTGAACTGTTAAAGTCTTGAGTCTCAGTTCCAAATCCACTAGCATGATTAGTCTGAACAATTTCTCCAGCTTTTTGTCCTTCATCACCTTTCATTTCTTCTTCGTCTTGTATAGCTTCTGTTGACTTTTTTTTTCTAAACCTTGAAGTTGGATTATACGAGGCATTGATAGTGTGTTCCTAAGTACTATCCTCCAACCGAATTAATTTCATTTTGTTTAGTGTGGACTTGTTAAACACATCAGTGGGGGCCAACAACACCTTCTTCTCTCCATCAAAGGGAACACTATAGTGCTTCAAGATCCTTGTAATTAGCATTCCAAATGAAGGCCACCAAGTTTCTTTTCCGACCCCTCTACCATCTTAGCAAGAATGAGACTATAATGTTATATCTAATTCCACTCATAAGCATCCATAAAATGTAGACATCAACATATGTATGACTCTGTTTTCTAAGAGATATGCAGTAATTTATGATAAGATGTATTACTCTACTCTCTATAGTCAAGGCATTGGTGTCTTTAAAGGAGTTTATAAAAATGTAGGAATGATCTCCTCTAAGCATTCTCATGGTATTTTGTTTATCAAAATCATTGGCCCAATTAAAGATGTCTACCCATTCCTCTCTTCTTCGTGGAATTCCTAGAATCTCAAAGAGCACATTGGTGTTGACTAGTATCTCCTTGCCCTTAACAAAAGTGTTAAAAGATAATCTCGCAGTTGAATTCTTGACTAAATTAGCATAAAATAGTTGAATTAGCCTAGGATAAGCAATTTATGATATTGTGACAATAGGAGTCCAATTAACAACTGCAAAATAGTGCTCTATGTCCATGTCATTAACTCTTAAATTTTGAAAATCTACATAATGACCTAAAATTATTTCTTTACTAGAAATGTGACCATCATACCGAGATTTCACCGTTGTGTTGATGAATAGCTTGGGGTCCATGAACATCTTCTGATGCTTATTGGATCCAGAACCATCACTACCTTTCTTAGAATGAACAAGTACAGATTTTATCATTTTGTGAAGAAATGAATAGTAAAAAGGGATGGAAAGTAAATGAAAAATATTTCTATAGAACAAATTTGATAGAAGTGGGTCTGATTTGGTGAACAAGCTTGAAATTTTAAAGAGGGAGATAGAGAGTGTGTGTGTGGCTAGGGTTTTAGATTTTTAGGAAAATTGATTAACAAGATGAACCAAGTTCTTCATATCCACGACTGGGCAGTCGACTGTCTAAAATGGATAGTTGATTGTTCTGTTTAAAGTAAAAACTAGGTAAAAGACTTAAACAGACAATCGACGGTGATATTTAGGCAGTCGATTGTCAAAACAGAGTGAAGTCTTTGTCCCTTTGGCAATTGATTATTTAAAATACATAGTAGATTGTGAAATGTTCATTTTAGAGGTAAAAAAGGGTTTTTAGAGGTACAATTGGTTGTGCATATGGATAATCAATTGTCAAAGTCTCTATTCCTTGGACAATCGACTGTCAAAGTCTCTGTCTCTTGGGTAATCGACTGTCAAATATGCATAGTCTGTACAGTGCCCAAAACTTGAATTTTGACAAAATTTTACAAGAATTGATTGCTCTATGCTATTTTTGAGTAAGAGAACATTAAATTTAGAGTTAATCCTTGATGAGTGCCAAATATTGAATATTTTGACCCCTTAATTTACATTTGTTAATTATTTAGTTGTGTCCTAATCTGATATTTTGTGTTAGTTCTATGATTTTTAATGTTTTGTAGGATTACAAAGGAAATTGGTGATTTAATGTGAAAAAAATACATAAGCTGGAATCTACTATTGCGATCGAGCACAGAAGACCTGTGATCGAGAGCAACAACGCTCAAGTATTTATTTATATGTTTAGCTTAGGAACTTGTTACTTTGAGTTGTTTTTTCATTGTTTTACAGGTTTACAAGCACTTGGAAAGGAGTTTCACTAAATTGCCAGAATTGTCCGTATAGATCAGTCATTTTTACAGATTAAACTGTACTGATTCAGGAAGAACCAAAAGATGAACCATATATGCTTGGAAAGATCTAGATGTCTATTTTCTAGAGAATTTTATGACTCATAAATATGATTTTTCTAGAGAAAGTTATGCCAGTTTTAGTAAACAAAGGTCAGGTTGTACATGATTTAAACGTGGCAGAAGTGATTTTTGCAGATTAAACTATAATGATTCAGGAAGAAACATGAGATGAGCCATATATGCTTAGAAAGATCCGGATGTCTATTTTTAGGAGAATTTTACAACTCATAAATATGGTTTTTCTAGAGAAAGTTATGGCAGTTTTAGTAGACAAATGTCAGGTTGTGCATGATTTCAGCGTGGGCAGAAGTTGAAGGGCATATGAAGGCTTAAATCTCACATTCCACATCGGTTGGAAATACATTCTACATCCCACATCCCACATTGGTTGGAAACACATTGCACTCATAGAGTTTACCTGTAAAAGCCTCATTTCACTTCATCTTCAGATGTGCAATCTCGGAGGCTTTGCTACCAAAGGGTGCAATCTGGAGGATTTTGCTACCAATCGGGGGAAGTGCCGCACAATAACTGCGAGTGGAAATTCTCTCTCCATGTATTGTTAGTTTTAATTTATTTATTTTAAGTTTTAAAATTTAATGTTTAGCACTTCACTTATGAAATTTATTTTCATAATCATGAGAGGCTAAAACATTCATCTAAGGTTGAAGATGAAGCCTCGCCATTATTTAGCATTATATTTTCAGATATGTTCGTATAATTCTGATATTTTTTAGTATTGATGTTCTATTTCAATTCAATTATTTGATTAATTTCTTATGATTGATTGTTTGGTTTATAAAATTGTTCAAATTGGATATTCCATGCGTTTCATCTGACGGATACAGCGAATCATCCAAAGTAAATTAGATATCCGTTGTGATTCTAAAGTAAACGGATACATTGGATGATTTGGTTTAATTAGGGTATTCGTTGTGATTTGTATATCGATGGATTCATGGAATTATTTGATAAATTGCTTTTATATAGAACATGAAGATATATACTTTACTTTGGTGGGGTGGGGTGGATTCAGAAAACTTAATGCCTTTATAATTTGTTTTTAAATCAATTTAGTTTAGTTTTTATTCTTTACACGACACAGTTCAAAATTCAGAATTAGGTCAAAATAGGTTTAATTTAGGTAAAAATCTATTTTCCTGATGCAATTCCCTATAGATTCGACCTCGCACTTGCACACGCTATATTGCAAACGACTCGTACGCTTGTGAGTAATTTAAAACTCACAACAAATTTTTGGCGTCGTTGCCGAGGAATTGTTTTGTTGGTGAAAATTAAAATTTTGTCTGAATTGATTTTATTTTTCTACTAGTTTAGTTATCATTTTTGTTTTATTTTTCTTTTTGCAATTTTATTCTAGTTTATTTGTTTCTATTTGCAATTGCCCATAAAGAATAAAAAAATAAATATATAAAGAAAAAAAAATTGCCAATTTTTGTTGGCCTATTTTGTGAGTATTGTGTTTTCTGTTTTTGCATTTATTTTATTGTTATTTGTTATTTATATTTTATTTTATTCTTTTGTTTTTGCTAGTTAGTTTATTTTATTGTTTTTTGTGTGGTGTATGCTTGGTCAGAGATTCCTGAACTTAGAGTTGATACCTTTAGATCCCGAAACAGAAAGAACTCTTAGGAGAAATAAGAGAGCACTTGTTGAGAGAGAGTCGATTGAGGTAGGGGACAATTTAAGGAATACAAATCAATCGGAAAATGTAGAGCAACTTAGAGCTTGGAACATGGACTTCATTACATCTCTTACGGATTTGTTCGCACCCGTTACGACTAACTTCCCTTCTTGTATTGTGTTGCCACCAACCAATGCTACCCATTTTGATCTAAAGCCACAGTCATTGGAGGACACCTTCAAGGATTTCATGAAGATGACTGGCCAGTCCATCAATGCAGCCAATACATTCAATGTTGATAGCTGTTCCATTTGTGCTAGTCCTATGCATTTAGCACAAAATTGTCCATCTATGTCGGCTTTTGTCAAGTATCCCATGGAACAAGTGAACGCTTTCGATGACTATCGGAAGCAATCAAATGGATTTTACTCCGAGACTTACAATCCAGGGTGACGAAACCACCCTAATTTTTCATGGAAGCAGAACCAACCGATAAATTAGGGAGGAGCCCCTCATCATTCGCACAATCAATACCCTCCCAGATTTCTTCCACCAGTTCCAAGTCATGGTCGCTCAGCCCATCCAGCTCCATCACCTGCTTACCAAGCACCCACTCAAGTGCCAGCATCGGTTTCACAGTTATTAAAGGACACTCTCAAAGATTTCATGAAGATGATCGACCAAGCCATCAGTGAAGTAAGGAGTGCGACAATAGTAAACACCTAAGTGATTGCCAAGCTAGAGAGTCAAATAGGTCAAATCGCAAGTCACGTGGGTGAAGGAGAGAAGGGAAAGTTCCCCAGTTAACCCGTGCCTAACCCAAAGGAACAGTTTGTGGTTGGAAATTCATCAACTCCTACGCACGAGCAGGAACAAGTGCAATCGATTATCACATTGAGGTCTGGGAGACAAGTGGACAATCAAGTGGAAGAGAACCCTGCTGTGCAGTAAGGGCAAGAAAGTGGCAACAAGGAGAAGAGAGATGCTGAGCCATCTACAGCCACACCTACTATTATGGATCTTCCTAAGTTGTTTGTACCTAAAGCGCCTTACCCTGAGAGATTCCAAGCGCCCAAGAAAAGAGAGAAGTCTAGGGACATTTTGGAGGGATGCTTTACTCAGTTTGGAGAGAATTTGGAGTTGGATAAGTTACTTGAACAAGCGAATGCCATCTTGGAGTCTGCTCCTTGGGAGAGCAGTAAAGATGGAGAGTGTGTCTAGACTACCTTAAGTTGAATGCTGCCACAAAGAAGGATCATTTTCCACTCCAATTTATTGATCAAATGGTGGAGTGCTTGGTTGGGCACGATTACTATTGCTGAGTCTGGCTAAAGACGTTAAACTTAGCGCTCATGGGAGGTACCCCACAACATATCCTTTATGTTTTTTTACATATTTCTTATTACTGTTTATTTCTAGTATTTTTTTGTTTTCTAGTCTTTATTTTTCAAGGACAACGCGTACTTTAGTTCAAGTTTGGGGGTATCCTATGAGTCATGCCAGTTCAGCTAGTTCTCAATCTCTCAGATCAGCTCTTTCCATATTATTCACACATTAGGGACAATGTGTAATTTAAGTTTGGGGGTATGAGAGACATATTACACACACTTTGTCCCAGTTTGTTGCTGATTTTTTTTCGTTTTAAAGAGAAGATAAATGCATGCTTATATTATTTTGAAATTTTGGTTGATCTAAACAAATATTGTGATGTGATGTCATTGGTGAGCTTAAAATCTTGAACATATAATCTGATGATAGAGTTTTAAAATTTAGTTACTTACTTTAGGCATTTGAGAATTCACATGTTTGATCTAATCTGACATGAGTGCATTAGCACATAATTTTGTGAGGTATAACATGTGATTTTAATGTGTATGTTTCCATGGTTTAGCTGATTTCGGATGACTTGTTGGATGGACACTTTGGCATAGAAAAGTCAAAAAAAATGCTCATAATGATCATTGATAAACTTTTCACTGAGTAACTGGACCTCTTGCCTCAGTAAGCAGTGAGTGTTCACGTCAAAAGGTGGGAATTTGCTCATGATGATCATCGACAAACTTTCCATTGAGTAACTGGACCTCTTGCCTCAGTAAGCAATGAGTGTTCACGTCAAAAGGTGAAAATTTTGCTTAGTTTCGTAGCCTTTTTTACTCGAGTTAGTAAGTCCTTAGGGGTGTCTTTACACCTATTGCCTTAAAACCATCTGGTTTGGGAGTCATTGACTCAACACTCGCTACATGGGTCAATTAGAAAGCTTAAGGGAACTAAACATAGCAAGCCTCATAATAAAATAAATAAGGAAATAAAACTATGCCATTGTTGTTCATTCTGATGGGAAATTCAGTGAATCTTGAGACATGAAGACATTACACATTGGAGTTATTTGGAAGCTTCATTTTTATGTGCTAGTTCACTTTACACTGATTCGAGCTTGTGATGCCTTAGCCGGCCTCTTGTAAGTAATTAGATTTTAAAATTCCTATTCATTGCGAAGATGAGTTTATATTTTAAGCTTGCTTATGAATGAATATCATGATTTTGTGTGCTACTTAAATTTTTGGATACCATGAATGATGGATTTATCTTTGTTTTCTTTGTTTTTCATTTAGTTTTTATTTTATTTTATTTTGTTTTGCTAAGGGACTAGCAAAATGTAAGTTTGGAGGTATTTGGTGAGTGCTAAATATTACATATTTTGGCCCCTTAATTTACATGTGTTAATTCTTCAGTTGTGTCCTAATATGATATTTTGTGTTAGTTCTATGATTTTTAATGTTTTGTAGGATTGCAAAGGAAATTGGGGATTTAATGTGAAAAAAATACAAAAGCTGGAATCTGCTGTTGCAATGGAGCACATGAGACCTACGATCGAGCGCAACATCGCTCAAGTATTTATTTATATGTTTAGGTTAGGAATTTGTTACTTTGAGTTGTTTTTTCGTTTTTTACAGGTTTACAAGCACCTGGAAAGGAGTTTCACTAAATTGTCAGAATTGTCCATACAGATAAGTCATTTTTGTGGATTAAACTGTATTGATTCAATAAGAACCAAGAGATGAGCCATATATGCTTGGAAAGATCCAGATGTCTATTTTCTGGAGAATTTTATGGCTCGCAAATATAATTTTTCTAGAGAAATTTATGGCAGTTTTAGTAGATAAAGGTCAGGCTGTGCGTGATTTCAACGTGGCATAAGTGATTTTTGTGGATTAAACTGTAATGATTCAGGAAGAAATAGGAGATGAGCCTATATACTTGGAAAGATCCGGATGTCTATTTTCTATAAAATTTTACGGCTCATAAATATGATTTTTCTAGAGAAAATTATGGCAGTTTAAGTAAACAAAGTTCAGACTGTGCATGATTTCAGCGTAGACAAAAGTTTTGAATGGCATGTGAAGGCTTAAATCCCACATCCCACATTGGTTGGAAACACATTCTACATCCCACATTGGTTCGAAACAAATTTCCCTCATAGAGTTTCCCTATAAAAGCCCCATTTCACTTCATCTTCAGGTGTGCAATCTCGGAGGCGTTGTTACCAAGGGGTGCAATATGGAGGATTTTGCTACCAATCAGGGGAAGCGCCGCACAACAGTTGTGAGTGGAATTTCTCTCTCCATGTATTGTTAGTTTTAATTTATTTCTTTTAAGTTTTGAAGTTTAATGTTTAGTACTTTAATTATCAAATTTATTTTCATAATCATGAGAGGCTAAAACATTCATCTAATGTTGAATATGAAGCCTCGCCATTGTTTAGCTTTATATTTTCATATATGTTAGTACAATTATGATGTTTTTTTAGTATTGATGTTCTATTTCAATTCAATTGTTTGAGTAATTTCTTATGATTGATTGTTTGGTTTATAAAATTGTTCAAATTGGATAGTCAATGTGTTTCATCTGACAGATACAACGAATCATCCAAAGTAACTGGATATCCATTGTGATTCTAAAGTAAACGGATACATTAGATGATTTGGTTTAATTAGGGTATTCGTTGTGATTTGCATATCGATGGATTCATGAAATTATTTTATAAATTACTTTTATATAGAACATGAAGATATATGCTTTACTTTGGTGGGGTGGATTCAGAAACCTTAGTGCCTTTATCATTTGTTTTTAAATCAATTTAGTTTAGTTTATATTTTTTGCACGACACAGTTCAAAATTCGGAACTAGGTTAAAATAGGTTTAGTTTAGGTAAAAATCTATTTTTACGACGCAATTCCCTGTGGATTCGACCTCGCACTTGCACACACTATATTGCAAACGACTCGTGCACTTACGAGTAATTTAAAACTCACAACAATCCTCATTCACTCAATAGTAATTATGCATATGATGAATGTAAATGGAATCAAACTCACACGCATTCATAGTTTTCAATCCCATTAACAGTCTAATTTTATAAAAGTCATTTTCATTCAAGGGTTTTGTAAGAATGTTAGCAATTTGATCTTCAGAGAGAATGAATTCTAGTTTAATATCACCATTTTGAGAATGATCTCTTATAAAGTGATGTCTTATCTCAATATGTTTGGTTCTGGAATGTTGAATTGAGTTTTTTCTCAAGTTGATAGCACTAGTGTTGTCACAATGAATTGAAATATTTTTAAAACACATGTTATAATCTTCTAGATGTTGTTTCATCCATAAAACTTGTGTGCAACAATTATCGGTAATATCAAGCAATTTATTTGTTATTTTCTTTGGTTGATTAAATTGTTAAAACTTGTTTGTTTTTTGCAAAAAGTTTTAAAACCCAATTCACTCACTCTTAGGTTTGTACCTCGGTCTACACAACTATATAGGGACATGTGGTGCTAATAGGTTCACATTTGAATGAAAATAAAATATATATTTTTTTCTCTTTTCTTATATCATTTAATAGTGAGATGGACCTTTGTATCATGTATCATTCATGGACATGTGCTAACCGAAAACTTCTCCAAACTAAGAGGAAAAGTAATACTTTTAAGATCTCAGGGATATTAGGATAAAATTACTCCTAAACTTTAGTTAAAAAGGGAATTATGACTCAATAATGAAACCAACGATTTTATGAGATTAAATTCTTTAATAAATTTTCACATTCTCACTGTATAAAAGGTTCAAGTAAATGTATCTCATTCTTCTTTCTTTTATAAGTACCTTATAGTTCTTGCATAGTACTTTGACTTATGCATTAGAGAGTCTTCCTCGTTCCAATGTCGGATGACTTTAAGGTTTATTGATCTCATGTATGTAAAGGTTCATGCAATCAGCCATCTAGATTCTGAAAATAATAGATTGATATTGTTAGTGAGAAACAATAAAATTTTATCTTTGAACAATGCTTCCTAAGATGAAACACAGTGTCATCACTAGCAAAGACACCCAATGGGGTCCAACAAGCAAACATTAATAAAAAAATCTAACGACTAGAATCCCCATGCCATTAATAAGAGTACTTGAGCAAGAAGATAACCTTTCACAAGTCATCAATAGTCATGAAAACTTGGTAGCCAACACTAAAGAATCTTGGCGTTCCTAGTCCATTCACGCCAAAATCGGTGACAATTCTCATCTTCAATAAGTCAAAGCCCTCGAAACGATGATTAAACAAGCCTAATTCAATGCCTTAAATGGAAAAGGCCATAACTTATTCCAGAACCTCATACCATAGGAACCTTCGGGCAAGACCAACCTTGAAAGAATCCGTCATTACCGAAGCCATGAGTGTAGAGAACATTCAAGGAGGCAAAACATTGATGGAAGGAACCAAATCCCATCCAGAGCTCCCATTAAAAGACTAAAGATGAATCGATCTCCTAAACTTTGATTCATTAGAGGCAAAGCCAAATACCAACTCAAGAGTTCGAACTAAAATTGGAAAAGATAGATAAGAGGATCAGGCTCAAGGGAACAGTTTAAAGATTCTCCATTTAATATGGACAAAGATGTCACGAAGAATTTCAAGATGCCCCTAGTCGAATCCTACGATGGATGTTTGGAATGATGGGATCACCTCAAGACCCTTTAAATCAAAGATGTTCCTCCATTCAGTATTTGATACAATAATCTATCAAGCTTTCCTGATTAATCTAAAATAGATAGCCTGAACCTAGTTTTTCTACCTGACCTCTGGATTTATTAGGTTTTTCTGTGAACACAATTAAGCATGCATGGCATATTTTATCAGTAATTCATTCAACACTGATACTCTTTATAGACACCGCATTTTGTATCGCTTGATAAGTAAGAATCACCTTTCTTGAGACCCAATGAAAACAACAAGTATAGAAATGATTGTGCACGGCCAAATTTTGTTCTTCATCATGTTAAGGAATCGATTTTAAAATAAACTCTTTTGCAAAATATCTTAACTTTTCGAATTCTTTAAAACCAAAATGTTAGTGCTTATTTAAATCGACTCTGGAGAGGAATCGCTACTTCACTAAGTGGTGATCTAATCTTTCCTTTTTTGAGCTATTTTCAAGTCTAAACACTCCACAAAATCCTTAAGGCTAGACACTTAGGGTCTGTCTAGTTCACAGACAGGATTATAGTGGGATAAGATTATAATTAGCATGAGAGAGGATAAAAGGGGATTAAAGAGGTGATACCTTAATCCTATGTTTGGTTCATGATATTGTTGGATTAGGACTAAAGTGGGATAAAAATTCTAGGTATCAAAATACTCTAGCACTATTTATCATCTTTAACAATCTTTAACTTCTTCACAAACACTAATTATTGTTGTTTTTGTTGTAAGGACCTAATGAAAACGACAAGCATAGGAATGATTGCGCACAGTCAAATTTTTTCTCTGTCAAGTTAAAGAATCGGTTTTAAAATAAATTATTTTGCAAAATGTCTTAACTTTTCGAATTCTTTAAAACCAAAACGTTAGCGCTTATTTAAATCGACTCTAGAGAGGAATTGCTACTTCATGAAGAGGCGATCTAATCTTTCCTTTTTGAGCTATTTTCAAGTCTAAACACTCCATAAAATCCCTGAGGCTAGGCACTTAGGGTCTGCTTGGTTCATAGACAAGATTATAGTGGGATAAGATTATGATTAACATGAGATAGGATAAAAGAGGATTAAAAATGTAATATCTTAATCCTATGTTTGGTTTATGAGATTGTTGGATTTGGACTAAAGTGGGATAAAAAGTCTAGGTACCAAAATACTCTAGTACTATTCATCATCTTTAACAATCTTTAATTTATCCACAAACCCGAATAATTATTAATATTGTTGTTGTTGCTGTTGCTATTATTATTATTATATTTTTCTTATAATAATAATAATAACTAATGGTTAATATTAAATTATTATTTTTATAATCATAATTATAATTAAAGAATAATATTATTATCTGTATTATTGTAATTATGATAATAGTAATAATAATAATAATAATCATTATAATAATAATAATAATAAATAATAATAATAATAATAATTATTATTATTATTATTATAATAATAATAGTTATTGCTATCATTATCAATATTATTATCATCATTATAATTTTTAATATTTAATTATTATTATCATCATTATTAAAAAAATATTACATTTATTATCATAATAATAATAATTATTACTATAATTTTATTTTTATTATTATAATACCTATTATAATAGTAATAAATAAGAGTTATTATGAAATTATTATTTTTATAATCATAATTATAATCATTATAATATTAATATAATTAAAGAATAATATTATTATCTGTATTATTGTAATTATGATAATAATAATTATCATTATAATTATCATTATAATAATAATAATTATTATTATTATTATTATCATCATTATTATTATTATTATTATTATTATTATTATTATTATTATAGTTATTGCTATCATTATCATTATTATTATCATCATTATAATTTTTACTATTTAATTATTATTATCATCATCATTAAAAAAATATTACATTTATTATCATAATAATAATAATTATTACTATAATTTTATTTTTATTATTATAATACCTATTATAATAGTAATAAATAAGAGTTATTATGAAATTATTATTTTTATCATTTGAAATGTAATAAGAAAGACTATAATTACAGTAATAATATTTTTATTATTATAATTATAATAATTATTATTATCATAAAATAATTATTAATATAATTAATTATTATTATCATTTTAAAATTATAAAAATTCTATTATTATCACTATTATTATAATTATGATAATAATAATAATCATTATCATTAATATTATAGTATTATAATTATTATAATTATTGTTATTTATTATAATTATTATTATTATTATTATAAAAAATTATTTTAAATAAAATTATTATTATTATTATTATTATTCAATGGTAGAGCAAAAAGAAAAATTTTAATCTCATATAGGTGTGATAGATTCTATCATGTGGGTGGAGGTGGGACAAAAATGATGTGATTATGATTAATTTTATCATACTTTAATCTCACATGAATACTAAAAGTCATGTTGAATTCAGTGGTTTGATTCACAATGTGGCACCACTCTAAAAGAACGCTTTAGACCAACTGTGTTCTTCATTTTATTTTATGTTTGATTTTGAAGTTTGATTCACCAGTTTGTATGCTTATTAACATATTTATACATTTCATGACATCTTGAAATACATTGATAACATGATCTAGGGTTCTTTGTGTATGTTTGGTAACCCACTTTAAGTTGGTTTAAAGCCAACTTTTATTAAGAAAAGTTGGTTGGCTTTAAGCCAATTTAAAGTGGGTTCCCAAACATACAGTTTATGCATAGACTAAATGAATCAATATTGATTTGACTTTATGAGAACGGTATGATCCGATTGAATTAGTTTGATGCCATCACATGTTGATACCACAAGGCCTTTAACCATGAATGCTTGCTTGAATATCCCTCACTAGCTCGGATGTATACTTCTAATTGAATCAAGTTTCTGCATGTGGTTTAGTGAAGGCCTAAATGGGGCCCTTCGATTTTGTTGTAAGACTTTTGATGTTCTAAATTTGTAAAAGTCCTATGGCCCAAGAGTAGTGAGGTATTGAGAGTTCATTTTGTATGTTCTGTAACCTTCTTCCACTGTGATTTAGATCTTGGAACAGACAGAGGACCCGCAAAGATACTTCTAACTTTCTCCGACACTTAGTATACAGTAACACAATGTCATGCTAAAAATGGTATTTTGCTTAGATTGATTGGTAGGTTTTTATGAATGAAATTTTGATTGTTGAACTGAGACATCATCTAAAAACTATCATCAGAAGTTAGACACTGTTTTATGTACTTACGAAAAAGTAAAAAGAGTTATGCATGCATCATTTTATTTTTGCCATACAAAGCGACACACCATAAATTATACTTTGATCTCATCTAAAATGTATGAACTTACAATATGATAAGAAATTGAAAAATTAAAATTAAAACGAAAGAAGAAATAGTTTAACTCAAAATCACTAGTCAACAATGGTCAAACCTAAACTAAACAATTGAAGTGTACACGTACATGACTTTCAAAGAGTCCGAGGTTAAAAAAAAACAACTTACAAACTCTTTTTCCTCTCTTTTAGTTTTTTTTTTTTTTTTAAGCTATGGCTCCACATTCATTGGGTATAAATCTTCACTCGCATTGAATTGTAAGTGTCAGGGTGCATATTGACCCATTTGGGACATACAAAAAAATGGCAAGTATTTTACTTTGACCACTAGTTGAGGCACCGTTTAATACTTTTATTAGAATACTTAATTATAAAAGATAATAAAAGAATAGTGTCGGATGGTGCTTGACACTATCTTTCTGCACAACAGATCTCTTAAACCCATAGTCTAGTTATAGACATAATCTTTGATGTTAGATTAAATCTAACGCTAAAATACAAAAAGAACTCTAAATAAGGTGGCCAATCAATTTTAAAAAATTGATGATGACTCCTTAGTTTTTCAATGTTGATTTCCCTTAAAATCCTTTCAAAGTCTAGTTTTCAAAACTTTTGGGGTATCAATAAGAAGAAATAAGATTATGAGGTTAAAGATAGCATGGACACACATTTGATGTCATGAGCCATTGTAGATTCGGGATGTGGTCCATCAAGCTTTTGAGAAACAATTTATTAACTCTTTTAAACAAGTCAGTGTGCGTAGTTGTCGATACACGATCCCAACGAAAAATACGATAAGTTTAAAAGAGCTTAGGAAATGAACAAATCTTTTTTTTTTTGCATTTTTTGAATTTCGTTTTGAAAACAAAATTGTTTTTTGACTTAAGGAAAAATGAGGGTTGATATGGCCCAAAATACTCCGGCCCAAACAGGCTCCAAGCCAACCAAAATACTCCGGCCCAAACAGGATCCAGGCCCACCAAAATACTCCGGCCCAAATGAGCTCCAGGCCCGACAGAACAGTCCAAGTCCAAATAAGTTTAGGCTCGGCTAACTCTCCGACCCGATAGATGCTCCGATCCAAGAAACAGCCCAGTAAATCTCCCAGTCCAACAAAACCTTCGGGCCCATGAAGAATAGCCCAGACTTGGGCCCCCTCGAAGCACAGCCCTGCAGCTGTCTACGGCCACCCTGCAGCCACCCTTCTTTCGCCGTTCCACGCCACCCTACAATTGCCTACGACTTGCAGCAGCCCTACAGTGCCCCTTACCTGGGCTTGTAATCATACCCTCTCCGCCGGTGGATGATTATAAATGGGCCAAGGTATGAACTTCACCGATTATTGACACATCTGCACACACACTCCAACTACTTAAAGCTCTCGGTTTCTTTTGAGCCATCGGCTTTTCCTTTAAACTCAAGCTAACTTAAGCTTCGGAGCGCTCTAGGAGGTTTCCCCTTCCCCTCCTTCCGAGGGTCTTCAATTCACCCCTGTTACCTGTGCAAGACCAAGCTACGTCCTCACCAAAGCCACACTAACATCCAGGTTACGTCCTCACCTAGGCCACATCACCACCAACAGTTAGCGGCATCAACAGATTGGCGCCGTCCGTGGAAAACCACAATCTCTCGCTACAGTGAGAGCGAAGAAGTAAAAAGAACTTATCTGTGACGATGCCGCCAAGAAACAGTATCAGAAGAACCGACAAGGAAGCCCCAGCGGCATGCTCAACTCCTACCCAAGGCGACGCTCGCAGTCACCAAGCCAGACCCAAGTTCCCAACAATCCCCGAGCACACCACCCTTGCCAGAGAGCAGCGCCCTCACTTTTCCGGAAATGACTCTCCTAATTAGGAGGAAGAGGTTGCCCACCTCCAGGCTTCGGTGACTCAAGCTCAGTTCCAGGAGCTCTCCAGGATGATAGCTAACTTAGCGGCCCAAGTACGGGGAGGAGGTCAGCAACCTTTCTTCCCTCCTTACCAAGCTCTAGAGCAAGCCGGGTCATCCGGCAGGGATGACTCAACCTATAACCAACCCCACACCAAGCCCTCATCGCGTAACAGCCGATCCAATGAGAGCTCCTCCTCAAAAGGCAACCTTAGCTTAGACAGGCGGTTTGAGGAAATGGAAGGAAAAATAGACTCGGCTTTGAGATGCAAAAATCCCAGCCTAATTAATGAGCTCTGCATCCAAGACCTTCTGTTCACAAAAGATGTCCTCGAGACCCCGCTTCCGCCTAACTTCAGGATGCCTCAAGTCAGGATGTATGATGGCTCCACGGATCCTGTGGACCACTTACAGCACTACAAAATGACTATGATGCTGCATCGACACTCGGACCCAGTCATGTGCCTTGCTTTCCCTCTGACTCTCGAGAAGGCAGCGGGTACCTGGTATTCAAGGCTGAAGCCTGGAAGCATCAGCAATTTCAAAGAACTTAGCTACGCCTTCGCCTCCCATTTCCTCACTAGCAAGGTGCCCAAGAAAACTTCAGAGAGCCTCTTCAACATCATCCAGCAGTGAGGGGAGAGACTTCGAGCCTACATCTCATAGTTCAATACAGCAGCATGGGAGATTCCTGACCTCGACCCAAACATCCAGGTGATGGCATTCAAAACTGGATTGAGGTTGGACATCTTCAGCTCTAAACTGACTCGGCGCCCACCTAGAGACATTAATGAAATCTTGGCCCGAGCCGAGAAATACATGTTGGCAGAAGATGACCAAGCCTTCAGAAGTAGAGAGTATGCTAGGGCTGTAGCCTCCGTCAGTGGTCCCCACAAGAAAAGAATAACAGAACCAGTGATCTCCTTCACGGAGGATGATTTAGAGGATGTACAGACTCCTCACGACGATGCAGTGGTAGTCTCTCTTTTGGTTGCCAACTGCGAAGTGCGACGGGTCCTGATTGATAATGGAAGCTCAGTGGACATATTATTCCATGATGCTTACCAGTGCATAGAGCTGAAGGATGAACATATGGAGCTGGCCCCGGCCCCCTTCTATGGTTTCAATGGTTCTCCACTGTTCGCTGAGGGGAGCATAGTCCTCTCGGTGATCGCAAGAATAGCGCCAAGGACCTCCATGGTGCAAACCACCTTCCTGGTAGTCAAGCAGCCCTCCTCCTACAATATGATCATCAGCCGACCTACCCTCAACAAACTGAAGGCCGTTGTTTCACCTATCACCTGAAGGTCAAATTTCCATGAGATGAGGACACCTAGGGGGTGACCCGCAGAGGAGTTGACCTCGGTACCACTCGGAGGAGACCTCGCCCAAATCGTCCAAATAGGCGCAAACCTCCCCTAAGAGCACAGAAATGAGCTCATCTTCCTGCTCCGGAAGAACAGAGACTTGTTAGCTTGATCGGCCTAGGACATGCTGGGGATCAACCCTAGGACTATCGAGCATCGCCTGAATATGGATCCCAGGTATAAGTCGGTCATTCAGAAGAAAAAGACCTTTGCTTCCGAGCGCCAAACGGCTATCAACACCGAGGTGGATAAACTACTGGAAACCAGTTTTATCAGAGAGGCCAGGTACCCGGAATGGGTATCCAATTTGGTAATGGTCAAGAAAGCCAGCGGTAAATGGCATATTTGTATTGACTTTACAAATTTAAACAAAGCTTGCCCAAATGACAACTTCCCTCTCCCTCGGATTGATCAGATGGTAGACGCCACCTCCGGGCATGAACTTCTCTCTTTCATGGATGCATACTCTGGCTATAATCAGATCTTCGTGCACAAGCCGGACCAAGACAAGACCACCTTCGTCACTGACCGAGGGTTGTATTATTACAAAGTCATGCCCTTCGGACTCAAAAACGCTGGGGCAACCTATGAGAGGCTGGTAAACAAGATCATCAAGGGGTAGATTGGGTGGAACATAGAGGTTTACGTGGATGATATGCTGGTTAAGAGCGCAGAAGCACGCAACCATTGCTCCGACCTGGAAGAGGCACTCGGAGTACTGCACCAACATAACATGAGGCTGAATCCATCCAAATGCGCATTTGAGGTAACTGGAGACAAGTTCCTAGGGTTCATGGTCACCCAGAGAGGAATAGAAGTCAATATGGAGAAGATAAAGACCATCCTTGATATGACTCCTCCCAAGTCTGTGAAAGAAGTCCAACGACTCACCAACCGAGTCGCGGCTCTGAACCGTTTCATGTCCAAATCTGTAAAAAGATGCATTTATTTATTTAAAGCCATCAAGAAGGCAAAAGATTTCTCCTGGTCCGAGAGCTGCCAGGGAGCTTTTGAAGATTTGAAGAAGTATCTAAGTTCGCCACCGCTCCTAACCAAGCCACTCCCGGGCGAGGAGTTTTTCCTCTATTTATTAGTCGGAGAAAGCACCGTGGCCTCAGTAGAATTCTCCACGAGGCTGAAACAAGATACCCTCCTATCGAAAAGATGGCCTACACCTTGGTAACGGCAGCGCGGAAGCTCTGACCTTATTTTCAGGCGCACACCATCATCCTCCTGACAGATCAACCCTTAAGGCAAATCTTGCATAATCCCAATGTTTTTGGGAGAATGGTGAAGTGGATGGTGGAACTGGAAGAGTTTGACATCCGTTACCGCCCCCGACAAGCAATCAAGGGTCAGGCTCTGGCTGACTTCATTGTAGAGATAACTCTGTCCATGGACTCGAAAAAATCCACAGCGTCCGTACCCAATGAAGCCTCTCCAGGATGGACCCTTTATGTAGATGGATCCTCAAATTCACTGGGGAGTGGGGCAGGGCTCATCCTCTATAGTCCAGAAGGCTTCACTATCGAGTATGCCTTAAGGTTCGAATTCAAGACCTCCAATAACGAAGCAGAGTACGAAGCTCTCTTAGTTGGTTTAAGGTTGGCCAAAGTGTTGGCCGTCGAGGTTCTAAATGCGTTCAACGACTCTCAATTGGTTGTATGTCAGGTAAAAAGAGAGTTTGAGGCCAGAGGGGAGAAACTCGCCCAATATCTTCAAAAGGTGAAGGAATTAACTGCCGAGTTCAAGACATTTCGGATAACTCAGATCCCTCGAGTCGAAAACTCCAAAGCAGATGCCCTGGCCAACTTTGCCTCTTCCCAGCACTTAAAGACCAACAGAGCTGTCTATAAGAAAACTCTCTCCGCACCAAGTATAGATAAGGCTCTAGTCCTGCCAGTAGAAAAGGGACCCACTTGGATGGATCCAATCCTCTAGTATCTAAAAGACAGCACGGTACCCGAGAAGAATGATCAAGCCAGGAGGTGAATCTCCCGTGCCTGGCGATACACCTTCATGGAAGGGCAGTTATACAAAAGGACCCTGACCATACCTTACCTGCGATGCCTCGGGCCAAGGGAGGCCGATTATGCTTTATGAGAGGTCTACGAAGGGATATACGGGAATCACCTGGGAGCTCGACCCTTAGCTTTCAAGGTTCTCCGCCAAGGTTACTACTAGCCCGCAATGAAGGACGATGCAGTAGACTTGGTAAAGAAATGTGAGAACTGCTAGCGGTGGTCTCCGATATTGCACCACCCTACTAACCCTCTTGTCTCCATCACCAATCCCCTCCCCTTCACCATGTGAGGGATGGACATCCTTGGCCCGTTCCTAACGGCTACGGGGCAGAAGAAGCACCTCATTGTAACCATTGATTACTTCACCAAGTGGGTCGAAACAGAGCCACTGGCCAGCATTAGGGATCACCAAACCAGCATTTTTGTCTGGAAATCAATAATATGTTGGTTCGAAATCTCTCTGGTATTGATCACCGATAACAGAAAGCAGTTTGATAGTTCTCGGTTCAAGAAATTCTGTGATAACCTCCACATCGAGCACAGGTTCTAGTCCGTGGGGTATCCACAGGCCAATGGCCAGACTGAAGTGACCAACAGGACGCTTCTCCAAGGAATCAGAAGAAGACTTGATGAGGCAGATAAACAATAGGCTGACCAGCTCTCCAATATACTTTGGGCCTATCGGACCACAGTATAAACGCCAACAGGAGAAACTCCCTTCTTCATTGCATACTGATCAGAAGCCGTCATCCCTCTTGAAATTGGAGTCCCATCAATGTGAGTACAATGCTTCGAACCAAGCAACAACGAGGAAGGGTTAAGGATGAACGCGGATCTGGTTGAAGGATCTCGGGATAAAGCCCAAATTCACCTAGCTGCTTACCAGCAGAGGGTTGCTCGATACTATAACTCCTGGGTTCAGCCCAAAGACTTCAAGTTGCATGACCTCGTGCTCCGGAAGAGTGAAGTGTCCCGTCCCCACCATACAGGGAAGCTCGTCTCAAACTTGGAGGGCCTTTATCGGATCCGAAGGGTTTGTAGAGTTGGCATCTACGAGCTCGAAGATATGGATGGCAAACCCATCCCCCGCACCTGGAACATGGAGAACCTCCATTGGTTTTATCAATAAAATATAAAATGTAAAAGCAAAAATTCAATAAAGTTGAAAGTTTGAACTCCATAAATTTTCTTAAGTTAAAGTGGGAGTACAAAGGAATGGCGCTATCGACCACGGATACAAAAACAGGCCTATTCTAAGAAGCCTAACGGGCATCACCATCTCTCTCCACTCCGTCCTCTTCATCTCTTACCTCCCCGGTTTCACCCTCTGGGGCTGGTTGGGTCTCACAACTTGGACCCTCTTGAGCGCCGGCATTAGTAGTCTCCTCTACGCCCCCTTCTGAAGAAGCGGCATCGAACCTCTCTGAATTAGTCGCCAAGTCAAGACCTGAGAAGTCCACCTCTGGAAAAAGGAGCACAGCCCTTCTCTTGGCTTCATTGAAACCTTCGAAGTACTGGATTGCCCCCTCCTTTGTCCAGGATGCCTCCTTCTCTGCGGACCGACATTGAACTTCTTCCAGTTCTTCCCTCAGGACCTCCTCAGTTCGACGCCAATGATCCCTCTCAAAGAGTGCCTCTGCTTTGTCCCTCTCTACCGTCTCTAGAGAAAGAGATAAGTCATGGGCTAAGTTTTGGGATTCTTCCAGTTTGTGCTGAGTCTTGGCTAAACGATCCGGCATATCCAGGGTACGCCGGGAAAACACCCCAGCAAGAACCCCAACCTAAAAAAAGCAGCCTCTTTAGAAACAGTTGAAATATGTGAACCAAGCAAAAGTTGAAACAAGTGTTATCTGAGAAAAAACGACCTCCGTAGCTGAGCATAGTGACTCAATGGGCTTCAACGAAGCATCCACCATATCTCGAGGAGGGATCCCCAGCACCAAATGCTCACGAGCAACTTTCGTATGGGCGAACACGGAGTCGTCCATCCTCAAAGCCCACCGTGGAGTAAAAAAAAGGGCCATCCCAGACCCTTCTTGGGGCAAAGACACCCCTGTAGAAAGAATGGGTGCGACTGAGTCCACCCGTTCTTTAGGAGCCGGAGGCCTCGGGGAACTGTTCACTGAAATTAGAGCCACGGATGAGACTTTTGCTTTTTTCTTCTACCCGAAACCTCTAGCTTCTGCAGCCCTCTTCTTTTCACTAGCCAGATGCCTAGCCATCGCTGCCATCTCCATGTCTGCGCGAGTAGAGAAGCATTAAAGACTTAGAAAAAAAAAAAGATAAAGTTTTTATTGACTAGTAAACCAATGGCTACCATGCTTAAGGCTCGGGGGAAGGCTGGGAGGACAAAAGCCGCGCCTGTGGATTTTTTTCGTTATCTCCGAGCACCTCGAATTTCCAGGGGCGCGGCCAACATCGTCCTCAACGTCTCTTGCTCATGAGGCAAAAGGTGTGGCATTTTACATTTACCAACACGCTCCAGACTCCAATTGAGAGGGACATCAAAGCTCCCAGCACTCCAAACAAAGAAAAAGCCTCCCTTCCACCTCTTTATGGAGGAAGGCTTCTCCTTCAGTACACTCTTCCCCTGCCTCGAGCTGACAATAACCCATCCCGAATGACCAAGCAAGGCTAGTTGAAAATGGGACTTGAACACATTGATATTCATCACACCTCCAACCTCCTGGAACACGACGATGAATGCCAAGATCAGCCGGATAGAATTAGACACCAGCTGGCTTAGTGCGATGCCAAAGTATCTAAGTATCCGGCAGAGGAATGAGTGGAAAAGAAGCCTAAGCCTTACCTTAAGCTGATGCTCATAAACACACAGCTCATAAGGCACCCAGCTCGACAGGGCATCGCAGACCCTCTCCCCACCCTCGGGGGCCCTCATATGAAAATCCAGGGGGATCTTATATTTAACCCTCGTCCTCACGAGGCTAGCCTCCTCTACAACGCTCGGAATAGAATTCGATTCGAACATCCATTCCTCCCTCTCAGTGTCCAGGGCGTCATCTCTAATAACCATAGACACCCAGATGTCCCCCTCTCCAGATGTTTCTGCCTCCTCGCTCTCTCCTCCGTCTCCCTCATACGGCACGAGGGCCTGGCCTTCTCCCTTAGGAGCCACCTCTTGAGAAGAGACCCCATCACTAGAAGAAACACCCATCGCTTCCTCCAACTCCCTGGACAGAGCCCCGCTAGTATAACTACCACCAGATATCTTACTCACCTAGAAAGAAAAATATTTTGAGGAAGACTCCTAACAATGCTAAGCGCTCTCAGACTCCCTAGCTAAACCGATACTCTCAAAAATAAAAAGTGAAGATTGAAAAAGGGGAGAACCCGCTTATATAGAGGCTGTGGTAGCAGAAACGAGAAACTTCAATCCGCGCATCAGATGAAAGGACACGTTCCCTGCTGTTCCCCAGGCGCAGTTTCCAGTCCCCAAGTTGCCAGGTGTCGCTAAAGCACGCCTTCTGCTGTAACCAACGCGTCGCCATTTCTTGTCAACTGCCATCGCTTGTCACGCCTACTGAAAGGTAAGCCTAGTAGGCCCAGAGTGCACAGAAAAACCCACATGCGCAGGAAGGAGGAAGCTACACGAACATGAATTCTCCAAGTCTTGATCGCTCGGTCAACAGTTCTCCAAAGTCCGAGCCTTGCCAACGCTCGGTCATATTCTCCAAAGTCTGATCGTATGAGCTGCGTTGCATACGCTTGGCCATGTTTTCTTGAAGGATTCTCCAAAGTCCGAGCCTTGCCCAACGCTCAGCCGTATTCTCCAAAGTCCGAGTGTATGAGCTGCGTTGCATATACTCGGCCATGCTTTCTCCAAGGATTCTCCAAAGTCCAAGCCTTGCTCAACACTCAGCTGTATTCTCCAAAGTCCGAGTGTATGAGCTGCATTGCATATACTCGGCCATGCTTTCTCCAAGGATTCTCCAAAGTCCAAGCCTTGCTCAAAACTCGGCCGTATTCTCCAATGTCAGAGTGTATGAGCTGCGTTACATAAGTTCGATCATGTTTTCTCCAAGGATTCTCCAAAGTCCAAGCTCTGCCAATGCTCGGTCGTATTCTCCAAAGTCTGAGTGTATAAGCTGCGTTGCATGCACTCAGCCATGCTTTCTCCAAGGATTCTCCAAAGTCCGAGCCTTGCTCAATGCTCAACTGTATTCTCCAAAGTCCGAGCGTATGAGCTGCTTTGCATACACTCGGTCATGTTTTCTCCAAGGATTCTCCAAAGTCTGAGCCTTGCCAACGCTCGGCCGTATTCTCCAAAGTCTAGGTGTATGAGCTGAGTTGCATACGTTCGACCATGTTTTCTCCAAAGATTCTCCAAAGTCCGAGCCTTGTCAAATGCTCGACTGTATTCTCCAAAAATTTTGAGCGTATAGGCTGCACTGCATACGCTCGGTCATGTTTTCTCCAAGGATTCTCCAAAAGTCCGAGCCTTGCACCGTTCGACCATATTCTCCAAAGTCCGAGTGTATGAGCTGCATTGTATATGCTCAACCACGTTTGTTCCAAGTTCTCCAAAAAGTCTAAGCCTTGTCTAACGCTCGGCCAAGTTCTCCATGAGTCCGAGCCTTGTCTAACACTCGGCCAAGTCCTCCAAAAGCTCGAGCGCACGAGCTGCACTGCAGACGCTCGGACTTATTCTCCAAGGTTCAGACATTTCACAAACACTATACTAAGGCTGCTCCTAGTATGGGCATTTGAAACTTCTCTCGGATTTCAGCAAAATCAACATCAATTCATTCATACAAGTATAAAAGGCAGGGATAATATCATACGAAGACAAAGATTGAAAGAAAAGATATTTTATTAATCCAAAGGATTACAACTAACAACCTCGAAGTACAAAGTAAATAGGGCCCTCACGGCCTCAAAGTATAAAGGAAATATCAAAACGCCAGGCTTCTCAGCCAGTACAGGTTACAAGCTCCCACACCCTCTTCAGGTTGAAGGGCTCTTGGCACAAGCTTGAAAAGCTCTTGGCATGAGCCTGAGATTGAAAGCACTCACCTTTCAGGTGCAGCCCCAGGCCCGGGTGACCTCCTCAGCCCCTCTTCTTCTTCATTTCCAATAAGCTCAAGGGACCAAGGAGCCCACCATCCAGAGACACGACCCCCTTCGTTTTAAATGAACCAGTGGTACTCTTTCGAGCCCAGCCGTGCCCTTCTTCTTCTTCGGTTCCAAGGAACTGAGAAGCTCTTGGCATAAGGAACCCTCCCAGCTCCCACTCGGAATCTGGAAGAGGTCCATGCCTCCACTCGGAATCTGAAAGAAGTCCTGACCCCTGTTTGAAATCAGGGAGAAGACCATGTTCGTTGAACCACGATCCTCCTCCAGAGTGATCTCGTCTTCCTCTTTGGCTTCTATAAATCCCTCAAAGAACTGATGACTCCCCTCCCTCTCCAAGATCATTACCCTTGGAATCTTCTAAGCCAATGACCCCTCTGTTAGAAGGTAAGGTTGTATCTCTCTCTTAATCTCTCTAGAAACTGAACTCGTTTCTGCTTAAAAAAAAAGGTGTCAGAGACCCCTTTTTATAAGGAGGGAAAACACGTTAACTAAAGGGAATTAATGCGGATAACATACAAAGAGGGAAATTTATGGTTTTCGAAACGACTTTTCGTTTCCCCAAGCAACCTTTCGCCTCCCGAGAGTAACGGTCCGACTCCCAAGGATAGCCATTCAAGCGCAAGTTTGACATTATGGCTTTCGAGAAGACTTTTCGCTTCTCTAGGCAACCTTTCGCCTCTCAAGCGTCACAGTTCAGCTCTCGTGACCGACTTTTACTCCTCAGCTCCATTTAAAGCTTGACCCACAAAGTATTTCCTTAAGCACATAAATGTACTCAAGAAAGTGGGGGGCCTGTGATATGGTCCAAAATACTCTGGCTCAAATAGGCTCCAGGCCCACCAAAATACTCCAGCCCAAACAGGCTCTAGGCCCACCAAAATACTCTGGCCCAAATGAGCTCCGGTCCCGACAGAACAGTCTAAGTCCAAATAAGTTCAGGCCCGGCTAACTCTCTGACCCGATGGATGCTCCAGTCCAAGAAACAGCCCAGTAAATCTCCCGGCCCAGCAAAACCTTCGAGCCCATGAAGAATGGCCCAGACCTGGGCCCCCTCGACGCACAACCCTGCAGCCGTCTACGATCACCCTGCAGCCACCCTACTTCCGTCGTTCCACGCCACCCTACGATCGCCTACGCTTGCAGCCGCTCTTAACCGCCTACGTCCGCCTACGTCTGCAGTCCTACGGTCGCCCTACAACACCCTTTATCTGGGCTTGTAATCGTACCCTCTCCGCCGGTGGACGACTATAAATGGGCCAAGGTATGAACTTCACCGATTATTGACATATCTGCACACACACTCCAACTGCTTAGAGCCCTCGGTTTCTTTTGATCCCTCGGCTTCTCCTTTAAACTCAAGCTAACTTAAGCTTTGGAGCGCCCTCGGAGGTCTCCCCCTTCCCTCCTTCCGAGGGTCTTCAGTTCACCCCTATTACCTGTGCAGGACCAGGCCACACCAACATCCAGGTTACGTCCTCACCCAAGCCACATCGCCACCAACAGTTAGCGGCATCAACAAGGGTGCTATCAACTATGAGTGAAAAACTTGAAGTCTCCATCAATCCTATTAAACTTGTCAATTAAAGACATTTGAGTATATCGGTGTATTACTATTAATTTCTTCAAATTAATATTAATACGACCAACAAGTTTCTACGATCCAAATTACAGATTCAAGAAGCTTGTTAACCTTATTTACTTACGTGAGAAAACATTTTCTTTACTTTTATTGCAAAGTATGAGTATTCAATTAAAATTTAATTCAATCTCATGCTCCCTGAAATATTCGCACAAGCCTAAACAAAATATTGAGATAATACCTTGGAAGGCCCGCAACCGGGCCCTTGTTGGGCAAGCTACATTACAAATGGAGTAAAGAAATAATTAGTACTCAAGTGGGCCTTTTAGCCCGAAAAAAATATGGATCATGCAAGTAAGCTAGAACACTATATTTGAATGAATTCAAGTGTACTCGGTTCGAAATCCAAAGATTAGGCTTAGGTCCATTAACAGTATTTCCCACACCACATCAATAGCAAATAAAGGGTCTTCATTAAACCTCAAAATGGGCTGAGCCTTTATTAAACAAAATACATCAAACGGGCCTCATTGCCCAGAATCTTTCTCACTCAGCCCAACCCAAACTAATTCTAGATGTAAGGTAACTTGTCCAACTTCCTGCCATTTCACATTCCCTTTACAGTAACACACACACACACAAATGCATCACAGATTTTTATCTGAAACAATAAAGCATAATCGTGTTAGCAGGGAGATAAAATCAAGCAGTTTATAACAAACATGAAACAGAGGAGAAAAAGAAGATGAATTGCCAAAAAAAAGGACATAGCATGCCAGCAAGCAACCTCAAGCAATAAACAATGAGTTTTTATTTTTTATTTTTTAATGAAATGTATGTAGGGCTCTTTTCTTTGAGCCCATTTGCTGTGTACAGGCCAACAAGGCAACAGGCAGGAGAGTAAATGTCATGATGGAGGTGTTAAGTGGGAAAAAAGCAGGACAGTATTTCAAAGGGCATCAGTTGATCGTTCATGAGGGAGACTGCATTTTCTGGGTTTCTTTGATACCAATGGGTAGTCTAAGTTGCCAAGAGCTCTCACCTACTGCAATGAGTTTACTCTGGTGCAACCCACGCCTGCACAAGGAGGAGAAGATAGGGAGGAGAAAGAAAGTAATTTAAGTCAGGGGCTTTAGGTGAATGAAGAGGGAAAAATAAGGCACTGTCAGCCTACTGGAATTAAGGCAGCAGTGCATTCAGATCAAGGAACCATCCATCTTACTTTAAGCTATAAAACAGAGCATATCATAATGAGAGCAAGCTAACAAGTTCTTATTCAAGCAATAAGCATCCAAAGCGCATAGCTTGAAATCAATCAAGCAAACAATATTGTGAACAGCAGCTGAAGCAATGCTGTAAATTCAACCAGGCCCAACAGACTGTCATACTCATACCAAATAAGCATAGATCATGACTGGTTTATTATTAAACCATGGCAGCATCCAATGTATGCAAAAACAGATTACATATTTGAGCTATTTATTTAATAAGAATGTTAATCCAAGCTACAAATTAAACGAACATGCCCTGTGTGTGTGAGATGAGAGATCAGTGCATACAGAAGCCTGGCACACAACTCACAGAACACAAATTTCTTCTGCAAACTACAAATTCTCAAGACAACATGTATTCATACAAGTCACATAATCAACAATGGCCAACCAAAACCCGAGACTCACAAACACACAGAGTGCATTGATTCCATTCCATAGCTACATGAAGGTCGCATTAACACAGAGCACTACAGTTCACAGAAAAGAGTAGTGTACAGGACCCAATAACACAAGAAACAATCCAGCAGGTAACAACAACTGAATCAACTCAAATATCATCGAAAGCATAGAATCTAAGACTCATACGTGTGTACAGAGAGGGGACATTTCGAGAATCATTCAGAGAATTTTAATCGTTCTAAGCCACATACACACCGATTCACCTTATTGTGAGATAAATAGACTTAAATTGGTCCGAAACGCTTCTAGGTTCAAATGGGTTTTAAAAAAATCATTCTTTATATTTCTTTTTCTTTTCTCTTCTCTTCTTTAAAAATATTTTAGAAAAGAGGAATTAAATTTAAATCACATTTATATTAATTTTTCAAATTAATTGAATTTTAGAAGAGAGGGAATTAATCCAAGGTGACTGACTGGTCATAAAACTCAATTAATTTTTTAAATTAGTACTTGGAAGGTTTAAACTTAATTTCCATTACTTTTCTTTTTCTTCAATTTTCTTTTTTAAAAAGTAGATTTTTAGCTCGGATAAAATCAATATATGATAACAGTCACATTGATATTCTGTGTCACCATCTTTACGAGGATGATAGAAAGCGATTTATAGGGCTTTTATGTAACGATCTATTCCGGGTTGATCACATCGGAGACGATATCGTTATGGTTTGTCATTCTAACATGGCATTTACATACAACAATAATAAAATATATATATATATATATATATCAACTAAAATAACTATTACATCCAAATTCTCAATTCCTTTAAGAGGAGATACATCATTTTTCTTCTATCATAAACAAATATATACAGTAATATAAAATGCATGAAAATTATAACTTCTAAAAAAATTTCTTTTATTTTTCTTTCATTAGTCTGAATCTCAGCTCGCAAATATATCTGTCCAACCTGCTGCCTACAATTATTTAACAATGAAGAGTGAGTTTCACAAGCTCAATGAATTAAATTTACTAGAAGTACTCGATTTGTATACTTCTAGTTATAGTTCATAATTCAATCATAAATATTCATCTATATTTTCTCATATAAAAGCAATCACGATGTTTATCACTTCAATATCTTCTCATATATTTATCAATTTAATTTCAATATTATCATAATTTCTCATCATGAGGTTCACAATATAATCAATTATTTTCTATCATATCATATTCAATTAATTCTTCATAACAATTGTCTCATTATGAGACTCATCTTTCAGTCTATCATTTCACAATCAACTCTGATTCTTTAGTATTTCAATAATCAGTATTAAATATTCAAATAAAATAAATGCATGCAATTAAATTATTCTTTCTTTCTTTCTCATCATTTCATTATACCAATTTTGGTATATCATCTGGGAACGTCTTCTCACATTTTAACATATTTCAACTAGATCAACTACTTTCCTTGTCTTCACTTTATGTATATGAGCAATAATAACATGCGAGCAGGCATACATCAAAATATGCAATCAACTATCTCTTTCTTAATATATATATATATATTGTCTCTTTATATAACATATCAATCACGACTTTCAAGAATTTCGTTTCTCTGTTCAACATATATTTCGATCATTTAATTCTTCATACATACAACAATAATTCAACTTTATCAGTTCATCAATTTATTATTCATAATATAAACCATTTCATCAATATTTTCTCAAATCAGTATTTCATATTATATTTCATTAATTTATTCATATCAGTATCAACTCATTTTTCATATTTGTCTCGTTTAATAAAAGTAAATCTAACTCACAACATAGCATTTAAAGTTACCATTGGATCACCTCATTGCTTTTCTGCTCCTTTCAACGATGTCACTAGATGATTCACCTCCACCTAATCAGAATATACTTATTAATCTTATTAGCTCGTAACAACTCTCCACTATTATACTTTCATAGTTAAAACATTTTTTATGTTGGTAACAGAGCATCCAATGCTTCTTAATCCATCCATTATTTCTCACACATAAAACTATTTGACTGAAATAAATTTACATATTCATGTGGAAAATTTTAATTTGTCGTAAGTAATATAGAGATTTTCCGGTAAAAATTGAAGAAAAATTTGTTGAGATGGTCATTGATTGATGGTGATTGGAAGTGACTAGCTGTGTTGATTTGTTAAAGCATTAAAAAAGGTAGCAACAAAATTTAAAAACTAGAGAGAAAAATGAGAGAGATAACTTTTATTTTTTGTGAGAATAATAACTAAGAGATTTCGCAGCTTTTAAATTTGCTTGGAGAGAGCAAAGGCTGAGTCAGAGAAAATGAAAATACGAGGTGGTGCTTGGAAACAAAAAGAAAGCATGTGTCATGACAAAAATCTTGTCTAGCTTCCATGTGGCGATTGGGTACCAAAAGTAAATAAATAAACAGATGCCATCTTTATATTCACAAGACAAAAGTCTTATGTAACTTTCAAATTCTTATTATTATGTGATGCTTTCACCCTTTGTCTTTTATTATTATTATATATTTTTAATAGTTTTGTCATCAATTATTTACGAATCTACCACCAGTCTTTCAGCATTTAAAATTCGTGATTTTGTCATTGCATAATTATAATTTTACCATTCCTTTTTTAAAATCAATTTTTTTTTTTATCTTTTTCTTCCTTACAAAATTTCATAAAAAAATAAAAATTTATATTTTCTTCCATCAAATATTCTAATTATTTTATTTAACCTCAATCCACATTTTTCTTCAAAATTCTTTCATTTCAACTTTAAATTTCACAGTTTTCAGTATTTTCTTCTTCAAAAAAAAATTAAAATTTTATAATAAAATTCTCAATGTCATCTTTCAAAATTATGTCAACTTCAACAGTAAATCTTTAATGTATGCATAATTTCATTCAATATAAAATTAAATTACCTTGTTACCCTTGTTTTAAGGGTACATGTATTACATCCGAGTTGTACATACCGCTCATTTTTGTCAATACCTCACGACTTTGAGCTTAATATCCAATGTCATTCCCTTCGAGGAAGGATGAATAAACAAGAGTGCAGATCGAAGTGGGTTAACATATGGAAGAATTAAAGCCTACTAGGCCTAACAAAACCCTTTATAAGTAGTAAGGAGACTCCCATGGAGGGTGCACTTCAAGTGTTAGACTAGCAACTGTTTTATTGTTATATAACGTTAGGCTTTACTGAGATATATTTTTCGAGTGACGTATTATCTAAGCACAAAGAAGAGGTAACAAATGAATTGGAATTGCCATTTGACCTTAAAGCCAGAATCTCATATCATTGGTCTACAAGAGATTCAAAGCAAGAGATTAGGGTATGAAAGAAGAAGGAATTAAAGCTTCCTCTCCTGCCTAGGTCGAAACCTAGCCCTCGTATTATTGGAAAAATACTTAATAATTAATTTAGATTATTCTTGCTACATACTAAACATATATTCATACTCAATCATAGTTATATCAAACAATTTGGCAAAGTATCGATTATAGCAATCAACAAGAGATAATTATGCATGGTTATTAAAGAAACACAATTAAAATAAGAAAACAAAAAGTTCATCTCGCAGTAGAGAAAACATTTTAGTCCAAAAAATTAGAAGTGCAAACAATTGAGAATAGAAACGAAAAAAATCACAATACAAGGAATTGAAGTCAGGCCAGCCAACTAGGTTTAAACAGGTTCTGACCGATCATGGCTCAAGATCGACCAGTCCTACTAATACTAGTTCTGTATCATTCGAGTTTTTAGTGAAAAATTCTATTTCGGACGATTTCGTTACAATTTAGTCATATGAAATTTTATTCTAAATGATACGTGAATATGAAAATAATCCTAAGAATTTTATTTCTACATGGCATGCAATTTTAATTTAAGAGGAAAAGTAAAACCTAATTTATATGACATACGAAAATTGAATGCAAACCCTAGAACAATCCTAACATGTTCGATAAAATAAATCTACATGATATGTTAAAATAATTTAAATCATGGCAACTTAAAATAATCAATCATCATGTAGTAATTAATTTACTAAAGTACTAACCTTTTATGATTGCGATCTCTCATGTGTTGCTAAGGGATTAACTCAAATAATTAATGTAGAATTTGTTGCAGATTTTCATGTGTGGTGTAGATTGCCCCTAGATTTTTGATTGTGTGTGTTGATGAATGAATGTAATAGAAATTTAATTTGAAACTTTGAATCTTGATCATAAAATTTGATTTGGGGTAGTGTAGAATTTGTGTATGGACATAAGGATTTTTGTGGTGGCTAGGGTTTATGGAAAAATCTAGGGTTTGGGAGGTTTAGGGTTTATAGGAGAGAAAAATAACTGTTGGGAATTTTGCTATAGTTTTTCTGTGTCTATGCAGCTTGTCTAAGATAGTTGGCTTGTGCCTTTTTGGTGTTGGGTTAAGCGGAATTTATATAGAAAAATTTGGAGTTAGGGTTTCTGTTAATGGATGATCGGGATGCATCATATTTAATTTGATGGTAGTTAGAGTTTCTTGTGGAGGTGGAAAAATCTTATTTTTCATGTTCCTACTGGGGTTTGGAACTTCAAAAATTGGTTTCTACAAGATTTCAAGGCAGAAAGAAAAAGAAAAGGCAGCACACCCTGATCGGTCGACCCAATCTGCTTGGGTCCGTTACTCTAGTCTTTTATTTTTCATGTTTTTGGCTCTTTTCATCTCATTTTGTTCTATT
Source organism: Bretschneidera sinensis (assembly GCA_023935145.1). Classification (NCBI taxonomy): domain Eukaryota; kingdom Viridiplantae; phylum Streptophyta; class Magnoliopsida; order Brassicales; family Akaniaceae; genus Bretschneidera; species Bretschneidera sinensis. The sequence continues at coordinate 51,488,109 of CM043701.1, forward strand.
TCAGTTTGGTTTGAGTTTAGTTGATTAAATATTTTCCAAATTTAGTTTCTTTTGATACATTCATCTACCTTGGGATTTTTAAGACTAATTTTTCCTCATCAGGCTCCACACGTGGTTCATTCTAATATTCGGAACGAAATTGAGTTTCTACACCAATTGATCAAAGACCGAAAAAACTATTTTAAGGCTTGAGCCCGCTAAATCCCTTAGCTCTAATAGGCTTAGCATGGTGTTTTTCTACCAGAATTAGTCAACTTTTGGGAGATTCATATGCGCCATAGTCCAACAAGCTTTCAACCAAAGTAAAATTCTAAAGGAAATCAACTACATGTTTGTTTGATTCCCAAAATAGATAATCGAGATTCTATTGGTCATTACAGGCCAAGTAGTCTCTACAATATTATAAACAAGATCATTACAAAAAAATCATTTATAGATTGAACCAATAATGGACACCATTATTAGCCTTTCCTAAGCTAGTTTTATTCTTGGAAGGTGTGGTAGTAAAAATGTTATTATTGTTCAAGAAATTTCTCATTAAATGCAAAGGAAGAAAGGTGTTAAAAGTATCTTTGTGGCAAATAATTGAACTTAAAAAGGCACATGATTGTGTAGAATGAAGTTTTGTTTGTGATGCTCTGGTGGCTTTTATTTTCCTAATCAGTGGGTGGCGCTTTTTTGTCCTATATTTCTATAATATCAACCTTGGTGCTTGTCAATAGGGACACTATTGAGAAGTTTTATCTTAGCAATTGAATAAGCAATGGGACCCTATTCGCCAAATATTTCCCTTTTAAATATGGAGTTCTTATCATTAAGAATCAAGAATGAGTGTCATTTGAAAAACTAGCAGCCAATTTTGATTTCTAGAGGGGGTTCGAAGATCTATCATGTGTAATTCATTGACAACCTTATGCTTTTAGGTCAAGCCAACTAGAAAACTTGTATATTCATAGATAGGCTATTTCAGGAGTTTGGTGCTGCCTTTGTTCAATTGGTGAAGGCTTCTAAGTCTAAGATGATTTTTTATGCGAATTTGGAAGAGTGTAAGCAAAAAAAGGATTTGGCAACTATTCTTTGTTTTCAAATCTTTGAGTCCTTTGGAAATTATCTAGGTGGAACTATTTCTAATAAGAATACCTCCAAAGAGCACTAAAAATTTATTATTGAGGAAGTTAGGCTTAAGCTAGTTAGGTAAAAGGATAACCTCTTGTCATTAACAAGTTGAGCCACATTTGTGAAGTCTGTTTTGGCCTCAATTCTGGCTTACTACATGTAAAGTGTGGTTTTTTCTACATCAAGAATGAGCTTGATCATATTAAATGTGACTTCTTATAGAGAGCTACAATTGAACAAAGAAAGATTAATTTGCTCAATTAAGAGATTGTGACATTTCTAAAGGAGACGGGTGTGATGGAAATTCATAGGGTAAATGATACGAAGTTGGCTTATATTGCGAAGTGTTGTTGGCAGATGGTTACTAAACCTAATTCTATCTCAGTTCGTATACTTACTGTTAAGCTTATTTCTAGCGGATCCATTAGGGTACTGTGTCTAACACGTCTCCTAGTTGGGGGAATTTCCAGCAAGAGTGGGAACTCTTCCAGAAGGGGTTGAGATAGTTTGGGCATAATGGGGGAGGTTGTTTCCTTTTGGGAAGAAAATTGGACATTGTTAAGATATATTACTTTCCTAGTTTCATATGTATTAGTTTTTTAATTGATTTAATTTTTTGATTCATTATAACTTTAGGTTTCCTATTTCAATTAGGTTTCATATTCCTAAATTCTATATATAGGTTTGTATATGTAATATATATAACACACAATAATGAAAAGTTTATTTTCAATCTTTCTTATTTTAATATGGTATTAGAGCTATCAATCCTATTTTGAGAGTCGTCTAAGTTCTCCTGCAATTTCAGCGGGCAGCCTAATGTCACTCATTCGACTATACCCTATTTAATTCTTATTTTGTTCTCTTTAATCTATCATATTTTATTTTAAAGATTTTCCTTCTCTTCAATATTGCAATTGTATGTCATTTTTTTTTAATATTTTCATCGTCGATTATCTCTGCGTGTTTTTTGGAGTTGCGTTGTTGTGTTCCTCTTATCTAAATATTTTTATTGTTCCAATCATCAAATTGACACCAAAGAATTACTCTTCAATCATCGACAAACAATGTTAGAAAATATGAGTGGAGGTGAAATCGTTCTACAAGAGATTTGAATGATTAGCACAATAAAAAATATTGAAGATTGAAACAGAAATTAAAGATCTAAAGAGAGAGAAGAAAGGACACATATTTATAGTGGTTCGATAATGCATAAGTTTACTTTTTCAATAGGCCTCCCTGGTCTAAAAAGTTCAATTAATTTCCAACTTGTTACACTGGTTTGGATTTTCATGTACCAAGCAAACCTTTACACTTTACTTGACATTACGGGTAGCAAGCGACTTTACAGAGAGATATCACTCAATCTCACAACTCTTAAAGATTAAACATTACTAGAGTAGTAAAAAAAAAAAAAAAACTTGATCTTTTAGCTCATTAGTTCACTAGAGACTTATTCTTTTATCTTACGGAACTCTATTCATCAACCTCTGATTTATAGCTTCAGCTAAGCCTTCACAAAAGAAAACTCTGAAACATTCCTTTTCAGACTGATATTCTCCTTAAATGCAGATCCTCTGATCTCCAATGGGCATCTCCAATCAACTGATCTTATCCTCAGTAGACCAGGTCTTCAAACTACTCCTTAAAATTGCTTGTCCTATTGGTCGGTTGGTCAGTTGACTAGTTCTCCTTACTAGTCGGTTGACTAGTCGACTAATCGATTTGTTACCTCCTCCACCAGTCAGTTGGTCGTTCACCGATCGGCTGACTGGTTAGTTGATCAGTCAGCTACCTTCTCCATAGATCGGCTGGTCAGCTGACTACCTTCTTAGGAAGCTAACTGGTCAATTGATTGCCTCCCTAGGTAGTTGACCTCCCTAGCTAGCTGACTGGTCAACTAACTGCCTTACTAGGCATCTGGTTGGTCAATCGGTCGGTCCTCCTCTAATCTTTGATTCCGAATCTTTATCTGATACTGTGTCAATGTAACACTAAACACCCTACACACTCAATGAACTTGATCAGTAATAAAGGTAGAGTTTGTCTACATCAAAACATCCGGGGATTAAACTAAATATCCTAGCAATCTCCTTATTTTTATGTAGACAAAACCATTAAACAAACATAAAATAGTGCAGTCTAAACTTCTCTCCCTTTTTTTGTCTAAAATAAAAAATAGGGTATGAGGCTCCCTCTAAATATGTGGGAAATTAATAATAAAAAAAATTCAAATCTAAGCTCCCTCTGAACAAATGGGGATTAAACTGACTAAACCTAGCATAAACATGAAAACAAAACAGAAAAGAACACACATAAACATGTAATTAAACTGATTAAATCTTGGACAGCTCAACCTTTGTCAAACTTATTTACCTCATCTACCTTCTTTTGGTGGATATTTCTCATCTTCTAAGGCTACAAGTCAAAGGTTTGCGACGTTCTTTTCGATATTTGAATCCTCGGATTCATCATTGCTCCAAGTCACTACTAAACCTTTTTCTCTTTTTGAAACTTGATCCCTCACCCTTGGACAATCTACCCTACTGTGACTGAGCTTGTCACATTCAAAACACAATGATTATCTCCTTTATGATTCTCCTTTCTACTTTAAAAACTTATAGGTAGATTTATTAGCATAATTGGATAAATCGTTTTCGTGACTTTCTTACTCTTTGTAAATCATTCAAGATTTTTCTTAAACTGTGTAGTTAGTTTAGTAATTTTGTCTTCATTTAGTGAAACTTTGCCATTAGATATCTCTTCATTATCATCCTTAGATTCTTTGAAAGCAATGATTTTCTTCTGGTTATCCTTATTAGCTTTCAACATCTTCAGGTTAATCTCATTGGCCATGAGTGATCCAACAAGGTCTTTCGGGGTCATGGTTATGAATTTTTTTTATTAATCGATTGCTGACACCTTGGGAAGCCAATCTATGGACAAGGATCTGAGCATTTTGATAACCTGATATATCAGAGTGAACTCATTTCCTATCTGCTTCAGCTCATTCACTATCTCAGTAAACTAGGTGGTCATCTCCAAAATGCTTTTGCCTGCACCTTTCCTAAAAGAATCAAATGATGACATTATAATATTGATCTGAGTCAATTTTCCTTTATCTGTACCTTCAAAGGGAGCCTCCAGCTTTGTCCAAATTTCTTGGGCTATCTTACAAGTTTGAATTCAGTTGAACTGATTTTTGTTGATTCCGTAGTACAGTAGATGCATAGCTGTAATACCTGTATTCGTAAAGAAAGGGTAAAAAAATAATTTAATAAATATGACATGGAGTTAAAATAACATATATATGCGAAAAATTTAATTTTTATAAAACAATTCTTTTCAAGAAAAAAACGGACGCGTGGACATCATAGAAGAATAATAGAAAAAAAAAAAGGTGCAACATCTTGAGTTTCAAGGCATGATACACAACACAAAAGCAATAAAACAGTGGGGGTGGTAATTTGTGTATATATATACTTCTTCTTTATTTTAATTATACTTACCAATTCCTGTTTGGTTTTCTTCCTTCTTTAATACAAACTACTATATTTCTTTAAACACTTGGGGACTGAAAGAAAGGCTTAAAGAGTAAAAATTTGAAGAGGTTTATGGGAGAATTTTATAGAGAGTCACAGGAAGCTCTAAGAAAAAAAGAAAGTAATAACATGAATTTTATTTTTCAAATTTAGCATACGTGAAATTTCCCAAAATTCAACGTGAGAATTTTCAAAGGGGGTAAATTATGGAAGAATTGAAGAATTAATTAGAATTTTTAATATAAATATTATGTCAGGTGTTAACGATCAGCAATCGGGGAAAATTGCTCAAAGGAGCAAGAAAGGCAAAGAGGTGATCCATGGGTAGCTCTAAGTGCTGCGTGGTGAGTTAGATTTTCTTTAAGTAATCAAGATAAATATGAAATATATAGTGATAATATTTGAATAAATTATTAACTTATGATTTGGTGATAGATGAAAGTTGGTTGATAGGAATAATTGATGTGTAGAGATTTATTTTATGAGAAGTAATATTATTGGAATAATGAGTCAATTTAATAGTAAAGGCAATAAGTGAAATTATTGACGAACTATGGATGATGATTTGATATGATATATGACGAGAAGAAATTAGTGAAATTGATCAAATAATAATTTGAGAATAAGCAGGATAACTAATTTGAATGTCTGAATATATGCATGTTTTTATACTATTGTACATATGCATATTTCATATCATTGTTCATATGCATATACATGAAATAAAAGAACCGGGAGGGCAGCCGGTTTAAATAAAAACCGTGACAGCCGGTATATGCTGGAAATAAATGAAAACCGTGACATGCAATATATGCTGGAAATAAAAGAATTGGGAGGGTAACCGGTCTAGATAAAAACCTTGACAGCCGGTATATGCTGGAAATAAAAGAACCAGGAGGGCAACCGATTTAAATAAAATAAATGAACTGGGAGGGCAGTCGGTCTAAGCTAAAACATGTCGACATGTAGGAAGATGTTCCCAATAATAATAACATTTAAATTCATGCATTGCATTTGCTTTAAACATTGATTGTTATTGCTTGAGATGTTAAAGTGCTATTCATGATTGTAATTTTATTGATAGATGAATGAGTCTCACATAGAGACAAATATGTTGCGGAAGAAATATGGAAATATGATATGATGAGGATTATCTGGGTGATTGATTATATGCTGTGAACCTCATAATGAGGTAATTATGAAATAAAATTGATAGTTTCAAGATGATTAATTATATGAAAAGAAGAGATTTATAAAGGATAAGGATTTTGATATGAGTGGTGATAATAGAATATTATCATCAAATATATGAGATATAGATGAATGAATATTGGAAGACAAATTGGACAAAGTGAATACTTCTAGTAAATTTAGTTCATTGAGCTTGTGAAACTCCACATTGTTAAATAATTTTAGGTAGCAGGCAGGACAGGTAGATTGGCGAGCTGGTATTCAGATCAAGTCATTATTTGTAAGCCACGTGCGTGTCCACATCATCAGACTAATGAGAAGAAAAAAAATATTTGCCAATAATCATGCATATTATGTTGTATAAAATGTTTAAGTTGAGATTTAAATGATGTATCTCCCCTATTAAGGGTTGAGGATCGATTTAAACAATTGCAGATGGTATTTTTATTGTTGCATATATGTGTCATACTGAGATTTTCAAAATGTGACGACACCGTCTCGGGGGTGACCAACCCGGGATGGGTCATTACAATTTTGGTATCAGAGTATTAGGTTTTATGATTCTGTAGACTGCATAAGAATTTAAAGAAGTGGAAGATCTAAATAAACTATATTTTAATGCAGAGTCTGAGGATGACATGTGGATATTCTAGAGCTAGAGATAGAATTCTAAATCAGAGGGGACGTGGTAGACCCCTAATATTTAGAAGAACTGAAGTAGAGGGGGAAGTTAAGTCTATGGTTCCTGCAAGGGAACGGATTGATAGTGCAACTTGTATAAGTAGAGTTGGGAGAGAATCTGATATTATGAGGGACGAATTGGGAGAAGCTCTTGATCGTGCTATAGAGAGGATGAATGCAACAGAAGAAAGGGCTAATAATTTACAAAGGAGATGGGTAGAATAGAACATGATGTGGTGAGACAAGAGGTTCATGAGGGAGGTGTGTTTGAACATGAGATGCAAGGGGATTGTTTTGTGAGATTTTTAAAATTTAAACCCCAGTCTTTTAAAGGATCAGTAAATCCCGTGGAAGCTGAGCAGTGGATTAGACATGTTGAGAAATATTTTAAAGTCTTATTAGTGACATATAGATAGAAGGTTGTTTTTGCTTCATTTATGCTAGAAGGTGAGGCTTCTCAATGGTGAGAGGATATGGGAATTGGGAGTTATGGTAGAGGAGTAAGTATGTCACTAAGGGGAAGTGGTAATCTGATGTATGATCGAGAGTCAAGGGTTTGCTTTAGATGTAATCAGATGGGGCATCTGTCTCGAAATTGCTCTACGCAGATATGCTTCATATGTGGTGAAGGGGGACATATTAGTGTAAATTGTCTAGTGGGTAAATCTGCTGACATAGGTGCTAGAAGTGTTAGGAGAAGACAGGTGGAAAGTGGTGGTGGATCAAAGAGTGTACGGGGCAGAGGTAGAGGATCAGTAGCTGAGAGAGGACACGATAGCCAGTTACAGTCCAAAGATAGCAGAGTCTATGCATTGACCCAACAGGATGCACAAGTCACTCTCGATGTTGTTGTGGGTATGGTATCTATCCTTGATAGGCATGCTAGATTATAGATTGATCCTAGTGTATCCTGTTCTTTTGCATCCAGTATTTATATAAAATATATTAATGCTAGTGTTAGTCCTTTGATGTATGCTATTGTTGATGAGGTTCCTACTGGGGATGGGGTTATTATCAGGAAAATTTATCGGGGTTGTGTGATTAGTCTGGCTAATAGAGAATTTGAAGTTGATCTATTGCTTTTAGATATGACAGATTTTGATTTAATTATAGGGATGAATTGGTTATCTGCATATCATGCTTAGGTAGATTGTTTTAGGAAGAATGTGGTGTTCAAGATACCCAGATAAGAGGAGTTTAAATTTCAGGGAGAACGTAAGATACTTGCCAATTGTCTTATTTCTGCCTTGACCGCTAGTAAATGGTTGAAGAAGGGTTGTGAGGGGTATTTGGCATATGTTGTGGATTCTAGCAAGGAGATTAAGAAGTTAGAAGAAATCTTGGTAGTTAAAGATTTTTCTAATGTATTCCCTAAGGAGTTGTCTGGTTTGCCTCCCAATAGGGAGATTAAGTTTTCTATTGAGGTGATTCCAGGATTACACCCATATCTATAGCACCTTATAGAATAGCACCAGCTAAATTGAGAGAGTTGAAAGTTCAGCTTGAGGAGTTGCTAGATAAACAATTTATTCGACCTAGTAAGTCACCTTGGGGAGCCCATCTGTTTTTTGTCAAGAAGAAGGATGGGACAATGAGATTGTGTATTGATTATAGACAGTTGAATAAGATCACTATCAAGAATAGATATCCTTTGCGCATGATAGATTATTTATTTGAACAATTACAGGGAGCTAGGGTGTTTTCTAAGATAGACCTGAGATTGGGTTATCATCAATTAAGGATAAAGGAGGGGGACATGCCTAAGACTGCTTTTAGGACATGTTATGGCCATTATAAGTTCCTTGTGATGCCATTTGGGTTAACTAATGCTCCTGCAACATTTATAGATCTAATGAATCGGGTGTTTAAACCATTCTCGGATAGATTGATGATATTCTGGTATATTCCAAGAATGAATAAGAGCATATGCAACATTTAGAGATAGTGTTGAAAATTCTGAGGAGAGAGAAATTATATGCAAAGTTCTCTAAGTGAGAGTTTTGGTTAAGTAAAACATCTTTCTTGGGGCATGTTGTGCCGGGAGAGGGAATAACAGTTGACCCACAGAAATTAGAAGCAGTGTTCAATTGGGAAAGACCCACTAATGTAACTAAAATTAGAAACCTTTTGGGGTTCGCTGGTTATTATAGGAGGTTTATCCAAAAAATTTCTATGATTGTTGGACCATTGACTAGATTGACCAGGAAGAAAGTGAAGTTTAGGTGGTTAGAAGAATGTGAAATGAGTTTTTAGTTGTTAAAAGAAAAATTGATTACTGCTCCGGTATTAGTGCTTCCTTCTGGTGATGAAAGATTTGTAGTATATAGTGATGCGTCACATCAGGGATTGGGATGTGTGTTGAAGCAACATGGGAGAGTTATAGCTTATGCATCTAAGCAATTGAAGAACCAAGAGAGGATTTACCCGACCCATGATTTAGAATTAGCTGTCATAGTTTTCGCTTTGAAGATTTGGAGACATCATCTGTATGGAGCCAATTGTGAAAAATTTACTGATCATAAAAGTTTGACGCATTTACCTACCCCGAAAGAGTTGAATTTGAGGTAGAGGAGGTGGATGGATTTGATTAGTGATTATGACTGTACAATTCATTATCATCCAGGAAAGGCTAATGTAGTAGCTGATGCACTGAGTATAAAGGCTACAAGGAGATTAGCTGCTGTTGGGAGTCATAATACTAGCTTGATGATAGAATTAAGAAAAATGAAGATGCAGTTGAGTGTCAATGATAGAGGAGTGTTGATGGCAAATATGGTGGTACAATCTTCTATTATTGATTGTTTATTACAGATGCAAGGTAGAGATGAAGGGATAGAGAAGATCAGATAGGGAGTATTGACTGCGAAGCCAACTGAGTTTAGAATTAGAGAAGATGGTATGGTGGTATTAGGGCATAGAGTTTATGTTCCCAATGATGTGAAAATGAGAAAGGAGATACTAAGAGAAGCTCATGATTCTGTATATTTTATGCACCCGGGTAATAATAAGATGTACAGGGGGTTGAGACAGAATTATTGGTGGTCAGGGATGAAGAAGGATGTAGTGGAACATATTTCTAGATGTTTGACTTGTCAGCAGGTGAAGTTTGAGAATAGACATCCAGCAGGTTTATTTTAACCTCTTCTAGTACCTGAGTGGCCATAGGAAAACGTGAGCATGGATTTTGTCTCCTGTTTTTCCCGTACCTAGAGGGATTATGACGCTATATAGGTTATTGTGGATAGACTTTTTAAGTCTTCATATTTTATTCCTATTAAATCTACCTAGAGTCTTGAAAAGTTGGCTGAATTGTATGTAGTGGAGATTGTAAGATTACATGAAGTACCTTTGAGCATTGTATCAGATAGAGATTCTAGATTTACCTCTAGATATTGGAGAGGTTTTCAAGAAGCTATGGATACGCAATTGCAGTTTAGTACAACTTTTCATCCACAAACTGATGGGTAGATAGAGAGAATCATTAGAATACTAAAAGATATGTTGAAGGCAAGTGCATTGAGTTTCTCAGTGAGCTGGGATGCTTATTTGCCTTTGATCAAGTTTGCATACAATAATCAATATCAAACTAGTATTGGGATGACACCATTTGAGGCTTTATATGGCAGGAGGTGTAGAACTCCAACATGCTGGGAAGAACTTGGAGAGAGAAAGATATTTGGTCTAGAAATGATAGAATTGACTACTAAGAGGATCATACTGGTTAGAGAGAACCTTAGAGCAACACAGAACAGACAGAAGAGATATGCTGATAATAGAAGATGACTTCTCAAGTTTCAAGTTGGTGATTGAGTATTTTTGAAGATATCTCTGTGGAAGGTGTATTGAGCTTTAAAAAGACGGGCAAGTTGAGCCCGAGATTTGTGGGGTCATATGAGGTAATCAAGAGAGTTGGACTAATAGCATATTGATTGGATTTGCCCCCAAAGTTAAAGCAATTATATAATGTGTTTCATGTGTCACTTTCGAAACAGTACTTACATGATGAATCCCATAGTATCTCAAATCAGGCGATAGAACTTCAGGAAGATTTGACCTTTATGCAAGTATCGGTCAGAATTCTAGACAAAAAGGAACAAGTCTTGTGTAATAAAGTTATTCATTTGATTCAAGTCTTGTGTAATAATAGAAGATGACCTCTCAAGTTTCAAGTTGGTGATTGGGTATTTTTGAAGATATCTCTGTGGAAGGGTGTATTGAGTTTCAAAAATAAGGGCAAGTTGAGCCCGAGATTTGTGGGGTCATATGAGGTAATCGAGAGAGTTGGACTAATAGCATATTGATTGGTTTGCCTCCAAAGTTAAAGCAATTATATAATGTGTTTCATGTGTCACTTTCGAAAAAGTACTTACATGATGAATCCCATAGTATCTCGAATCAGGCGATAGAACTTCAGGAAAATTTGACCTTTATGCAAGTATCGGTCAGAATTCTAGACAGAAAGGAACAAATCTTGTGTAATAAAGTTATTCATTTGATTCAAGTGTTACGGTGCAACAAAGATGTTGAAGAAATTACTTGGGAGCATGAAGCAAGACTGAGGAAAGAATACCCCAAACTTCTTCATGAAGTAGGTAAGGAAATTTCGGAGATGAAATTTTTGTAAGGTGAGTAGAATTGTAATACCTGTATTCATAAAGAAAGGGAAAAAAAGTAATTTAATAAACATGACATGGAGTTAAAATAATATATATATATATATGCGAACGATTTAATTTTTATAAAACAATTCTTTTGAAAAAAAAGACGCGTGGACAACATAAAAGAAGAATAGAAAAAAAGAAAAAAAACCGGACGCATGGACAACATAGAAGAAAAATATAAAACAAAGAAAAAAAAAGAAGAAAAAGAAAAAAAAAGGGTGTTGCCAAAAAGGAAAACTAAATGTTGTGTATAACTGCATGATACACACATCACAAAAGCAATAAAACGGGGGGAGGGGGGGCAATAATTTGTGTATATATATACTTTTTTCTTTATTTTAATTATACTTACCAAATCTTATTTGGTTTTCTTCCTTCTTTAGTACAAACTACTCTATTTCTTTAAACACTTAGGGACTGAAAGAGTATTTTGAAAGGATTTACGAGAGAATTTTATAGAGAGTCACAAGAAGCTCTAAGAAAAACATAAGGTAATAACATAAATTTTATTTTTGAAATTTAGCATACGTGAAATTTTTCGGAATTCAATGTGGGAATTTTCAAAGGGAGTAAATTATGGAAGAATTAAAGAATTAATTAGAAATTTTAATATAAATATTATATCAAGTGTTGACGATCAGTAACTAAGGGAAATTGCTGAAAGGAGCAAGAAAGGCAATGGGGTGATCCACTTGTAGCTCTAAGTGCTACGTGGTGAGTTAGATTTACTTTAAGTAATCAAGATAAATATGAAATATATAGTGATAATATTTGAATAAATTATTAACTTATGATTTGGTGATAGATGAAAGTTGGTTGATAGGTATGATAGGAATAATTGATGTGTAGATAATTATTTTATGAGTAATGAGTCAATTTAATAATAAATGTGATAAGTGAAATTCTTGACGAACTATGGATGATGATTTGATATGATATATGAGGAGAAGAAATCAGTGAAATGAGTTTAACTAATCACCAACTCATTACACTGGCTTGGATTTTTGGGTACTAAGCATACCTTTACACTTTGCTTGACTTTATGGGTAACAAGCGACCTTATAGAGAGATATCATTCAATCTCACAACTCTTATAGATTAAACACTACCGAAGTAGTAAAAACAAAACTTGATCGTTTAGCTCGTGAGTTACACTTTAGACTTATTATTCTCTCTTATTGAACTCACTTAAGTAACCTCTGATTTATAGCTTCATTTGAGCCTTCACAAAATATAACTCTGAAACATTCATTTTCAGAATGATATTCTCTTTAAATGCAGATCCTCTGATCTCCAATGGGCATCTCCAGTCGACTTGTCTTCTCTTCAGTAGATCGAGTATTCAAATTGGTCCTTAAAACTACTTCTCCTTTCGGTCGACTGGTCAGCTGACTGGTTCCCTTACTAGTCGACAACCTCTTCCACCAGTCGGCTGATGAGGTCGACTAGTCGACTGACTGCCTCCTTAGGAAGCTGACTACCTCACTAGGCAGCTGGCTAGTCAACTGACTACCTCCCTAGGCAACTAGCTGGTCAGCTGACTAACTTCTTATGTAGCTAGCTAGTCAGTTGACTGTCTTAAATGGCAGCTGACTAGTCAGTCGGTCAGTTCTCCTCTAATCTTTGATTCTGAATCTTTTTATGATATTGTATCAATGTAACACTAAACACTATATAGACTCAATGAACTTGATCAGTAATTAATATAGAGTTTTTCTAAATAAAAAGACCTAGGGATTAAACTAAATATCCTAACAATCTCCCTCTTTTTGATGTAGAAAAACCATTAAACAAAGTATTAAACAATGTAGAATAAACTTCTCCCTTTTTTTGTCTAGAATAAAAAATTAGGTATGAGGCTCCTCCTAAATACATAGGAAATTAAATAAAATAAGCAAATCTAAGCTCCCCCAAAACAAATGGGGATTAAACTGACTAAATCCAACATAAACATGTAAAGAAAACATAAATGAATACATATAAACATGCAATTAAACTGATTAAATCTTTGACAACTCAACCTTTATCATACCTATTTACCTCATCTACCTTGTGGTTTGGTGAATATTTCTCGTCTTCTAAGGCTACAAAGCAGAGGTTCACGACTTGCTTTTCGATATTTGAATTTGTTGGTATTTTTCTAAGGTTTAAACATGGTTAAGGATTAAACAAGTTTGGAAGAATAAGTTTCAGCATGTTAAAGGAGTTTCACTTTGGGTGTGTGCACCTCTCATTTCAACAAGACAAAGAAGTGCGCACAGCTGTGAAGGGTCCTGCTTCAGTGTGTGCCAAAACGCCCAGCAAAGGAGGATCTAGAGCAAGGCCAAGGCCACGACGCCCTCTCCCCAAGGCCATAGTGCCCAGAAAGTGGTGAAAAGGGGTTTTGCTTAAGGTCGCAGCGCGCCTTGTTCAGTGCTTAAGCGCTAGGCACACTGATGCACACATGATTAACTTGATTCAGCCTTTTGTTAAGTGCAAGTCCAAAATGCATAGCATCACTTAGGATTAATGGAGGGCCAAGGTTGATTGGTCATCCAGATCTAAGGGTGGAGAATGACACTCAAGATTGAACAAGAAGTTGGTGCACTATATAAAGGGTCACCTAGGTTCAATCTCAATATAGAATGAAATGTGAAAGACATTGTGACAAGACACAAGAGTGTGTTTGAATGAGAGAATTTTGTGAGAGTGCAAAGACATAGACATACAAGAGGGACTCATTAGAGAGGCTGGTTGTAAAGAGAGAGATTAGTATAGAAAGTGATTAGGTCTTTCTTGTTCTCTTATTTGTTCCTTCAAGAACTTGAGCTTCTTGAAGAGGGTTGCTGTAAGTTGTAAGAACCATTGAGATTTAGTGCAGAGAGTTTAAAAGAACTCATGGGGACATAGGCTATTGCCGAACCTCGATAACAAATCGCTTGTCTTCTTTTCTTTCTTGCTTTCGTTTGCTGTTTCATTTCATTACAAGTCATTCTAGACTTGGGTGTTTAGAAGATCACCACCTGGGCATCTTGTCAAGGTGATTTCCAACAGTGGTATCAGATCTTGCACAGTGGTATCAGAGCTTTGGACAGCGGGATTAGAGCCAAGATTGGCAGGTATCGGAGCAAGAACAGAAGGTGACGGAGTCAAGGCTCCAAGAATTAGAGGTCAACTTCTTGGGTGATTCAAGAACGGAGTTAAGATCTATATCTGATCGTATTCTTAAGGTGAATCAAGGACGGAGTTAAGATCAATATCTGATCATGTTCTTAAAGGTGATTCAAGAACAAAGTAAAGATCAAGATCTAATCGTGTTCTTGAGGTTGATTCAAGAACGGTATTGAGATCAATCTTCGATCTGTGTTCTTAAGGTTTAGAAGAAGTTGGAAAGTATTTGTGGGTGCTGCATAAATCAAGGGATCTTCTCCGCAAGATGAGTTCAAATTTAGGCATTGAGAAGTTTGATAGAAAGGGAGATTTTTCCCTGTAGAAGCAAAAGATCAAGGCTGTTATTATGCAATAGAAAGTGGACTTGGCGATTGGAGAAGATGATGCTTTTCCAGCAAGTAGCACGAAGGACTAGCAGAATGAGATGAAGAAGATGGCATACAGCACCATCTTCTTGCACATGTCGGATAATATCACAAGGGAGTGCAGAGACTTGGAAGATCCAGCTGTCATATGGAAGAAACTAGATGAGTTGTTTCTTGCCAAGACTCTCCCTAATAAAAGGTATCTTTGTAAACGAATCTTTTCTTTTAAATTAAATCCTAATAAAGAGTTGCAAGATAATCTTGGTGCCAAGATAAGGAGTGCATCAAGTGGTAAAGGGCTATTCTTTAAAGGAAGGCCAGCAACTCGGTATGGCAGCAACCATGGCTACTACCGAAACAGAGGTAGAGGAGAGAGCCATTGGAGAGTGCACAATAACATCCATGGCTACTACTAGGATAGAGGTAGAGGAGAGAGCTGTGGGAGAGTGCACAACAACATCCATGGCTACTACAGGGATAGAGGTAGAGGAGAGAGCTATGGGAGAGTGCACAACAACATGCATGGCTACCACCGGGACAGAGGTAGAAGAGAGAGCCATGGGAGAGTGCACAACAACATACATGGCTACTACCGGGACAGAGGTAAAGGAGAGAGCCATGGGAGATGTTTCTACTACCATAAAGAGGGTCATGTCAAGAAAGATTGCAAGAAGAAGATGAGTGATGAGGAAAGAAGCCATACCAAGAATAGAAAGGCTTCGGTTGCCAAGGAAGAATAGCAAGATGATGATGTTCTTTTTGTGTGCTCAAGTGTGATGAAGGGGCAAGAAGGTAGCGGGAAATAGATCTTGGATTCCGAGTGCACTTATCACATATGCTCTCACCGGAGTTGGTTCAAGAATTTCAAAGAAACCAATGATGAAAGGGTTTTCTTGGGGAATGATATTTTTTACCAAGTGAGGGGCACGAGAGACATCCAGGTGAGGATGCTTGATGGAATGACAAGGCTGCTAAAAGATGTGAGATATCTCCCGAATTTGAGGAGAAATTTGATCTCATTGGGGTAGCTGGATTCTATGGGATACACATGCAAGATAGAGGGAAGAAAGATCAAGGTAGCCAATGGATCTTTGGTAGTGATCAAAGCAGCAATGAAGGATGGACTCTATGAGATGATCGGAGACATAGAGATCAAGGATCAAGCAGCAAGCTTGATGGCTAAGATGGATGAAGTAGCCCTTTGGCACACTCATTTGGGACATATGAGCGAAGAGGGCCTGCAAGTTCTCAGCAAGGATGGCCTACTTGGTGGAAACAAAGTAGAGGAACTTGATTTCTGCGAGTGTTGTGTTCTTGAGAAGTAACACTGGGTCGGCTTCAACATCGGAGTGCACAAGTCTAAGAGCATTCTTGACTACATTCATGAGGACATTTGGGGACCAGCAAGGACACCAACACAGGGAGGTAACTTTTACTTTCTATCTTTAATTGATGATTATTCAAGCAAGGTTTAGGTTTATTTGGTTAGAAATAAATCAGATGCTTTGAATAAGTTAGTGGTGTGGAAAAGGCTGGTAGAGACTCAAATGGACAGGGTACTTAAGGTGTTTAGAACCGATAATGGTGGCTTAGAATGTTTTAACAAAGAACTTGATCAATTCTGTAGGTTAAATGGGATTCTAAGACATAGAACAGTTGTGAAAACCCCTTAGCAAATTGGAGTTGCTGAGAGGATGAATAAGACCCTTATGAAAAAGGTTAGGTGCATGTTAGATGGATCTGGATTACCCAAATGTTTTTGGGGGGAAACAGTGTCTGCTACTGCGTATTTGGTTAATAGATCAGCCTCTAGGATTGTGTACCATAAGACTCCCAAGGAGATGTGGAGTGGAAAACCCCCTGAGTTGGACAACCTTAGGACTTTTGGGTGTGCTGCATATTCACAACAAAAGGATGATAGACTTAGCCTAGGATCTAGAAAATATGTGTTTCTAGGATATGGGGAAGGGGCTATGGGTATAGGTTGTGGTCCTTAGAATAAGAAGGATTGAGACTCATAGTAAGTAGGGATGTTATTTTTAATGAATTGTTATTTCTCTACTTGGAGAAAACTAACCAGTTCGGTATTTGTAGAGCATAGCATCAAGGAGAATTCGGTTCAAGTAGAGCAAGGAAGGCAAGAGGATTCGGACCAGGTAGAGCCCATTGATGAACGCCGAGCTTAGGACACTCATAAGGAGGCTGAACTAAAAGAGGATGATGCAAGGAGTCGGAAGGACTATCAGCTCACAAGAGACCAAGAAAGAAGGCTGGTTGGACCACCTTCAAGATATGGTTTTGCGGATGCTGTGGATGCAGCAGCTCCTTGGACAGAAGGAGAGATGAGTGAACAAGAGACTTACATTGATGCCATGGGATGTAAGGATTCACCAAGATGGAAGCTAGCTATGGAGGAAGAAATGGATTCTTTGAGGAAGAATAACTTATGGGAATTGGTGCACATTCTGGGAAAACAGAGAGTTGTGGATTGTAAGTGGACTTACAAGATCAAAGAAGAGTACCCTCCAAGAGATGAAGTCCGGAATAAGGCTAGGCTGGTGATGAAGGGGTTCACACAAAGGAAAGGCATGGATTTCACAGAAACCTTCTCACCTGGACATAAGGTGGAGAAAATGGTGAGTATCCTCATCTATGTCATTAATATGCTGTTGGTTCGGAACAGCAGGAAGAGGATGGAAAGGTTTACATCTCAACTCAGTGAGGAGTTCGAGAGGAAAGATCTTAGCCTTATACAAAATATCCTTGAGATGAGAAGAATTTGGGAAAGAGAGAGAAACAAGTTGAAGGTGTCTTGGTCTTCTATGGAAGATGGTAAACCAGTGAAGGTTCCCCTTGCTAGTCATTTCAAGTTCTCTAGCAAACAATGTCCTGGAATGGATGAGGAGAAGAAGGAAATGGTAAAGGTCCTTTACTCTAGTGCGGTTAGACCAGTCATGTCCATGATGGTAAGTACTAGACTCGGCATTTCTCAGGCAATGAGTGTTCTCAGCAGATATGTGAGTAATCCCGGAAAAAAGCTTTGGCTTGGGATGAAGTGCTTGCTGAGGTATTGGAAGGCTCAGTGGCAGTCGGTGGTAGCACACTCAACAATGGAGGCAAAATACATAGTGGCTTCGGAAGCCATAAAGGAGGCTATGTGGTGCAAAAGGTTGTTGGATGAATGGATGGTCCTAAAAGGGCAGGTGATGGTGTCTTTAGATATATAAAGTGCATGGCACTTATGGAGGAATTCGGTGTTCCAGGATAGGACAAAGCATATGGATGTTTGGTATCATTACATTCCAAAAAATGGTACAAAAGGATGCATTCATGATGACAAGAAGGCCATGGAAGAAAGTCCTACAGATTTAGGTACCAAAATTCCACCTCTAAGTAAGTTTAATCATTGCCTTGGACTACTTAGGATTGGAGTCGGTTGATATGATGACTCAAGATGAGTTTGGATCCTGAAGTTCTTTGCACAATGGTTCGGGTTTAAATGCTTAGATAAAGGTAGAGATTGTTGGTATTTGTCTAATGTTTAAACATGGTTAAGGTTTAAACAAGGTTGGAAGAATAAATTTCAGCATGTTAAAGGAGTGCACAAAAGTGTGCGCCTCACTTTGGGTGTGTGCACACCTCTCCTTTCAGCAAGACAAAGAAGTGCGCACAGCTGTGAAGAGTCCAGCTTTAGTGTGCACCATTGCCCTGCTGCTCCTAGGCTACAGCGCCTAACAAGGGAGGATCAGGAGGAAGGCCAAGGCCGCGGCGTCCCCTCCCCAAGGCCACAGAGCCCAGAAAGTGGTGAAAAGGGGTTTTGCCCAAGGCTATAGCGCGCCCTGTTCAGTGCCTAGGCACTAGGCACACTAATGCACACATGATTAATTTGATACATCTTTTTTTAAGTGCGTGGGTGCAAGTCCAAAATGCAAAACATAACTTAGGATTGATGGAGGGTCAAGGTTGATTGGTCATCAAGATCTAAGGGTGGAGAATGACACTCAAGATTGAACAAGAAGTTGGTGCACTATATAAAGGGTCACCTAGGATCAATCTCAATATAGAATGAAATGTGAAAGACATTGTGACAAGACACAAGAGTGTGTGTGAATGAGAGAATTGTGTGAGAGTGCAAAGGCACAAACATACAAGAGGGACTCATCAGAGAGGCTGGTTGTAAAGAGAGATATTAGTATAGAAAGTGATTAGGTCTTTCTTGTTCTCTTCTTTGTTCCTACAAGAACTTAAGCTTCTTGAAGAGGGTTTCTGTAACTTGTAAGAACCATTGAGGTTTAGTGCAGAAAGTTTAGAGAAACTCATGGGGACGTAGACTATTGCTGAACATCGATAACAAATCGTTTGTCTTCTTTTCTTTCTTGTTTTCGTTTGCTGTTTCATTTCATTACAAGTCATTCTAGACTTGGGTGTTCGGAAGATCACCACCACACCACCTGGGCATCTTGTCAAGGTGATTTTCAATAGAATCCTCGGATTCATTATCGCTCTAGGTTTCAAATAGACCTTTTTCCTTCTTGAAACTTGATCTTTTTACCCTTCGACAATTTGCCCTACTGTGACCGAGCTTGTCGCATTCAAAACACTTTGATTCTCTCCTTAACGATTCTCTTTTTTTGATCTAAAAGCTTAAGGGTAGATTTATTAGCATAATCAAATAAACCATTTTTCTTGACTTTCTTACCTTTTGTAAATCGTTTAAGATTTTTCTTAAACTGTCTAGTTAATTTAGTAATTTTGTCTTCATCTGAGGAAACTTTGTCATTGGATATCTCTTTATTATCATCTTTAGCTGCTTTGAAAGCAATGATTTTCTTCTGGTTATTTTTTTTAGCTTTCAACTTCTTTAGGTTAATCTCATGGGTTATCAGTGATCCAAAGAGGTTGTTCAGGGTCATTGTTATGAATATTTCTGATTAATCGATTTTTGATACCTTGGGAATCCAATCTCTGGACAAGGATCTTAACATTTTGATAACCTGATATGCTAGAGTGAACTCATTTCCTAGCTGCTTCAGCTTATTCACTATCTTAGTGACCCGGGTGGTCATCTCTGAAATGTTTTTGCCCGCACCTATCCTAAAAGAATCAAATGATGGAATTAGAATATTGATCTTAGTCAATTTTACTTTATCTATACCTTCAAAGGTAGCTTTCAGCTTGTTCCAGATTTCTTGGGCTATCTCACAAGTTTGAATTCGATTGAACTTATTTTTGTTTATTCCATAATATAGTAGCTGCATAGCCTTATTGTTGATCTCTCATTGAATTTTCTCAGCTTGAGTGCACTCATCTTCATCATTCATAGTCTCCATATCACCAATCATTTTGGTGTGTCTGGAAGGTTCTTTACTAGTCACCCTGCAGCAATTTGAGAATATGTTCTTGATGAAAACCATCCACCTCTTCTTCTAAAAAGAGAAGTTTGACCCACTAAAAATTGCTGGGGTGAACTTGGCAAGTTGTTCAACATCATTATTTGTTCTATATACGCTGATCAATCAAGAACTCCTTGATGATTAGTCAAACGGAACGGACACCTTCTCTGATACCACTCATTAAAAAATATGAGTGGAGGTGAGATCGTCCTATAAGATATTTGAATGATTAGCATAATAAACAATATTATAGAATGAAATAGAAATTAAAGATCTAAAGAGAGAGAAGAAGAGACACAGATTTATAGTGGTTCGGCCATAATCGTGCCAATGTCCATTTTTTTAATAGGCCTCCTCGATCTACTGAGTTCCACTAATCATCCACTCATTACACTGGCTTGGATTTTCGGGGACCAAGCAAATCTTTACACTTTACTTGACTTTATGGGAAACAAGCGACCTTACAGAGAGATATCACTCAATCTCACAACTCTTACAGATTAAACACTACCGGAGTAGTAAAAACAAAGCTTGATCTTTTAGATCTTGAGTTACACTTGAGACTTATTCTTCTTTCTTACTTAAATCTCTTTAGCAAACTCTAATTTATAGCTTCATATGAGCCTTCACAAAAGGTAACTCTGAAATATTCATTTTCAAACTGATATTCTCCTTAAATATAGACCATTTGATCTCCAACAAGCATCTCTAGTCAACTGGTCTTCCTTAGTAGAGCATGTATTCAAACTGGTCATTAAAACTGCTTCTCTTGTCAGTTGATTGGATAGTTGAGTGATTCTCCTTATCGATCAGTTGATCGATCGACTACTTCTTTCACCGATCCGCTAGTCCTTCATTGGATGGCTGATCGGGTGGCTACCTCCTCCATCGGTTGACTTTGTAGTTGACTGTCTCCCTAAGTAGCTGGCTGGTCAACAGACTACCTCTCTAGGCAGCTGGCTAGTCAGCTGACTGCCTCATTAGGCATTTGATTGGTTAGTCGGCTAGTCATCCTCTAATCTTTGATTCCAAATCTTTCTCTGATATTGTATCAATGTAAAGCTAAACACTCTACACACTAAATGAACTTGAACAATAATAAAGGCAGAGTTTGTCTACATCAAAACACCTGGGGATTAAACTAAATATCCTAACAAACAAGACTAGAAATTTTCATCTCCATTATACCCTGGACAGGTCCAAAAGTGCAAGCAACCAATTTTTTTCTTGTGGATTTGTTCTACCAGATCCGTTTGCTACACTAGCTTACCTTGATTCAGATAAATAATCTTTCTTATGATGCAGGTTCTCGTTTATTCATGTTTCGATCTCAAATCCTAGTAATCCCTTTATTTTTGTAACTCTCGGCTATCCTCACCCAGTTTTATGAAGTGATGTTATAGCTAGGCTTGTACTTTTTGTTGTAAAATTTGTAAAATGAAAACAAGAACAGAATATGAGAATTAAGACTTTGATGCGTGTTGTAAACACTGTGTTTAAGGCTTTATTCGTCCCCACTTGTATAAATAAGATTGCTATGGGTTGCAGACGAATACTCTCCAAGATACAACCAAGTCTCTTTTATCAAGTCTACAGACACCTTTTAATTAAATCACAACCTTTGGATTTTATCTTATGCCTTTTGATATATGATATGATCTTTTGTCCAAAATCTACATACCAGAACTTGAACAACAGACACGTGCTAGGTCCCTTTGTGACGATGCGCAAGAGCAATCTGCGAAGTACGCCTAAAGGGCCAATGCGATGCAATTGGGCCCGATCTCGATCTCAGGCCATGGCCGGGGCACAAACAAAGGCTCGTGTGCTTGCAAGGTACATTTGTATGAATCCCAAATAAATGCTTATAAAGCATTTTATGTTTTCTTTTCTTATCAATGTGGGACAAAGCCATTTTGGGTTTTCAAACAACCCTTTTAATCTCATTTTAAACTCATATATTAAAATTCATTTTGAACCAAAATAAATACTCATTAATACTCCAACTTGAGCTTTATAGAATGCACCTAATTAAAGGTTTTTTAATGACCATTAATTAGCTTAGATTAAAACCTTAAAATGGTCCAAAATCAGCTCTTAAAGTTGATTGTTTCAACACTTTTTACTTTTCTTTACCCATGTTTTGATCTTTTTCTTATTTCCAGTTAGGGTAAGTGTAAAGAGGTGATCTTACATGTGAGGAGGAGTTATCTCCACAGAGTTCTTCATCAAAGCTTGTCATTTTCTGTTCTTCTCGACGCTTTTTTGATTTGGTATACAAACTTAAGTTGATGTCTACATCATCACATTTAGTTTGAGAGGGATGTTAAGATATATTAGTTTCCTAGTTCATATGTATTAGTTTCTTAATTGGTTTAGTTTCTTAATTTATTGTAACCTTATGTTTTCTATTTCTATTAGGTTTTATATTGCTAGACTCTATATAACACACAATAATATAGAGTTTATTTCCAATCTATCTTATTTTAACTTTTCTTGGTGCTTTGCACAATTGGTTTAGAGCCTTCTTAATTGTGGCGAAAAGTCACTTAGAGCGAATGATATCATTAATGATCATAGTGATTGGAATCTCAAAAAGATTTCTTTCTTACTCTCATTCTTTGATTCTTGAAAAAGTTAAGTCAGTTCCTATTATGTAGTAAGGAAGGGTTGAAGATAGTATTGCTTAGAACATATTACTTAGGATGATAGAAGTGATGGTCGGTTTACAATTTCTTTCTTCATCACATGGTGACTGATACCCAATGCAGAAAAGGGCAACTAGTAGCACTACAAGAAAATTGTCACCCATCGGCGCTTAATTTTTCAGTGCTTTATAAAAGCACCACAATATGAATGGAAGATGATGCCAATATAGCAGCGTTTGGAAGCACCAATATTTTTCATATATTAGTGCTTGTAAGCATCACTATTTCTTAATCTCGGTGTCTAATCTAAGCACCATTAATTTCATATATCGGTGCTCTAAAGCGTCACTATGTGGGACAGATTTTTGATCATATATTGGTGCTTGTAAGTGCTAGAATAGGGTTCCATTGATCATATATTCACGCTTTGAAGCGTTGGAATATGGTTCCATTGATCATATATTGGCCAGAATACAGCTTAAAAAAACCTGGGTATATCTTTCTCGTTTAGGCACTTAATGAAATTTTAAGAAACCCAAATTAAAGCAAATACACGCCAGGTTCCAACTCTAAAACCTTCTCTCTCGATTTGAAGTCATCTTCTCTAATTGTCTCTGTTTTAGATTGCGGTCTCCAACCTCTGATTGTATGTATGATTATACTCATCTATTCATATACATTTTTAGTTTGTACACTTGTATTCTCCTTATAGGATTTCGTTGATTTGCTATGCTTTGTGGGAAAATTGTGGTAAAAGGGATGGGAAGGGTAATCATAGGCCATCATAATAATAGGCCATAACAAGAGCCGAAGATGCAGTCCCAAAAACCAGATTACTTAAGCAATGTAAAATTAATTTCTTTTGGAAACCTAACATTAGGACATGATATTCTACGGTGTACAAAGTAAAGACCCAAATGACCCAAGGAAGCTAAAATGATTTTCTTTCCTTTATCATTTCTTTTAAGGTGGGTTTTAATGAAATGTGGGTCGGTCATTAGATTGAGCCATTGCTTGGATACACACTTGAATCGACACAAGGACTTGACACAGAGTTGCGGGATGTCGATGATGATGTCTTGTAGAAAAGTTGCCTTCCCTACTTTAAATTCAGATTGATAGTGAGAGACTGAAAGGGAGAGAAGTTTATTTGAAGATGGGCAGTTGCTTTGTATATTGGGAAAATTAGACAAACCTAGAGATAAGTACTGAAATCTTATACTTATCTCAATTTTTACTGGTTTCGTTTTTTTTTTTTTTACAATTTATAGCTTAAAAATATAAAAAAGAAATCATATCAGCAAAAACTCTTAAACCTATATTCCCTTGCAAGTATTTTCTAATCCTTTTATTTATTAATGTTCTTTTTTTATTTTATTTTATTTATTTATTTTTTACTTTGCTGGGCAGTATTGATACTAAAAATTTCAAAGAGGAGAGTGTCCTCTCTTTTATCTGGCGCATCATAGGAGAAGGTTGATAACTCTACTCAACCTCGACGCATCACAGGCCAGAGATTTTCAAGATATTTTCTCCCTCATATTTTTCTCTCTGAGATAATTTTTTTTTTTTTTTTTTGTAGTGAAAATCGGTTTGGGGTATTTAAATGAGAAATTTAGTTGAAAATAATATCACTTTTATATAGTTGAAAATAATAACCTAAATTTAGTTGAAGTTTATATATTGGCAATGAAGTTGGTGTGGCTTTAATTTGAGAGTTTATAATGGAGGATGTTGAAGCAGATTAGTATTTTAGATTTAAGATATGATTTCCTTGTTTATTAATTTTACTTTCATCAGATTCTTAGTCATTATAAAGAATTGTGACTTTATTTTATCTTCATTTCATAAAGTGTTTCCATTCATTTTTGTATATATTTTATGTGCAAATGCTAAATGAACTTGTGGTATCTCAAAGTGATATGTAATTCAATGAAAATCACCTTGAGATCTACATAATTAATCATTCAATGTTTATGCTAAGTTGTGGAGATTTAACATTACAAAGCTTATAGTTTATTCCGCATTTGATACAAGCGAAAAATAAAAGTTAATGTTTGATATCAAGATAAAAATGAGTGCTCTGAAGAAGGTTTTTGATCATACTGATGTTCTAAATTTTAAGTGAGATGAAAAATATAGTTAGGTAGGTTTTGGAGTGCTAAAGGTAATGCTGTCTTTGATATTCTTTCATTTGTTTCAAGGATTGGTGAAAATATATATGATTAAACAAATTGTTATGTAACTTAATTGTGGGTATTAAGATAAAATTCTATCATGTCTCATGTTAAAACCTTTATATATAGGAAAATCAGTGTATACTAATTTCATGATTAGTAAGATAAGCACATCAATATTGAGAAGAAGAAATAAAAAGCAAAAATCATTAGATATTGGTTCATATATAGAGGTTTAACCAAGAATTCCTCGGATTTTTTGTATATTGGTTTTCAAAGTCAAATTTTAGAGTACCTTGGTGCTCATATCTTTCAATATATGGTTAACTTTGTTGAGAGGTTTTTACCGACCTGATCATTGAATTTTTTTTAGACTAGAGGTACTTTCTACCGTCTGTTAGAGAGAAAAAGAAAAACTTTTTTTCTTCTTCTCTCTCTATCTGACAATGGAGACTTTTCTATTTGATCTATGACATGAAGACTAGTACCTTGAATTAGTTCATGAAAATTTCATGGTTCAAGTTTACCTAAAAAAAAAAAATTATAACTTCGATTAGGGTGTTGTTATATAGTAGTCTACTAATATAGATTATGCAACTTTCAGTAAATTATGAAATGGGAAGAGGTGATTATTTGATAAATAAGTCATAAGGTGTGCAGGGGCTTCACCACCTGTGTAGGGGCTGCACCACCTGTGCAGCAGCTACTGCAAAAGAAGAAAAAAGTGAGAGAGAGAGAGAGAGAGAGAGAGAGAGAGAGATTGAGAAAAATATGACATGATATATGTTTTTCTTTTATAGTTTTCTTCCAAATTTGAGCTACATGTTTAGGTCAAGAACAATTACTCCCTCAATAGTACCAAGTACTTCTTCGTCTGAGTCTTCACAATATCAACATGATTTTGAACCTGAACAAGATTTTCAACTTGAAGATGATTTTGTATCTCAGTCGATTTTGAGCCAGAGCCAGTAAGAATTGAATGTCAAAAAAATGATAATGAAGAATATGAGTTAATTGGTAATTTATGTATTATAATTTTTATTTAAAATTAATTTTCTATCTCAGTGTTATCCTATTTATAAATTTTATGTTTTCATTGTATAGATTCTAAAAAAAGCATAAGAAAGCAAACACATGTAATGTGAACGTCACAGGTGTGGTCCTTGGAACATGGAGAGAAAATTGTGGTCCACTTCAACAAATATAACCAACCTGTGAAGAAGGGTGGGAAAATCTTAAGTAGTTGGCTTAGTAAGGTTGTAAAGAGAGGGAACCTTTGTCCACTTAGGTACACAGATTGGAAGAAGTTGCCTTCCAACTACAAAAGAGACCTTGTCTTATTGATTCAGCTAATTGAAAAATACTAATACATATTTTATTCTTTTTTGGGTAGTGTTGTACATGCATATATTACTTATAAAATAAACTATTTGTTTGTACCATTTCTATTCTTTGTTGTAGAGGAAGTTTCATTATCCTATGATTGAGGAGATCGATAAAATGTTAGTGAGGATGATTGGTAAGAAATGGAAGGATTACAAATATGTGCTTAAAAGGAAAATGTACGAAATAGAACAAAGCAACAAGTCTTGAGTAACAAAGTTCCAAAAAGAGTGGATAGTGACCAGTGGAAAGAACTTGTGAACTATTGGTTCTCTTAGAAGAGTGAGGTTGTTTATTGAAAATTATGTTCAATAAAATTTTGATTGTTTTTTTAAATTTTCTTCTAATGATTGATTAGTCGAATTGGTTTATGGTTGTAGAAATATTCTACTATAGGGACAGCATCACGTGAAACACAACAATGTCCTCACACATCGGGATCAAAGAGTTTTTCTAGGAAAAAAGATGAATATATAAGTAGATCTACTTCATTCGTCCAGGTTTTCATATGAGGTTTAATATATTGATTCGGTTTTTAAACTCTTACTTTTCTTAATTGGTAGGAGAT
The DNA here is from genome assembly GCA_023935145.1 of Bretschneidera sinensis. Taxonomy (NCBI): domain Eukaryota; kingdom Viridiplantae; phylum Streptophyta; class Magnoliopsida; order Brassicales; family Akaniaceae; genus Bretschneidera; species Bretschneidera sinensis. The sequence goes on from CM043701.1 coordinate 51,514,984, forward strand.
GAAACATGGAAACGAGCCGGGACGCGTAGAGTTTTATTAAGAAACCTACAAACGGAAGGATGAGACTTTTGTTGATGAAGCATCAAGATAATTTGTGGTAAGTTCGAACTTGTTAAGTGGTGTCATTATTGGGCCTGTTGGTGTTGTTTACATAGCTGTAAATAAGTTATGTGGTTGGGAAGAATTACCATGTTTTATCTATACATGTAGAGTTAAAGTACCTGATAGTCCAGGATAGAACCTACACATTGCAATGAGGTGTCCTTGTGTCCATTGCAAAAAATAAACAAGAGACAAATGGCATCACCAGAGAGCAGCAACTTCATCTTTTTCCTATAGCATCATCTATAGGAAAACTAATCTAGAAAGTTATTAGTTTGTATATAGGTACAGTCGTTCAATTATGTGCCATTGTAGTCAATTGAATTATCCGGAAGATGATTGCATGAATTACTTGAACTATAATCCAAGATTACAGTAAAATTTATCTTAATGTAGAATGGAAATAACATTTTCTGAGGTAGCCCCTTTATTAGCCTTTGTTTTACCCTTAAGACACGATCTGTTGTTATCTAAAGGAACCTTAGCAGTGAGCCTTCCCATCTTTTTCTATAGACCAGCAAGAGGATCTTTTGTAACTTTTCCCTTGGGACTCTTCTTTCCATTAAACAGTTTAAGTTCTAGTCTATATAATGCACAAGCATCACAACTATTGATCTCACATTCATATAAATGCCACTCAAAACATACAAGAGGCTTTGGGTCCATGTAATAGGACCACTTTTTCCCTCCAAATTCCTTCATCACCTGTTTCCTTAATTCATGCCAACCACGTCCACTATAATCTGGCAAAGACCTTTGCTTTCTATTTCCACTCTCAAATACCCTTTTAGGCTCATGAAAGAAAAGCCACTGCCTAATGGTTTCACCCTCAAGTAAAGAAAGGTCAAATAGCTCTGCAGCATCAAGAAAGTTAATTAATCAGAAAATTAGTTGGGGGGATTACCTTCGTATGTGAATTGCATTCTAGAGGCCAAATCTCAAATAGGTAACAAAGATCACACTTTATTTTCTATCTTAATATAAGCATGCTGTAGAAAGTATATGCATGACAAGAAACAAAAACAATAATTTTTCTTATCTTTTTCCATTTTTTTTGGATTGAAAGGGGGAAGCAGAGGGCAATGGGAGAAAGCCATATACTCACCAGTGGCATTCCATGGACATTTGTACTAGCAGCTCCTTCGCACTTGGGATACCCATATTCTTACCCTGAGTCTTTGCACGAAGAGCATCGAGTAGCAAAACCTTTTTGATTTACAATCTAAGCTAAAATAAAACCTTTATTGTTTCTCCTTTGATTTAAGTTAAATCTTATTTTTGTTCTTACTATAGTTTACTGGGATTTTTTGCTAGTGAATGACCTTCCAATTTTCTGCTAGTGAATGATCTTATATATGATTTATTGGATTTAATGGATCAATAATATCATTTATTTTTTATTTATTAATTGTAGGAGACTGCTCAGGCCCAAGTGGCTAAACGTATTATTTCTTCAGTATCTTTTGATGCTAGTAATACTTTGCAAATACAAAATGAAATCTTCACCAAACTTATGCGTGAAGAAAGTTTGAGACATGTCAAAGGCCAAGGGTTTGGAGTTAATCCCTGATGAGAGTCATAAAATACACCTTAACAGTACTTAATTGTTAGCATTTTAGGGTTGATCTAGGTTTGAATTGCACTTTTATACCTTAACAACTCTAAAGTGTCATTCTTGGATCATTGATCTATTTCGATGCATTTTCAGGTAGTTTAAGTTCAAAAGAGATGGAAAAGTTATCATTACTTTTAGCACAATGACTCGATGAACACCAGAGTGAAGGTTCACAAGCACTTGGAAAGGAGTTTCACTAAATTGCCAGAATTGCCCATACAGATCAATTATTTTTGTAAATTAAAACTGTATTAATGCAAGAAGAACCAGGAGATGAGTTATTTATGCTTAGAAAGATCCGGAAGTCTATTTCTGGAGAATTTTACGGCTCGTAAAAATGATTTTTCTAGAGAAAGTTATGGCAGTTTTAGTAGATGAAGGTCAAGCTAGAAGATGCCTAGTGCGCTCGAGCGCACCAGGCCTGCGATCGATCGCAAGTGCGGACTCGCGACATCCCACATTGGTCAGAAATACCTTGCAGTGCACCATAGTGCGTTCAATCACACCATGCTGCTATCGAGCACACACAGGCAGTATCCCACATCGGAATGGAAACACATTGCACTTCGGGAATTCCCCTATAAAAACCCCACTTCATTTCATCTTTTGGGATCAACTGGGATCAGATCCAGAGGGCCTTTAGGAGCAATCCAGATGGCCTTTAGGAGCAATCTGAAGAACTTTTGGAGGGCAAGCTGAGGAATCTCTAAAGCTTTGCTACCAAGGGGGAGATCATTGAGAGGCCAGAGTCAACTTAAGGAAGCATGAGCTCCATGGCCAGCTAATCTCTAAGCAAGGCAAAAGGGTGAATCCCTAGGTGTAGTTGTTCTTATTTTCTTTTCTTGATTCAATTGTAGTATGGATTTATTTTCATTAAACATTGTTATGATTTACTTTTTTATCTAATTAGAAAATTTCTCCTTAATCCGGTGATTGCATCTTTCTCCCCCATATAAGTCTAGTCATGTTCTTCTTATGTGATGTTGTTGAAGTGTGATTGAGTCCGGTAGATTTCTCTTCTAGATTTGTCAATTATTACAGTATTGTCATTATGACATATTGTCGTTTCTTGATAATCTATAAGTTAGGTCATGTGTGCTTGAAAGTAAAGAGTATTTCATAACAATTGCATTAGGGTTTATATATGTGCTTTGATTGAATATTTGCCGATTGCTTGTTTGGGATGTGAAACTTGCAATCGAGATAAAAACAACTAAATTGAGATTGGAATAAGGCAACAAACCTAGGGAGGATTCCCGAAACCTTGTTGCTGCCATTATAGTTTTCATTACAATTACACAATTCTCATATCACTTTATTATTCAAATTCTCTCGTTCAACTTTTATCGTTCGTGTTAAGGATTACATCTTCTCTTGTAATTAACTTGTTTCTCTGTGGAATCGACACCCCAAAGCTGTACTATAACTACCGCGTTATACTTTAGGCGTAATCAATTCCACTAATGTGTTTGGATTTTCTGCTAAGATTAGGAGTGTTGTGGGATACAATGGGGCCTACGCTGATGAGATACAGACCTTGAAAGAACAGATAAACGATTTCAATGTAAAGCATGATAATCAAATGAGCAATATGCAGTCCTTATGGGATCAACTCAAGTCTTTGATGCAGACGATTCTTCAGGGAGGTCGTATTTGAGTTTTATAATGACAATTAATAGATTGATTGAGATTTAATTTAAATTACATGGTAGTATTTGAATTTACATGGTTAATTAATATATTATGAATGTTTTTTGTGTTATGATTAAATTGATATTTGATTTTTCATGGATTTGATGATATAAATTAGAAGAATAGGAGTTAATTTAATGTTGTATAAGAGCAGAAAGTAGATATATTATAATTTATGTATCTGGTGCTCCAAAAATAATGCCACCACATAGTGGCGCTTTAAAGTGCCAAAATTTTGCTTCACATATTGCAGTGCTTCGAAGAGCCGTTAAATAGTGGCAATTTGAAGTGCCACAAAGATGCATTGCTGCGCTTTTAAGCGCCAATATATGAATGGCATACTCTCCGTAAAGCGTCGGCAAACATATTGCGACGCTTCGCTCAAGTGCCGGCTCTAGTGTTACAACACAACGTATGCTGGCGCTTGTGTGAAGCACCAAAATTTATAATAACAACACTCTAAAGCGCCAAAATACACATTTAAATACGCTAAAGTTGATTTTTTTCAACACTTTTTACTTTTTTTTACCCATGTTTTCGTCCTTTTCTTGTTTCTAGTGAGGGTAAGTGCAAAGAGGTGAGCTTACATGTGAGGGGGAGTTATCTCCATAGAGTTACTTCATCGAAGCTTGTCATTTTTTATTCTTCTCAACTCTTTTTCGATTTGGTTTACGAACTTCAGTTGATGTCTACACCATCACATTGAGTTTGAGAGGGATGTTATGATATATTAGTTTCCTAGTTCATATGTATTAGTTTCTTAATTTCTTGTATCCTTGAGTTTTCTATTTCTATTAGGTTATATATTGCTAGACTCTATATAACCCAAAATAATATAGAGTTTATTTCCAATCTCTCTTATTTTAACTTATCTTGGTGCTTTGCACAATTGATTCAGAGTCCTTTTAATTGTGGGGGAAAAGTCACTAAGAGTGAAGGATATCATTAATGATCGCAGTGGTTGGAATCTCGAAAGGATTTCTTTCTTACCCTTATTCTTTGATTCTTAAAAAAGTTAAGGCAGTTCCTATTATGCGGTAGGGAAGGGTTGAAGATAGTATTGCTTGGAACATATTACTTTGGATGATGGAAATGATGGTCGGTTTACAATTTTCTTTGCTTATCACATGGTGACTGATACCCAATGCGGAGAGGGCAACTAATAGAATTGGGTTTGGAATGTCCAAATCATTCCAAAAGTTAAAGCTTTCTTATGGTTGTGTGCACATAACATGTTGCATTCAAGAGAGTTATTGCTCTACAAACATATAGAGCATGTTTGGAAGGGGTTTTTGAAAACTATTTTTAGTTTTCAAAAACTAAAACCAGTTTTCAAAAACTCCTTTCCATGTTTGGCACACAATCTTCAAAATTAATTTTCTAAAACAGTTTTCAAAAAACCAGTTTTCAAAAACTGTTTTCTGAAAACTCCAAATTGGTATTTTCTGATATAATTTTTGAAAAATAGCCTTAAAATCAATGTTCACTTCTCTGTTTCATTCTTCCTCCATGGTTTATAAAAAATATTAAAATTTTGAAAATAAAATAATATTAATTATTTTTAAGTATTTAGTAAATATGAGAAATAAAATTAATATAGATTTTAAATTTAAACTCAAAACTAAAAATAATTACTAGGTGTATCAAAATAGTTTTCAAAATAAGATTATCCAAACAACATTTCACTGTTTTTTGTTTTGGAAACAGTTTTCGAGTTATAGTTATCCAAACATGTTTTCTTTGGAAAACATCAAAAAATTATTTTTAGTTTTCATTTTCGAAAACAGTTTTCAAAAACTGAAAACAGCCTTCAAAAACAGAAAACAGTCTTCAAAAACTGAAAATAAAAAACTATTACCCAAACATGTCTATGATCTCTCAGAATGTGTGCCCTCCCTCTATTACATTGTTTACAAGTCCATAATCCATGTGTTACGATTGTGTTGTTGCAAAGAATATTTGGGGTTTGATAGAAGTCCCTACTACCTTTTTAGTATCTTTTCTAATTCTCTTTGTGTGTGGCTTCAACGAAACTGCCAGACAAATCAAGTGTCTTGGTTTCATGGCATCCCGTGGGCCATTATGTTTCCCATTGTTTGTTGGGCTTTATGGCTGAACCATAATAATAAAAAAGTCTTCAAAGTTATTAATAGTGTGCATTGGAATCTTTCGATGGTCATCCAAAATCGAGTCGTGGAATTTTTTTTCTTATGTGGATGCCAAGGGTTCTATCATCACAATATCACCATAGTTGTAGGATGGAAAACCCTGATAGTGGTTCCTTTAAGCTTATTAGCTCCTCCTTTGATAATCTGGGTAAGGCAGGGGTTGCTGCTTTTATTAGAGATGCGATGGGGAGCTGGGTGGTTCATTGTGGAAAAACGTATGTTATGCCACTAAAGTCTATGCTGAGGTATAGCAAAATTTGTTGGTTTGATCAGGTTTAAACCATTGATAATTTTAAGAAGCTTTATTGATAACATCAATATAAGTATGAGATTCAAAAATTAATATTATCAAATAAAATTTTTAAAAATTATAAATAAATTTTCAGATGATGTAAACTTTTAGATTTAAATTTGAACCAATTAAAAGATCGAAAAAAATATAAACATTGTATGATGGACATTGGCTCACCAAGAGAGAAGAAAATTAAGTGAGGTGGAGCTTGATGCAAGTACGTTGCCAGCACTTCTGAAGAACTCAAATCATCAATCTCATCTTCTTTAAGTTATGATGTGTAACTATAGAGTTTTCTTTCTCTAGATTGGTAACCCGAAAGTCTGACACCTGTCTAAAGAAGGAAATTTTGCCATTGACATTTTGGTTAAAATGGGTACTGATTTGTTAGAGGACTTTTTTACTTTTTATAGTCTTTTTTTTTTCTATGAGTTATACGATAAAAGGTAGTTTTTCTCCATCTTTTTATCATTTTCATTTTTTGTGTGAATGAAATTTAATCTCTAATAGTGACTACCAACTAAGATAGTTGGCACAACGAATACGACAATCCCCTTCTCGTGTGAGAGAGAGAGTGACTCTTTGTTGACTATGTCGGGACTTATTTTTTTTTTTTGTGTTGTAAAGTTTGGATAGAAAGGAAACACAAGATATTTATAGGAATTTGATAGAATGAGAGGGGAGGAGATGGGAATGTAAGATAATCATTGTTCTCTTGTTTGAAAGTTAAAAGAAATATTAAGAGATTAAGAAAGGGTAAAATACATTTATCTTGTTTAGTTGGAACGGGGGAGAAGGGAATGTGTATATTATTATTGTTATATTATAAGTACATTTTTTCTTATGAAATTTAAATCACTAGAAAAAAATGTAAAGTTGAAATTACAAAACATACAACAATAACCTTCAATTTTTTTCTCTCCTATACCTTAAAGTGGAGGTTATTAAAATTGGGGCTTTGGAGGATGTATCCCCTCAATCCCTCTCCTTTCTATTTTAAAAATAGAGAAAACTCCTAAACAAGGGTATGATGCCCAATCCTCTCCCTTCTCCTCTCTGCCCCTTCAATACCTTCCGTCCAAAACACCTTGTTAGGCTTTTTGCTTCATAGTTTTCTTTACTTTGTTCTAACAAAAATAATTTCATTAACAAATCAATTCATTATTGATTTAATCATTTATTCATAAAAATAAGTTTTTATTTGACTGGTTGATAGTATATAGAGTTTATACACTATAAATTGTCATCGAACCACATGCTAACACATCGTTTTTATGTTATATTGAACTCTTTCGAGTAGTTAAAAGTAAATAGAAAAAAATATTAATGTTAAACAAATTAAATTAATCAATTAAAATAAGGTAGGACTCTAAACTCTTTTCATCTTAACAATTATAGCTAAAATTTTAATGTTTTTATTAGCCAAATTAGGGTTTTTCCCTCTAATATTCTCTTTCACTTTGCCTGCATCTATCAATCAGCAACTAAAATTCTAGTGATTTATAGCTGAACTTCAATGACTTAAAATTGAATCAAAGCGAAGAAGAAGCAAAAGAACACAAAGAGATTGGATAATCACTAAATAGAGAAATAGGAAGGAGATCTAGAGTTGTTGATTTCAATAACAAAAGTATGACTACAGATCCTTAAAAGTGAAGGAGATTCATCGATTGTCGAACCAATTCACCAGTTGCTTTTGCATCTTTTCTTGCTCTAGCAAAAAGGTTTTATTTTTTATTTGCCCTTCTTCCTTAATTAATCTCCCAATACAAATTCTCTGTTTTGAATTAGTGTTATTAGGAATTTCTTCAATTGATAATAGAAGCATTGTGCATTCTTTGTATATGAATTAGGTGTGTGCTTAGGATAATAGGTTGTTTGGACACTTCATGTTGATTTTTTCATGTTTGGGATATGGATGAATTTAATTGGAGATGGGATATCCAATAGAGGTGATTCTGTTTCTTGACTAGGTAGTGGAACAATGGTGTGTCACACTTTCATTCATTTGAATTGTGGATGGATCAGTGAGAATAGCTCTTTTAATTATGCATCAAAGAGGTGAAGCTGAATATCAAAAAGAAAGGCGCTCTATTATTCATAAAGCATAATCCTTTGTAAGTTATTTTAATAGCAATAATCAAAGTTGTCAGCACCTATTAACTTATTAGAAGTGAAGTATATATTTCATAGCATGTCTAATTAACTCTCGCAAGCTCCAACAGTCCAATTGTAATTTTATTAGCATGATTATAACTTATATGATTTGCAACGGCAGTAGCAGTAGGAACGGGATAAAGTTCTTATATAGACATTTCATTGTATTTTATGATTGATACTCCCTTGCACATGGAAGTAATGCAGTGTCAAGTAGATAAAAAAAAAAAATTCTGTAAGCAATTTACAACTAGAAAATTGTGAAAATTAATTTCTAATACTATCATTTTATTTGTTAAAAATTGTGGATGGATAAAAAATAAAGGGTCAGCTGAATTTGGAATGGTTTCTTGTTGTGCTAGTTGAATGTTGGCTTGCCTTGAACTCGTATGCCATCTTGTATATGAACAACCTTATTTTGTGGATACCAACTACTTAGGACCTTACTCATGAATATGACCAATTTTTTGCCTCAACTGTATGAGTAACAGTAGCTGGTACCCCTTGCTTAACCCACATGGTTGAGCTCGCAAGACAAAAGAACATGGCAAAAAGTAGTTTTTATGTTTTCTTTTTTAAAATAAAAATTTATCATTCTTTTAGTCTCAAAGCATAGCTTCATTGGATGATTAGCAATACTTGACAGATTGACTATAAATTCAAGATTGAGAAATTGTGAAATTTTACTGATGATAAGTGATTCTTTTGCAATTCTACTAATAATTATTGCCCAAATCCCTATACTTCTTGGAAAAGCTAAGCATTTTTATTTTTTATTTGGTGCAGTTACAGTGTTGTTTGATGCTCGAAATGGTTCAGCTGAAATTTATGTTTATAAACAGAAACGAGTGTAAGGAAGGGATATTGGGTTTTAAAATCTATTGTGCAAGTGGATGTGACAATTGATATCAAAACTTGATCCCATCTTGGGGCGTCATAGTTTTCCTTCCTTGCTGAGCTTTCGAGAATCAGCAATGACTTGACATCCCGTTTGACACAATATTGTCCGCTTTGTCATACTAAATCTCAGGGCTTTGAAATTCTTTGTGTAAGTGAAAATAACAATCACTTATAAATTGTTTAATCACTCCCTATCTAGCTGATGTATGATACTAAAACTTTACCCCATCTTGGGACGTCATACTTTTGCTTCTTGTTTTGTTCTTCTACATTTGCTTTGTATTGTATTGACTTTTTTTTTTGGGTTATGATAATGCAATGCTTTGTTGCCTAAAAAGAAAAATGTACTTTAATAACATGTTGATCAATTTAGAGTGGTCTAATATTCAGAGAACAATAACTATGTCATCAGTACATGTACGACTCTTAAGTAAATTCAAAATTTTTCCATTTGAATTGTGAAAATTTTGTTACAAATTTAAGAACTTAAATAGCTAAGTAAACAACAAGCCGATGGAATTTGAGAGTTACATAGCACATTGCTACTGATATGGCTGAATTTATTAACGAACATTAGAACGGTAACAAAGCACAAAACACTGAACATTAATGAACTTGAAACTCATCTAATCAATAATATTTGCGTCAATAGCAGTTAAAGTGTCAATAACATTAAGATTCATTCATTTATCTAATGACGCTTGACAATTGATTTTGAAAGAGAAAAGAAAATGTATGTCATGAAAACAGTAGATGTGCCCTCCATGTAGCTTAACTTTTTTAACTCCCAAGTAATCAAATCTCCTTATAAGTTTCAAATGGAAAGTATTCCATTGCCATCATCAAGTTCTATAAAAAATTTTTTTATCAGATATCGATTGAAGAACACCTAAAAACACATGGACATTTTTTTTTATGTTTATAAATACAATAATATTAAAAATGACTTAGTTTTTATTACCATGAAATTTGAAGGTTGAGCTCTATAAGATGTAACATTTCTTGTTCCTTCGTAATTAGGAATTATCAATGAAATCTAGAAATATTTTAATAAAACGCATAAAAAAGTAATCAATACCATTCACTAGAAAGTTGATGAGGTATTTGCTTAGTGGTTAAGGTTGAAGTCCTGGAGCTACAAAGTCTCATGTTGGATTTTCACGAGTTGGTTAAAAGGAGGTGGTACCTTGACTTGTACTTGTTCAGTTTGAGTTGGTTCCGAGGTACCTGAAAAAGAAGCCGACCTGGAGTGGTTGACTCCGGGAAGGAACCTTCGAAACTTAGGTTAGAGTACAAAATTGGGGAGAGCAAAAGTAAGAATAGTCAATTATTATGCTTGATGTTTGGGGGTCCCTTATTTATAAGGTCTAACTGAGGTAGAGATTACTGTTTTGTACTTGTGGTTGACATATGTCATTTTCTGATTTGAGGGCATATTTCTAACTATTTTTTTATTGGCAGACTCTAAACCTCCTTTCATTGTCAAAATTTATGAACTTCTTTTGGTGGTTGCACAAAGATGACCACATAAAGTTATATTGTGACTTGAAAAGACACGTCGCATTATTTTCAGCATCCATATCTTCGAGAATAATGTTTTCTAAATTACCACCAACACTAGTTACATCATCTTCAATTTTCAAAGCATCAAGCTCCTCAAATAATCAATGTAAACCTTGAATTACCACATCATGATGTTTTTAAGATCTTGAATCCCTTTTTGAAAGTCTAAGAGAATGCATCATGACATTGTTAAACAATAACATAGAAGATTTGTAGGCACTAGCTTCAATTTGTTCACCAAATATTTCTTGAATTTCCATTTCTTAGCATCTCTTATCTATCTTTTTTTTTTCTTTATGAGAATCATTAGCTTGTGCTTACAAAGAATGCCCAAAATTTCAAACAAGTGGCATGCACAAACAAAACATTAAGCTTCATAATAAAAATTGGTTTTTGTTTACTGAATACACAAATGCTATATTTGTACATCTCTTCATTTAATGCGACCTTTTTAGTAATACATTGTTGAGAATGAACCAGTTCATCTTGAAAAAATCTAAACATCTTCCTTATATATATTTTTAAGTGTCTTCCTCCATAGGATACAACATCTTCAAGATTGGCTTAAAATTCATCATTTTAAAATTCTTCTCCCTTTTCTTATTGTATCTTGCATCAAGAGCTTGTAACGACCCATCCTATGTGGGCTCTACTTGAGATAGTATCATCACATTTCAGATCCAAGCATAACATATATATGCAACAATTATTACATCATCATCTGAAAAATACTTACAAAATATTTCCTCAACTCTTTTCAGAGGAGTTACAATACTTTCACATACAATATTTAAAATATACTTAAATATTTATAACTCATGCATGTATATGTACAACTATCTTTCTTTCTTTCTCTCTTTATACAGTCTGAGGATGCTAACAACAAGAACTTACTTATTTTACCCGCTTTAAGTTTGAGGTCAATGATCTACCGGTTCTGCTCGCGGCCTGAAATTTGTTTAACATTGAGGAGTGAGCTTCACAAGCTCAATGAATTCAATTTACTAGAGAGATTTCTAGTATTAATTCACAAATTTACTCATTGGTATACTCGAATTCATATGATATTTAAAATACTTGTTCATCCTTTCACTTCTTTTAGTGGTAGACATTCCAACACAAAAGCAAAGTACATGCATAAGCAAGAACCCATTTTTCATGAATTGAGTACACATTTCTAAGCTAGATATTCTCGTGCAAATCATACTTCTAAACGAAATATGTTGAATATGATTTAAACAAAATATGTTGAATCTAATTCAAACTTATATAAACTGATAGCTCGATGAATGCATTTATGAAAGTGATTCTTAAAATCATCAAATCGGTGATAAAGATGGATCAAAGTCTCTGTGACTTTCTTCTCAATGTTCCACATGCAAAAATGATTTATGATATTTGGCAAAACCTTTGCATCTGAATTAGTTATTGTAGTATCATGATTTGTAATTGTTAGAAAGTTTTAAATTTCTCACATGCAATTATAATGGTTTTTCAATAGCTATTATTTGGATATTTTAATATAGCCAATAAATTAAAAGTTACAAATTTGTGATTAATCTCAATAAATTGAGTTACAAATTTGTGATTATTTTCAATAAATTGAGAGTTACAAATTTTATAATTATTTCTATTTTGAATTAAATTCTTAGGTTCATTTGTGCCTATAAATACAAAGCTTTACAAGAGTCCAAGACACAAATTTCAGATTCTTCTTCTTGTCTTATATACTCTAATAGAGTTGTTACTTTCTATATATTTGTTTTCTAGGTAACCTTGATCGGGTTGGTTCATCCCCACTTCCCAGTGGAAGTGCATATTATAGGAGGCAAAGCTACGAGTACTTAGGTTTTATCTTGGAGTCGATCTTAGCCATTCGTACTCACACGTAGGGAGGCTATCACGGCTTTAGGATAGTGGTTTTTCACGACTCATAAGCTAACTCTTTTTTTCTACTCTTCAATTTTAATTAATTATATTATTTTGTTTTATACCTTATTATGAATGTTGTGTTAATTTTTTTTAATTCTACAAATATATATATATATATATATTCAAATTTGTTTTTTAATTTTATATCACTAATTACATAATTTTTTCAACAACTAAAGCTGTTATAAATTTTAAAATTTCTGTCTCTATTTAAATTTTCCTTGGGGTGACTTTCTAGAAATTTCAACATCAATCATTAATTAATAATTCGTAATCACTATCTGCTACTATTGATAATTAGTTACATTGTAGTTATTGTTTAGCATTTCAGTTTTAATTTAAAAATAGTTCAGTTAAGAAGAAAACAGATACTTTTACATATCTATTAAAATTAAAATTTTATCAACATATTAAATAATAATAATTTTATATTTTTTTGAAATTATTTACAATTGTTTGGTTAAATCCATACTCGATATCTATTACATAGTAAATTTATTGAATGTTTTAAAGAAAAAAATAAAAAAGAAAAAGAAAATTGTTACATCAATTTTACAAAATTAAGTTAATTTGTTACTTATCCATTCTATAAATAATTATTGTTATTGTAAGAAAATAATTTGTTGTTTTAACTATATTTTAAATTCATTTGCAATTTCAAATCTGTTATAGTAATTAAACACATACTATTTTATTTTATAAACATATTTATTGATAAATTGCTTTAAATAAAATATTTAAAAGGAAAAATAATAAAGCAACGAGAAAAAATATATCATTATTACAAGATTTTAGAATATTCATTATTTTTTTGAAGTTTGTCTTAGGTGGTAATTTGTACATTACTTAAATTTGATATATATTTTCTTTTGTGCAAATAATAGTTATTATTTGAGTTTATTTGTGTTAATCTTATATATATATATATATATATATATATATATATATATATATATATATATATATATATATTAGTAATTGAAATATTGAACCGAGATTTTATTACTCATGGAAACTTGAGTTGCCTTAAGTAGTTCTTAGAATGGAATCATACGAGGAAGTCAATAGTGTAAAACCCGAAAAATTTGATGAACTCTTTTTAGGAGATGGCAAAAGCAAATGATGTATTGGTTAATGGTGTTATGTTTCATACCCGATCTAGAAGACTCAACTCAACCTAAAAATATATTAACTAATGAATCCAAAACCCTTAAGTACACCCCTCAAAGAAATAGAATGTCATTGTTATAATAGAATTTTAATGCTCTTTCTCCGTGTTTTTACGACATTTACCATTCTAGCAAAAGTGCTAAAGATCTATGGAAATTCTTAGAAGATGAGCATGTTATAGATGATTCGGATATAAAAATGTTTAATGTTTCAACCTTTAATAAATACCGCATGGTAGATGGTTAGTCAATTAATGATCAAATTCATGAATTTCAAAACCATCTTAGACGTGCAGAGGAGAATGGTACTAGGTTTAGTGAAGAATTTAAGGCGTCATGTCTTATAGATAAACTTTGACCTTTTTGGAGTGAATTTTCCAAATGTATTAGACATAAACAAGGTACATTGACCTTAACCCAAGTTTTCAATTATCTTATAATAGAATAACAACATAGGTTAAGTTTCAAGGGAAAAAATGATATGGAGGCTAAGGTGAATATGGTAAAACAAAATAAAACCTCCAACCAAATTCTAGGAACTTTAAGGGCAAAGGAAAGACTCAATGACCATTCTACGTATGTGGAAGGACTAATCATATTGTCTGATATTGTTAATACAAGAAGACTAGTGAGAAAGTGTGACTTTAACAAATGGTTCCATCGCATGAATGCTAGGAATTAGAAGAATTGATCTAAAGTTGACGTTTGGGAAGACATTGATTTTTGAGGAAATGCAGCATGTTCATGATGTTAGGAGAAATCTAGTTAGTGAATCTTATCTAGTTCAACATGGTTATAAGCTTGTTAAGTAATCCAATAAAATTGTAATAAGTAGAAATAATGTTATTATTGGGAAATGATTTATTTATGATGGCTTATTTAAATTAAGGGTTAATCACATTTTCATACCTGAGTTTAGGGGGTAATTACATAAACATACCTGTGGTATTGACAATGACTATTACATACCTGAGGTTTGTTAGTAACATTACAGAAAACATACCTCTGTTACTGAACTCGTTAGTCAAGCATGAAAAATTTGGTCAAATGTCAAGTTACGTAATAAAATCTTTTAAAAACCCCTGATGCCCTCAGATGAACTTAGTTAAAGGTGTGGAACTCTACTTTTCTTCTCCAATCTTCAGTAAAAGTTGCAGAACCTCTCTCTTCTTCCCAATGTCTCTCTTTTCTTCCCAACGTCCTTATTCCAACAATTATTTTCTTCCCCAACAGTGATGTTTCCAATGTCTATTTAATGAGTAAAGCCACAATGGATGAAAACCAACCACTCTCATCCCTATCACTCTTCATCGTCCGCTCTCATCCCTGTCACTTTTCATCGCTCAAGTTTAGGTTCTTCAAACAAGTAAAGAATTCATGATCCCTTTTCCTTATGCCCCTTCCTTTCTTCCATTTAATTTTGGGTTTTCGTTTGCATGAGTTTCAAAATTTAATTTCCAGGTTTCAAAACAATTGTGATTTAACTCAAATTTGTTGGATGTAATTTTTGTGATGTAAGGAAATTCAAAATAATTTCCAATTTCGATCAAATGAAATTTCAGATTTTAGTGTTGTTTATTGTGTGTTTTAGTGTCGATAAAATACTTTAGTTAGAAATTAGATTCATTTGAGCCTTTATGTTGTGCTAATATTGTAAGAAGAAAGAATGTCTTCCTCAAGTTGTAATAATAATGTCGTTGATTTGAAATTATTGAATAGATTATGCAAATGTGACCAAAAGGCCTTAGTGAAGATTTCTGAATGTGAGAAGAATAAGAAGAAGCCTTAGTGATGACAAAAATTGTGAATTTTTGGAGTGGTGTTTACCCACAAATCTGTCTCTTCCTGTGTTGACTCCAAACAATTTAGTTGATGCTATATATTCATCCAACTCAGATTTACAAAGAGAAATTCAAAGTATGATGGAAGATTTCAAATGATTATATGGAAGATCGATTACTTTTGAAGATGTTGGAGAAAATAAAATGTTCCTAGTTGCTACTCTTGTTTGTAATGATGTTGTGTTTGTTCTAGTGTTTGGGTTATTGATGAAGAAGTGAAAACTTTCTATTGTTGTTATTCTGCTAACTTATCTTGTAATTTTTTGGTTAAAGTAATGAGAAATTTGAAAGCAACTTGAATTTCATGGTCCCCATGTGCATTATCTCGAGACAAGAAAAAGCAAATGAAAGATGTGCTCTAAAAAGCACACAAAATACTGGAAGTATGCACAACAAAGTTGATTAAATAAGTTAGTAGATTACATTGTGTATATACAAATCACCCATTGTTTTCAAATATGGCTATGTCAAAAAGCACATAAAATATCCTATATGCAAACATAAATTATCTTGTGCATATACATTATACCATTAATAAGGTATCAAACCCTTAAAATTAAATATCATCAACAGGTTATGAAACCCGCAAAAAATTACGTATCATCAACAGGGGATAAAACCCCAAAATTATGAAATAAAACTACATTTTCTGCTCTAATGCTCATACTCAGATAACACTAGTTGTGGCTTGTCACTTCACTTGTAGCTTGAGATTCTATGGTTCTGATAACAAGCTACACAACCAATAATAGGTTAGTCTATATATAATATATTCAAAACACATAACCACCGCATTTATACCATACCCACACCATATTAAAAAAGAAACAGAACACTTACATTGAAAACAAATACACCATATACTTACCTGATAGTTTGGTGGGGTAGGTCTATACACATACTTTTCCTTTGAGACATATGTATCCTTCTCTTGTTACTATTGTCAGACCCAGGACTCAGTCATCCAAATTGATCTAACTAACTAATCCATAACACATGCATATGTTGATCAAACAAACACATATAAAGAATTCAATAAAACAGGTATTAATCAATTAAAGCATCATGATACAGTTATTGCAAAGGCAACAATACTCATACATGGAAAAGCATAATTAGAGCTTCAATCGAGCCCTACTAGTAAGTTAGTTACACATGGTGGTACTGTTACACATCTTCATAATGTAAACTAAAGAGAAAAGAATAAACCTGAAAAATACTATAGAGAAGAGTCGTCACTTCGTCTCTAAAGCTTAAAACTGGAAAGAAGATTAAAAGTAAAGTTCTTGTTTCTGTGTTTTATAAGCCTGTTTATAAGGTTCTAAGGACACCTCGAAACCCTAATTTTCAAAACAAGACCCGGACTATTCTTTCCAAAACTGGCTCTGCCGTTTTACTACACGTGTGCACTCGATCTCATGCTTTTGCGCTCAAGCCCAAGGTTGCGCTCGAGCCTTCTGTGTGTGCGCACGAGTGTTTGTGCGCTCGATCACACTCTTCTGTGCTCGATCGCACTTAGCTGCTTCTAGGTCTTCCAGATTTCTTCATTTGAGTTTCAAAATGCCATTTTTTTCTCCAAGAACCTATAAAAACATAGAAAACACAAAAATGAAGTAAAATAGAATAAAATGCGTAAACAAAGAGCTTAACAAATGTAATTAAAGGGGCTTAAATATGAATATTTAAGCACTTATCACACCTCCAAACTTACATATTGCTAGTCCTTTAGTAATACAAAACGAAAAACCAACTGAAAAACGATAACAGAGATAAATTCAACTTTCATGATATCTAAAAATTTGGGTCGTACACAAAACCATGATATTTATTCATGAGTAGGCTTAAAATATAAACACATCTTTGCAATGAATAAGAGTTTTAAAACCTAATCACTTACTCGAGGCTGGTTAAAGCATCACAAGTCTGACTTAGTGTGTGATGAATTAGCACATAAAATATGAAGCTTCCAAATAACTCCAATGTATAGTGTTTCGGTGTCTCAACATTCATCGAATTTCCTATCAGAACGAACAATAATGGCATAGTTTTATTTCTTTTTTTTTCTTTTATTAAGAGATTTTTGCCACGTTGAGTTCCCTTATGCTTTCTAATTGACCCATGTAGTGAGTGTTTAGGCAATAACTCCTAAACCAGATGGTTTTAGGGCATTAGGTGTAAAGACACCCCTAAGGATTTACTAACTCGAGTAAAAAAGGCTACGAAACTAACTGGTCTTAATGCTACCAAGCAAAATTCCCACATTTTGACGTGAACACTTACTACTTACTGAGGCAAGAGGTCCAGTTACTCAGTGAAAACTTTATTTAATGATCATTATAAGCACAATTACCACCTTTTGACATGAACACTCACTGCTTACTGAGGCAAGAGGTCCAGTTACTCAGTGGAAGGTTTATTTAATGATCATTAGGAGCATTTTATTTTCTCTTTTGTGCAATAATTTTTTTTTCTATTTTTCTATGCTAAGGTGTTCTTCTAACAAGTTATTCGATTACGGTTAGGCCATGGAAACATACATATAAAAATTATATGTCATACGCCACACAATTATGTGCTAATGTGCTCGTGTCAGATTTAGATCAAACTTGTGAATTCTTAAATGCCTTGAAGTAAGTAATTAAACTTTTAAAATTTTATTATTAGACCATGTGTTCTAGAGTTTAAGCTTACTGATGAAATCTTATCATAATATTTGTTTAAATCAACCAAAATTTTCAAAACAATATGAACATGCATTTATCTTTTCAATAATACTAAAAAAAACTGGGACAGTGTGTGAATGTGTCACCCATGCCCCCAAATTTAATTTACATATTTTTCCCAATGTGTGAGTGACATGGAAAGATCTGACCTGAGAGATGGAGAATTAGATGGCTGGCATGGCTTGTAACACACCCCCAAACTTAAACTGATGCACACACATTGTCCCTGAAAAAGAAAAACAACATAATACCGAAAAACAAGAGATACTAATAATAAACAATTATAAAAATAAATACTAACAATAAATGTGAAAAATACTAAAAATAAAAGGATATGCTGTGGGGTGCCTCCCATGAGCGCTAAGTTTTATGTCTTTAGCCAGATGGTGCACCTCCCATGAGAACAATACTTTTTAAATTATCACCAACACTAGTTACATCATCTTCAATTTTCAAAGCATCAAGGTCCTTGGATAATCGTTGCAAACCTTGAATTACAACATCATGATGTTTTTGAGATCTTGAATCCCTTTTTGAAAGTCTAAGAGAATGCATTATGACATTGTTAATCAATAACATAGAAGATTTGTAAGCACTAGGTTCAACTTGTTCACCAAAGATTTCTTGAATTTCTCATTTCTTAGTATCCCTTATCTATCTTTTTTTTTCCTTATGAGAATCATTAGCATGTGCCTGCAAAGAATGACCAAAATTCAAACAAGTAGCATGTACAAACAGAACATTAAGCTTCATAATAAATATTAATTTCTATTTATTGAATTCGTGAACGCTATATTCATATAACTCTTCATTTAAGGCAAACTTTTCATCAAAATGTCGCTGAGAATCAACCAGTTCATCTTGAAATAATCTAAACATCTTCCTTATATATTTTTTAAGCTTCTTCCTCCATAGGATACAATATCTTCAAGATTGTCTTACAATTAATCATTTTTTTTAAAAAAGAATTCTCTTCTTGTTGTATCTTGCATTAAGAGATTTCTCATATTGATTCACAAATTTATTCACTGGTATACTCAAATTAACATGATCTTTGAAATACTTGTTCATGCTTTCACTTCTTTGAGTTGTAGACATTCCAACATAAAAGCAAAGTACATGCATAAGCAAGAACATATTTTTCATGAATTGGGTACACCTTTCTAAGCTAGATATTCTTATGCAAATCATACTTCTGAATGAAATATATCGAATCTGATTCAAACTCATCTGAGGTGATAGTTCGATGAATGCACTTATGAAAGTGATTCTTAAAATCATCAAATAGTTGATAAAGATGGATCGAAGTCTTTGAGACTTTCTTCTTAATGCACCACATGCAAAAATGATGTATTGTATTTGGCAAAACCTTTGCAATCGAATTAGTTATTGTAGTATCATGATTTGTAATGATTGTACTCGGATGTTGTCCGACCACCGCGTCCAACCAAGTAGTCAATAACCATACAAATGTTTCATTTGTCTCATCCTACAATAAAGAACAGCCAAGTAAAATAGATTAATAATGGTAATTAACCATGATGAAATGATCAAAAGGATTTTTGTACTTATTAGTTAAGTACGTAAGATCAAAAATCACATCCCCAAAATATTTGTATGCCATTCCTGATCTAGCATCAACCTAAAAATAGTTTGCTAATTGACCTTTTGAATCCATTTGTATTGCATAAAAAAACCTAGACTTTTGGATTGACATTCCTTGAAGTATGTAAGCATTAATTTTGCATCTCCCTTATCAAGTTGATTTTGTCTTTTATTAACCAAATAATTTTGAATGCCATGCTCAGTAAATGTCACCTAAATCATTAGCTATAACTAACATGATTTTACTATGATGTACCCTAGATTCATCAAGTAAATCAATCCAATTTCGCTAAGCCTTGTCTTCTTACATCCCATCCGTTTTTCATCTAGTGGAGCGTGAGTTTTCTATTCTTTATCAATATTTTTTTTCACACGATAACCTTTCTTTAAGCAAATAAACTCTTTCTCGATAATCGCCTGATTTGTTCAAGATCTGTTGATACGATTTTTACGAATGCCAAAACCTTCATACTTCACAAACTTAATATAATACTTCAAGGCATACTCTAATGATTGGAACTCAATTCCATTATATGGATCTAATGGTTCTTAGTTGCAATGTTGTTATTCTTAAACCCATTAAAGTCTTCTTCAATTAGTTCTATAACAATCTCATTTTCATAATCCTTCCCAATATCTCCATCATCGAATTCTTCACTATGTGAAGTTTTCATTAGAGTCCCGTAGAAATATTAAAATATTACTATATTAACATATAGTAATTTGAAATTCTTTCCTTAACTCCCATACCATACACAAATAAAAAAAGCTAAAAAAATAAAACATAAATAAGGGATATTACTTTTAAAATTTAATTAAAAAATAAAGATAAATTTTAAATGTTTCATAATCCTAAAAAAAAGTCCACTCCGCGCATATATATATATATAATCAAATCAAATTCTTCATATGTTAAGGTTTTTTCTCATGCATGAAATTGAAAAAGATTACTGGAATTTTTTATAGCTCTTTCTCTAGAAAACCTAGGTGTTTATGCATGTATTCATAAGTAAACAATAGAAGTTTGATATGTGGATATAAACCAACACTACAATTCCTAAGATATTTGGGGTATTAATAAAGCACTAGAGATATGGTCTCACAAAGGACATGATTTTGTATTCATGTTGCTATCAATGAAAACGTCATCTTGAGAACTTGTAGTAGGAACGGTGAGGTAAACTGCTACCGACTCTACTTATTTAATTGTTGTTGATGCCTAAAATAGGTTAGGTCTTGCTTTAGTCTTGTCGGGTCAATTGATGATATTGGGTCTGGTGTGAGTAGGATCCGACATACCTAAAAAAGAAGCCAACCCGAAGTGTTTTACTTCAGGGAATGCCCTCCGATACTTAAGTTAGAGTAAGAGGTGGGGATAGCAAAATAGTGAGAAGAGGTTATGAATAATGAATACTATTTAGGAGGTCCCCTATTTATAGGGCCCAAGTGAGTTAGAGATTACCATTTTATCCTTGTGATTGATAGGTGTCACCTTCTAGCTGGAGAGTATATTTGTCTTATATCATATGCCCCCATTCTTTTGGAGTTTAGTTAACTTTAAAGAAGTAGAAGTTCCTAGTCTCCCTAGGGTAAGTCTTGTTTCGATTTCGAAATATTGACTGAAATTATTCTTTTTAAATGTTGGTCAGTCGACTGGCGTTCTCCCTAGTCGATTGGTCAGTTAGTTGCCCTTCTCCTTAGGCGACTAGTCGATACTCGGACCTATCTATAGTCAAGTTGGTTGGTCCCTTGTGGATTTTGTAACACCCAACTCGGTACTCGGATCTGTCTAAGGAGACGACACCAATTCTGTTGAGGTCGGCTCTTTTTCTTCGAATTGGAGTTCTTGAGTTTGGCCACTTTAGGTCAGTCCTCGTCCTTGGAGGAGGTTGGATTTTTTTTAGGTTGACCTTCTTGAAGTTGGCCTTCTTGAGGTTGGTCACTTTAGGTCGGTCCTTGTCCTTTAATGATGTCTTCTGTGGTGGAAGCCACTGGCCTTTATATGGGTCCTTTTCCTTGGAAAAGGTCAATTTTTTTAGGTCATCCTTCTTAAGGTCGTCAACTTTAGGTCGGTTCTCATCCTTAGAGGAGGTCTTCCATGGTGAAGGCCAGTTTAGGCCTTTAAGTCAGTCCTCGTCCTTGGAGGAGGTCAATATTTTTTTAGGTCGGTCCTTGTCCTTAGAGGAGGTCATCTTTTTTTGAGGTCAGCCACTTTAGGTCGATCCTTTTCCTTGGAGGAGGTCGACAACTTTAGGTCGGTCCTCGCCTTCTTAAGGTTGATCGTTTTGAGATCAGCCTTCTTGAGTTCAGCCACTTTAGGTCAGTTTTCATCTCTGGAGGAGGTCTTCCGCGGTGGAGACCATTTTGGGCCTTTAAGTCAGTCCTCGTCCTTGGAGGAGGTCAGTCTTTTTTTAGGTCAACTTTCTTGAAGTCGACTTTTTTGAGGTTGGCCTTCTTGAAGTTGGTCTTTTTGAGGTCAGCCATTTTAGATCGATCCTCATCCTTAGAGAAGGTCTTCCGCAATAGAGGCCATTTTAGGCCTTAGATCGGTCCTCTTCCTTAGCAGACCATGAGGAGGCAGCCATAGCAGCCCGACTAACTTTAGATCTGTGCCAAGAAGTCTGTATCCTGTCACGCTTTATGGCAATTAGCACGTAAGTTATGTATGATACTGATAGAAATTTTATTTTTTATTTATGCATAGATTGAAGCTGTTGAATCACAAGAGGATTCTATTGATGATATTATAGCTGCTTTTGAGAAACAACATCAATGGAAATTGTTGTATAACATCTCCTTCTACTAAAGACATCTTTAATACAATGAAAGAATGATTGGCAATTATTTAATTACCAATATCGTTATTTGCACTAACAGTGACTTACAAAGTTGTGTTTAGAGAGAGTTACATATAAATATCATTTTATTGTTTCAAAAGTGGGGTGCTCTTTTGGAGCTAGTGTGTGTTGTCAATATGATATGTAAACATTTTCTTTCTCCAGCTTGTTTTTTTTTTTTTTTTGGAAGCGCCTCGTGTGTTTTCTTAATTAAAGTTGAAAAAAATACCATCAACCTTTTCTTGTATTTCTTTTTTTTTTTTTATTGTTTTCTTAATACAAGAGTTAAGCCTATGTAAGCTAATGCTTCAATTCAATTTTGAAAGAAAGCTGATGTTTTTCAATGGAATTTACTGACTTCTGATTTCGTTGTCTATAAGAATGCATAGAGTATTTTTTTAGAATTTGTGCATTTGATGGTTTAGTTATTGGGCGCTCGCCATTTGCCTTCTCGGGCGTACGCTCCGTGAATTTTTTTAAAAGGCTTAAAATTTAAGGAAAAAATACATATTAAAGATTCAAACCCATGACCTAATGAGTGTCATAGGTCTTAACCAGAAAGTTAATGTTTTTGTTGTGACATTATTATACTTCATAAATATATAATACATGTTATCTAGTTTAATAATAATTATAAACTATTTAATTAATCACTTACAAGTTACAATAATATAGAAATATAAGTTATACTTCATATAATTTATATATAAATATATATTAATATTTATAAAATTATAATTATCACACTATAGAGAGTTAGTAAAGCATTAAACTTTGATAAAAATTAAATAATTAAAATTATTTTATTATTCTAATTAATTAATTAATATTATTTTATTAAAATTTTGAAACGCTTAAACAGATTCAAAAAATTTACGTTTCAACACCTCGCCCAACGCCTTCGCCTCTAAAACCATTGATTGGCAGCACGGAGAGGTCCAAGAGAGCTTTTATCTTTGGGGGTGCACATGGATGGGTTTAGCTTAATTTTTCTTCATAAACTTGAGCCAACCAAAATAAGTTGGTTTGCCAAAAATCTCATATAGGAACTGAAATTTTAATCGATCAAACCGAATCTTTTAGCAGTGCGTAAGGAACTAAAGTTAAAAGGGAAAAGACTGGATATTCCATCAATCAAACTTCTCAAGTTCAAATTTGAATCGTCACTTTTCCCATGCAATTGAGATTTATAAATTTTAAATGCTTCAATAATTTATGGATTTGAATGTCGTCAAAAAAAAAATTTATAATTATTTAATTATAAAAATATTAAAGTAGATTTGAAATATAAACTTAAATTCAAGAATTCAAATGTGTGTTTGGTTTGGTTTGAGTTATCAGTGTGCGATCTAAATCATTTAGAATCCGTATTGAGAATAAAATAAAATTAATTTTAAATAAAAAGTGAAGCTTGAGAGAATTGAAGGGATAATGTGTTGGATTGTTGGTGTTTTTGTTAATAAAATATTATTTTATTTCCAATGAAAAATATAAGATTGTCAAATTTAATATAATATTTTTATTACTTTCTTTTGAGTATGACGCAACATATTTTATCAATAAAAATATCATTTAATTTTATAATCTACCTCAAATTTCTCCTTTCAAAAAAAAAAAAAAATCTATCTCAAGATCTAATTTTTTAAATATTAATTCTATTGGACTCTAGTCCCATTCTTTGTGCAAACTAAAGGGCAGGGGGCCAATGGTTCAGGTCAATGATGTTGTTTTTACGTGGTCAAAAGTTGACGATTATGTTCTAACAACACAACAGGATAAATCATGAAAATTACCTTGCATAAACTTATTACTGAGTACTATGACAAACTGACACCCAATCTCCAAGAAGTTGAGCTGCAGTTATTCTCCTCCTAATGGAGCAAATGTCCCTAGATGCCTGTACGGCTGTACCTATATTTTTTATTTTGTAAAGACTAAAATTGTAAAGAGCAACTAATAGTACTTGAAAAAAAGAACCAAAGACCTCTTCGAAAAAAAAAAAGAAAAGGAAAACACTTAAAAAAGAGAGTACACGTCCATGGTCAAATTTGCACCAACACTCTAAAAGTAAAAGGTAAAAATAATTGTAAACAAAAATGAAAATCTCCAAATCCACATTTTTTCTGAAGTGCAAGATGAAGTAATCTTCATTAATACCAATACACTACCTCAGCAAAATGAAGTAATTTCTGGGATGCTTTTATCCTTGTCAGAGGAACAGGTTCTAGGATCTTAGATCCCTGTGGAGCACGGCGTGGCTATGACAGTGCCTAGTAGAGGAAGCTCTGGATTAAGGTTTTATTGAAACAAAGATTGTCTCCACAAAATCCTGACCCTATTTATTACCTGCAATCCAATCAGAAATTTCTTAAGAAAAGCAAGCCATCAAGGAAGAAAACTCAAATGAAAAGAAAAGGTTATTGTCTGGTTTTATAGAGAGAACGTTAGCAGGGCTTAGGGAGAGAATGAGAAAGAGAGATTACTTTCAAAGATACGTGGAGATTTCAATTTGAAATTTTTAACGGGAATATCTCAAATTCTAAATTTGTGCTGCTTTCTATTTTTAATCAAAACTCTAAATTGTTTACAGCTATCAAGACAGTTTTTTTTTTTTTCTTTTTTTAAAAGAAACCTCCTTGAATGGAAGGGAGTTTGGCAACACTCCTATCAATTTATTAATAATCAATCAAAGAACATAAATAAATGCGGGACAAAAGGACCCTAAAAATTGTACACACAAAACGGGTCCTAAGCCTTACTCTACAGAAATTAAAATTTTCTGAAAGTTTTCAAGCCTGAGACTTCATTCCCTAGAGCCTGAACATAAGAAGGAGGTAATTCCGCCGATCAAAAAATGTTGACACCTCAGTGGGCAGGAGGGACTGAATTTCGCGAATTAAATATATTAGCGTCCAAGGACAATCCCAATTATGCCACACAATTTCCACCAAAGATTTGGAGTCACACTCTACTGCAGCAAGGGATAGATTGTGTGCACGAGCAAGCCTGAGCCCCTTGAGCAGTGCAAGACATTCCGCCTGCATATTTGTGCAGGCATCAAAGGAATAAGAAAAAGCCAGCACAAAGGAGAGCCCAGCCCGAAATACGCCCCCATCCGCGCTACCAGCCTCAGACTGACCCATCAGTATTGAGCTTAATTAAATCACGCGGGAGCCCAGCCCACCAAACCCACTGCCCCGCCTGAGGAACTGTTGGTTTAACGGAAAGGCCCAAATTAGATATACCCGTCAAATTCCTGTACGCAATACCACGCTTTGGAGCATATAAATTGGTGAGTTCCAGAACCCATACAAAACGCGATGAATAACCGCATCAGCCCACACTGGAGCACCCTCAAAAATCGCTCAATTCTGAGCCAACCAGATAGCCCACAGGCCCATGATCAGAAGGTAAATCCAAATTGGTTACTAAGACTGGCCCTGTGAAACCAATTCTGCAGTAACTCAGCGCTTGTACCTGCTGCCCCAATATCCATACGTTGATTAAAATAAACCCACACCGATCTAGCTAGCTCACCATGTACCAACAAAGAAACTTGCGTGCTGGCAGAACCTAATTGGGTGGGTGAACCAGATCAGCCTGTAGGATACAATATTTCTCATTCTATTTCTCAAATAATCCATTCTCTGACTCGTAAAAATGAAGACATGTTGGATCCTGATAATCACCTACCGTGTCTATCTCCATAAGCATCCATATCTATAGAGAGAGCATTTACACGTCCTCCACAGAAGATTTAGAAAGCCAATCACCACTTATAAAGTGCCCATAGCCTTGTATAGTAATGAGTCAACAAGTCATTGTATTTTAAATAGTCATTAGTCAATAAGTTATCATATCTTTGTAAATAGAGTGAGTACATGCTTGTAGTAAATTAATGTGTTCTACTTGTAATATTAAGTGTGATATGTCCTTATCTACCGAGAGTCGGATAATAAAAAGTCTACCATATAAGATACTCATTATTCAAAGTAAGAGATTTCACAAAAAGTCTAGAAAGGGAACTCTAAACTTTGCACTAGACCGAAATCTTAATTATAACAAAGGTGGAATACCTTACATGGTAGATTTGGTGTCATCCAAGTTTCAGTGGTAACTACAAAGATATATCGGAATTAAAGTTACAAGTAAAACTATTTTAGCTTGGTAGAAGCTTTTACTCACCCTATGCATTAAGACTTGATAATTTATTGACTATCGATCAATTAACTTGTTCATTCATTACTCATTCAAAGCTATTGGTTTCTCCCCCTTCCTTACAAGTGGTGATTAGGTTTTTCAATCTTGTGAGCAGGAAATATAAGTGGTATCATATGGATAAAGATGCTTCTGCAGATGGACACAAACAGAGAAGATGATCAAGACCCAAGGTGTCTCATCCATAAAAGGAAAAGCAGGGACAAAAAAGGGTGGTCAAGGTTAAATCAAATCACATCTCTGGTTTTTCCAAATACCATTAAGGAGCGTTTGCCGACTACAGAACTGGAGTCATCAATAAAATAATCAAATATAGAAATAGAGAAAATATTTGTATGTTTACATGTGCACCATGTATCTATTCAAAGTCTTAAATGGCTACATACATCTACTCATGTTTAGTTGCCACAGAAGGAAAAAAAATAACATAACATAATTTCTTCTGAAAACTTTAGTAGTGCTTGTAGCATTCGGAACGGATCTATTCTTTTTCTAATTCCTTTGCAGCATTTAGATGTACTGCCAAGAGAATGAAAATAATCAATTACAGAAGAAGAATGTACCTCAAGACAATATCACAAGACCAAGATACATGGCTCCACAAAGAAACAAGAAAGATATTAAACCCCTGCAAGTAGATTTCCATATTTGGGAGTGAGGAAAAAAACTTAAAAATAAGATTCACGAGCAATGATTTGACTTTGAAAACCCAAACACGTGTCACGGTGCAAGACAGATAAGGCGTCAGACACGACTTCTCAAAAAATCTAGATAAGGGAGAAAGCTATATACATTTGTGGTTATGATTTTAATACTAAATATATTTCAAGATGATAGAATGTACACTCCTTTGGTAAAAAAACCATATATAGAGGGGAAAAAGACTAAATAATAACTTTGCATCATTTTCTTGAAAAACAAACCCCATAGAACTTTCATATTTCCACAAGCTCTGTAAGTAAACTATGTTGAATTGTGTCATAACTGTCTGTACATGTGTTGAACCCTAGTGAATACAAGTTCCGTTCCTTCAAGTGTATGACATGTCAATTTTTCAACAAGAGAATTGTCCAATAAATCTTGAGATACCTCATCCTTAGTTCAAGAAAAAGGAAAAATAAAAGAAGAATCTCAATGGTAATTCAATTGAAATATGCTCACCAGATGACGCCCCATCCAACACCATGACAAGGGCAAGGACACACTTAAGCAAAATTTTCAGCATCACTAGACTGAACTCTACGGGAGATCAGATAATAATATATATCTGCATCATTATATACTCATTAAAAGGCATCATAAATCCATAAGCAGATAGATTCATTAACAAATCTGATTCAGTCTTCCCCGGACCATACCATAGATTGAAAACAAGCTGTTCATTACACCTGCAGTAAGAAACTAACAAATCCCTCATCTCATCACATTAGGAATAGGAAAAGAAAAATTTGAAGCATTATACAGAAAACGATGTAGAATGAAATAAAAGTAGAATTTTATTTAGCAATGAATAGAATGATGTATCGAAGAATATGAACTGTTGTTGTTTCTTGCAGAACCCAAATTACACCAAGGAAAAGAACAAACCCAGTAAATAACTTATTCTCCCTTTTGATTTTCCTCAGACATTCTCTTTACAATCCCTAACGTTCCCAAATTTCTTCAGCACTTTCATTCTTCTATTTCATTTCTTCTCCTTCAAATTACTTCAATCTTTCAATGGCTACCAAAGGAAAGAATATTCGTATTGGTGATATCTCCCTTGAGCAATCCCTTCGTCGTACCATTGTACCTTCACCTGGTAAGGGAAAGGGGGTTGTATCTACTGAACCTCCTAAGAAAAACATTAATTTTTGGTTTCTTGCTCACGCAAAAGACCTCTTTTAATCTTCTCGAGAAATAGGTCAGCTGTATGAAGGTCTAGTTCATTTTATCTCCAAGGACTTTTCTGTTAATGGTTGGTCCATTCCCACTGAGAGTCTTTGTTCCTTTGTGAGTTTTGTTGTGACTGAAACTTCTTTTTTAAGTGAAACACCAATAGCTTTAGGGGTTGTGTATCCAGATGACCTTATTGACTGACCTCTATTTCAAAAAGGACCATAAGATTTACCCTGGAATTCCTGGTGCACTGACACTCTAAACGCATCATGGTACCATGTTAGTGATAGATGGCTGGCCTTGGTAAAAAGAGTCACTGCTTATTGCACTTAGGAGCTGCGAGATGTGTGTATGTTCAAGGTGGCTCAATCGTCGACACACAATATATCTTTGAACCATCCTCTACTAAACTCTCTATTGCTCTTTTAGGCACCAATATCAAACACTTTCCACCTTCTAATTGGGAAATTTGCCTTCATGATCAAGGATATATTTGCACTTCTAAGCGTCTCACCAATAGGTTCTGTCATGCATCCTCAATGTCAATGGATGAGGTAGAGTTTGTCTTCCCAATGAAAAGTCGTATGAGTATCAATGTTTTCCTTTCTGGCCACATGGGTTGTGTAGGTGATCTTGTTTCTAAAGTAGTGTTGACTACATTTTACTTATATCTTATTTTCAAATACTTGGTGTGCATTTTTTCCAAAAGGATCACCAAGCAATTTTTGGCAATTGCAAATGCATTGGTTTATGGCAAGAAAATTGGCCAAGCATAGTTTGTAGTAGCTAATTTGTTTAGAAGTATATACGATATATATAGGAGGGGATTTCTTTCTTCTTTGGATGGTCCTTTACGGCTCCTTCAAGTTTGTGCCTACGCTTATTTTCGGCATTCGCTCTAGTTAGTTGAGCTAATGGGGATGCCACTCAATTTTCCTGCTATGCAAAGTTGTTTCATAGGGGAACTTATGCTTCTCAACATCCTTAACCTTTATTCAAGGATTGCATTGAGGAATTGCTCAAGTTTTCATTCATAAACATCAAGTTTATGCATTTCAAGAGCAAGTTATATGGTTCGAGGCTCTTAAAGACTTTAAACCCCTCGAATGAAGACAATGGTAATTGGGCCAACTTCTATCTCTTTAGGGAGCTGGTTACTTTCTTCTTTACTCCCTAATTGAGAGGCTTAAAAGCTTACTCCCTTGCTGGCATGGTCCAAACTATTCCTCTACCATTCTATTATGTTAGGGGTTCTTTTGGGAGTATGAGGGTTACCTATGCTACCTGGGAGACATTTCTCGTTCCAATAATAGGGTTGAAAGCTCCTTCAAGTGCCCTTGCTTCGTTCAGAATACAGCTCACACCACTTTCTATTCTTAGTGATGGGAAGTTTATGTCTCCTTGCTCATGTCTGGATCGATTAACCTGAGAATGGTTGATCTCTTTAGCCATTTTTATCAATCAATTATGGGAGATAGATCGGATAAGAAGAGAAAAGAAAAGTCGATAGAAGAAGATGCTGAAACTCTTACTTCAATGAGTATGTTATCTTTTACCTTATTTTACTTCAATATTTGTAAAGCTTATGTTGATATATCTTTCGTTTTATCTTTTTCAGGCCAAAAAGTCAAACGCCTATTTAGTTTTCCTCCAAAGTCGAGAACTGTATCTAGCTCTCAAAAGTCCGAGCCTAAGGAGGGAGATCGACATCTAAGGCTTCAATGATCACCTACAGCCCAAACAAAAGTGGACTTATCTAAGAAGAAGAAAGAAAGAGAAAAGAGAGAGAGAGAGACAAAGAGATAAGAGAAAATTAGATAAAAAGAGAGGGTGTACGAAAAAAATGACAAGAAGGGTGAAAGAGTCTGAGAGGATACTGAGGGAGCAATGAAAAAGAAACAAGCAAGAGAGTGAAGAAAGAAGGAAGAAATTTGAAGAGAAAAGGAAATCAAAAGAGGAAGAGGAAGAAAGAATAAAAGAGTTGGGGCAAAGAAAAGTGCAAGAAGAAGAAAAAAAAAAAGAAGCACGAAAACTTGTAGAAGAGCTCTCCAGCCATAGAGATGTGACCTTTGCTATGGTCGAGGTAAGTGGTGGTGATGAGTTGGTGAAGGTAGCCTCATGAGATAAGGCTATAGAGATGGAGGTTATGGAGATGGTTTATGAGGGCAAAACTTCTCTTAACTTGGTGGTTCAAGCCATAGAGGCTGGTGGCACATCATTGATTATTTAGCCTCCAACACTCGAGGAATGATCATTGATCCTAACTTTTTCAATATCAATATATTTGTTTCTTATCGTAAACTTGTGGTTTGTTTTTATATAAGCTCCTATTGAGAAAGAAGCTAACCCTGAGGAGGTTGAAGATAGCCTCTCCATAAAGCTGCAAGTTATCTCCCATCTTGGTGGTAAAGAAGCCAGGTTTTTCTCTTTAGCTGCTAAGGAGGACTCATGAGAAGATGAAAGAGAAAAAGCCTCTCCACTAGAGGCTGAACTTGAGGTCATGCTAGAGCTGGGGCGCGAATGCAGGATGCCTCTCCTAAAGTGATAGGATACCTATTTCGACTTGAGAAGCTAGTGAGTTAGGATTGGAAGTCCCTTTGTGTAGATATCAAGGCATAGGCAAAAATATTTCAGCTTCTATCTTGGATGTTGGAAAAAAAACTCAACTCCTCCAGCATTGATTCCATGTTATACTCCTTTTGCACGATGATTTTGATAGGTTTCTACTACTAGCCAACGAGAGTCAAGCTAAGCAAAAACAATTACTGCAGCACTATCAGAAGTTTAAGTGTTTGCAGAGTGAGTTCAAAAACCTTTGACAAAATCT
Organism: Bretschneidera sinensis; assembly: GCA_023935145.1. NCBI lineage: Eukaryota > Viridiplantae > Streptophyta > Magnoliopsida > Brassicales > Akaniaceae > Bretschneidera > Bretschneidera sinensis. Next base: position 51,546,503 of record CM043701.1, read on the forward strand.
TGAGAGCACTCTAACAGAGGTCAAATAGGCTAAGACTCAAAGAAGTGAGCTTGAATTAGAGCTTAAGTAAGTCAATGCCCATCTGGAAAGCCTGTTAAGAAAAGTAATGACTTTCTAGCAAGACTACTCTACCCTATCAACTCATCAAGGGAAAGTTAGCTCTATTCATCACACTATCACGGAGATTCATCATGATGTGGCTGACTTAGCAAATTATATTCGCTCGAAATGGCAGTAATAATTGACTTATTCCACTGCAGAGTCCAATGATTATTGTTATTTTCTAATTTTGGTTTTCTTTTGAATTTTTCTCTGTACTAGACACAATATTGAATATGATAAAAGTTTATTTCCATTTTTTGCTCCATATATGATTTCAAGTATTTTCCGTTGATAGATTGTGTTCATTTCCATCAATGGACACAAGCTTATATGATGTCCCACTAAAAACCTTAACCATTAAAAATGGATATTCTCAATTAGGCGACCATTTCCCTAACTCTCAATCTTTTAATCCAAGTGGTAAAATTAATTTCCAAACTACGTCTCCTTCTATAAAGACTTTTTATTTTAACCCTTTGATTATAAGCCTTAGCAACATTTAACTTTTGTTTTTCTATATTATCTAATGCTTTGGCTTGGACTTCCTCGAGATCATCAAGCTTAGCCAACATAGCATCATGATAATCTATATCACTTAAATCATTTTGCCTAGCCACTCTTAATGATTTAACTTTAATTTCCAATGAAACGCAACATCGCGATCACATACTAAGGCAAATTGGGTAGTTCTAGTATTGGATCTATTTGATGTTCAATGAGCCCATAAGACTTCAAATAACATATCATCCTATTTTTTAGGATTTCGATCTATTACCATTTTTAGATTATTTTTTATAATCTTATTAGTCGATTCAGCCTGACCATTGCTTGAGCATAATATGAACTAGAATTAATAAACTTAATTTCATAATCCTATAAGAATGCTCGAACCTGTTGCCCGTTAAAGACTAATGCATTATCCACAGTTAAAGATTCTAGAATTCTAAATCGATGAATTATCATCTCTTTGGAAAATTTAATGAATTGAACTTCATCGATTTCTTTATAGGACTTGCCTTCTACCCATTTAGTAAAATAATTAGTGTCCTTTACTTGAAACATGGATTTTTCTAATTATACCAATGGCCTAGCCTCTAAATGGCCATGGTTTGACTATTGAATGTAAAGGGCTAGCAGGAACTCGAGGTATGTTCTCATTCCTTTGGCATGCCTGATTGCCCTTAGAGTATTCGAGGCAATTCTTTAAAATTGAAGGCTAGTAATACCCATATCTTCGTATTAACCAACGCATTTTCAGTTATGATTGGTGAACACCACAAATTCTTTTGTGCATATCAATCATGACTTGTAGTGACTCCTATATTCCTAGATAATTCAAAAGTAATCCTTCAACATCTTGTTTGTAAAGCTCTTCATTTTCTCCCAAAAGAACATAATGTCGAGCTTTTAACTTCAAAGAGTTATTAATTTTCATATTTGGATTCCTTAGGAATTCTATGATTGGTTTTCTCCAATCGTTGTTTTGATAAACTTTGATGGTAAAAACATTCATTGCAAGTTTTCTGTCAATGACATGAGGGAGTGTTCTGTTATTTAGTGTAGATAATTTTTTTCTCCAATTACTTATGATTCGGAAATCCGTAGCCATTTAAGCAAATATATTTTCTCTTGAATTTTCTTCTCAAGGAACATGATGTAAAGTTACATCATCAAATTCTTTGAGCAATTCTTATGCTTCTACTAAATATGGTGCCAACATGATACTCATACATTTATATTCTTTTGTTAATTTCTTGATAACAAGCTGTGAGTCTCCCTTAATTTCTATTGAAGTAAATCCATTTTCTTAAGTACCTTGAGTCCAATAATTAAGGCTTCATACTAAGCTTGATTGTGGGAATAATTCTCTTCAAGATTAAAAGTTAGGTCTGTTTATATTCCAATTGGGAACTAAAATGAGATACCAATCCCATTTTCTTTTGTTGTTTTAGATCCATCGAAGTTTAGTTTACATGGAGCTAAACTTACAAATACGTTTTCCTATTGGATTTCTAATTCTATGCTGGGGTGATCAATCAACAAATCTGCTAAGGTTTATCCCTTAATTTCTTTTCAAGGAATATAAATTAAGTTGAATTAATAATGGCTAGACTCCATTTAGCCATTCTACCACTAAGTATGGGTTGTGAGAGCATATATTTAACTAGATCAGTTTGAGCAATCACATTAACCACAAAACTTGAAAGATAATAATGTAATTTAGTCACAGCAAAATATAATGCTAAAATAATTTTTCAATTGAAGAATATTTACATTATGTTGATTTTAATACACAACTTAAATAGAAAATAGCTTACTTGAGGTTACATTCGTTGTCTTGGGCTAACAAAATTCTTATTGAATCTACTGTAGTTGATATTTAGAGCTTCAACGGTTTTCTTTGCTGAGGATGGGTCAAGACTAGAGGGTTCAAGAGACATTTCTTTATCTCCTTGAAATCCTCCAGTGGTGCTCTTCTCATATGAAAGCTTCTTCTCCTTTGAGCTTCAATAATGGAGAGAACAATTTGGTTTTACCTGCAACATTAGTAATAAAACGCTTTAGAAAATTCACTTGCCCTAAGAACCTTTGAAGTTTTTTCTTATTATAAAGGGGTTTAGCTTGAATTATTGCTTTGGATTTGTTTTGATTGATTTCAATTCCTCGACTATAAACAAGAAATCCTAAGAAGTTCCCTGCATTCATGTAGAATGCACATTTCAAAGGATTTAGTTTTAGTTTATGAAGACTTATTTTTTTAAACCATCTCTCAAAAGTTTTGAGGTGTGAGGAAAAGTATTATGATTTCACCACTATGTTATCAATATAGACTTCTATAAATTTTCAAATGATGTCATGAAAAATCATATTCATAGCGCGCTAGTAAGTTATCCTACTGTTTTTCAATCCAAAAGGTATTACTACCTACTCAAATGTCCCTAGATTACTAGGATAATGGAAGGCAGTCTTATATATATCCTCTGGAGTAATAAAAAGTTGATTGTATCTAGAGCATCCATCCATCAAGGAGAGCATTTGGTTATAAGTTGCGTTGTCTATTAATGGATCAACTATTAGAATATGGTATTCATCTTTAGTAGTAACATTGTTTAAGTTCTTAAAGTCTGTACATACCCTAAGTTGACAATTTTTATTTATTACTGGAATTATGTTAGTAAGCCATTATATATACTTGGCCTAACTTTCAACAGGCTTCGATCTCTTTCTTAACTTTGAGGATGACTTCTATGGACATATTTCTAGGTGCTTGCTGGAATAGTTTATAGCCTTTCCTGAAGGGTAACCGATGTTCTACCACACTTCAACTCAGTCTTGGAATTTCATCATAGTCCTAAGCAAAGTAATCCTTTACTGCCTAAAAAAGGACGTGAATTGCTCTTTCGTGCTTTGGGGAAGTAGCTTGTTGATGAAGGTTGGTTTGGCTTCCTCTCCATCACCCAAATCAACTTCTTCTATAGGATTTTGTGTTTCTGCCTTCAAGTCTTCAAGCTTAACTAAGGTAGGTTCAAGATCTTTCAGTTCAGTTTCGTTAAGGCTCTCTATAGTCTCGATGTTTTGTTAATCTATTACTTTTTGTTCAGCCACATATGTGGCCAACTTTAATTAGGCCAATGCTATGGCCTTTCTCTTATCTTAAAAGAGTTAACTACTTATTGATAAGTGCTTAAATAGTCATATTTAAGCCCCTTAATTTACGCTTGTTAGGCTCTTTGTTTATCTATTTTAGTAGATTTTATTTCATTTTCATGTTTTATGTGTTTTCCACAGGGCTTTGACAAAAAGATGATATTTTGGAGCTTTTAGGAGTAAAAAGTCAAATTCTGCCATCTAGCAAGGTGCACTCGAGCGCACCTCCCTTGTGATCGAGTGTACAGGCACACAAGCACACTTGTAGAAGGCTTGAGTGCACACATGCACTTGAGCGCAGCCCACATACGATCGAGTGCAAACACTCTAGAGGCGGTAGAGCCAGATATGGAAAGAAGTCTCCGGATCTCAAATAGGAAATTAGGGTTTTAGGACACCCTGAGAACCCTATATATAGCTTTGTAAAACATATAAACCATACCTTTCATTTTAGACTTGAAGTTGCAAGCGTAGGAGAGGAATTGACGACTCGTCTCCCAAGTCTTCTTCGAGTTTTATTTTTCCATTTTTGTTTCATCATGGTTATGATGTTTAGTTTAACTAGCACGTGTAACTAAACTCTTATGGGGCTCGATTGAAGCCCTAGTTATGCTTTTCCACATATTTATTCATTGATTACCTTTGCCTATAGCCATGTTAGAATGTTTAACTTGATTAATACCTGTTTGTATTTAAATTCCTCATATATGTGTGTCTGATCAACATATGTATGTGGTATGGATTAGTTAGTTGAATCAATTTGGATGACCGAGTCATGGGTTCAACAATAGTAACAAGAGATATCCACACCGGATTCTCGGGTTAATCAACACGGGAAACCGGGAGCGGACCAAGCCCTAGGTCCCGTGTGGTTGTCGATCTCCACAGCTCTTATGCTCTCTTAAGGAACAACTCAGTATACACCCATGCTGAATCCCTTAAGAGAGAAAAGAGTTAGAGTATACACCATGCCTAACTCGTTGCATAGGGAGATCAATAGCCTAAGGTGTGGACCAAGCCTTTTAGGTTGGCAACCATTAAATATTTATAATAAGGCTAGAGCATTGGCACTTTACTTAGTGGGAAAGTATAATTAGTGGTGGATATCATAGTTCTATGTTCTCATTATTATGAACTCACACTCAACAGTTATTTCTCTTTTTACTTTGAAGAAACTAATTCTAAATCGAAATTGACCAATCCCTGTGGAAATGATCTCGCACTTGCACACTATGCTGCCATTGACTTTGTGCACTTGCAAGTAAAACAAGTACGATTATTTGCATATTTATTTAGGTAGATAATCATCCAACAAGTTTTTGGCGCCGTTGCCGGGGATTGCGCTTAAATTTCTTTTTAGAATTATTTTAATCATTGTTATTTCTTTTTCATTCTATTTTATTCTTATCTCAAGAAATTTTTAAGTTTATTTCTTTATCTTATTTTTGTTTCATTAAAACCCTAATCAAATTCTTTTTGTTTTCTATTTCAGGCACTCCAGGAGGGCTTTTTGTGCCACTTGCGATCGAGTGCACCCCCATATGCGATCAAGTACAATTGAGGCAGAGAGTTACCCGAGTAGCAGTGTTTAATTGCTGCACTTACGTGACTGCCACCGATTCATGCACGGGCGTCGATCCAAGCATCTGACATTATTTCCCCTTGATACTGAGCTTGAGTGAACTATCCGAAAAAGTCTTAGAGACAACTCGGAAGAGGTAGAAGTACCAATGGCAGAACAGATCGTCGAGCAGCAACCACCTGAGCGAAGGCCGATGAAGCAATCCTTCATCCCACAGAACCTCGATCAGCCATCGTGCATTGCGTATCAACTTGAGGCGGAAGGCAACTATTACATATCTCTGCAGATACTCAGTGCACTGACTCATTTTAGGGGTACACCTAATGAGGACCCACACCTGCACCTTCGAGAGTTCTTCGATCTTTGCAAATTTAAGCACATTCAAGGCTTAGACCAAGAAAGAATAAGGTTAATTCTTTTCCCTTTTTCCTTAAAAGATAATGCTAAACTGTGGTACAATTCTTTGCCTGCAGTTTCTATTCACACTTAGGAGGAGTTGGCGAGCAAATTCTTAAAGAAATTTTTCCCAGCCCAAAAGACGAGGCAAATGAGGAAGGAAATTCAATCCTTCCAACAAAAGGATGGAGATTTATACTTCGAGGCCTGAAGACACTTCAACGAGCTGCTACTCAAATGCCCACATCATAACTTACCTCAAGATGAACTGGTACAAGCTTTCTATGAAGGTTTGAGTGATACTAACAAAAATATTGTGGATTCAGGTTGTGGAGGAGTACTGATGGAGAAAAGCAGCGAAAAAGCTATGGAGCTCTTCGAAACCCTAAGTGAACACATTTAGCAGTTCTCCTCTCGAGGTAGACATGTAACCAAAAGTAAGGGTATGTATGAGATAAACTTGAATGGAGGATTATCTCCTCAAATAACTGCTGTGGAGAGGAAACTATACCTATTAGTTAAAGCTATGACTGCTCAAAACACCTCACCTAACCCACCAGCCACACCACTCAAGGTATGTGCTATTTGCTCCCAATTTGATCATAATACTGATACATGTCCCTTGTATTCATCTGCAGATCATGAGCAAGAAAACTTTGTGGGACCAAACAATTATCCGCCAAAGAACAATCCTTATGCAAACACATACAACCTTGGATGGCGGAATCACCCAAATTTTTCTTGGAGCAACAATCAGAATAGTCAAGGGCAGCAAAGATACTTCCAATCAGCAGCCCAATCTGTTCCCGAACCAAAGAAGAATGACCTCGAAAGTCTTGTAGGGTAATTGGCATCTCAGCAGCAATAACTAATGACTTCACATGAATAGTTCATGGAAGAAACTAGACAATTTCGGACTGAGATGAGACAAATCACTACAAAACATGATCAAGCCATTCAAGGACTAGAGGTACAAATGGGGAAATTGGCCAAAGAACTGAGTACCAGAAAGCAGAGAGAGCTTCCAACCCAACCACTACCTAATCCAAGAGGACATCAGCAATCGAATGCTGTGACAACCCTAAGAAGTGATAAGATCATCGGCAGTGATAAGCTTGCACAAATATCTCCAGATCAAGCATCCACATCTAAGGTAAGTGAGATGGAAAAGGTAACTACACCTCCACCCTTCCCTCAAAGGTTAGTAAAACATAAGAAAAAGACTAAACTGATTGATATTTTTGAAATTTTGAGAAAAGTAGAAGTCAACATTCCTTTTTTAGAAGAAATTAAACAAATTCCTGCCTATACTAAATTCTTGAAAGATTGTTGTACTAATAAAAGGAAGTTTCAGGAGCATGAGACAGTTGCACTGACTGAAGAGGTAAGTGTTGTGCTATTAAGAAAATTACCACCAAAACTAAAAGATCCGCGTAGTTTTACCATTCCTTGCAGGCTAGGTGACCAGCTTTTTGAGCATGCGTTATTGGATCTAGGAACGAGTGTCAATTTGCTGCCATGCAGTGTATTCGAGACACTAGGTGTGGGGGAGCTCCAACCAACCTCCATTACTTTGTAATTGACTGACAGAAGCATCAAACGACCGAGAGGTATCCTTGAGGATGTTTTGGTAAGAGTAGGTAAATTTATTTTTCCTGCTGATTTTATTGTCTTAGACATGGAAGAATGCTATATGCCATTACCACTCCCTATCATCTTAGGAAGACCATTTATGATCACTGCTGACACAAATATTAGTGTAAAAAGAGGCATTGTCACTATGAAAGTAAATGATGAGGAGATGGAAATCAAAATATTTAATACATTAGAATCAACCAAAAATGATAATGAGTGTTATAATGTAAGCTTAATGCAAAGTGTTGTTGAGGAAGTTTCTGAGGTTCATCACACTGCTCCATTGGAGACCATCCCCAACCATGATGACACAAGATTGGACATTAGCCCAGAGGATGACGATGTGATTAAAGATATCAATGGAGCCATGCACCCCATCAAGAACACACCAAAGCCTTCAAGTAAGTATAATCCTCGAGTTGAAAACCTTAAACTTACTAATACTACTTCTCCCTATTTTACTGACTAGGCACCAAAATTGGAGACGAAGCAGCTATCGATGGCACTGAAACCACTTGATGTGAGCTCTAAGTGCCTCATTTAAAGAAAGTAGCACTGAAGCTACTATGGAGAGCGTTTGAGCAAATCCCACTTGCATAAACATATAGCTCAAGTGCCTCTATCGAGGTTAGTGGTACTTAGGCCACTATAATATGGTATGGTTGTATCGTTACCAATTCTCCCCTTGTTCACTTCATTACTTTAATACTTTAATATTTCATTACTATCAGCATTTTCTGCACTACGATCGAGCTCACTACATAGTGTGCTCGAATGCACTCTTGCCATACACTCCAGTGCGTGCGAGCGCAACACCCTACACACTTGCGCACTGTGCGATCGATCGCACTTCACTATGTGCTCGAGCACACTCGAGGCAGAAAAGGCACGTGAGGGTTTTTATTCACCTACACTCGTAAACCCTTTTTTTTTCACTTACGCTCCAACACACTTTCTATCCTCGTCTGTCGCAACTACTCTCACCCAACTAAAAAGATTTGTTTTCAACCACCCTCTCACATCAGGCACTCCAAACCACCACCATCTCACCACATAATCAAGCCCACCACCAAGCCAACACATTTTCTTTCTCCCTTGCACGCCCACTATCATCTTAAGCATACAGGGTACACACATTTTTTGGTTTTTAGATACTCACACACACAGTTCTTGATCTTTAATTTACATATTCATTATCTCTATATGTTTATCTTGTGTGTTGATTGGGTATTTTCGTATTTGCAGGAGGTTTGGATCAACTATGTGTAATTTCCACAGCTTTGGGTTTCTATTGCACGTAAAGTGTTTGACCTATTGCCTGAACGAGTGCAATCGAGCGCTAGGTATTAGCGATCGAGCGCTTATCACTCTGTGCGATCGAGCGTACTATCAGCTGCGAGTGCAAAAATGACATAAATTATACTGTTTTTTTTCTCAGTACATGCCCTCCATTTCCCGAGCTTCCGACAGTCGCCCCCAGTCCACTCAGTCTAGTTTTGAGCAGCATGAAATACTATTTGAAACTACATGCAACGTAGATGAGAACTTTAAGAGTTTGGATGCCACAAGATGGGCAGCCCAAGAGTTCAAAGCTCGAGCTCTCAAGCGGCTGTTCAAGCTGGTTTGTTCGACAGCTTACACTAGATTTGTGGTCAGCTTCTACGAGAGCCTGACCCACGACTGCACCAGGCTATAGATTTTATCTTCTTTAGTCTAGGGTAGATTCATAGAGCTGACCACCACCGATATAGCCGGTTCTTTACATTGCTGTGATGAGTCCCCGCTGGAGGACAGCCACATGGAGGAGCAGCCTAACCCGTTTCCTCTGCCACACATCATAGAGGATATGTGTGCGAGCCAGTATGCAGACCGCCACAACAATGCGGGAGCCCATTGAGGTTGCCTCCCCACTTATGGTTCTTAGACTCCGTCTTCCAACGAAATGTGTGTCCTTTAGGGCACAAGACACAGAGGCGGGATCAGTTTTTACAGGCTCTCTATGCCTTTCATCGGAGTCACTGGTACTCTATCCCAGTAGTTATATGGAGTCAGATACACAAGTTTTGGGACAGTGTACATAGTCGTCAGACCACCATGGCTAATGCATAGGGCCTCCATTTCCCCTTCTTGCTCAGTCGCATCTTCAAGAAGAAGGGAATTAGAGGCTCATATATAAACGGCTCGGTTAGTGATCATCCTATCCTTGGGAGATCCCAGTGGAGCCTCAGCTAGTCCCACATGCCCCGAGGACCCCAGGTGCAGATTCTTATTGCTGAGCCTATGGCAGATGATCCGATGGAGGCCGAGCATCCACCAGTGAGCCCTACATGGGAGGAGGACTAGCCCGATGATTAACAGTGAGAGGATACTTCGTCTGGCTGAAGACGTAAAACTTAGCGCTCATGGGAGGCACCCCATAGCATATCCTTTTCATTTTAATATTTTTATTTTGTTTATGTTTATATTTGCATGTCTATTATCCATATTTCTTGTTTTCCGGCACAACACTTATTTTTCTTTGTCAGGAGCTTAGTGCGTGCATCCAGTTCAAGTTTAGGGGCGTGTTACGAGCAAATTAAGCAATCTAGTTCTCCATCTCCCAGGTCAGATCTTTCAATGCCACACACACATTGGGGACAATGTGTATAGTAAGTTTGGGGGTAGTGGATGAAACTGTTATGCACACACTTGAAACACATGCACACACTAGGTCTAATTTTTTTTATTATTATTTTAGAAAAGATAAATGCATGATCATTTGGTGATAAAAATTTTGGTTGATTTAAAAATATGATAAAACTTCATTAGTATGCTTAAAAATATAGAACACATAGTCTTGTAATAGGAATTTTACAAAGTTTAGTTACCTACCTCAAGGCACTTAAGAATTCATGAGTTTGATCCAGATCTACACGAGCACATTAGCACGTATTTATGTGGGGTATGACATATAATTCTTTTGTATATGTTTCCACGACCTAACTGTAATCGGATAACTTGTTAAAAGAACACTTTGGCATAAGAAAAATAAAGAAAAATGTTCATCATGCAAAAAGAAAATAAAAAGCTTCTAATGATCATTAAAAACTTTCCACTGAGTAACTGGACCTCCTGCCTCAGTAAGCAGTGAGTGTTCACATAAAAAGGTGGGAATTAAGCCTTTAATGATCATAAAAAAAAATTTCACTGAGTAACTGGGCCTCTTGCCTCAGTAAGCAGTGAGTGTTCACGTCAAAATATGGGAATTTCACTAGGAAACATTGAAACCTGCTAGTTCTATAGCCTTTTTTACTTGAGTTAGTAAGTCCTTAGGGGTGTCTTTACACCTAATGCCCTAAAACCAGCTGGTTTGGGAGTCATTGGCTAAACACTCGTTACAAGGGTCAATTACAAAGCTTAATGGAACTCAACATAGCAAAAATCGCATGATAAAAGAAAAAGAAAAAAAAGCAAGTATTATGCCGTTGTTGTTCTTTTTGATAAGGAATTCGATGTAGGTTTGGACACCAAAACACTATACGCTAAAAATATTTGGAAGCTCCGTCTTATTCGTGCTAATTCATCACACACAAATCAAACTTGCGATGCCTTAAGCCAACCTTAGGTAAGTAACATGAGCTTTTAAAAATCCTTTTTTCAATACAAAAATGTGTTTTTATTATAAGCTTACTCATGAACGGTTATCATAGTTTTATGCCCAACCCAAATTTTTGAATATCATGAAAATGAATTTATCTTTAATTTTTTTCAACATAGTCTTTCGGTTTGTATTGCTAAGAGACTAGCAATATGTAAGTTTGGGGGTGTGATAAGTGCTTAAATAGTCATATTTAAGCCCCTTAATTTACGCTTGTTAGGCTTTTTGTTTATTTATTTTAGTAGATTATATTTCATTTTCGTGTTTTATCTGTTTTCCATAGGGCTTTGACAAAAAGATGATATTTTGGAGCTTTTAGGAATAAAAAGTCAAGTCCTATCATCCAGTAAGGTGCGCTCGAGCGCAGCCCGCATACGATGGAGCACAAACACTCCAGAGGCAGCAGAGCCGATTATGGAAAGAAGTCTCTGGATCTCAAATAGGAAATTAAGGTTTCGGGACGCCCTTTCATTTTAGACTTGAAGTTGCAAGCTTAGGAAAGGAATTGACGACTCGTCTCCCGAGTCTTCTTCGGGTTTTATTTTTTTGTTTTTGTTTCATCATGGTTATGATGTTTAGTTTAACTAGCATGTGTAACTAAACTCTTATAGGGCTTGATTGAAGCCCTAGTTATGCTTTTCCACATATTTATTCATTGATTACCTTTGCCTATAGCCATGTTAGAATCTTTAACTTGATTAATACTTGTTTGTATTTAAATTCCTCATATGTGTGTATCTGATCAACGTATGCATGATGTGTGGATTAGTTAGTTGAATCAATTTGGATGACAGAGTCTTAGGTTCAACAATAGTAACAAGAGATATCCACACCAGATTCTTGGGTTAATCAACACAGGAAACCGGGAGTAGACCAAGCCCTAGGTCCCGTGTGGTTGCCGATGTCCATAGCCCTTATGCTCTCTTAAGGAACAACTTAGTGTACACCCATGCTAAATCCCTTAAGAGAGAAAAGAGTTAGAGTATAAACCATGCCTAACTCGTTGCATAAGGAGATCAATAGCCTAAGGTGTGGACCAAGCCTTTTAGGTTGGCAACCATTAAATATTCATAATAAGGCTAGAGCATTGGCACTTTACTTAGTGGGAAAGTATAATTAGTGGTGGATATTGTAGTCCTATGTTCTCATTATTATGAACTCACACTCAACAGTTATTTCTTATTTATATTTCTTTATATTTACACAACTCTTTCACACAATATTTCATTATCAAAACTCATATTCTTTCATCTGATCATTATCGTTAGTGTTAAAGTTTACACCTTCTTTTGTAATTAACTTGTTTCCCTGTGGAATCGACACCCCAAAGCTGTACTACAATAACCGCGTTATACTTTGGGCATAACCAAATTTTGCCGGATTCCTGGAACCTTGTTATTTCTTATTTATATTTCGTTATATTTACACAACTCTTTCACACAATATTTCATTATCAAAACTCATATTCTTTCATCTGATCATTATCGTTAGTGTTAATGTTTACACCTTTTTTTGTAATTAACTTGTTTCCCTGTGGAATCGACACCCCAAAGCTGTACTACAATAACCGCGTTATACTCTGGGCATAATCAAATTTTGGCGCCGTTGCTGAGGAAACGCGCACTTAAGTACAAGGAAGCTTGTCAACTTTGAGTGTGATGGTAGAAGAATTGTAAATATTTTTCTTTTCAGCAGTTTGTAAATATGGTAATATTGTTCCATTACCTTTGTTTTGATTTTCTAATTTTCTTTTATTATTCTATTTTATTTATTTTATATTCCTATTTTATTTATTTTATTTCCCCTCTAAATTAATTGGTGCATGCTTAGACCGAGAGATTCGCGATATAGATTCATTAGAGGACCCGAATTAGAGTTACTCTCTCCTTCCACGTCCGTTGGTGAAACCTCGCCTAGATCAAACCATAGTGCACCCCCACACGAGAATTTAGAGGATTTTGTTAACATGGCCGATAATTCTAATGAGAATGTTGCTAGGACACTTCAGGATTACCTCCACCCTACACGAATAGCCACACCATCATGCATCATGTTTCCAACCAATACTCGCCAACTAGATTTTAAAACAGGGATGATACAATTACTCCCTACTTTTCATGGCTTGGATAATGAAAACCCATATGTGCACATTAAAGAGTTTGAGGAAGTAATCGCGACTTTTCATAGTCAATATGAAACCGATGACATTGTGAGGCTTAAGTTCTTTCCTTTCGCTTTGAAGGATAGAGCTAAGAGTTGGCTATACTCACTAAGACCACGATCTATTGGGTCGTGGATTGAGATGACTAGAATTTTCTTTAATAAATACTTTCCCCAACATAAGACAAATGCTTTAAAAAGACAAATCTCCACCTTTGCACAAAAGGACAGCGAGACTTTGTATCAGTATTGGGAGAGATTTAAAGAGTTGTTGAGTATGTGTCCTCACCATGGGTATGAGAATTGGTGTTTAGTGAACTATTTCTATGAGGGTCTTACCTATAGAGAACGCCAATTTGTAGAGATGATGTGTAATGGTGGGTTCTTGGAGAAAGATCCTGATGAGGCCATAGAGTACCTCAATGAGCTTGCTGAAAAAGCTCACACTTGGACTGGACCTAGTGCTACTGAGAGCACAAATAGGTCACAACCTATAGAGAACCCAAATGGTGGTGGAATTTACCATCTTAGGGAAGAGGATAACCTTAAGGCCAAGGTCGAGATGCTCACTAGAGAACTAGAGGTATTAAAGACTAAGAGCCTAAAGCCAACACACGTGGTCAATCATGCAAAATATTTTGAACCATGTTTTGTGTGTGGTGGGGTAGACCATCTCACCCAAGAGTGTCCCACATTTGCTGATATGAGAGGGATGTATAAGGAACAATGTAATGCCTTAGGCATGTACACAAAGCCTTCTGCACCCCTTCTCTAATACCTATAATCCGGGATGGCGAATTCACCACAATTTCAGCTGGAAGTCTGAAAACTAGCAGCTTGCACAACCCCCTGCACCATATCATGAATCATATCATGCACCTGTATCTTCTAGGAGTCCTTTAGAAGACATTTTGCATGCTTTTATTGAGGCACAGGGTAAGACTAATCAAAGGCTTGAATCTTTAATTATACAGGTTGTTGAAGAACATAAAGAGATAAAGAGCCAAGTGTCCAAGCTGACGAGCTACTTGAGTGTGACTAAGCGAGGTAAGTTCCCTTCTCAAGCTCAGTTCATATCCTATAGTCAGCACCTAGCACAACATAATAAATAGGAGGTGAATGCCATTGAGACACTTAGTGGTAAGTCGTTACACATCCCAACAACGAAAAAATCAGAGGATGTGGATGAGAACCACCAAGCATACATGATTGACTCATTTATGGAAAAGGTCCATCACCTTAATCCATTAGAGTCCACCCTCACCGATGGCTTCACTAGAGCATATATCGAGCTAGAATCTGCAGATGTTATTGATAACATCTTTAAGGTCTCTCCAAAGCACACAAGCACCAAATTTAACAGTAAAGTAGTTGCCGATGCATCCAACTCATGTTTGTCTAGGATGGAATAGAGTGTCTGGCTGAATATGTAAAAATTAGCGCTAATGGGAGGTACCCCATAGTATATCCTTTTATTTTTATTGTTATTGTTTTTCATAACTCTTTTTCTTGTTTATTATTGGTATTTTGCTGTTTTCCAGTTTTACTTTCGTATTTCTTTTTCAGGGACAAATATACGAAGCAGTTCAAATGGTGGTGCACAATTTTCAGCTTCTGTGTATTTTTGGCTACAAAGGGAGTTTTCTTATCTTTTGCTTTCACATCGGGGAAAATGTCTACTTTAAGTTGGGGGTGGAGGAAACATATTCCTGTTTTTCATGTTTTTCATTGAACTACTTGGTGTCATTTTACCTTTTTGTTTGTTTTTAGCATGCTTTGTGTTAGTCTTGGAGTTAATTCATATATCGATGATATGAGCCTAATTGAGATAGCATATAGCATTTAGAATAAGTTAAATCTTGCTTTGCTTTGAGAATAAATTAAGTGTCAATCTTTATTTGGTTTGAGACTCTGGTTTGTGGTAAGATTGCATGATTAGTCTAAAGCATTTGGAGAAGTTTTATGTACGATTGTTTTTGTGAATACTTTTACGGTCTCTACAAGCTCTAGAACTTATTTGATAATCGCTTAAGGTGAAAATCATATAATGCACATTACTTAGGATATGATGTAGGCCATTTTTAGACCGTCTGAGCCTTTCAAACCTACCATTGCTATATTTATCACTAGTCACCTATTTGAGCCTTTTTCTTGAAAAAAAAATTGAGTCTTGTCTCTTTCAATAAACTATTTACTTACTTTTATGAGCAAAAAAAATATTTTATCCTTACTTTTCTTTTAAAAGAACTTAGTTATACACATGTTGTGAGAAGTACTTAAAAGGAGTAAGGGTGGAAATATGAGAAAATATTACTACCATAACCCAAGTACATTAAAAGAGATAAGTTGGGGGTTGTGGAAAAGAAAAGAAAAAATGAAAGAGGAGGTGAATGGTCTTATGCCAAAATAAAAGAAAAATATGAATTATGGCAAAGGAAGAAGAAAAAAAAGTGGTGATTTATTGCTAGAAATGCTCGAAAAATGGTTGAAAGAGTTGGGTGTTGAAGTAAGAATATCTTGTACTTAAAGTGGTTGTGTTTAAATTAAGAAACTTAGTTCTTTTATTTGTTTAAACTTTCCCGTTCTTTCTTGACCTTTACCCTAGCCTAACGTTACAAGCTTATTAAAGACCTATTGATCCGATGTAGTGTGGTTTTTCGACATAGTGGAGAGTGATTTAAAAAGTGAGCTTATGGAGCTTGATTTGTGATTGATATCACGCAATTTATTATGTTTTTAGAGGCCAATACTTGTATTCATGAATGTTATACATAAAATCATCCGGGTGTTTGGACTAATGTATTGTGGTAAGATGGATGTTAAGAGTCGATAACGATTTTAAGGTTGACATTTGGATTATTCTTGGACTTGAGTGATATTTAATGATTCTATGTGCCATATGTTATGCATGATTCTTGAGACAAAGATTTTTGAATCACTCTTGGTTAACGCCAACATTACTGTATTTTGCTTTGATTTCTAAACAAAGATTTCATTTCATGTCTTTCGTTTGAATTGCTAGGGACTAGCAATAAGCTAGTTGGGAGTTGTGATGAGAGTCATAAAATGCATCTAAACAATACTTAATTGTAAGCATTTTAGGGTTGATCGAGGTTGGAATTACACTTTTATACCTTAATAACTCTAAAGTGTTATTCTTGAATCATTGACTTATTTCAGTGCATTTTCAGGTACTTTGAGCTTAAAAAAGAGATAGAAAAGCTATCATCATTTTAAACACGAAGCTTCAATGAATACTCGATTGAGATAATGGTCGTAGAAGAGCCAAGATGAAGAGAAACCAAGAAAGGAGTTTCACTAAATTGCCAGAATTGCCCATGCAGATCAAACTGTATTGATACAGGAAGAACCAGGAGATGAGCCATATATGCTTAGAAAGATCCAGAAGTTTATTTTCTAGAGAATTTTACGGTTCATAAAAATGATTTTTCTAGAGAAAGTTATGGCAGTTTTAGTAGACACAGGTCAGGCCTCCAAAACAGCATCCACCTAGCACCGCGCCCCTCACTTTCCAGCGCTGCACCCTCACTTTCCAGCGCCCACTCGCTCCAAGACCAAATTAGGGCTGCACAATAACATTTTCTAGACCAAAATGCCCCTAACTACTTGTGATTTATAAATACATGCTTAAGGAGTGTGCAGCCATCATTAAGCAAGGAAGGAGTGATCCAATTTTAGCATTCTTCAAAGTATTATTTGGCTGGAAATCATGGGGAGAACGTCCATATTGTTCATCCACCTTGAGCTCCATGGCCAACTAATCATCAAAGAAAGGAAATAGATGAATCCCTAGGGTTTTGTTGTTCCTTATTTCCTGTTCTTGATTCATTTGTATGGACTTATTGTTAAAACATTGTCTATGATTTACTGTTTGATTAAGTAAGAAGGATTTGAGTTCATGTGATAGTTGCACTTTATATTCTTCTTCTTTTAGATTCTTTTAATCCGGTGATTGCATCCTTCTCCTCCATTGATGTTGTTTGGATGTGTTCGATTCCAGTAGATTTATCTTATTGATTGTCCATTACTGCGATATTGTCATTGCGATATGTTGTCGTTTCTTGATAATCTTTAAGATCGGTCATATGTGCTTAAATCGAAATCAATGAGTGATTTATAGCAATTATGTTAGTTTATAAATGTGCTTGATTGAATATTTTCCGATTGCTTGTTTGGGATGTGAAGCTTGCAATTGAGATAAAAACAATTGAATCGAGAGTTGAACAAGGCAACGAACCTAAGGAGGATTCCTGGAACCTTGTTATTTCTTATTTATATTTCGTTATATTTACACAACTCTTTCACACTATTTCATTATCAAAACTAATATTCTTTCATCTGATCATTATCGTTAGTGTTAAAGTTTACACCTTCTTTTGTAATTAACTTGTTTCCCTGTGGAATCGACACCCCAAAGCTGTACTACAATAACCATGTTATACTTTGGGAGTAATCACATATACAGATGAGGTTTCTAAATAACTTCATTGTACAATGTCTCTATGTCTTAAGATTCACAGGATTTCTCATCCGAATGAACAACGATAACATAGCTTTATTTTATCTTTTTTTTTATTTTTTTATATAAGACTTTGCTATGATTAGTTCTCTTAAGCTTCCTAATTGACCCATGTAGCGAGTGTTGAGTCAATGACTCCCAAACCAGATGGTTTTAGGGCATTAGGTGTAAAGACACCCCTAAGGACTTACTAACTCGAGTCAAAAAGGCTACAAAACTAAACTGGCCTTAATACTACCAAGCAAAATTTCCACCTTCTGACGTGAACACTCCCTGCTTACTGAGGCAAGAGGTCCAGTTACTCAGTAGAAAGTTTCACAATGATCATTATGAATAAAACTTCCACCTTTTGACGTGAACACTCACTGCTTATTGAGGCAAGAGGTCCAGTTACTCAGTGGAAAGTTTATTGATGATGATCATTATTTTTCTTTTTTTTTTATGCTTTTCTATGCCCAAGTGTTAATCCCACAAGTCATCCAGTTTCAGTTAAGTCAAGAAAACATACACATTGAAATCGCATGTCATAACTCACACAAATATGTGCTAATGTGCTCATGTTAGATTGGCTCAAACATGTGAATTCTCAAATGCCTAAAATAAGTAACAAAGTTTTAAAACTCTATCATCAAATCATGTGTTTAAAATTTTAATCTCACCAATGAAATCACATCACAATATTTGTTTAGATCAACTAAAATTTCAAAATAACATGAGCATGCATTTACCTTCTTATATATATATATATATATATATATATATATATATATATATATATATATATATATATATTAAAATGAAGAAAAACAACAACAAATTAGGACAAAGTGTGTTTAATGTGTTTCCCATACCCCCAAACTTAAATTACACATTGACCCCAATGTGTGAATAATATGGAAAGAGCTGACCTGGGATATGGAGAACTATCTGGACTTGGTATGGCTCATAGCATACCCCCAAACTTGAACTCTAGTACGTGTTGTCCCTGAAAAACAAAAATACTGGAAACAAACATTAATCATAAATATGTAAAATAATAAGTAAATAAAAAGGATATGCTGTGGGGTGCCTCCCATGAGCGCTAAGTTTAAAGTTTTCAGCCAGACTCTTCATAGCTGATGACACTCAATCTGAGTAACTTGGATCCTCCAACAATATCGTTTCAATGTCCGGACTTCTCAACTCCAAGAATGGTTTTAGCCTCTATCCATTTACTTTGAAAGTGTTACCATTCTTTGGATCCACAATCTCGATGGCCCCATGAGGAAAAACCGACCGAATAATAAATGGGCCTGTCCATCGAGATTTGAGTTTGCCTGGAAAAGGATGCAGGCGTGAATTGTACAGAAGAACTTTTTGACCCGGCTTAAAAGCTCGTCTCAGAATGTGTTGGTCATGAGTCTTCTTCATTTGTGCCTTGTATGACCGTGCACAATCGTATGCATCATTCCGCAGCTCCTCTAATTCATTAAGTTGGAGCTTCCTTTGTGAGCCTGCCTTAGAAAGATTGAAGTTCAACTGCTTGATAGCCCAATAGGCTCTATGCTCTAATTCAACCGGAAAGTGATAGGCTTTTCCGTACACAATACGATATAGGGACATGCCAATTGGCATTTTGAATGCTGTTCGATATGCCCATAGTGCATCATTCAATTATAGAGACCCATCCTTTCTACTGGGGTTTACAGTCTTCTCCAAAATTTGCTTGATCTCGCGATTGCAAATTTCCACTTGTCCACTCGTCTGTGGGTGATACAGGGTGGCAACCTTGTTTGTGATAAGCTACTTCTTCATCAACTACTCAAAAATCTGGTTGCAAAAATGCTTACCTCCATCACTTATGATTGCTCGAGGTGTACCGAAACGAGCAAAGATAGTGTCCTTCAAAAACTAGACCACAACTCTGTGGTCATTGGTCTTGCACGCAACGGCCTCCGCCCATTTGGACAGATAGTCCACAGAAACTAGGATGTACAGATAGCCAAAAGAGTTTGGGAAAGGTCCCATAAAATCAATACCCCACACGTTAAAAATCTCAACAATCAAAATAGGGTTGAGGGGCATCATATTCCTCCTAGAAAGACTCCCTAGCTTTTGGCAGTTCTCACAAGATACATAGTAGATGTGAGAGTCTCGGAACAAGGTGGGCCAATAGAATCCACACTGTAAGATTTTCGCAGCAGTCTTCTTAGCACTGAAATGGCCTCCACAAGCATGATCATGACAAAAGGCGATGACATTAGATTGTTCATGCTCAGGAATACACCGTCTGATGATCTGATTGGGACAATACTTGAACAGGTAAGGATCATCCCAGAAAAAAATGTTTTACCATGGCCAAAAACTTTGATTTATCTTGTCACCCCCAATGTAAAGGCATTTGATCAGTGACAAGATAGTTCACAAACCATGGTGTGGGATTGGGAGCAATGTGCATCAATTACTTATCAGGAAAGGTATCAGAAATGGGAATGGCGGCCTCAGTGAAATCCACAATCAATCTAGACAAATGGTCCGCCACCACGTTTTCAGAACCCTTCTTATCCTGAATCTCTATGTCGAACTCTTGAAGTAATAAGATCCATCGGATAAGATGAGATTTAGCATCTTTTTTAGAGAAAAGATACTTCAATGCAGCATGATCCGAGAAGATAATGACTTTAGATCCTAACAACTAGGATCTGAACTTGTCTAATGCAAAAACGACTGCTAGCAACCCCTTCTCAGTGGTATAGTAATTGAGTTGTGCATCGTTTAGAGTTCTACTTGTATAATAGATAACATGGGAAAGTTTATCAACACGCTGCCCCAAAATAAGTCCAACAGCATAGTTTGATGCGTCACACATAATCTTAAAAGGCACACTCCAGTTGGGTGGCTGAATAATGGGTGTGGATGTCAGAATCTTCTTCAGATCCCAAATGCTTTCTTATAGTTTTCATCAAATACAAATAGGGCATCCTTCAGTAATAACCTGCACAAGGGCCTGACAATTTTGCTGAAATTCTGGATAAATCACTTGTAGAAGCTTGCATGGCCCAGAAAAGATCGAACCTCCTCCACTGTACGTGGGGGTGGAAGATTGGAAATTAGGTCCACCTTCGCTTTGTCGACCTCAATCCCCCGATGAGATATGACATGCCCCAGTACAATACCTTGCTTGACCATAAAATGATACTTTTCCCAATTAAGCACCAGGTTCTTCTCCTTGCAACGCACTAAAACTAAAGTGAAACGGTGCAGGCACTCCTCAAATGATGAATCGAAAACGGAGAAGTCATCCATGAAAATCTCTAAGAATAGCTTTACCATATCAAAGAATATACTGACTATGTACCACTGAAAAGTAGCGGGTGCATTGCATAACCCAAAGGACATGCGAAGATAGGTAATTGTCCCGAAAGAACATATAAACGTCGTCTTCTCCTAATCTTCAGGGTCCATGGGGACCTGGTTATATCTAGAATAACCATCCAAAAAGCAATAATATTTGTGCCCAGCCAAACACTCCACCATCTGATCAATAAATGGGAGTGGAAAATGATCATTCCTTGTGACAGCATTCAACTTGTGATAGTCTATACATACTCTCCATCCTGACTGAACACGAGTTGGCACCAACTCGTCATCCTTATTTCTCACTACCGTCAATCTAGCTCGTTTGGGCATGATATGAATTGGGCTCCCTTGATGGCTTGGCATTCTCTTCCAAATATATCTTGTGCATCACCACCGAGGGGCTGATTCCCTTAATATCCTTTACAGTTCAGCCGATAGCTTTCTTGTGCTCTCTTAAAACATCTAATAATTTCTCCTCTTGAGTCTCAACCAAATCTGAAGCTATAATCACAGGCAAACAATCTACTAGACTTAGGAACTTATACTTAAGATTATCTGGTAAAGGCTTAAGTTCCTTTTTGGGGGGTTCAGGTGTTGTGGTCTCCTCTGTTTCATTGCTCTCCAGCGGAAGAGACTTCAAAATGGCACTCGCTTACTCGAGCAACTTATCTAGATCCAAATCCTCTCCAAATTGAGCGAAGTATGCCTCCAGGGGGTCCTCAATGCTTGATTCATCCACAGTCTCCTCAAGAATCTCCTCTATCAAGCATACATTTCTCACTTCATCATATTCCAGTGGTTGCTTACTGATATCAAAGATATTCAGCTTTACTGTCATATTCCCGAAGGAAATCTTGATCACCCCTGTCCTACAATTGATCAGGGCATTAGTCGTGGCTAAGAATGGTCGCCCTAGAATAACCGGTATCTGAATCCCTACATTCTGAACCGGCTCTATGTCAAGCACAATAAAATCCACGGGGAAATAGAACTTATCACTTTTATCAAAACATCCTCAACTACTCCACGTGGTATTTTCACTGACCTGTCAGCCAATTGAAGCGTCGTGGTTGTGGGTGATGAGTGAAAAATATTGCATATTTTGGCCCCTTAATTTCCATTTGTTAGCTTAAGAATTCGTTACTTTGAGTTGTTTTTCGTTGTTTTACAGGTTTATAAGCTTAGAAAGGAGTTTCACTAAATTGCCAGAATTTCTCGTATAAATCAGCCATCGTTGAAAATTAAACTGTATTGATGCAAGAAGAACCAAGAGATGAGACATATATGCTTAGAAAGATCCGGAAGTATATTTTTTGAAGAATTTTACGGCTCATAAAAAGGATTTTTCTAGAGAAAGTTATGACAATTTTAGTAGACAAAGGTCAGGCTGTGCGGGCTGTGCGGGATTTCAGTGTGAGCAGAAGTTTTGAAGGGCAGATGAAGGCTTAAATCCCACATCCCACATCGGTTGGAAACATATTTCTATATCCCACATCCCACATCGGATTGGAAACACATTGCACTCGTAGTATTTGCCTATATAAACACCATCTGACTCCATCATTCAGTGTACAATTCCTGGGCCACTTTGGTGTTAACCGGTGGACGTCTGCTAGCATTCTGGTGGATCTTGAAGGCTTTACTACCACGGGGGGAAGCACTACCCATCAGCGAGTGGAATTTCTCCCATGTAAAGTTATTTATTTCTTTTTATTTAGTTGTTTTAGTTTAATGTTTAACACTTTTATTATGAGTTGTAGTTTCATAGTTATGAGTGGCTAGAATCTTCAGCTAAGGTTGAAGATGAAGCCTCGCCGTTGTTTGGCATAGTATCTCATATTTGTTTGTACAAATTTGACATTTTTTTAGTATAAATATTCTGTCAATTATTTGAGTAAAATCTTATGATTGATTGTGTTTAAATTGTTATGTTGGATATTCCTTGTGTTTCATCTGATGGATGCATCAAATTGTTTTTGATTAAATTAGATTTCCTTTGTGATTTGTTAAAAATGGATACATTGGATGCTTTTGGTTTGATTGGGATATTTGTTGTTTTTTGTCTTAAGTTGGATTCATGGAATTTTTTGATAGGCTATCTTTAGAACATTGAGATATATGCTTAACTTTGGCGGGGTGGATTTAGAAACCTTAGTGTTTTTATTATTAGTTTTTAAAATCAATTTAGTTTAGCTTTTATTTTGCAACATATAATACAAAACTCGGAACTAGGTTAAGATAAGATTAGTTTAGATAAATTTGTATTTTCACAACGCAATTCCCTGTGGATTCGACCTCGTACTTGCACAACACTATATTAATAGCTGTTCCATCTATGCTAGTCTTATGCATTTAGCACAGAATTGTCCATCAATGCTGGCTTTTTCGAGTATCCCATGGAACAAATGAATGCTTTCAATGAGTGTTGTTGGCAATCAAATGGATCTTACTCCGAAACGTACAATCCAGGGTGGTGGGACCACTCTAATTTTTCATGGACGCAGAACCAACTGAGGAATCAGGGAGGAGCCCCTTATCAAGCTCACACTCAATACCCTCCCGAATTTCCTCCGCTAGTTCCAAGTTATAGTGACTCAGCCTATCCAGCACCATTACCTGCTTACCAAGCTCCCATTCAAACACCAGTGCCAGTTTCATAGTCAATTGAGGACACCCTTAAGGAGTACATGAAAATGACTAGCCAATCCATGAGCGAAGTAATGAGTGCAACAATAGAAAACACCCAAGTGATTGCCAAGCTAGAGAGTCAAATGGATCAAATCGCAAGTTACGTGGGTGAAAGAGAGAATTGAGAGTTCCCCAGTCAACCTGATCCTAACCCAAAGGAACAGTTTGCGGTGGGAAATTTATCAACTCCTATACATTGGTAAGAACAAGTGCAATCAACTGTCCCATACTTGTCTGGGAGAAAAGTGTACAATCAAGTGGAAGAGAACCCTGCTATGCACCAAGGGCAAGAAAGTGGCAACAATGAGAAGAGAGGTGCTGAGCTATCTACAGCCACTCGTATTATTAAGGATCTCCCTAGGTCATTTTTTCCTAAAGTGCCTTACTCTGAGAGACTACAAGCGCCCAAGAAAGAAGGGAAGTCTGAGGACATTATGGAGGCATGCTTTGCTCAGTTTGGAGAGGATTTGAATTTAGATAAGTTACTTGAGCAAGCAAATACTATCTTGGAGTCTGCTCCTCGAGAAGGCAGTAAGACAGAGGAGACTGTGGATGAATCCCGCATTGAGGACCCCCTAGAGGCATGCTTTGCTCAATTTGGAGAGGATTTGGATTTAAATAAATTACTTGAGCAAGCAAATGCTATTTTGGAGTCTCCTCCTCGAAAGAGCACTAAGACAGAGGAGATCACCGCACCCGAAACCCCTAAAAAGGAACTTAAGCCTTTACCAGATAATCTTAAGTATAAGTTCCTAGGTTCAGCCGATAGTTTGCCTGTGATTATAACTTCAGATTTGGGTGAGGCTCAAGAGGAGAAAGTATTACATGTCTTAAGAGAGCACAAAGAAGCTATCGGTTGGACTGTTGAGGATATCAGGGGAATCAGCCCCTCGTTGGTAATGCACAAGATACATTTGGAGGAGAATGTCAGGCCATCGAGGGAGCCATAAAGAAGGCTCAACCCAGCTATGTAAGAGGTTGTGAGCATAGAAGTAATTAAGCTATTAGATGCGAGGATCATTTATCCCATCTCTGATAGCAAGTGGGTGAGCTCGATTCAAGTCGTGCCCAAACGTGCTGAATTAACGGTAGTGAAGAATAAGGACGATGAGTTGGTGCCAACTCGTGTTCAGTCAAGATGGAGAATGTGTCTAGACTACCATAAGTTGAATGCTACCACACTGAAGGATCATTTTTCACTCCTATTTATTGATTAGATGGTGGAGCGTTTAGTTGGGCATGATTACTAATGTTGGGTATCGCTGAAGACTTTAAAGTTAGCGCTCATGGGAGGCACCCCACAGCTTATCCTTTTTGTTTGTTTATTATTTTACATATTTATGATTAATGTTTGTTTTCAGTATTTTTATTTTTCTAGTCTTTATTTTTCAGGGACAACGCGTACTTCAGTTCAAGTTTGGGGGTATGCTATGAGCCATACCAGTCCAGCTAGTTCTCCATCTCCCAGGTTAGCTCTTTCCATATTATTCACACATTGGGGTCAATGTGTAATTTAAGTTTGGGGGTATGGGAGACACATTTTTCACACTTTGTCCTAATTTGTTGTTGTTGTTTTTTTTTAGTGAAGATAAATGCATGTTCATGTTTGTCTGAAAATTTTGGTTGATCTGAAAATTTTTGATGTGATTTCATTGGTGAGTTTAAAACTTTGAACACATGATCTGATGATAGAGTTTAAACTTTAGCTACTTACTTTAGGCATTCGAGAATTCATATGTTTGATTTAATCTAACACGTGCACATTAGCATATATTTGTGTGAAGTATGACATGTGATGTTAATGCGTGTTGTGCGAAAATATACCTAAATAAATGGGTAAATAATTGTACTCGTTTTACTTGCAAGTGCACAAGGTCAACAATGTAGCATAGTGTGCGAATGCAAGATCATCTCCACAGGGATTGGTAAATTTAACTTTAGAATTAGTTTCGCAGTAATAAAAAGATAAAAATAATAAAAGAGTTAATTTTGATAAAGCTAAAATAATAAGGATAAAGGCGTAGGGACTTGATATCCACCACTAATTATACTACCACAATATAACAGTATGCCAATGCTTTACTCATGCCATGTATACCTACTGGTTGTCAACCTAAGGGCATGGTATCTACTCCTTAAGCTATTGATTTCCCTAAGCAACAAGTTAGGCATGGTATCTACTCTAACTCTTTTCTTCCTTAAGGGATTCAGCATGGTATCTGCTTGAGTTGTTCCTTAAGAAAACATAAGTACTATGGAAATCGATAACCACATGAGACCTAGGGCATGGTATCTACTTCCAGTTTCCCATGTTGATTAACCCGGGTATCCGGATAAGATATCCCTTGTTACTAATGTTAGACCCAGGACTCGGTCATCCAAATTGATCTAACTAACAAGTCCATACCACATGCACATATTGATCAGACATATACATATGAGGAATATAAATAAAAGCAGGTATTAATCAAGTTTAAGCAACACAACATAAATATCGCAAGGCGCCAATACTAAATTTATTGAGTAAACATAATTAGGGCTTCAACCAAGCCCTACTAAGAATTTAGTTACACATAATAAAATAAAAAGGAAAGAAGAAACCCGAGAGAAGAGTCGTCAATTCCACTCCACGGTCTCCTTCTCTAAGCTAAAGCAAAAGATAAAAGAAGGGATCTAAGAAGTGATCCCCCCAAGAGGTAATGCCTTTTGTGTGTGATTTACAAGTGTATTTATAGGTCTTTGAGAAGTCCTAATCGGCTCATGAGTTCCTAAACTTTCCTAAAACAAAACTCCTTTATTTCCAAAATAGGGTTATTTCCAAAACAGGATTCTGCAGTTTACTGTTCACGCCCGTACATGTGCGCTCGATCGCATATGTGGTGAGCTCGATCGCAATGCTGCACTCGATCGCACAGAGGAGTGCGCTCGATCGCAATCTAGCCAGCAGCTGCTCCAGGATTTCCAGATTTCTTCCTTTAAGTTCCAAAAATGCTTCTTTTTCTTCAAGACCCTATAAAAACGTGTAAAACACAAAAGTGAAGTAAAATAGACTAAAACATATAGATAAAGAACTTAACAAATGTAAATTAAGGATATTTAAGCTCCTATCACACCCCCAAACTTACATATTGCTAGTCCCTTAGCAATACAAAACCAAAAACTAAATGAAAAATAAAGACGCAAAGATAAATCCAATGCTCATGGTGTCCAACAAAAGTTTAGGTTTCACACAAAACTATGATGCGCATTCATGAGCAAGCTTAACAAGTATAAACACATCTTTGCAATGAATACGAGTTTTGAATGCAAATCACTTTCATGAGGCAGGTTAAGACATCACAAAGTTAACTGAGTGTGTGGTGGACTAGCACATAAAAGATTGGGTTTCCAAATAATTCTAATGTATAGTGTTTCGATGACTCAAGATTCACCAAATTTTCTATTAGAATCAACAAAGATGGCATAGATTTTCTTCTTTTCTTTTATTTGTGAGATTTTTGCCAAGTTAGTTCCCTTAAGCTTTCTATTTGACTCGTGTAACGAGCATTTAGCCAATGACTCCCAAACCAGATGGTTTTAAGGCATCAGGTGTAGAAGCACCCGTAAAGGCTTACTAACTCGAGTCAAAAAGGCTATGAAACTAACTGATCTTAATGCTACCGATCAGAATATTCCACCTTTTGACGTGACACTCACTGCTTACTGAGGCAAGAGGGCTACTTACTCAATGGAAAGTTATTTTTAATGATCTTTAGGAGCATTTTTTTTTTCTTTTCTTTTTGAGCAATAACGAATTTTTTTTTATTTTCTTATGTCACCACGTTAATCTAATAGGTCATCTGGTTCACAGTCAAGCAAAAGAAACATACAAATCAAAATTCCATGTCATACCCCACACAACTATGTGCTAATATGCTCATGTTTAGTTTAAGTCGAACTTGTGAATCCTTAAATGCCTAAAAGAAAGTGATTATGGTTCAAAACTTAATTATTGGCCCATATGTTCAAGGTGTTAAGCTTACTTATGAAATCAAATCATATTGTTTGTTTAGAACACCCAAAAATATTGGAACGGAATGAACATGTATTTATCTATGAAAAACAACAAAACAAAAAAAAACTGAGACAAAGTGTGTGTGAATGTGTCTCCCATACCCCCAAACTTAAATTATACATTGTCCCCAATGTGTGAATAACAAGGAAAGAGCTGACCTAGGAGATGGAGAACTAGCTAGGTTGGCATGGCTCATAGCGTACCCCCAAACTTGAACGGATGCACACATTGTCCCTAAAAAAGAAAAACTAACGTAATACGGGAAAACAAGAAGTAATAAAAATAAATAAATAACAATAAATACATAAAATAATAAAAATAAAAGGATAAGCTGTGGGGTGCCTCCCATGAGCGCTAAGTTTAACGTCTTCAGCCGGACCAAGCCTTATTTTTCCCCAAAACTACGAGTGGCAGCAGCTAGCATAGGAAATGTCTTATTCTCTCCCATATAAGCATATGGTAAGTGCTCTGACAACTGCTTGAATTCCAAGTTAGGTGCCTGTACAATAGAAGGGAAAATAATATTAGTAGGCACATGATGGTCAAATGGATCAGTGTACTTACTTGGATGCTTTGGAAAGGCCTCAAGGAGGTGCATAGTGTCAATGATGTCATCAGTAACATCCTTGCATTTGGGCTCAATATCTGATCTTGGGACACTATAGATAAGAGCAGTTTCTATTGGATCAATGTGATGGACCTTGGATGTGGATGCTTGTGCAGGCTCATCAGCTCCGATGATCTTACCATTTGTTAGAGTTGTCACGACATTTAGTTATTGATGTCCTCTTGGAGTAGGTAGTGGTTGGACTGGAAGTTCATCCCACTTTCTTTCACTTAGCTCCTTAGCCAATTGCCCCATTTGTCTCTCGAGTCTTTGAATGGCTTACTCATGTTTTGTAGTGGTTTGTCTTTGCTCAGCCATGAACTGTTCTTGTGAAGTCATCAATTGCCTCATAAGACTTTCTAGGTCATTATTTTCTGATTCCGGCACTGGTTGGGCTGCTGGTTGGAAGTATTGTTGCTGTCCTTGAACATTTTGAGTGTTTCTCCATGAGAGGTTGGGGTGGTTCTGCCATCTAGGATTGTAGGTATTTGTATATGCGCTGTTCGGTCCCTCATAATTTGCTTGTTCTTGATCTGTAGTTGAATACAGAGGACAAGTATAAGTATTATGATCAAAATGAGAGCATATAGCACATACCTGGCATTGTGTAGCCTGTGGACTAGGTAAGTTGTTCTGATCAGCCAAGGCTTTTATGAGCATATCTAGCTTTCTTTCCATAGCAGCCATCTGATTCGAAGATCCATCATTGAAGCTCACCTCATACATACCCTTGCTTTTAATTCCTTGTCTACCTCTCGAGGAGAATTGTTGGGTGTGCTCACTTAATGTCTCAAACAGCTCCATGGCTTCTTCACTAGTCTTCTCCATCAGCACACCTCCACAACCGGAATCCACTATACCTTGATTTATGCCACTCAAACCTTCATAGAAAGCTAGGACCAGCTCATCTTGAGGTAAGTTGTGATATGGACATTTGAGTAGCAGCTCATTAAAGTGTCCTCATGCCTCGAAGAAAAGGTCTTCATCCCTCTGTTGGAAGGATTGAATCTCCTTCCTCATCTACCTTGTCTTTTGGGCTGGAAATAATTTCCTTAGAAATCTACTGGATAGCTCTTCCCAAGTATGGATGGAATCTGTAGGCAATGAATGATACCACATTTTAGCATTATCTTTTAATGAAAAAGGGAAAAGAATTAACCTGATTCCCTCTTGATCTAGGCCCCGAATATGCTGGAACTTGCAGAGATCACAGAATTCTCGAAGGTGCAAGTGTGGATCCGCAGCAGGTGTACCCCTAAAATGAGTCAAGACACTGAGTATCTGCGGAGATATGTAATAATTTTCTTCCACCTTAGGTTGATATGCAATGCATGAAGGATGGTTGAGGTTCTGTGGAATGAAGGATTGCTTCATAGGTCTCCGTTCTGGTGGCAATTGGTTGTAAAGCTATTCCATTGGTGCTTCACCCTCAAATTCTTCTTCTCTCTCCTCGAAGTTGTTTCTAGGCCTCTTTCGAATGATCTGCTCACTTTCTATATCAAGTGAAAGGATGGTTGGGTTCCTCACTCGAAGCCCTTGCATGAATCAGCAGGAATACCGTAGTGCAGCAGCTTCAGTACTGCTGCTCGGGTAGTCTCTGGACTATTTGCACTCGAGTGCACACTGAACTACGCTCGATCGCAGACTTGCACTCGATCGCACAAGGCATTGCACTCGATCGCAATGAGGACAGAAACTCCTCCTCTGCACACCTGAACAGAAAACGAAAAAAAAGGAATAAATATGATTTTTGATAAAAATAAAAATAAAACATAACAGAATAAAATAGAATAAATTAAAGTAATAATAAAAAAAACTAACAAAAATAATTCCAAAAAGAAATTTAGCACAATCTCTGGTAACGGCGCCAAAAACTTTTTGTGCGAAAATATACCTAAATAAATGGGTAAATAATCATACTCGTTTTACTTGCAAGTGCACAAGGTCAACAATGTAGCATAGTGTGCAAATGCAAGATCATCTCAACAAGGATTGGTAAATTTAACTTTAGAATTAGTTTCACAGTAATAAAAAGATAAAAATAATAAAAGAGATAATTTTGATAAAGCTAAAATAATAAGGATAAAGGCGTAGGGACTTGATATCCACCACTAATTATACTACCACAATATAACAGTATGCCAATGCTTTACTCATGTCATGTATAGCTACTGGTTGCCAACCTAAGGGCATGGTATCTACTCCTTAAGCTATTGATTTCCCTAAGCAACGAGTTAGGCATGGTATCTACTCTAACTCTTTTCTTTCTTAAGGGATTCAGCATGGTATCTGCTTGAGTTGTTCCTTAAGAAAACATAAGTACTATGGAAATCGACAACCACATGAGACCTAGGGCATGGTATCTACTCCCAGTTTCCCATGTTGATTAACCCGGGTATCCGGATAAGATATCCCTTATTACTAATGTTAGACCCAGGACTCGGTCATCCAAATTGATCTAACTAACAAGTCCATACCACATGCACATATTGATCAGACATATACATATGAGGAATATAAATAAAAGCAGGTATTAATCAAGTTTAAGCAACACAACATAAATATCGCAAGGCGCCAATACTAAATTTATTGAGTAAACATAATTAGGGCTTCAACCAAGCCCTACTAAGAATTTAGTTACACATAATAAAATAAAAAGGAAAGAAGAAACCTGAGAGAAGAGTTGTCAATTCCACTCAACGGTCTCCTTCTCCAAGCTAAAGCAAAAGATAAAAGAAGGGATCTAAGAAGTGATCCCCCCAAGAGGTGATGCCTTTTGTGTGTAATTTACAAGTGTATTTATAGGTCTTTGAGAAGTCCTGATCGGCTCATGAGTTCCTAAACTTTCCTAAAATGCAAAACTCTTTTATTTCCAAAATAGAGTTATTTCCAAAACAGAGTTCTGCAGTTTACTGTTCACGCCCGTACATGTGCGCTCGATCGCATATGTGGTGAGCTCGATCGTAATGCTGCGCTCAATCGTACAAAGGAGTGCGCTCGATCGCAATCTAGCCAGCAGCTACTCCAGGATTTCCAGATTTCTTCCTTTAAGTGCCAAAAATGCTTCTTTTTCTCCAAGACCCTATAAAAATGTGTAAAACACAAAAGTGAAGTAAAATAGACTAAAACATATAGATAAAGAACTTAACAAATATAAATTAAGGGGCTTAAATATGAATATTTAAGCTCCTATCAATGTGTATGTTTCTTATCTTAACTAAAACGGGATGACTTGTTGGATAAACAGTTGGGCATAGAAAAGCATAAAAAAAAAATACTACTAATGATCATCATCAATAAACTTTCCACTGAGTAATTGGACCTCTTACCTCAGTAAGCAGTGAGTGTTCATGTCAAAAGGTGAGAATTTTATTCATAGTGATCATTGCGAAACTTTCTGCTGAGTAACTTGACCTCTTGCCTCAGTAAGCAGTGAGTGTTCACGTCAAAATGTGGAAATTTTGCTTGGTAGTATTAAGGCCAGCTTAATTTCGTAACCTTTTTTACTCGAGTTAGTAAGTCCTTAGGGGTGCCTTTACACCTAATGCCCTAAAACCATCTGGTTTGGGAGTCATTGACACAATACTCATTACATGGGTCAATTAGAAAGCTTAAGAGAACTAAACATAGCAGAGCCTTATAAAAAAGAGAAAAAAAAGAAAATAAAACTATGCCATCGTTATTCATTCTGATGAGAAATTCTGTGAATCTTGAGATGTGGAAACATTGTACATTGAACTTATTTGGAAACCTCATCAGTATATGCTAATTCACTTTACACTAATTCAAGCTTCTGATGTCTTAGCATGCCTTTTGTAAGTAATTAGGTTTTAAATTCTTATTCATTGTGAAGATAGGTTAGATTTTTTAAGCTTGCTCATGAATGAATTTCATGATTTTGAGTGCTCCTTAAATTTTTGGATACCATGAGTAATGAACTTATCTTTATGTTCTTTGTTTTCCATTTAGTTTATTTATTTTGTTTTGCTAAGGGACTAGCAAAATGTAAGCTTGGGGGTATTTGATGAGTGAAAAGTATTTCATATTTTGGCCCCTTAATTTACATTTGTTAGCTTAAGAATTCGTTACTTTGAGTTGTTTTTCGTTGTTTTACAGGTTTATAAGCTTAGAAAGGAGTTTCACTAAATTGCCAGAATTGCTCGTACAAATCAGCCATCATTGAAAATTAAATTGTATTGATGCAAGAAGAACCAGGAGATGAGCCATATATGCTTAGAAAGATCCGGAAGTCTATTTTCTGGAGAATTTTACTGCTCGTAAAAAGAATTTTTCTAGAGAAAGTTATGGTAGTTTTAGTAGACAAAGGTCAGGCTGTCCGGGCTATGCGGGATTTCAGCGTGAGCAGAAGTTTTGAAGAGCAGGTAAAGGCTTAAATCCCACATCCCACATCGGTTGGAAACATATTTCTATATCCCACATCCCACATCGGATTGGAAACACATTGCACTCGTGGTATTTGCCTATATAAACAACATCTGGCTCCATCATTCAGTGTACAATTCTTGAGCCACTTTAGTGTTAACCGGTGGACGTCTGCTAGCATTATGGTGGATCCAGAAGGCTTTGCTACCACGAGGGGAAGCGCCACCCATCAGCGAGTGGAATTTCTCCCATGTAAAGTTATTTATTTCTTTTTATTTAGTTGTTTTAGTTTAATGTTTAACACTTTTATTATGAATTGTAGTTTCATAGTTATGAGTGGCTAGAATCTTCAGCTAAGGTTGAAGATGAAGCCTCACCGTTGTTTGGCATAGTAGTTCTGATTTGCTTGTACAAATCTGTCATTTTTTTAGTATAAATGTTCTGTCAATTATTTGAGTAAAATCTTATGATTGATTGTGTTTAAATTGTTCTGTTGGATATTCCTTGTGTTTCATCTGATGGATACATCAAATTGTTTTTGATTAAATTAGATTTCCTTTGTGATTTGTTAAAAGTGGATACATTGGATGCTTTTGATTTAATTGGGATATTTGTTGTTTTTTGTCTTAAGTTGGATTCATGGAATTTTTTGATAGGCTATCTTTAGAACATTGAGATATATGCTTAACTTTGGCGGGGTGGATTTAGAAACCTTAGTGTTTTTATTATTAGTTTTTAAAATCAATTTAGTTTAGCTTTTATTTTGCAAAATATAATACAAAACTCGAAACTAGGTTAAGATAAGATTAGTTTAGATAAATTTATATTTTCACAAAGCAATTCCCTTTGGATTTGACCTCGCACTTGCACAACACTATATTACAAACGACTCATGCACTTGCGAGAAATTTAAAACTCACAACAGTGGGCTTCAGTTCTCCTAACCCTAACTGTAAATAGACTGAGTAAAGCAGAAGATTCACACTTGCTTCTAGATCCAAGAGAGCCTTCTCTATCTGGCTGACTCCTATCGTACAAAAGATTGTAGGACACCCCGTATCCTTATACTTGATGGGTAGCTTGCACTGAAGGATTGAGCTAACCTGCTCGGTCAAAAATGTCTTCTTTGGGACATTCATCCTCCTCTTGATATTGATCAAGTCCTTTAAAAACTTGGCATATGACGGCACTTGATGGATGGCGACCAAAAATGGGATATTGATTTGGACTTGCTTGAATATCTCCAGAATTTCCTCATACTTTCCTCCTTTCTTAGGCGTATGTAATCTCTCAGGGTAAGGTGCTTTAGGTACAAACGACCTAGGAGGATCCTCCACAGTAGGTGTGGCTGTAGATGGCTCAACATCTCTCTTCTCCTTGTTGCCACTTCCTTACCCTTGCTGCGTAGCAGGGTTCTCTTCCACTCAATTGTTCACTTGTCTCCCAGACCTCAATGTGACAATCAATTACACTTGTTCCTTCCCGTGCATAGGAGATAATGAATTTCCAACCACAAACTATCCTTTTGGGTTGGGCACGGGCTGACTGGGGAACTTTCCCATCTCTCTTTCACGTAAGTGACTTACAATTTGCCCTATTTGACTCTCTAGCTTGGCAATTGCTTGGGTGATTACCATTGTTGCACTCCTCACTTCGCTCATGGATTGGCCAGTCATCTTCATAAACTCCTTAAGGGTGTCATCTAGAGACTGTGAAATCGGCGCTGGCGTTTGAGTGGGAGCTTGGTAAATAGGTGATGGTGTTGGATGGGTTGAGCGACCATGATTAGGAATTTGTGGAGCAAATCCGAGAGGGTATTGATTGTGAGCATGCTGAAGGGCTCCTATCCATGATTCATTGGTTGGTTCTGCTTCCATGAAAAATTAGGGTGGTTCGGCCACCCTGGATTGTAAGTCTCGGAGTAAGATCCATTTGACTGCCTCTGATAGTCGTTGAAAGCATTCACTTGTTCCATAGGATACTTGGCAAAAGCCGGCATTGATGGACAATTCTATGCTAAATGCATGGGACATGCACAGATGGAACAACTATCAACATTGAATGTGTTGGCAGCATTAATGGACTGACTCACAACGAGAGCGTCAATCTTCTTAGTGAGAGCATCTAACTTTATCCTCAAGTCCATGTCCTCCTTAATCTCATAGATGCCTCCTTTCTTAGGAGCACGAGTGGACTTATCCCGACAGCTTAAAAAATCCCACTGCTGCAAGTTATCGGACAACTTGTCCAATGCCTTGTATGCTTCCTCTCCCGTTAGACTTAAGAATGCCCCTCCATTCATAGACTCGATCATGCTACGGTTGGGTTGAGTCAACCCTTGGTAGAAGAACTGAACGATCTCCACTTCTCATATCCATGTGGAGGACATCTAATCAGTAACTCTTTGAAGTGCTCCCAGCTTTCAGAAAACTTCTCATCCTCATCCTGAGTGAAAGAACTAATCTCCTTTCGACACTCATTCACTCTAGACATTGGGAAAAACTTGTGATAAAATTTACTAAGCAGATTTTTCCAAGATGTAATAGAACCGGGTGTGTTGGAATCCAACCATGCCCTAACTCTATCGTGAAGAAAGAAAGGAAAAAGTTGAAGATGGACTGACTCCTCAGAGAAGTTCTGGAGATTGAATGTGGCACAAATATCTTTGAACTTCTTCACACGACTGTAAGGATTTTCAAGATCTAAGCCATGAAATGAGGGTAGGAGTTGGATGACATGTGGCTTTAAATCAAAATGGGTGGCATTGGTAGGTTGCAACACTATACAAGAAGATGAGTTTGTCGCAACGAGTGCGAACAAATCCCTAAGGGATGTAGTGGAGTCCACGTTCCAAGCTCTAGGTTGCTCTACAGGCTCCGGTTGATTTGCATTCCTAAAATTTTCTCCCATCCTAATTTTCTCTCTTTCAACTAGTGCTCTTTTATGTCTGCTAAGAGTTCTTTCTAAGTCAGGATCTAAATGTATCAATTCTAAGTTCAGGGATCTTCGACCAAGCATACACAGCTTAAAAAGCACTAAAGTAAATTAACTAGCAGAAACAAAATAATAATAAAGTAAAATAAATGCAAAAACAGAAAACATACTGCTCACAAAATGAACCAACAAAAATTGGCAGAAATATTTATTTATTTATTTTTTTAATAGGCCAATGCAAATAGAAGCAAATAAAATAAAATAAAATTGCAAAAATAAAGATAAAATAAAAAAAAAATGCTAACTAACTAGTAGAAAAATAAAATTAATTCAGACAAAAATTTCACAAACAAAACAACTCCCCGGTAACGGCGTCAAAAACTTGTTGTGAGTTTTAAAATACTCGCAAGCGCACGAGTCGTTTGCAATATAGTGCTGTGCTAGTGCGAGGTCGAATCCACACGGAATTGTGTTGTGAAAATATTTTTATCTAAACTAAGCCTATTTTAACCTAGTTC
Organism: Bretschneidera sinensis; assembly: GCA_023935145.1. Lineage (NCBI taxonomy): Eukaryota > Viridiplantae > Streptophyta > Magnoliopsida > Brassicales > Akaniaceae > Bretschneidera > Bretschneidera sinensis. Next base: position 51,582,726 of record CM043701.1, read on the forward strand.
CAAGTTTTGAATTGTCTTTTGCAAAACAAATATAAACTAAACTAAATTGATTTAAAAACTAATGATAAAAACACTAAGGTTTTTGAATCCACCCCACCAAAGTAAAGCATATATCTTCACGTTCTATATAAAAATAATCTATCAAAACATTCCATGAATCCAACATTAAACAAATCACAACAAATATCACAATTAAACCAAAACAATCCAATGTATCTGCTTTTAACAAATCACAAAAGATATCCAATTTAATAAAAAATGATTCGATGTATCCATCAGATGAAACACATGGAATATCCAACAGAACAATTTAAACGCAATCAATCATAAGATTTTACTCAAATAATTGAACAGAACATTTATACTAAAAAAAACATCAAAATTGTATAAACAAATCTGAAAATATTATGCCAAACAACGGCGAGGCTTCATCTTCAACCTTAGCTGAAGATTTTAGCCACTCATAATCATGAAACTAAAGTTCACAATAACAGTGCTAAACATTAAACTTTAAAACAAACAAAAGCAGTAAATAAAAAACTGACTATACATGGGAGAAATTCCACTCGCTGTTGGGCAGCACTTCTCCTCGTGGTAGCAAAGCCTTTGAGATCCACCAGAATGCTAGTAGACGTCCACCGGATTGCACACCAAATGATGAAGTGAGATGGTACTTTTATAGGGAATTCCCGGAGTGCAATAGGTTTCTAATTCGATGTGGGATACTGCCCGAATCGCTCGATCGTAGCATGGTGCTATCGAGCGCATAACTTGTGCGCTCGATCGCATGTCTTGTGCGTTCGATTGCACTGCAAAGATTTTTGACCGATGTGGGATGTTGATCATGCACTCGTTCGTAGGCAGGTGCGCTTGAGTGCAGATGCACTCGATCGCATGTCTCATGCGATCGATTGCACTAAGCATCCTAAGTTTTTTCTCTTTGAAGCTTGACAGCTCCCAAAATGCTTCATTTTCTCCACAAACCTAAAAAAAATACAGAAAACATAGAAAAGACATAAAATAAAGTGAAATAATACAAACTAAGAGCTTAACAAATATAAATTAAGGGCTTAAATATGCAATATTTAACCCTCATTAGCCAAGATCCTTCACCTCAAACTCTGAACTGAGTTGAGATTGCAATTCTTTTATCCTCTCATTGTTGTTCCTAACCAACAGCATATCATCGACATAGATGAGGATAATCACCATTTCCTCCACCTTGTGCCCCTTGTAATACAAGCACGAATCATAGTAGCTCCTCATGAAACCCAAGCTAGTTACAAAGGAATCAAACCTCTTTTTCCATTGCCGAGGTGATTGCATTAGGCCATAGATAGATTTCTTCAATTAGCACACCAAATCTCCCTGCCTTCCTTCCTCATAGCCTTTGGGTTGCCTCATGTAGATGGTTTCATCAAGCTCTTCACGGAAGAATGTTGTCTTCACATCCGTTTGCTCTATTTCCCAATTAAATTGGACCACCATTGCTAACACTATCCTTATTGACTTGGATTTCACAACCAGTGAGAATATTTTGGTGAAATCTATGCCTTCACTTTATGTGAATCCCTTCGCCACCAGCCTAGCCTTATACCAGACTTCATCCCCTGGAGTGTTCCCTTCTTTGATCTTGTAAATCCACTTACAATCCATAACTCTCTGTTTTTCTAGTTTGGGCACCAATTCCCAAGAGTTGTTCTTCCTCAAAGAATCCATTTCTTCCTCCATAGCTAGCTGCAACTTTGACGAATCCTTACATTTTATGGCATCCATGTAAGTTTTTGGTTCAACCCTTCCTTCTGAATTAGGAGTTACTATATTAGCATCCGCAAAACCATATCTCAAAGGTGGTCTAGCCACTCTCCTTTCCTGGTCCCTTGTGAGTTGATAATCATTCTGATTTGTTGCATCATCTCCTTCTAGTTCAGCCTCCTCTGGAGTGTCTTGAGCTTAGCCATCATCAATGGGCTCTACCTAGTCCAAACCCTCATGCTTTCTTTGCTCTACCTGAACTAAATTTTCATTGATGCTATGCTCCACAAATACCAGGCTGGTTTGCCCACTATCCCCTACAGGGTTAGTTTTCTCCAAATAGGGAAATAATAATTCATTAAAAATGATATCCCTACTTATTATGAGTTTAGTCCCTTTTGACTCTAAGGACCACAACCTATACCCCTTAACTCCATCACCATACCCTAGAAACACACATTTTCTAGACCTTAGGCTAAGTTTATCATCCTTTTGATGTGCAAATGCAGCACATCTAAAAGTTCCAAGGTTATTCAACTCAGGGGGTTTCCCACTCCACATCTCCTCGAGAGTCTTAAGGTCTAAATCCCTAGAGGGTGATTGATTACACCCAAAACATAACGCGGTAGTTGTAGCACAACTTTGGGGTGTTTATTCCACAGGGAAACATGTTAACTACAGAAGAAGGTGTGTACCATAACACAAACGATAAAGATTTAAGTGAGAAAGTATGAACTGTTGATAATGGAGTAATTGTGTAAAATAGATTGTAAAATATAATATAGGGACAACACAAGGATTCAAGAATCCTCCCTAGGTTCGTTACCCTAATCCTAACTTGATTCAGTTGTTTTTATCTCGATTACACGTTTCACATCTCAAACATGCAATCGGCAAATATTCAATGAGAACATGTATAAACCCTAATTTCATTGTTATGAAATACTTTTTATTTTTGATTCATGCACACATAATCTATCCTATAGGTTTGTCAAGAAACGACAACATATCTTTTATGACAATATTGCAGTAATGGACAAGCCTAAAGGATAAACCTACCGGACTTAATCATACCCAAACTATCTTGACATAAGGACAGCATGACTAAATTTATATCAAGGAGAAAGATCCAATCACCGGATTAGATGAAACCTTATAATTATATTAAAGTAAATCATAACAATGTCTTAACAATAAAGCTCTATTACAACTGAATCAAATAAAGGAAAATAGGAACAACTAGACCTAGAGATTCATCCCTTCGCCTTGCTTGGAGATTAGTTAGCCATGGGGCTCATGGTTGAACACTTTGATGGAGGAGATGTTGCTACTTCCTTGAGTCTTCCAGCTTAATGAATGTCTAATATCAAACTGTAAGTGATCTATTTATAATACAAAGGTTCAAGGGTGTTTTAGGGTTTTAAACAATCATTAAAGACCTAATTCAGACCTAACTCGGAAAGCAAAATTCGTGTCCACGCTTAGGCTTGGATTTTCTCGCGCCTAGGCTTGGTTTTAGGCCAGCCTAGTAAACTTTCTGGAAGGTGCGCCCCAGCTCCATCCAGGGTGCGATGCACACCTCAGGGCATAGCGCAGCTCCATCCAGGGCGCACCCTGACCTGATGGTCTTCTTTGCTTGTTTTGGCCTCTGATCTGGAGGGTGCGCCCCAGCTCCATCCAGGGTGTAGTGCACATACTTGGATCTCTTTATTTAGCCTTTCTGAAAGCCCTCCTTTGCTCCGGTATACATAGAATCTTTGTGCTTCATTCAACAATAGCTTTTTCATCTCTTTAAGACTCAAAATACCTGAAAATGCATCAAAACAAATAAGTGATCTAAGAATGATTCTTTAGAGTTGTTAACATATAAAAGTGTAATTATAACCTAGATCAACTCTAAAAATGCTAACAATTAAGTACTATTAAGATGCATTTTATAACTCTCATCACAACCCCTAATTAGCTTATTGCTAGTCCCTAGCAATTCAAGCGAAAACAAGAGATGAATTCTACGGTGGGAATCAAGGCAAAGTAAAGCAATACTAATGTTAACCAAGATTAATTCACTTTTTGTCTCAAAAATTGCACTGAACATACGGCACATAGAATCATTAAATTTCACCTAAGTCCAAAAGTAATCCAAACATCAATCTTAAAATCGTTATTGACTCTTGACATCCATCTTACCACAATCCATTAATTCGATCATCCGGATGATTTTATGCATAACATTCATGAATACAAGTCTTGGCCTCTAAAACATGATAAATTGCATGACATCAATCACAAAAACAAGCTCCATAGGCTTACATTTCGAACCACTCTCTACTATTGTAGAAAAATCACATTACATTGGATCAATAGGTCTTTAATAAGCTTGTAACGTTAGGCTAAGGTAAAGGTTAAGAAAGAATGGGAAGGATTCACAAGTAAAAGAACTCAATCTCTTAGCTTTGAAGAAAACCACTTTTAAGAACTAGATAACCTTACTTCAACACCCAACTTTTTTTCAACCATTTTTCGAGCATTTTTCTCAAATCACCACTTTTCTTTTCTTTTCTTCTTTCTTTTCCCTAATTCACTTCTCTTTTCTTTTCTTTTCTTTTGTATTTTGGCATAAGACCATTCACCTCTTTTTTTCAGTTTTCTTTTCTTTTCGATAACCCCCAACTTATCTCCTTTAATGTACTTGGGTAGTGATATTTTCTCATATTTCCATCCTTACTCCTTTTAAGTGCTTCTCAACAAATGTGTATAGCTAAGTTCTTTTAAGAAAAAGGTAAGGATAAAATATTTTTAGGCTCATAAAGGTGAGTGAATGGCTTTTGAAAGAAACAAGGCTCAAATTCTTTTTCAAGAAAAGGCTCAAATAGGTGACTAGCGATAAATATAGCAATGGTAAGTTTGAAAGGCTCAAACGATTAAAAAATGGCCTATATTATATCCTAAGTAATATGCATTCTAGGAATTCGCCTCAAGTGGTTATCAAGTAAGTTCTAGAGCTTGTCGAGACATCAAAAGTATTCACAAAACAATCACACATAAAACTTCTCTAGATGTTATAGACTAATCATACAATCTTACCAGAAACTAGAGTCTCAAACCAAATGAAGATTGACACTTAAATTATTCTCAAATCGAAGCAAGATTTAACTTCTTTTAAATACTGTATGCTATCTCAATCAAGTTCATATCATTGGCATGTGAATTAACTCTAAGGCTACCACAAAGCATGCTAAACACAAACAATAAAAGAAAATGACACCAAGCAGTTTAATGAAAGAAAAAAATAATATGTTCCCTTTACCCCCAACTGAAAAATTACACTGACCTCAATGTGGAAGAGAAAGTAAAGGAAACTCCCTTTATAAGTACAAGCGCACAACAGCTGAAAATTGTGCACCTCCATTTGATATGCATGCTATACTCTTTGTTAAAAGGCTAATCTGCAATATAGAACAAACAAAAAGAAAGTAACTATGTTGTACTATTAAGATTCCCACCGTATGTTAGCACACGAAATGGAAAGAAACAACTAAAAATGAAAATAAAGTATGAAAAATAGTGAAAAAAAAAACACAATTAAAGATAGAATAGTGAGCCGATAAAAAAAAGAAAATGAGACAAACAAGATAGGACCCAAAGTTAATCATCGATATCTGCAGCCTCGTCCTCATTCTCTTCACTTGCCCCTTGAGTTGGATCAAAAGATGAACTCAGATAGGGTGTTATAGTAGGAAAGTGATCCATATTACAACCAGTAGCGGAGGCAAGGTGGTGGTACATTTGACTAAAATAAGAGTATACCCCCGCTTGATAATCAGCTTGCCTAGCTAAGAATCGTTCTTGATGATCTAACCTATCAAATAACAGTTTCTGGTGCTTGTCAAAACGACTCTCTAAACGCTCAAGGTGCTCTGCAATAGTGAAATTCCTAGAGGGAGGAGGGGGGCAGTAATCACTGCCTGCTCTCCCGAAATTGGTGGCCTTGAGGCTCTAATTTGAGTGAGCAGGCCATCATCGATGGGTTTCTTAGGTGGGTGGTTTTCCTCAATACTACTGTAAGGGACATCAGCTTAGATGCATAGTTAGGTAATCAAAGAAGGAAAGTATAATCCAATCTTATGTTGCACAGTGTGTAAGATAGAATTGAATATTACTACGTCCACATCTATGGTCATACCCATCAAAATGGCATATATCAAAACAGCTCTCTCAACAGTCAGGTCACTATAATGTAAAGCAGGCATCATTCTTTGATATACAAAATATTGCCAAGCCCGAGCATTGACATTCAAGGATGCACCGGGCAAGGTTTTATGTGTATTACCCATCATTTTCCAAGTTGTGCCCGAAATACAAAGAGTATTGCAAATCTCATCATAATCAATATTAGATACATATGCAAGATACTCACTGTGTTCTATGTCGGGTAACCCATAAAACCTATTAATGGATGAGCGGCTAAAAGAGACTGTTTTTCCTCTCACCAGGACCTTACCATTCCTATGTTTGTCGGCATTGGCATAGAATTCTCAAACTATATTTGGGAGAGAATTAGATGGTTGTCTGGAAAAGGTACCCTAATTTCTATCAATAATCATTCTAAATAAGAATGGGTTTCTCTTTTCAGTGATGTTGAATCCTCTCTTAGGAATTATTTTCCTAGCATTTAAAACGCTATTATATCGCTCACTAGCCTCAAAACTAACAAACTTGCTCTCATCATATTCTTGAGGTTGTTTCCTTCTTGGTCTCTTGGATTTGGGTGCCATTTGAATCAAGTGTATAGAATAATAAAATAAAGTCAAAATCAACCACCCAAATAGAATAATTGAACAATAAAGGGAAGAATTTTTGCTTACTTGATACTCAAAATTTGAGACAAGAAGACTAACCACCAACTTGAAGTTTTACTTGATGAACACCAAAAGCTTCTTAGAACCAAGTTGATTGGAGAAATTTCCAGCAAAACTTGCAAGATTAGGGCAAAATCCTACAAGAAAAGAAGTTAAAATGAAGAAATTTTGAGGAAAAGTGATGAGGGAGGTTAAGGTTTGGAGAGAAAAAGGGCTGCTGAGTTTGTGTGTTTGAAATGAAGAGGAGAGGTACAGAAAAGAGTTTTAATTGGGTGCAGGTACAGGTGGCAAAACAGGGCAAGCCGCGGCTTGGTAGAAGGTGCGCTATGGCTTGAGCTGTGCGGTTGAGGGCTTCACTCTATGGGGTGCGGCATGGCGATAGCTGGTGCGAATTTGGCGTCATTCTGTGGGGCGCAGCACTGCGACAGCTGAGGCGCGGCGCGACCTGATTCAAAAAAAATCTTGTTTGTTTGCCAAAAGAAAGAGAAAAATAAAATCAGCCAAAATAATAAAAAAAATATTTTAAAAAAAATCAGATTAAATTAAACTAAAAACTAAAAATAAACTCGCAAAACAAAAAGACAAAAGAAAAGTAAAAATAAAAACGTACCTTTGTTGTGTGGTCAATTTAAGGTAAATAGACCGAATCCATAAATATAATGTTTTCCATCTCCGAATCTTGCCTATTGATTAAGATCTTAAGGCATTGACCATTCACTTTAAAAATCCGACCGTCTTTAGTGTCCTTAATTTCCACCTCTCCATTTTCAAAAACATTTTGTACTAAGAAAGGACCGGTCCATCTTGACCGAAGTTTTCCAGGATGCTGATGGAGTCTAGAATCGTATAAGAACACCCGATCATTAGGTCTAAATGTTTTCCTCAAAATGTTTTTATCATGGAATGCTTTCATCTTGGTCTTATAGATTCTAGGGTTCTCATAAGCATCGTTTCTTAATTCCTCTAACTCAGTCAGTTGGTACTTCCTAAGCTTACCCACCTCTCCTATGTCAAAATTAAAAGATTTGATGGCCCAATAAGCTCTATGCTCGAGCTCCATGGGTAAGTGGCAAGGCTTTCCAAAAACAAGCCGATAAGGTGACATACCTAAGGGAGTTTTAAAAGCTGTACGGTAAGCCCAAAGCGCATCAACTAGTCTCAAAGACCAATCCTTGCGATCCGGGTTAACCGTTTTATCTAAATTTGTTTAATTTCTTTATTAGCAAGCCCTACTTGTCCACTAGTCTGAGGATGATAGGCAGTAGAAATTTTATGTAACACCCCATATTTTCGCATCAAAGCTTCAGAAGAACGGTTGCAAAAATGTGTACCTCGATCACTAATTATAGCACGTGGTGTACCAAATTGAGATAACACATTTTCTTTAAGAAATTTTATTACCGTTCTATTATCATTGCTTCAGCAAGCTACTGCCTCTACCCACTTAATACATAATCTATTGCCACGATGATATATTGGTATCCAAATGAAAGAGGAAAGAGTCCCATAAAATCGATGCCCCAACAATCAAAGATTTCAATTACTAAAATAGGGTTTAAGGGCCTCATATTTCGACGAGACATAGCTCCTAACCTTTGGAACTTTTCACATGAGCAACAATAGGTGTTTATATCTTTAAACAAGGTGGGCCAATAAAATCCACACTGCAAAATTTTTGCAGCGATTTTTTTCATTGAAAAGTGGCCTCCACAAGCTTGGGAGTGACAAAATTCCAAGATGCTGGCAATCTCTTCATTTGGGATGCAACGCCTTAGAATTTGGTCAGGGCAGTACTTGAAAAGATAGGGGCCATCCCAATAGAAATTATGTACCTCATATAAGAATTTCCTCTTGTCTTGAATGCTCCAATCCATTGGTATCTCACCTGTAGCCAAATAATTCACGATGTGAGCAAACCATGGTAAAGATTAACTGAGAGTAAATGCTCATCGGGAAAGTCATCTTTGATTAGTATGTCATCGCAAGTGTCCTCAAAAGTGAGCCTTGATAGATGACCAGCCACTACATTCTCCACTCCTTTTTTATCTTTGATAATGATGTCAAATTCTTGTAGGAGTAGAATCCATCATATTAGTTGTGCTTTAGTATCCTTCTTTGTAAGAAGGTACTTGACGGCTGCATGATCTGTAAAAATAAGAATAGGGGAACCAATTAAATAAGCACCAAATTTATCTGAAGCAATTACTACAGCTAGTAATTCTTTTTCAGTTATGGAGTAATTCATTTGAGCACTATTTAAAGTCTTACTAGCATAGTAAATGACAAATGGTTTTCCCTCTCTTCACTGTCCAAGAACAGCTCCTACAGCATAGTCACTAGCATCACACATAATCTCAAAAGGTAAAGTCCAATCCAGTGAAAACATTATAGGTGTGGAAGTGAGCTTGCCAATCAGCGTTTTAAAGGCCTCTTGACAAGTTTGGGTCCATTCAAAGGGGGTGTCATTAACTAGGAGGGCACATAGTGGTCTAGATATGGTCGAAAAATTTTGTATGAACCTCCTATAAAAACTAGCATGACCAAGGAAAGATCTAATATCCTTTATGGTCTTAAGGATAGGTAATTTAGAGATTAATTCAATCTTAGATTGGTCAACCTCTATTCCTTTAGAAGAGACAATATGCCCTAAAACAATACCGAATAGTACCATGAAATGGCATTTTTCCCAATTTAAAACCAATTCTTTTTCCTCACAACGAATTAATACTCTTTCTAAATTCATTAAGCATGCTTCAAATGAAGATCCAAAAACAGTTAGGTCATCCATAAAGACCCCTATGCAATTTTCAACCATATCACTAAAAATACTCATCATACAGCGTTGAAAAGTAGCAGGGGCATTACACAATCCAAATGGCATTCTACGAAAAGCATAGGTGCCAAAGGGACAAGTAAAAGTGGTATTTTCTTGGTCTTCTAATGCAATTTCTATTTGATAATAACTAGAGTAAGCATCTAGAAAACAGTAAAAGGGATGACCAGCTACACACTCAAGAATTTGATCAATTAAAGGGAGTGGGAAGTGATCTTTCCGGGTGGCAGCATTTAATTTTCTGTAATCAATGTACATACGCCACCCGATCACAAGTTTGGTAGGGACTAGTTCTCCTAGGTCATTCTTTACCACCGTGACTCTAGACTTTTTAGGAACAACTTGTGTAGGACTTACCCATTTACTATCAGCTATGGGATATATAATGCCCACATCTAACAGTTTTAGCACTTCATTTTTCACTACTTCTTTCATAGTGGGGTTAAGCCTACATTGAGGGTCTCTACGAGGACTAGTTCTTTCATCCAATTTTATTTTATGGGAGCAGATTAGGGGACTAATTCCCTTCGAATCTGCCATGCTCCAACCTAAGGCTGATTTATGTGCATTCAAAGTTTGAAGTAATTTCTCACCTTGGGTCTCAGATAATTCAGAGGAAATAATAATAGGAAAGGTATCACTTGGACCGAGAAAAGCATGCTTTAAGCCCTTAGGTAGTGGCTTTAATTCAACTTTAGGTGCTTCCACACTTGAAGGGACTTGTTTCTCACTTCTTTTGGGCAGCTCCTCAAACTTTGGTTGCCATGCTCGAGTGCCATAATTCTGAGATTTATCAAAAATAGCACAAATATTCATTATATCAGTTTTATCATTAAATAAATCAATCTCAAAATTCACAAGAAAGTTTTCAAGAGGATCATAATCATGAGTTATGAAAACTCCCTCGTCGATGAGTGACTCGATCATGTACGGCTGGTAGTTTTTGTCCTCATCTTCGGGCTGTTTTGCAACATTGAAAATATTCACTTCAAGGGTCATGTTTCCAAAGGATAGCTTCATGAGTTCATTCCTACAATTTATTAGAGCATTTGTAGTAGCAAGAAAAGGTCTACCCAATATCAAAGGAATCTTAGAGTTAGTGTCAACAGCAGAAGTAGTATCAAGGATTAAGAAATCAACAGGTTAATAAAATTTATCAATTTGAATTAAAACATCCTCTACCACACCCCGGGGTACTTTGACTGAACGGTCAGCCAACTATAACACCACATCAGTTGGTTTGATCTCTCCTAAACCTAGCTGTAAATAAATAGAGAATGGCATCAAGTTTACACTAGCTCCTAAATCTAGTAAGGCTTGTCTAACCTCATGATTTTCAATGCTACAAGCAATGGTAGGATAACCTGGATCCTTCAATTTTAGGGGAATTCTTTGCTCAATTAAAGCACTAACTTACTCAGTTAGGAATGTTGTTTTCTTGACATGGTGCTTCCTCTTAATTGTGCACAAATCCTTGAGAACCTTTGCATAGGTGAGAACTTGTTTAATTATATGCAAGAGTGGAAGATTTAGTTTTACTTGCCTTAGTGATAGGTGCTTAAATATTCGTATTTAAGCCCCTTTATTTACATTTGTTAAGTCCATAGTTATATGTAACTAACTCTTTATAGGGCTCGATTGAAGCCCTAGTTATGCTTTCCCATATATACATTCATTGATTATCTTTGCAATAGCCTTGATTGTGATGCTTAACTTGATTAATGTCTATGTTTATTTAAATTCCTCATATGTGTATGTCTGATCAGTATGTGCATGTGGTATGGGTTAGTTAGTTAGACCAATTTGGATAGACGAATTCCTAGGTCTGACAATAGTAACAAAAGAAATCCATACTTGATTCTTGGGTTAATCAACATGGGAAACCAAGAGTAGATACCATGCCCTAGGTCTCATGTGGTTGTCGATTTCCATAAATCTTATGCTTTCTTAAGGGACAACTCAGTAGATACCATGCTGAATCCCTTAGGAAAGAAAAGAGTTAGAGTAGATACCATGCCTAACTCGATGCTTAGGAAAATCAATAGCTTAAGGAGTAGATACCATGCCCTTAGGTTGGCAACCATTGGGTATTCATGATAAGGCTAGTGCATTGACATATTACTCATTGGGAAAGTATAATTAGAGGTGGATATCAAAGCTCTACGTCCTTATTATTATTAAAATCACACTTAACTGTTAATTCTATCTTTTTTTTATTGAGAAACTGATTCTAAAACCGAAACTCACCAATCGCTGTGGAAATGATCTTGCACTTGCACACTATGCTACTATTGACCTTATGCACTTGTAAGTAAAACTGTACGGTTATTTACTTATTTATTTAGGTAGATAAACTCACAACAAGTTTTTGGCACCGTTGTCGGGGATTGCACTAAATTTCTTTTTGGAATTATTTTTGTTAATTTTTATTTTATTTTTATCAAAAATCTAAGAAAATTCTAAATTTCTATTTTTATGTTCTAGTTTATTTGTGTTTCATCAAATACCTAATTTTTATTTTTTCTTTTCATTTTTTTTCCGGTTCTGTTTCAGGTAATGCAGCAGAAGCTTTCTGTGACACTTGCGATCGAGCGCAGTCCTTGGTACAATCGAGTGCAGTCCTTGGTGCGATCGAGTGCAATCCTTTATGCGATCGAGTGCATTTGAGGCAGAAGCTACCTGAGTAGCAGTGATGAACTGCTGCACTGAAGCTGTTTTACCTGATTCATGCACGGGCTTCGATCTAGACATCCAACATTCTTGCCCCTTAATACCGAGCTTGAGTGGACATCCGACAAAGGCTTAGAAACAACTTTGAGGAGAACGAAGAAGAACTCAAGAATGAAGTACTAATAGCTAAATAGATCAAAAATCAACAACCACCTGAGTGAAGGCCGATGAAGCAATCCTTCATTCCAAGGAACATCGACCAGCCATCATGCATTGCGTATCAACCTGAGGCGGAAGGCAATTACTACATATCTCCGCAAATACTCAGTGCACTAACTCACTTTAGAGGTACACCTAATAAGGATCCACACTTGCACCTTCGGGAGTTCTTCGATCTCTGCAAGTTCCAGCATATCCAAGGCCTAGACTAAGAAGGAATAAGGTTAAATCTTTTCCTTTTTTCTTTAAAAGATAATGCTAAACTGTGGTACGATTCATTGCCTGCATTTTCTATCCACACTTGGGAAGAGTTGGCTAGCAAGTTCCTAAGGAAGTTTTTTCCAGCCCAGAAGACAAGACAAATGAAGAAAAAGATCCAGTCCTTCCAACAGAGGGATGAAGACCTTTTCTTTGAAGTATGGGGACACTTCAATGAGCTGCTTCACAAATGTCCACATCACAACCTATCTTAAGTGAGCTGGTACTGGCCTTTCATAAAGGTCTAAATGATATGAATAAAGGTATTTCTGATTCAGGTTGTGGAGGTGTGCTGATGGAGAAGAGCAATGAGGAAGCCATGGAGCTGTTTGAGGCATTGAGTGAGCACACCCAACAATTCTCATCCAGAGGGAGGCAAGGAGTAAAGAGCAAGGGCATTTATGAAGTTAACTTAATTGGTGGAATTTCGACTCAGATAGCTGCTATGGAAAGGAAGCTAGATATGCTTGTAAAAGCCATGACTGCTCAGAACGCCTCACCGAGTCCACAAGCCACACAACACGAGGTATGTGCTTTATGTTCTCAATTTGATCACCCTACTGAGACTTGTCATTTATATTCATCTATAGATCCCGAATAAACGAACTATTTGGGACCAAACAGTGTATATGCAAATACCTATAACCCTGGATGGCGGAACCACCCCAACCTATCATGGAGCAACAATCAAAATGCCTTGAACCTTCAAGGGCAACAAAGGAACTTCAACCAAGCAAGTTTTCCAGGTCCATCACACTGATCCATTAGAGGCCACCCTCACCCATAGCTTCATAAGTTCGGATGTTAAGTCAAAATTTGAAGATATTACTGATGACATCTTTGAAACTGTGCACCTCTCTGAAGTCTATCTTATGCATCCAAGACCAGGTGATACGAAGAAGTTGCATTTGAATAAGCTATAACAATTGAGTCTTGATGACTATGTAGCACCACCAAGAGCATTTGAGCCATATGCAGTGGGCTTTAAGTACTCCCTACCAAAAGACTAAAGTTGCAGCTGCAATAGAGCGCACTTGAGCAGTTCAGACTTTGATAAACATAGAGCTCAAGCGCCTCTATTGAGATCAGTGGTACTGAGGCCACTGAGTATGCACTTTCTGCCACAAGTGGGATCGAGCGCACTTCACAGTGCGATCGAGCGCACGTGGGGCAGAAAGTCACATGTTGGTTATAAACACACTTCCACATTCCCCTCACAATATGCTCAATCACACTATCTCTTTCTGTCTCTCGTACTCACAGTCACCAGTACCTTTCTGATTGCACCACCTAAAGACTAGCAGTGAGAGCGATACCAGGTCTGGCTGAAGACGTAAAACTTAGCGCTCATGGGAGGCACCCAAAAGCATATCCTTTTTAGTATTTCCTTTTATTGTTAGTCTTTACTTTTATATATCTGTTTATTATCACTTATTTTCCAGTTTATGTTTGTTTTTCTTTTTCAAGGACATAGTCAGTGCATCCAGTTCAAGTTTGGTGGCATGCTACTAGCCATGCCAGCCATTTAGTTCTACATCTCCCAGGTTAGATCCTTCCATGCTTCTCACACATTGGGGTCAATGTGCAAATTAAGTTTGGGGGCATGGGGACACACTCACACACACACTATGTCCCAAATTTTTTTTATAGATAAATGCATGTTTATTCTGTTCCAATAAAATTTTGAGTGATCTAAACAAACAATATGATTTGACTTCATAAGTGAGCTTAACACCTTGAACATTTAGGCCAATAATTAAGTTTTGAACCTAGATCACTTACTTTTAGGAATTTAAGGATTCACAAGTTTGACCTAAACTAACACGAGCACATTAGCACATAATTGTGTGGGGTATGACATGTAATTTTAATTTGTATATTTCTTTGGCTTGACTGTGAACCGGATGACCTGTTAAATTAACACTTTGGCATAGGAGAATAGAAAGAAAAAAATTGTTATTGCTCAAAAGGAAAAGTGCTCCTAATGCTCATTAAACAAACTTTCCACCGAGTAACTGGTCCTCTAGCCTCAGTAAGCAGTGAGTGTCACATCAAAAGGTGAGAATTTTTGCACACAATGGTCATTAAAAGGAACTTTCCATCGAGTAACTGGCCCTCTTGCCTCAGTAAGCAGTGAGTGTCACGTCAAAAGGTGGAAATTCTGATTGGTAGCATTAAGACCAGTTAGTTTTGTAGCCTTTTTGACTCGAGTTAGTAAGTTCTTAGGGGTGTTTTTACACCTAATGCCCTAAAATCATCTGGTTTGGGAGTCATTGGCTAAATACTCGCTATATGAGTCAAATAGAAAGCTTAAGGGAACTAAACTTGGCAAAAATCTCACAAATAAAAGAAAAGAATAAAAACTATGCCATCTTTGTTGGTTCTAATAGGATATTTGGTGAATCTTGAGACATCAAAACACTACACATTAGAATTATTTGGAAACCTAATCTTTTATGTGTTAGTTCACCACACACTAAAGTCAAACTTATGATGTCTTAACCTGCCTCATGAAAGTGATTTGCATTCAAAACTCTTATTCACTACAAAGATGTGTTTATATTTGTTAAGCTTGTCCATGAATGCGCATCATAGTTTTGTGTGAGACCTAAACTTTTGTGGAAACCATGAATATTGGATTTATCTGTGTGTCATTATTTTTCATTTTAGTTTTTGGTTTTGTATTGCTAAGGGACTAGCAATATGTAAGTTTGGGGGTGTGATAGGGGCTTAAATATATTTAAGCCCCTTTATTTACATTTGTTAAGTCCATAGTTATGTTAATTTAGTCCATTTTATTTCATTTATGTGTTTCACATGTTTTTATAGGGTCTTGGAGAAAAAGAAGCAACTTTGGCACTTAAAGGAAGAAATCTAGAAATCCTGAAGCAGATGCTAGCTAAAGTGCGATCGAGCGCACTCTTTCGTGCGATCGAGTGCACAAGCGCTTGTGTGCACACAAAGAAGGATCGAGCGTAGCCTTGCGATCGAGCGCACATGTACGGGAATGAACAGTAAAACAGTAGAACCAGTTTTGGAAATAAAGGAAGTTTTTAGGGTTTCCAGAGTCTTCTAGGGTTATTCAAACCCTATAAATACACCTGTAAACACACACAAAAGACATCTCTTCTTTTATCCTTTGTTTAGCTTGGAGTTGTAAGCTTTGGAGAGGATTGACAACCCGTCTCCACAGTATTCTTCGGGTTTTATATTTTATGTTTAGTTTATGTAATGATGCTTATCTTAGACATCATGTGTAACTAACTCTTTATAGGGCTCGATTGAAGCCCTAGTTATGCTTTCCTATATGTACATTCATTGATTATCTTTACAATAGCCTTGATTGTGATGCTTAACTTGATTAATGCCTGTGTTTATTTAAATTCCTTATATGTGTATGTCTGATCAATATGTGCATGTGGTATGGATTAGTTAGTTAGACCAATTTGAATGACCGAGTCTTGGGTTTGACAATAGTAACAAAAGAAATCCACATTTGATTCTTGGGTTAATCAACATGGGAAACCGGGAGTAGATACCATGCCTTTGGTCTCATGTGGTTGTCGATTTCCATAAATCTTATGCTTTCTTAAGGGACAACTCAGAAGATACCATGCTGAATCCCTTAGGAAAGAAAAGAGTTAGAGTAGATATTATGCCTAACTCGGTGCTTAGGAAAATCAATAGCTTAAAGAGTAGATACCATGCCCTTAGGTTGGCAACCATTGGGTATTCATGATAA
The DNA here is from genome assembly GCA_023935145.1 of Bretschneidera sinensis. Lineage (NCBI taxonomy): Eukaryota > Viridiplantae > Streptophyta > Magnoliopsida > Brassicales > Akaniaceae > Bretschneidera > Bretschneidera sinensis. Next base: position 51,599,062 of record CM043701.1, read on the forward strand.
GGCTAGTGCATTGACATATTACTCGTTGGAAAAGTATAATTAGAGGTGGATATCAAAGCCCTATATCCTTATTATTATTAAAATCACACTCAACTGTTAATTCTATTTTTTTTTTATTGAGAAACTGATTCTAAAACCGAAATTCACCAATCCTTGTGGAAATGATCTCGCACTTGCACACTATGCTACTATTGACCTTGTGCACTTGCAAGTAAAACTGTATGGTTATTTACTTATTTATTTAGGTAGATAAACGCACAACCCTTAGGTTCTCCAGGATTTCATTATTTAGCTCCAGATTTTTCTTGTTTGATTTTAAGGCTTGATGGAAGGGTGCCTTAATATGGCTTTTGGCCACTTCAGGGTCCTTAGGTAGCTCGGTATTACTACTAGCTTGCTCCTTTTCCACATCCTCAGATTTATTCATTGGTGGGATGTGTAGTGACTTACCACTTCGGGTCACAATGGCATTTACATCTTTCGAATTTTTTTGTGCCATATGTTGACCGTGAGGTATGGATTGAGCTTGGGAAAGGAACTTACCTCGCTCAATCACACTTAAAGAGCCCATTAATTTGGACAATTGGCTCCTAATTTCTTTGTTTTTCTCAACCACCTGCGTAATTAACGCCTCACACCTCTGGTTTGTTTTACCTTGTGCTTCTATAAAAGCATGTAAGGTGTCTTCTAAAGAGTTCATAGAGGATGAGGGTGTATGATAAGGTGCAGGGTATGATCTAGAGGGCTGTGCATGCTGCTGATTTTCAGATTTCCAGCTGAAGTTGGGGTGATTTTGCCTCCCCGGATTATAAGTGTTAGAGAAGGGTGCTTGAGGCTTCTTGTATATGCCTAAGGCATTACATTGTTCCTCTTACAGCCCTCTCATATCAACAAATGTGGGGCACTCTTGGGCGAGATGATCTACCCCACCACACACAAAACATGGTTCCAAAGGTTCGGCTTGATTAACCCCGTGTGTTGGCTTTTTAGCTTTTAATGCCTCTAACTTCTTAGTGAGTAATTCAACCTTAGCTTTCAGGTTGTCTTCTTCCCTAAGATGGTATATTCCTCCACCACTAGGGTTGCCTATAGGTCGTGACCTATTCGTGGTTTCAGTAGCACTAGGTCCAGTCCAAGTATAAGCTTTTTCAGCAAGCTCATTGAGGTATTCAATAGCCTCATCAGGGTCTTTTTGTAAAAATTCACCATTGCACATCATCTCTACAAATTGGCATTCTCTATAGGTAAGACCCTCATAGAAATAGCTCACTAAATGCCAATTTTTATACCCATGATGTGGACACATACTTAACAGCTCTTTAAATTTCTCCCAAGACTGATATAAAGTCTTGTTTTTCTTTTGTGCAAAGGTGGAGACTTATCTTTTTAAAGCATTAGTCTTATGTTGAGGGAAATGTTTGTTAAAAAAGACTTGGGTCATCTCATTCCATGACCCAATTGATCATGGTCTCAGCGAGTATAACCAACTCTTAGCTTTATCCTTCAAAGAGAAAGGAAAAAACTTGAGTCTCACGATATCATCCGTTGCATCTTGACTATGAAAAGTTGCAACTACTTTCTCAAATTCTCTAATGTGCACATATAGGTTTTCGTTTTCCAAGCCATGAAAAGTAGGGAGTAATTGTATCATCCCTGTTTTAAAGTCTTGATGGTGAGTGTTGGCTGAAAACATAATGCATGATGGTGTGGCTGTTCGACTAGGATGTAGATAATCTTTGAGTGTCCTAGCAACATTTTCATTAGGGTTTTCAACCATGTTATCAAAATTTTCTAAATTTTCTGGTGGGCGCACACTAGGGTTTGATCTATGCGAAGTTTCACTAACGGACGTGGAAGGGAAAGGTATCTCTATTTTGGGTCCCCTAATGAATCTCCCTCGCGAATCTCTCGGTCTAAGCATACACCAACTGATTTTGAAAGAAATAAATAGAACAGAAAAAAAATCAACAAATCAAAAACTTAAAGAAAAGAACGATGGTATTGTCTTGTCTTAGAGTTGACAAACTTCCTTGTATGTTAGCGCGTTTGCTCGACAACGGTGCCAAAATTTGATTACACCCAAAACATAACGTGGTAGTTGTAGCACAGCTTTAGGGTGTCAATTGCACAGGGAAATAAGTTAACTACAAATGAAGGTGTGAACTATAACACAAACGATAAAGATTTAAGTGAGAAAGTATGAACTATTGATAATGGAGTAATTGTGTAAAATAGATTGTAAAATATAATAGAGGGATAATAAGGATCCGAGAATCCCCCTAGGTTCGTTGCCTTAATCCTAACTTGATTCAGTTGTTTTTATCTCGATTGCACGTTTCACATCCCAAACATGCAATCGACAAATATTCAATGAGAACATATATAAACCCTAATTTGAATGTTATGAAATACATTTTATTTTCGATTCATGCACACATGATCTATCCTATAGGTTTATCAAGAAACGAAAATATATCTTTTATGACAATATTGCAGTAATGGACAAGCCTAAAGGATAAACCTACCAGACTCAATCATACCCAAACAATCTTGACATAAGGAAAGCATGACTAAATTTATATCAAGGAGAAAGATACAATCATCGAATTGGATGAAACCTTATAATTAGATTAAAAAGTAAATCATAACAATGTCTTAATGATGAAGCTCTATTACAACTGAATCAAATAAAAGAAAATAGGAACAACTACACCTAAGGATTCATCCCGTCGCCTTACTTGGAGATTAGTTAGCCATGGGGCTCATGGTTGAACACTTTGATGGAGGAGAAGTTGCTGCTTCCTTGAGTCTTCCAGCTTAATGAATGTCTAATATCAAACCCTAAGTGATCTATTTATAATACAAGGGTTGAAGGGTGTTTTAGGGTTTTAAACAATCATTAAAGACCTAATTCAGACCTAACTCGGAGAGCAAAATTCGTGTCCACGCTTAGCCTTGGATTTTTTCGTGCCTAGGCTTGGTTTTAGGCAAGCCTTGTAAACATTCTAGAAGGTTCACCCCAGCTCCATCCAGGGTACGGCGCACACCTCAGGGCACAGCGCAGCTCCATCCAGAGCGCACCCTGACCTGATGGTCTTCTTTGCTTGTTTTGGCCTCTGATCTGGAAGGTGCGCCCAGCTCCATCCAGGGTACGGTGCACATACTTGGATCTCTTTATTTAGCCTTTCTGAAAGCCCTCCTTTGCTCCGGTACACATGGAATCTTTGTGCTTCATTCAATAATAGCTTTTTCATCTCTTTAAGACTCAAAATACCTTAAAATGCATCAAAACAAATAAGTGATCTAGGAATGATTCTTTAGATTTGTTAACATATAAAAGTGTAATTATAACCTAGATCAACTCTAAAAATGCTAACAATTAAGTACTATTAAGATGCATTTTATAACTCTCATCAGTGATCTATTAACCAAATATGCAACAGTAGACACAGCTTCCCCCTAAAAACATTTTGGTAAACTGGACCCAATGAACATACGCCTAACCTTTTCCATAAGGGTCCTATTCATCCTCTCAGCAACTCCATTTTGCTGAGGGGTTTTTACAACCGTTCTATGTCTTAGAATCCCATTTAACTCATAGAATTTATCAAAATCCTTATTAAAAAATTCTAAGCCATTATCAGTTCTTAGCACTTTAACTACCCTGCCCATTTGAGTCTACAACAACTTTTTCCACACCACAAATTTATTCAAAGCATCTGATTTATTTTTAAGCAAATAAACCCAAACCTTTCTAGAATAATCATCAATTAAAGATAGAAAGTAAGCATTACCTCCCTGTGCCCCAAAGATACGCATGAATGTAGTCAAGAATACCCTTAGACTTGTGCACTCCGATGTTGAAGCTGACCCGATGTTGTTTCCCAAGAACACAACATTCATAGAACTCAAGTTTCTCTACCTTGTCACCAACAAGTAGACCATCCTTGCTGAGAACTTGCAGGCCCTTTTCGCTCATATATCCCAAGCGATTATGCCAAAGAACTACCTTATCCATCTTAGCCATCAAGCTTGCTGCTTGATCCTTGATTTATATCTCTCAGATCATCTTATAGAGACCATCCTTTATTGCTGCTTTGATCACTATCAAAGATCCCTTGTTTACCTTGATCTTTCCTCTCGCTGCTTATTATGTGTACCCTATGGAATCTAACTGCCCCAATGAGATCAAATTTCTTCTCAAATTCGGAAGATACCTCACAATCCATAGCAGCCTTGTGACTCCATTAAACATCCTCAATTGGATATCTCCTATCCCCCTCACTTGGAAAGAAGTATCATTCCCCAAGAAAACCTTTCCATCACTGGTTTCTTTGAACCAATCCTTGTGAGGGAACATGTGATAAGTGCACCCAGAATCCAGGATCTATTTCTCGCTGCCTTGCCTCCTGCTTACATTTGAACACACAACAAGAACATCATCTTACTGTTCTCCCTTGGCAACCGAAGCCTCTCCATTGTTGGTATGGCTTCTTCCTCTCTCATCCCACAACTTCTTCTTGCAATCTTTCTTGAAATGACCCTCCTTATTGCAGTAGTAGCATTTCTTTCCTCAAAATCTCGGTTTGGAGTATGCTCTCCCATGGCTCTGCCCTCTACCCTTTGATTTCTCTCGGTAGTTTCAATGGATGCTACTGCCATTCCGAGTTGCTGGCCTTCCTCTAACGAACAACCCTTCTCCAATTAATGCTTCCATCATCTTGGCTTTGAAATCATGAGCTCTTATACTATTGATCACAATTTCCATGGTTAGTGTATCTCTTCCATATTCAACAGCATTAATCAAACTTTCAAAATAATCATGAAGAGAATTCAATAACATAACAGCCAATTGTTCATCCAGGAACATTATGCTAAAACTAGCCAAATCTTGAACTAGTTTATTAAACACATCAAGATTATCTTACAACTCTTTATTATGGTTAATTTTAAAAGCAAAGATTCATTTAAGAAGATAAACTTATTAGGGAGAGTTTTGGTAAGAAACAACTCATCTAGTTTCTTCCATATGACAGCTGGATCTTCTGAGTCTCCGCACTCCCTTGTGACACTATCCGACATATATAGAAAGATGGTGCTATACGCCATCTTTTTCATCTCAATCCGCTGGACCTCCATGATACTTGCTGGAAAAGTGTCATCTTCTTCAATAGCCAAGTCCACCTTTTGTTGCATAAGAACCGCTTTGATTTTCCACTTTCGAAGGGAAAAGTCTCCCTTTCCATCAAACTTCCCAACAATGAAGTTCGAACCCATCTTGCGGAGAGAATCCCAGATTTATGTAGAACCCACAATTGCTTTCCAACTTCTAAATCTCAAGAACACGATAAAATCTTGATCCCAACACCGTTCTTGAATCACCCTCAAGAACCATATCAGATCTTGATATCTACTCCGTTATTGAATTACCTAAGAAGTCTCCTTTGATTCTTGGAGTCTTACTCCGATACCTTCTGTTCCAGCTCCGATATCCGCTCACCAAAGCTTTGATACCACTGTTGGAAGTCACCTCAAGATGCCCAGGTGGTGATCTTCTAAACACCTAAGTCTAGAATGACTTGTAATGAACAGAAACAAACCAATCAAAGAAAGAGAACACAAGCAATTGTTATCGAGGTTCGACAATGTGCCTATGTCCTCATGAACTCCTCCGAGCTCTCTGCAATAAATTAATGGAGTTCTTACAATTACAGCAACAACTCTTTAAGAATTCTCTAGTTCTTGAAGAACGAAAGAAGAGAAAAGAAAGTGATAAGGACTAAGTGTTCCCTGGAATTTTCCCCAAGAAAATTCCAATTACAAAGCTCTTGAATCCCCAATCTATACTACTCTCTCTCTAAACAACCAGCCACTCTTGAATGAGATCTATTCTAGTGCCTCTCTTGTGTTTTGTGTCTTTGCACTCTCACACTTGCACTTGAATTCTCTTGTATGGTGATCTTATATCTTGTTATATTCTTATTGTGATTGAAGCTAGATGACCTTTTATATAGTGCACCAACTTCTTCATCCAATCTTTGAGATCAATCTCAACCTTTGGATCTTAAGAACCAAAGACTCAAGGTTCTCTAAGAGTCTAAATGAACCTGTGCATTTTAACAATGTTTCACGCACTATCTCAAAGTTCCCAAAATGAAGCTTTAGGTGTGCCTGGCACCGCGGCCCAGAACAAGGCAAGCCATGGCGCACACAAGGGCAAAACTCCTCCATTCTTCAACCTTTCTGGGCACCACGGCTTGGGAAGGCTAGGCCACGGCGCAACCTGGAGAGCTGAACACTTGGACTTGCTGCTGGCCATGGCGCACACCTCCAAGCCTGATGCTATTGAACCTCCATTCTTCCAACTGTTTAATCCTTGGAAAAATACCAACAGATATAATGAAAGTGCCTAGAACAGATGCAATTGAGGCACATAATTTAGCTGCTGTAACTAAAAAGTCCTATGTAAACTAGTCTTATTCTGGTTAACGATATTTCTTATCTTATCTTTTAAGATTTTTCAACAATTTAACAATATTTTTTTAAAACAAATAATTTTTTAAATTAGCACTCGTGCCTCACATAGAATATACGACTAAATATTACTCAACATCATGGTAAGTAACTAGTTTTCAAGAAGTTGTCATCGTAAAGCTTGTTTATGATACTACAAATTAGTATAAGATTCTAAAATCAAACTAGTACATAAGATGGCACAAATAAAAGAATAAGAATAGAGAATAGGGAACAGATAAAATAAAGTAAAGAAAGAAGAACATAGTAGAGTATAGAATTGAACACAATTTGGAATTTTCTCTCATTTCATATCAGAACAAGTACCCTATTTATACTTACATTAAACTATTAATTTCAAACCAAAATATGGAGATAATCCGTATTTAGGGTTCTAATACATTCATTATTATCTTTAAGAGACTAAGACTAAGTCATTACTTAGCTCCACATCCATATGAAAACTGAGCTTGTCCAATTGCTCGATATAGTTGATCATCTTCAATCTATACTCATAGATTGATGATACTTTGGGCATCCTAACCCTAAAGAGGCCTTTAGAGATCTAGAACATTGCATTACGACTATGTTCACAATATAACTCTTGTAGATAGAGCAAGACTGAAAATGCACTTTCCATTTTATCATGTTTCTTCGGAAGCTCATTAGAAATTGATGATAAAATGGAAAGTGCATTTTCAATCTTGCTCTATCTACAAGAGTAGTGCCTTCATGTCATCCCCTTGCCACTTCTCATAAGTAGTGACTGTTTCTTTTAAAGCATTCTTAGCAAGACTAGTTGGGAGTTATCGATCAAGAACATATAAGATCTTTTCGGAATTGAGAACAATTCTTAAGTTCCTTAGCCAATCAAGAAAATTGAGCCCAGTAAGCCTCTTCTTGTATCAAGGATTCTAGATAGTAGGTTGAGATTAGCCATTGCTATCTACAATATAAAAATAGATAAATTAGTGTCTATTTATATTATTAACTACTATAAAGATTTGGCTTTCAATCTAAATAGTAGCTCCCACTATTCTTTTCAATTCCCACAACCTTCAATATAGAAAAGGGAAAACTCCTTTGGAAGGTTTCCTAGTAGGGATTGGAATCCTATCATTTGTCCATTATAAACTTATGTGTAGCGCAACAAAATACAGTACATTTGATAGGTAGATAACTTTTATCATTTGAATCTCATGCAATTTTCAATCATAATTTAACCTCTTAAATGTATATGACCTAACGTGTAGCATAAAAAAATTATATCAATTTTAATTAAGTTAAACTCACCATTCCTTACAAGTGTAAATTAGTGATATAGCCCTTACATGTAACGCAACAAATCTATATCATTTTGTTTACCTCGTATACATCATATGTTTAATAGTCAATATATTTTTCTTACAGGTGTAAACCTTACGTGTAGCACAACAAATTTACATATAAGAAACTTCGCATATTGACTAAAATGGTAGAAGGGTACGAATAATCATTCCTAATGAGCTTCGTTTACAATTTAATATTAAATTTTGTGTGTGTGAGAGATTTAGGTCTTTATGTTTAGATCTCATCATTTAACATGCATCAATGAACTAATCAAGTAAAACAATTGGTCAAACCCTAGGTAATTATGATATGAATATATCCTATATATTCATGGGTCGTAAATCTTCAAATGGTCATCCATGCTTTCTTGCACACTACTTGATTCGCCTCAATAAAATCCTATCTAACTCTAACTAACTTTATACACATAAAATATACAGAAGAAACCTTGATCATATCTCAACGGGAATTACATTGGAGGGAAATTGAAATTTACATTAAGAGAAATAAGAGAATGCGAGGCATGCAAACTCTATTTAAAATTGAACAACCAAAAAAATATCAGTAAATTTAAAAAATTTCAAATGTCTAGGTCCAATATTCATCCACTCATACAATCAAATTGCATAAATAAACAATAACAATTATATTCTAGTTATGACTATTTTTTCTTAAATTGCAATCTGAACCCATTAGGTTTTCAGAAACTTTTGTTAATCTTATTCCAAATAAGATTAAGATTCCTTATTCATTAGAATTCATAATTCTAATGTGATAAGGATTTTGAAGTTTCAAATCCTAATCAAACTCCAATTTTTTAAAACTTTTGATTTTTTTTTTAAAATTAAAAATAATTCTTAATTAAGTAAACCAATTTAATTTAAATCTTTTGAAGATAAAAATTAAAAAATTTATTTAAATTAAAATCAATTTTCTGATTTTAAAGAAATTTCAAAAAATTTCAAAAACTCTTTAAAACCTCGTAAAACTGATTTTATGCTACACAATCAACTATCGATTATGGTAGTCGATTGTGAAAAGTTTCTGTCCTAAAATTGAATAAGGTCAAGAGGGCACAATCAACTATCCTAAGTTTCTACCTGATTTTTCAATAAAGTCTATGAGGGCACAATCGACTATCCACTTGGGGAAAATGATTGTCCCTTCGAAATCTGTAGATTTTTCACATTTTTCTAATGAATTTTCTTCTTAAAAAATTTTCTTTTGATTTAAAATTATATTTTGATTAACGAAATTGTTTATAATCAATCTTTATTGATTTAATACACTTTAAAAAAAATCTATAACTTCTTTATTATCATCATATAACGATAAGTAATTCAAAAACTCTTTCTTGAATTCTTTTGACCTAGGGTTTCATAAACCCTAATCTAACTCTTTATATTTTGCATTTTCAATCTATAGAATTAACATAATCAGATTTTTTAAAACCACAACAATAGACTTACAATCATTCTAATGATTCATAGAGTTTGCATTGATACCATTGTAAGTCTATCGGTATAGATACACAACAAAAATTTAAAATTTTTCATACCAATAAACTTAACTCCAAGAAAGTCTTTATGAATCTATTAGAACAATATAAAAAAATCTCTATACAAGGTTAAAGGTTTATATCTTTAATCAATGGAGACTTTGGTTTGATCTTTGGAGACAAATTCATGAATCATTCAAGTGTTCGACCTCTAAGTGTTTCCACATGAGGAACTAAGGATGAGGATCTCCTTTTCTTAGATGTCGAACACCACACGAGGAAGAGGATTAGGGCTGATCGAAATCTATGAGTCTTAACATAAGGGTTTTTGGTTATTTAGAGAGACTGTGTGTCTAAAATCCTATTTTAGTTTCCCAATTTCTATATTAGGGTTTCTATGAAATATAACTTTTATATAGGTCCTTTACTCCTAAAAACTCTAGAATTTATAGAATTGCAATTAAAACCCATGGTTTGATTAATTCTTATTAATATTTCTTTTAGCTTATTAGTTTTCCTTATTCTTGTAATTTCTCTATTGTGTGTGACCCCTTAGGTTCAATATTGCGCTCGTAATAGGTCATAAATTTTATGTAACAATTAGATCCTATCCAATTATTTAAAAGTATTTTTAATTCTTTCTTTAATTAAAAATTAATTACAATTAATTCTTAAGGACTTCTACAAGTCATGATTGTGTCACAACTATCCAAAGATATGAATTAGAGTGAACCTTTCTATTGTTATTTACCGTACAATTTCATCATTCAATCATGCAATGTCCCTGATTAAACCTAAGTCATAGATTTATTGTTATGCCTTAACTATTTAATCATATATATCTTGATCTCAAGTCCATAACTTAAATTGTGAAATTAGAAACTCCTTTCTAATTTCCACCTCACTTTGGTCAAGAAATTTCCAAGCTACGACTTAATTAGATCATATAGGACATTCTTTATCTTTTACTGGGAGTAATGGATCATCTACTGTACGCTCACATACTTTTATGCATAAGCGGTCACACCTAATTACTGCTCTTATGTGACCCATGATTCAAACCACATTTAAGTAGTATCAAAGCATAATGACCTATACACAAGATATCCATGGTGCCTCAAGTCTAGAGGTGGAAAACGGGTCGGGTCGGGTTCAAGTCATGTAAAGTTTTGGGTTGCGGGTCACTTCGGGTCGTATCTGTCCTTGAGTCGGGTCTAGCTCGGGTTATTTCCAACTCGGGTCGTATCGGATCTCGAGTTTGGTTGGGTCAACAAAATAGACATTTATACTTAATTAAAAAAATAATTTATTTGCATATAATAGGACTAAACGAGTTATGTTTTCAAATACGTGAAAATTAATTAATAATAAATCAATACATAATTTTTAAATAATATATTTAATTTTTTAGTACAATTAACAATTTTATGATTCTTACTCCCAAAATTCAGTCTTAAATGATCTCAGGCAACTGGTCGATAAAGTTATTCTCACTAGTAACGTCTTATACTAAATTTTGGAGATGAAATTTCGTATAATCACTTCATTCCATTATATTATTTATGGACAATTAAAAATAAAATTTTATTGTGACTTGAAGAACAATGCAAAATTTACTATTCTTCTCAATTTTTTTATTTAAAATTAACGAAATTACTTATATTAGTAGAATATTGAACTCTGCATATCAACACATGCAAATCAATAATTAATTAATTTTTATATAATTAATTTTATTTGAAAACTAGTAAATTAACTATTATCCTAGTTTTAGAAAGCAAATTATTTTTATAAAAAAAATATATATATTTTCAAGTCATTTTGGATCAGGTCATTTCAGGTTCGGGTCATTTCAGGTTTCAAACCGTTCGAGTTTAGGTTGGATCGAGATCAGGTCATTTTGAATCCAGGTAGTTTCGAGTTTCAGGTCACTCGGGTTAAGGTCGGGTCGAGTTAGGTTTTCGAGTCAGGTCAAATTTTGTCACCTCTGCTCAAGTCCGTTGATCACTTGTACAAATGCAATGTAAGAACTCCTATTAACTGTTAGTAAAATATCCAATAGGAATTTCTTAGCTGAGTCAATTCGGTGCATCTATTCTCTAACAATCACCTACATAACTTATTTTAATGTCTTATAAACTAGTGACCATGAGATCAATCACGCTCAACTCCTTGTGGAAAAATAGTATGTACTAATCCATTTGGATTCAGTAATGTCCGTCTTAGTGATTCTATTATTATGAACATTTAATAATAAAGCTTAAGGAAATTCATCTCACTTGCATGATCTCATCATAGTGCTTAATTTCATTCTTATTCTATGAGCTTTATCATGCAATGCATATGCACTAATTTGTAATGAACATGATAAATAATATAATTTTCATTAATAATGATTTATTATCAATAAATAAATAAGATTATTACACGTAATATCCTTAACATCAAATGTTATTTTCTTGTAGGACATACTACTACTAGTAAACGTGAAAGGAATCCACATCGTCTTTTGGAGACTGAAGAGACATAGAATTTTGCATTTAATCCACTTGATGGCGATGAGCCTAATAGAAGGAAAAAGCTCTTTCACTTCTTATCAAGGGTTGACAGAATTCATGAGAACAAGTCATGGCTCAGACTTGGTTATTCTCTTGCCTTGGCATGAAGAAATTGATGACATGTTCTTCAAAGGCCAAGTGTAAGATAAATTGGATTCATTATGAGATGTAAGGTATACCTTATGGTAATGAATTAAACACAACAAGTGAGATTATCTTATTTTCTTAAGTCTTGAAATTCAGTGAAATTTTTTAGCATGAGTTGCTCTAAGTTTTCTTTCCAGATTATGAATCTAAGAATGTTCATATTTATTAAATTGATTGTAAAGATCTATAATGAATGTCTAATCATATTTAGATAGATGTAGATAGTGAATTAAAAATTAGTAAAAAGAGCATAATGAGTATTTTTAGTGTTAGCTATATTTCTAGTTTGAAGCACTGGCAAATATAAAGGCATACAATACACAATTATCTCATCATATTATATGACTAGGATAGTTAATTTGGTTCTCATGATATCTGAATGCGAAAGGTTTTGCATAGATGATTATTAGAAGAATCAAAGTATAAAAAATATGATGAGAGTAATGTTGTGAATTCTCACAATGAGAAAATCGAGACTAAGATGTTACTATTGTGTTGAGTTGATAAAGGTGCAATTGCATTATCATCATCATTGGGGTAGATGTTATAAATTGGTACCTTATTCTTAACACAAGCTCTTATAATAACCTCATTCGCCAACTTATGAGTATTTGAATATAGAAAGGCTCAAAATTAAATGTGAACACCATTATGGTGTTGTTCCAAGTATGCTTGATCAAAGAATGAATTTCAGAGTGATTTAGAGAATCTGCGAAAATCACTTCTATTCTTGGTAAAGTAGGAAATTTATTATTTGAAAATTTTAGAAATTACTTATGTGGAATTTCTTATAAAATTTTTTAAAACCCCATCTCAAATTTTGTTAATAAAGTTTTTCAAATGAGTTTGCCATGAATTGTTGGAGTGAAGCTCAGTTTGATGAGTATAAAATGATTTTTCGCCTAGTAGGAGTGTACCATTAAGAAATGATTCTCATTCAAATTATGATAAGTGAAAGGAATATAGTTATTTTTTTTTTACCTAAGAGAGTTTAGTAGAGAATATTCTTACATGTGCCCCCCCCCCAAGCGTAGGAACAAGGTCCCATACTAGGGAGAAGGAAGAAATGATAGCTCGTGGAACTGATCACAAATGGCCACGAGGAGAAAAGCCGATGTTAGAGTAAAGTGTCTCTAGCTTGTGTTTCAATGATGGGTGAGGTGGTCAAGCTACTTGCACCTGTCTGGTCCGATCGTTTAGCGGCACTGAGACCCTTAAGTGTCGTTTGCCTGTTGCCAATAGTATCAACTTACGTAGTATATATAAGTGAATTCAATTGTGAAATTCAAAAATTCTTTATAGTGTCATATTCTAGAAACTTGAAATCTATGAGAAAGTAATATAATGAAATTCTCTCATCGATTAAGGATTCATAGAGAATAGATTCTCTTATCAGTAGAGGACTGGAAGAGAGTCACCTGTTTGTGCTTCATGAGCATTGGTTGTTGGATGTCTTAAAATTGCATGCTCAATAGTTGAATGGTTGATTTTTAGTAGATTGAGATAGGTTCTTTTGTTTGATCCACCTAAGAGTTGTTGATCATGTTCTAGCACCAGTACATATCTAAGTGAAGAATGTGGTGCTTGATGAAAGAATTTGTTAAATGGTACAAATTTGTACTTTGGTGATAGGAAAGTTCACTTTCTTTTGTACTTGCCACTTCATATAAGTAGATCTTTTCTAGATGGACATTAGATAGCCTAAATTATTCCTTAGTTTATGAAGCACATAGAATAAATTCACTAGTGAGCTCTTTATGCAACTAAAGGCAATCATCCGAGGAAGATTATCGAATCTTATCAAGCTATGGTCTTACGATAAGGAATCTTTGTGTGTCATCAATGATTCTCGAAAAGAGTCCACATATATTGAAATATGTTTATGAAAATGTGATATTAATTGTCATCTAGAATGGTTGAATTTATTTTAGATATGTATGACGACGAGTTTATCGAATTCTAGTTCAGATTGTAGATTTAAGTAAACCCATAAACAATTGAAAGGATGGATTATACTATGCATCTCAATAATTTCTAATAAAAGATGGCTTAAGTATAAGAAATAAGACTGCAACTGTACAAGAGTGTGTTTTTGTAGCATACTCGAAAAAAATCTTGATTTTTCCATGTGGAGTTTAAATAACTCATGTGAGTTCTGATTCATTGTATCAGTGTAAAGACATTGAGGCATGCACACTCTTTTCACTACAATGAATGAAATGAATATAGGGATGATTGTGCATTTGAGAAGTAATGTGGTAAGAACTTTAAATTTTTTTTAAAGCATTTGTTACATAAAGGCTAGTTTTTTCTGCTTCCATATATTAACATTTTCGAATGCTAATTGTTAACATCTTAATGAAGCTAAAGGATTGTTGGAAATGATGCCACTTAAATGGCATTTTAGGTAAGGATTATGGTCATAAAGACGTGCAGACCTGACCTTGGTACTTGGTAACCATTTAAGATTAAAATCTCTAAAAATTTAAGTAGGCATAAGAGATAAAACTGTGCTTAAATTTGATAAATTAATTTTTTAATAAATTAATGTGATGATAAAATAGTACACACATATCATGAAATTTGTTTTCATGATAAAAGGTATGTCACCAGGTTAAGATTGGTTTTCTCATACGAGCGATCGCCTTAAGCTCCATGATATGCTCCATGATAGCGAGCTGAGATGAGACACTATATACTTTTGACATTTAGGGAGTGAGCAAAATGTATACTATGTATTTGCAAAATTATTTTGCTTTTGACTAGAGTTAAGATGAGGTCTACAAATTATAAAGGATAATCAAATCAAACATGTTCATCCCGCAATCATGTACATAAGAAAAGTTAGACGGATGCAAGATCTTAATTTGGTGTTTCAGATGAGCAATCAAGTTGGTTGATATAATGAGTCAAATAAAGGACTTGGATTAGGCGCATGTGCACATGAACCGTGTAGTTGCGACTAGACTAAGATTCGTATGATGGTCTTAATTTATTAATAAGAAAAGGACATATGCTTTTATGGGAAGAGAGGTCCACTATAGCATACAATTTGTACTACATGTACTTAATTCGACCTTAAAAGGAAGTGAGCAGATGAATCCCTGCTTCTTTACTGTGTGAGTTTCTTAAGACTAAGTTAGCATAAACTAGTGCCTTATATCACTTTTGACTATGTTCTTGAAAGGAAATCCCAATGTTCGCTACTTTAGCATGCTTTTGACGGTGATGAAATAATTAACCTTATGAGACATGTCTAGTAAAGTGGTTAATCTGAATCGGATAGTGGTAAAACATCTTGCTTTGGTGATTCAAATCTCAAACGATTATATCGAAGATTAGGATTTTATATAATCATGAACACTGAATGACAAAGTTGGTTAGATTTAGTTATGAGCAAAGAGGCTCATGAGAGAATAGAGATACTTGAATCCGATGTGATCAAGTTAGTCTGGGGAACATAGAGACACCGTTTGTTAATGTTAATATTTTTCTTTAGGTTGAAGCCCTTATGTATATCCCTCATAGATGCATAGTATTGAGCTATTAAGTGTAGGTATACTCGTAGGTCTCATGACCCATTTGTCAGTATGAATTTCTCGAAAATAAATTTAGTTTTGGAGATTCTCTCTTTCTCGTTTTGGGTTATGTCGAGCCCATCATGTGCAAGTAGAAAAGTTTGGAAATCTAGGTCCAGTCAAGCTCCCATGATGGGTTGCCTGACCTACCCAAATATAAATTGAATTAAAGAGCTTTAGAGAGAATGATTTATTCCCAACTATCTCTCCCATTGGCGTGTAAAAAAAAAAAAAACTGAACATAGAATCTGTTTTTCAAGAAGAAAACAGTCAGAAATAAAAAGTTGATTGCACGTATTGTAGAGAAAGAAACAACTTTCTAAAGAGAGAAAGCTTGACATCAGTTTGTCTAGAGAAAAATAAGGGTTCTTAGGTTGTGGAAATCGTGTGATTTCCTTCATTGCAATTTCACACATGACCATGGTGAGTTGAAGACACGAAGACCCAAAAAAAAGTCCAAAATACCAAAAAAAATTTCATGTTAAACTAGTGAAAACCAAATCCACTTTGCAATCTCTTATTTAACAATCCTACATTGGAAAGTATATACTAGAAAAAAGTGTATATAAATATACATACATATTAAAAGTATAGTTATATGTATGTGGATACACCATATATGGTGTGGACTAAAGATGGAGTATTAGAACCATCCACACACACGCGTTAATGTGTGGGCTGTTGGGTGCTTATGGTCATTTGATGGCACATGCGCATTTAGCACTTTGTACTCTTGCTGTGAGGTATAGCAGATCAAAGACATTCATTTTTATTTAATAAAATCAAATTAATCGGACAGTTCAAATTGAATTTGAGAATGATTATGATCCAAGAGCCAATATTAAATAAATTAAAATGGCAAATAAAGTGATAGTTGCAACTAACTTTTAACTTCCATTTCGATCTAAAGATCAGATTTAAATATAAAAACCCTGATGGCTATAATTAATGACTTTAAACTCAAATTCAAATCTGGTCTCTTTGGAAAGGCATGAATGGGTACATAAATATTGAAGTAAGCTATTTGAAAAATGCAAAATTTTTTCCTCTTCTCTCTTCTTATTTTGCAATCTTCTATAATGCTATTTGTCTCTAGCAAATAATTCTTGTACTCCTGACTATTCTTAAACCCGAAAAAGAGTTTGTGTTCTGTTTATCGTTATGTAGATAATGAACAACATAATATTTCCTTTTTATCTTGGAGTGTATTGACTTACAAACCGCTCTACACTAGAATTTGTGGGGATAAATATAAACTTAAGGAAAGTGACCTAATCATGGCTCGAAGTTAGTTTCTTCAACAAAATTTATTAACAATTTTAATTAATTTTAATATTTTTTACAAATTAATATTTAGATAAATGAATGTATAAAAAAACTGCTACTTATTATGAGCAGTGTTATGAAAGGCAAATTTGAGGTGTGTCCAAAGGTGTTTTCGAGCTAAAACACCCTAGGGCATGAATCCTGGGGTGAAAGTATCACGGGACGTTCGTTTTTTGGGTCTGGGCGACGCCCTGGGCATCTGGGCGTACGTGCAGCGCAAATTTTTTTTTTTTTTTTGCTCCTGCAACCCCAAAACGACGTCATTTTGGATATCTGTTATTTCATATAATATACATGTGAGAAAATTTCAGATCTAGCAGTATAAAAATGGAAAAGAAATGTACAATTTTTCTTTAAAAAATGAACAATTACAGAAACAGATATATTAGCTTAAATGGGTACTAGGAACATAGGTGGTAACGGAGGTCTCGAAACCAGCATGGCATGTATCAAAGTAGACGCGACCTTGCACTGAGAATGGGTTCTTGGTGGGGCAGACTGCATTAACCAGCGCCGGGAGTATACAGAGCGCTATTAGCAACAAAACTTTGGCTATCTCTTTGTTGTTTGTGCGATTGAATTTGAAGAGCAAAAAAATGTAAAGTTAAAGCAGAGATAATAAAGTGGAGTGAGTGAGAAATGAGTAAAGTAGACGGATGTGTTTATAATAAAAAAAAGAAAAAGGAAAAAAAGAAGAAGAAAATGGATGTGTTTGATGTTTCCTATGGGTGACATGGTTGGTGTGCTAAATCAGGGTGTGATGGTCATTTGGAGAGGGAAGATTTTGGTATTTAGTAAATTCAGACCTATTATTGCTGATGTGGCATTTTCTTATTGGATGTAGGTTGATGGTTGGAGTAGAAGGGAGAAAAGGTGAGCGTATGGGAAGAGACGCTGCTAAATTTGAATGCAGTTGGCAGTGGCAATTGTCGGTGCTCACATAGGAGTGAGAAAGCAAAATGAGGAGAGGATCAGCTGTTTTACAGCCCATTTGGATTGATTAGCAATGTTTCCTTAGTTAACTGAAGATTTTTGGACTATCAAGCTTGTAAACCAATTTAATTTTGAGCATTGGTATTCAGTCTATTGACTACTAGTTGATATTTGTGTAAAAATTTTCATTAAATATTTATAGGTCTTAACTCTTAAGTTAGTAAAATTTATTGATAATTAATTAATTTATATTATTTCAATTTTTAAGTATTTTTATAATTTAATTAATATTATTTTATTCAAAACGCTCTAATGTTTCAAAAGACTTACACCTCAACGCCTCGAAACTTACACCTAACTACATTAAAGCAAAACATCTCACCTAACACCCTCATCTTTGAAATCAGTAATTGTGAGTAAGTTGCTAAACCATTGTCCATTGTTGCAACAGGCTTAGCAATTTTTCTCTTTTGTTATTGGACAACGAGAAACAGGCTTTATGAACTGCCAAACGCCACTCTTCTATTTGATCTCAGTGCCCAATAACGTAGAATGAATGGAGCTTTTGAGTATGGCTTTTTGATAGGGCTATTAGTATTTTGAATAAAACCAAGTTTTTTATGCCGAAAAAATAAAATGAGACAAAAAAAGGTTACATCAAACAGATACTTCTCAGAAATGAAGAACGAGACCCATATACACACGGGATATAGTACCAAACTTTTTCCGTTTGATAAGGTTTTGAAGGGACAAAGATACTGATCTAATGAGCTCCTGCTTACAGTGAGCTCTTGCTCACTGAATCGGTATCCTAATGATTTTCTGGTTAGTGTAACTGTTTGATTTAATTGATCCAAAGATTCGTAATTAGAGAAATTTTTATTTATTACATGTTCATAAAAAATATATAATATAAAAATTTATTTTATTATTAAATAATTTAAAAATATATATATTTTATTTTCATTTAAATACAAAATAAATTTTTATATACGAATCTTTCAAAATAAAATTTTTTCATATAATATTGTATGTATATATATGCTACCTTAAGAGATAGAAACAGGAGGGTTGACTTTTAAGCTATGTTGACGTCAAAGTCGTTACATCATGCACGTCATTACGTGTTTTGCACTCTTTCCCAGCTGTTTCCTTTACCATTCCATGAAGCTTCTTTGTTATGTATATACTATACTATACCTAACCTTAATTCGAATCTCTGTCTCTCTCTCTCTCTCTCTCTCTCAATGGCTGCCAAACGGTTTTTTGATGAATGGGGTTCAGACCAAGATCAACCAACAGAGAAACGGATAAGAACTAGACCTTCTCTTGCTTCGTATGTGCTTAAATTTATATATCTAAGCACCGTGCTTTTTATTCTAGTTTTCTTTATGCTTTTTTGTTTTCCTTTTCTAATTCATAAGAGATATTAGAGTTAATTTTTAGCTTCAAAGTTGATGGATCGATCATCTCTTAATTATTAATTTGTTCCTTACCCATAAAATGATGTTGAAAATATGCTTTTTCATACTTTAAAGACAAAAAGAGGGTGGTGGTCAAATATAGAAGCTGATCTTACTTATTTGCAACCATTTTCTCTATCCTGACAGTGTGATTGGAGAAGTGGTTATGGTGAATTCGTTGCAGAACTTGTGCTCGGCGATAGAGCCTGTGCTTAGAAAAGTGGTACGTAATTTTATGTTCTTCATTATATAATATATATATATATATATATATATATATATATATATACACATCAATATAAAACTGATAACAAATATATTAGGGAGTATATTTCGTATTTTTTTACAAGGATATTTCAGTTAATTATATCATGTTTAATTATAAATGTAACTAGATAGTAGTAATAAATTTGGCATAAAATAAAGAATTGTTAGAAAAAATGTTCTAAGTTCCAACACATGCAGGCATATGTTGAGTTCAATATGCAAGTGTCAAGAGTCAGGAGTTTCACATCCAACTCGTTTTAACCCGTGCGGTACTTAGAGAAAATCAGCAGTGTACCACCAGCGTGGTCCAATAGTTCAACCGTCTATGACACAAAACAGCTGACTATATTTCATTAATTATTAGGTTAATGAAGAAATGGAACGTGGTTTAAGACAAAATTTCCTGTCTTTCACGAGGTCGTCTTCGTTGCGAATTCAAGTGCCAGAACCTTCAAGCCTACAACTAATTTTCAGGAAAAAACTCTCAATACCAATATTCAGCGGTAGCAAAATCATGGATGCCGACAACAATCAACTTCAAATCCTTGTTTTGGACAGAAGGGGTGATTTAATGGCTCCGATAACTCTTCCTCATCCAATCAAAGTAGATATAGTCGTTGTCGATGGAGACTTCCCTCCCGGTGATTGTGATAACTGGACTAGTAATGATTTCGAAAACAACATCGTGAAAGAGAGAACTGGCAAACGGCCTTTACTCACCGGAGAGTTAAACGTCACCGTTCGGGACGGAGTTGCAGCAATTGGTGAAATTGAGTTCACCGATAATTCAAGCTGGATTCGAAGCCGCAAGTTCAGGATTGGTGCAAAAGTGGCACAAGGGAGTTTTCCGATACGCGAAGGCATGACTGAAGCCTTTGTTGTCAAAGATCACCGTGGAGAACGTAAGTTTCCGTATTCTTCTAGTACTTACAATATTGCATTCACAATTAGTATCTCGATTTCAATCACGGTTGTTATGACTTAAGTAAAAAAATACTTAAAAAAACTACATCTATAAAAATAAAATTCAACGTAGTTAGGTGTCTTAAAATCTTAAGATCGAATCTCAAGTTAACAGTTGTTTTATAAATAAAAAAATTACTATAATAACCAAAGACCCAAATCTGAATGAACTTAAATACAAATAAATTTAATTAAGACCCCGGACTACTATACAACTTTAGTTTTAGATATACAGCTAGAGCTCTTCCCTTTCAAGTTATTTTCAGTCAACATTCAAAGGGCTATATATAAGTTTGCGACCATTATATACAAGTACTTGTTTAAAGTGACTCCAAGCATGTATGGGTCCCAAGATTTAACCTTTCCACCAGTTATAAAGCCCCACATAACAGTCCTCGATCGCTTGTATGATAAGGATTAGGGAAGTCTTGTTTTTTATCTTCAAAATCCGGCCGGTGCAGCTGTGGTCTTTAGTCAATGATATATTTAAGCTGTATGTATCAACATGTAAGGTAGATTATCTTTTTTTCTTTTTAGTTGCATTAATGGAGAGAGGATTCAACCCAAATTTTGAAAAATGAAAACCCTATGAATTAAGATGAAACTTAACCAACTGTGTTAGTGCATAAAATTTTGCTTTAAGCCCATATCCATTTCTAAAATTGGGCTCTTATGAGCTTTAGATTTGTTATCTTTCTTACTAGTTGTAGGCCACATTTGAGAACTGTTTAAATTGATTTAAACAGTTCCCAAAGGGCTCCATTCAAAAGCCCTAGAGCCTCAATTTGTCGTGTTAAATGTTAAGTACTGTTTTTCTCTTTTTGTCGATTTGGGATTTTTGCCTACTTTCCAACAATATTAACTTTTTTTCCTGCACATATGAAGTGTACAAGAAACATCACCCACCAATGTTGGAAGATGAAGTGTGGCGTCTGGAAAATATTGGAAAAGATGGAGCTTTCCACAAGAAACTTACCACTAAAAACATTAAGACAGTTCAAGACTTCTTGAAATTATCTGTAGTTGACCCAGGAAAGCTTAGAAGGGTATGAATTAAATATCGCAATCTTCCATTTCCAATTACAAATTGCACAATAATTAATTTTCCTAGTGAATCTAATTTTCTTACTTTGTGTTACCTTTTTACAGATTTTAGGCTTTGGAATGTCTGAGAAAATGTGGGAAGTCACCATAAAGCATGCAAGAGAATGTATAATGGGGAACAAACTTTATATTTTTCGTGGACCTAATTACACTATCATCTTAAATCCTATATGCCAACTCATTAGAGCTGTGATTAATGGCCATGTATACCCTAGTCAAGATATGACGAGCATTAACAGGGTATGAGTTCCCCTTGCTTCTATTTAAGCTTATTTTACTTGGGAGTCTAATTTGGTAAGAACTCCTTTAGTCTAAATACTAAAAAGAGTTTATGATAGAACGACATTGGAAATAGAAATTGTTTCATCTTTGGCAAAATAAATGTGAAAATAGTTTTTTTTAACAAAAATTCAATTTTTTAAAAGAAAAAATGAACATCTTATAAAACCCTTTTTTTTTTTAAAGATGTTTGACTTAACCTTTTTTATAAAAAATAAAAATCATTTCATAAACTTTCTATTATTAAAATCTTATACATTAATGTTCTCTTGTATATATCCTTTGGCATCTACAGGCCTATATTGAGAATTTGGTTAGACAAGCACATGCAAATTGGTACACATTAGAAGAGGTAGAAGATGTTTTCAACGAGACCGCACTACAAACACAAGGTATACTTATTTTAAGGAATCAATTTGGTGAGATTCAAATGATAATAGTTGGGATTCAAGAATCTTGAGTATTCTTTAGACTTAACTGTTGTGAACCGAGTATGAAAACTCGAGCTTTTAAATATTTTTTATCAGTATTTATATAGCAACTTATATCATGATACATCAAAATTTCCTAAGGCCTACTAATTATTTACATCTAATTGAATGAAAAAGGTGATATGGGAGATGAATATTCCAATCATCATCAGGGCATGGTCAAATCATTTCAGCAAAATGGGTACCCTACTGAGAAATCTATTGGGGTAAGCTACATGGAAAGCAATATTGCACATACAGGCTGCGATGATTGGCAAATAAATTCAACATATCTCAACACTACTCCAGTTGAAGTTGGCGTCCGCTTTAGCATCACGGAGTCATCACCTGACGCTGATATGTCTCCTCCAAGGTTCTTCATCAATTGGAGCTAATGGTAGATAAGGATTGCCACTTAGATAAAAATGTTATGCACTTGAATTCACACGTTTGAACTCACCTTTACATCTACAATAAGAGTAAAGATATGGTAGAACAAAACATACATTATTAATGAAATTTCATAAAATTATTAATGAAGTTCCTAGGAAAAACGTAAAAAATTTGTTGGGAAAAAATACCCACCATAAAAAACTAACCAAGTACCACAATTTTACTAAAAAAACACGAATTATATATAATTACAACCAAGTTACGCGTGGAAATAAAACCAAAAGTATCAAATAAAACAATCAATCAAGAACACGAGAATTTATGTGAAAAATCCACCAGTGTAGAAGAAAAAAATCACAGGGCAAAAGATCAAATTCACTATGTAAATAATGATTACAAAGTTTATGCCCAAACTTGAGACCCATAACTATTGGTGCAAGATTTGATTTATGCGCCGATAGAGGTTGAAGTAGACTTGATTGGAATAGTATTTCTCTATATGGGTCCGGTACTATCTCAATTAAAAAGACTTTAATGATATGCTTTTATAAATTCAAAAAATAATAATTTAATCAAGTAATTTATGAACAGAATAAAGAATAAGTCCAAAGTAAAAACAAACCCAATATATTGTAATTGAAAGCAATGTTGACACAATGAGTTTATCGAAAATGAAACCTCAATATACCAGATACAGACTTCTCGAGCTTGTCCACCGCATATTTCCCTATTTTTTATGATGACAAAACTATTAAACAATAATTATAACTAAAAACTAAGTGCTATAAATTTAGGGAAATTTTGATAGATTCTCCTATGTTTTTAGGATATTTCCCCCTGCATATCAAAGCAATTAAATCCATCCAATCAAATAAACAAGCTATAAAGATGTTTATAAATTAATTTCAATCTAATTTTCTTGAAGATAAAAGCAATTCAGGCATTAATAACATAAATGGTTAAAAAGAAGTAAGTAAAGTGAAATAAGTTTAGAATTCAAGGAACCATAATATAAAAAAAGCATAACTTTGAATCCTCGAATCCTAGTTTCTTCTCCCTTTTTTTTTTTTTTGTCAATATCACAAAAGAAAGGAAAGAAATAAGGCTCCCCCTAAATTCATCCATGCAAAATAACAAGAAATCATCATAAACATCTAAGTGTGCAACAAAAGTTAAAATTCATGAGAAAGGAAATGTGCTCTTGCAATGTTAAAAACCTTCAAAAGGAAAAACAAAAAAAAGTTTGTGAAGAAATTCAAAGGTTACAAGACATGAGATTCACAGGCTCATAGATGCTCGAGGAGCAAGATGATGAAGATAGTCTCGAAGAAGGAGGAACATTCGGCTCATTGATTTCTTCAATATGTAGTGGACGAGTGTAGACATAAGGAACCATGGTTATATCTCGTTTTTTGTAGACATAATGACCTATCTCTCGACACATATCATGAATAGTCCTTAATTCATGAACTTCTAACGTCAAATAAACCATATTATCTTGAAAACATACTATGGTTGCCATGATATCCTCATTTGACACATTAACACCAACAAAATGAGGGGGTTGATCATGTTCATTTTGAGGAAGACCAAAAGATTCACCACCAGCATGTCTCCTAACCAATGTCCCATTAGGTAACTTATCACAATTTTCCCTTTTAACCCAATCATTATTGACTCAAACCAATGCCACCTCATCCTATTTAGAATGTGTTCACTTTATCAGTTTTAGCCAACTTAACACCCTCCGAGTTATCTTGGTCCACCTTAAAATCCTTCAAGAGACAGGTGATAATCATCACATATAGAGGCTCATCTCTCTTATCAACAGCCACAACCATTTTAAAAGCCATTAAAGAGAGTAAATTATATGGTTGACTATGACCAATATGCCACATAAGATAAATATCCAAATAGCTAACCAAGGCATAACTGCCACTCCTAGGACAGAGGCACTGTGTAACGACCCATCCCCGGGTGGGCCCTACTTGAGGAAGTATCATCACCTTTCAACTTCGAGCACCCGAACTATATGTGTACATACAAAATTTACAATACAAACAGCAAACTTTCCCCAACATCACAATTTATACAATTACAAGTCTCCACATACAAAACACTTTTTGATACAGCAAACTAAAACTTAAGATTTTACAAAGTACATAAATGCCAAAAAAAAAAAAATTTCCTGAGTACAAATAGCTAGAATATTTCTATCAAAATTAAACCTAAACCAAACTTAGACTCCCAAAAGACCCAAGAGATAAGGATGCCATAGGCAAGGGCTCATTTCAACTAGGCCACAAGTATTTCAGAGCTAACCTAAAAAGTTAGTAAAATAGGGAGGGGTGAGCTATAAAGCTCAATGAGATATCATCTTACTAGAAGTAGTCATATTAAGATTTAAATTCTTAATTTTCAAATCTTATCGTATAAAAATAATCTCTTTTTTTTTAAATTTTTTTATGTATAGTTATAAGAAGACTTTAAATTTTACTTTTGGTTATTTTTCTCATTTTCTTATCACAAAAGGAATAATTATCACAACAGCGTTTATTAAACCTCTTAATCCATAATATTTTCATACATAACTTAAGATTAGCATTTTTGAACAACATCAACCACGATACTTTTCAATTCACGAAAATCAAAGATTTCATGCCCAGGGCCAAGCACATCACATATCCCATCATGGGCCAATCACAACATACGCCCCTCTTGGGCTAATTCCAAAAACGAAATCATCATCCATGAAATGATATGGAATGTAATATAATGAAATGAATGCTCAATGCATTAGCTCATCATGCATCATTGGTCCTCATTGGGCTAATCTCATATAATAACAGGGATGGCTCCCCACATACTAGTACGCTTTCACAATAGCATTTCTCATTTAAACCACTACAGATCCCCTATACCCGCTCTCAAGTGGGATCCTATATATCCTAACACCTTTGATACCCTTATGCCGTATGGATAGGGACTTACACATCCAAACACCTTCGGTACCCTTATCTCTTACGGATAGGTACCTACCGGCCTCACCCATCACTCTCCTTCATTAACAAATTGTCGAATGATATACATATCATGCGAATACAGTTCATGATGCAATGGTTTGAAATCCAAACATCCATCATCCAATCATGTTACAAATTCATAACAATCTATCAAGCAAATCTCATTTCATTTAGAAACTCCATAATTTCAAGCATAAAATTTGCCAATCAAACACACCATCACAACTTATTAAAGGTAAAACACATCAAAATTTATTTACTCTTGTTTTCTTATACTTCATTTATGAACTTTATATCTTTTTATTTCTCTTAGTTATTCACTTAAGATAATCATAACACAATCTTTCTTCAAGGTACAACCGCATATTATCATATATATATATATATATATATATATATATATATATATATATATAGATAGATAGATATAAAATATTAAACTATCCTTTATTAATGTTTTCCATAATTCTTTATATTTGTACACTTTCAACTTTTCTTTTTTCATTGTATAGTTCACTACGCTTACTAAAAGTAAGGTGATAGTCACATTTTAGAGTCAAACTTAGTTACGAATCAATTCTTTACCTCTTGATCGATCTTCAAATAATCCTAACGAAATTTCATTTATAAAAAATAAAAAAAAAACAAGACATAGATAATTAGGCATCATTTACTCAAGTTAAAGGTCCAAAACTCTTAACTACCCTCAAGGAGTTAGAATTCAAGAAAAGTAGGATTCAAAGTGTAAAAGCCTAAAAACAGGACAACACAGTCGACTGTCTAAACACATAGTTGATTATAAAGCTCTCAGGAAGACAACATAGTCGATTATCCAAATGCACAGTCGATGTGTTGAAGACCTGAGGTTTCAGCCTATAGCACAGTCGACTATGCAATTGTCACAGTCGACTGTCCTGATACCTGAAGCCTAGAAATACCACGAAAATCAAACTTTTCCGTTTCCAAAACCCTTTGATCCTTCAAGAAACTTTAAACCCTTTTGAAAACACAAGTTTCTAAAGCTCTTAGTTGAATATTTACAATACCTATAACAAATTTTTTACTTAAAACTCTTAAATCACCCAACCAAGCACAAACCCAAATTCTTAAAACTAAGAACTTGTTCTTCAACATAATTTCTTCAAAAATCTCACTACCAAGAACTCAAATCTTTTAGTTAATGAACCTACTTAACAATTAAAGTAAAGCAAAACAAGTTCTTACCTTACTCCTTGTCAAAATCTACCAACTTTTTTTTCTTTTTTTTCTTCCTCTTATTCTTTTATTTCTCTATTTTATCTCTTTTTCTCCTCTCCTTCACGTTTTCTCTGGAATTTTCCACCAAAAAATCTGAGCTCTCTCAATCTTTTATACTCTAACTTTAGCTTTATTACCCACTTACCCCTCTTCATTTCTATTCTCTCATTTTTCACCACACTGTTATTCCATTCTTTCATTAATTACCCCAAAACTCTTTAAAAGCTTGACATTTCTCCCAATACACCTTTTATTTACTAAACCTTAATTTATTTACTTTCTTTCAAGTTTTTACTAGTCTCAAAATGAATTAAATCAAGCTTGAAACTGGATAAGTACTCCAAAAATGTGTCAAGATGAAATACTGAGATTTAAATTATTTAAATTTAAAGTACCAGTGTCTGCACACTGACAGACAATGACACGCAATACTCTTATTTCAATAGTTAATTTGGTATCGCTAAAATTTGTATTCGTTTTGAAATTTGAATCATTTGTAATTTCACGTACAATAGATTGGGCATCAAAATCATCATGCAAAATATTAGTACGAACCCAAGCATTACCATTCAAAGGAAGCACACAAATCTGACTCACTATACTAGGAATAATTTCCATTTTGACTTTTTTATCCCAAGTAGTGAAAATATTGGAACCATTAGAACACCTACTCAAATTAGCATAAAACACTTTAACCAAAGTTGGAAAAACTAATTCCTCATTATCCATTATTGTTATCTATTTCAATTTCTTAAACCAATGATCAATCTTCATATTGAAAGTAGACAAAGTAGCAAAATGCACATATAACCCAGGCATAATTTCTCTATCATTGAACCAAGTTTCATACCTTACTTTTACATCCTCATTTGGAAGTGAATGGGAACATCATACTTTGCCTTGTTGCTCCTTTCATTCGATGGACCACCATGATCCTTAGAATTCTTAGAAAGAGGATTTGTTCTATAAGAAATTTTGGAGAAAGATGATATAAACTTTTTGGATTTAAAAAAAATGGGGAATAAAACTTGCATAATCTTCGAAAATTGAAGAGGACAAGTATGAGAAATGGAAGAAGATGAAGTGATAAAGAGAAATTACCAAATTTGAAGATTAAATAGAAGAAGATAAATAGAAATTACCAAATATTGAATAGAGTGAGATTCGACATCTAGAGAAAGAACACCAAAGGTTCGAAAATCTTGAGATTTGGTATTGAAAAACTTCCAAATATTGAAAATAAAACTTTGGGTTTAGAGGATTTTGAGATTTTATGGTGAAAATTTGGAGAAATTTTAGAGAGAGGATTTTAAAAATGATAGAAATTTGAGCAAAGAATACTTATATACGTGGGCCAGTACGTGAATTGAAGAGATATAATCATTAAAAATAATGGTAGTTGACCACTTGTCTCCATAGTCGAGTATTAAAACTCGCTGCTCGAAAATGTGATAATTTAAACCTGTATTCGACTATTGAAAAGCATAATCGATTACCATCAAGACAAATTTTGAAGTTTTAACACCAAGAAAGAATTCTTAAAAGAGAATTTTTCGTCTTGAGGATTAATCATAGAATTTGCAATAGATCGTTGATTTTTCAATTAAGAAAGAGTGATTAATTTCAATAGATAAAAATAAATTCTTTTTTCATTGGATTTTATACAAGTGATGCATGCTCAATCAAATGATAATCATGCAATATTTCTCATGCCTAATTCCATCCTAATCATATAAAATTTATCTTCACTAATGGGCTTAGTGAAAATATCCGCCAATTGCTTATCAGTATTAACACATTCAAGCTTAATGTCTCATTTTTGTGCATGATCACAAATAAAATGACTTCGAATTTCAATTTGCTTAGTTCATGAATGTTGAATTGAGTTCCTACTGAGATTAATTGCACTTGTATTATTATATATAATGGATACATGATCAAAATGCATGCCAAAACCTTCAAGTTGTTACTTGATCCATAAAATTTGTGTATAACAACTACTGACGACAATATATTTCACATCGGTCGTTGATACTACAATTAGATATTTTTAAAAAAAAAAAAAAACCATGATGTTAACATACTACCAAGAAATTGACAAGTATCACTAGTGATTTTTCTATCAATTTTACATCCGGAAAAATCTGCATCCGAGTACTCAATCAAATTAAAGGAAGACTCTTTAGGATACCATAAGCCTAGATTTTGAGATCATATCAAATATCTTAGAATTATTTTAACAACAATCAAATGGGCTTCTTTTAGATAAGATTCAAAACTTGACACATGCGAACACTAAACATAATATCTGGTATACTAGAAGTTAAATATAACAAAGCTCCAATCATCATGCTTCTATCTTTCTTAATATCATTTTTATCTTTTACCATCCTTATCAAGCTTAGTTAATGTGCTCATAGGAGATCAATTTGTCCTTGCACCTTCTAAATGCAAATACTAAATCAATTCTCTTGTGTATTTAAATTGATCGATGAAGATGACTTTCTTGGTTTTCTTGATTTGAAGTCAAAGAAAATGGTTGAGTTCTCCCATCACACTCATCTCAAACTCACATTGCGTACACTTAGAAAATTCTTCGCATATTTTCTTATCAGTAGCACCAAATGTAATATCATCTACATATATTTGCACTAAAAGAATATCATGCATATTAGTTTTAGTGAAAATATTAGTATCAATTTTTCATCATGAAAAACCATTATAAAATAAAAATTTGCATAGTCTTTCATACTATGCTCTAAGAGCTTGCTCTAACTCATAAAGAGCTTTAGAAAGATTATAGACATGGTTTGTAATTTTTTGATATTAAAAATCGAGATATTGATTAACATAAACTTCTTCTTTAATAAAACCATTAAGAAAAGCATTTTTCACATCAATTTGAATTAACTTGAAGCCTTTAAAACATGCAAATGCAAGTAATATTCTAGTGGTGTTGTTTGGGTTTGGATTTGAGCCAGCTTAAAACACCAATTTCAGCTTTAAATTGGATGGTTTAAGTTGGCTTAAAGTCAAATCCAAACAGCACTAATAGCCTCAAGTAGCAAAAGTTTCATTAAAATCAACACATTTTTCTTTATTATAACCTTTAGCAATAAGTCTAGCCTTGTTTCTAGTAACAATTCTGGAGTCATCCATTTTGTTCCTAAATACTTATTTAGTTCCAATAATAAAATGATCCGTTAGCCTAGTAATCATGGTCCAACCTTGTTCCGTTAAAATTGATTTAGTTCCTCTAGCATAAGAATAAGCCAATTTTCATCTTGTTCGACCTCTTCAATTGATTTAGGTTCAATTTGAGATAGAAAAGTAATATGATAACATACTATAATTATACTACCACTGACATTACCGTAACTATCTATTTTTTGGAACGGAGAGAAGACATAATATTTTCGTTCGGTGAGGAGGATACAGCAAGGTGATCCCTCTCTCCGTACTTCTTGAGATTGTCTCACATTATCAATCATAGTGTAGCAAGGAAAGCATGGAAACATGTTACAGTGTCAAAAGAGAGCTTGTTAGTGTCACATATATGTTTAACAGATGATTTGGTGTCGTTTGGCGAGGTGTCGGAGAAGTAATTGTGCAAAATGATGAGATTTCTACAAGAATTTTGCTCTATATATAGTAAGAAGATTATGTTTGAGAAATCAACACTTTTTATTTCTCCAAATGTGGCAAGATGCATAAGTACTTCACTTCAGTTAGCTAGTGAGATTCTTATAACTACTGATCTTAGGAAATATTTAGGAGTTCCAATCTGGCATGGTGTCAGGAAAACCAAAAGGGGGTGAATTGGTTCTACAAAATAAGAAAGGTTATTAGCATAATAAAATCAAATAAACTCTTAAAAAAAGTGTTCAAATACAAGCCAAAATAAGAGCAAGGGAAGAAGGAATGAACAAAAGGTTTATAGTGGTTTGAAAATGATTGTGCCTACATCCACTTCTTCAATAGGCCTCCCTAATCTAATGAATTCTACTATGTAAACATATTTACATTTTCTTGGGTTTCCAAGTATCAAGCAAACTTTATAGACTACTTGACTTTACGGGTAGCAAGCAACCTTACAGGGAGACTCATTCTCTCCACTCACAATCTCACAACTCTTAGCCTACAAATCAAAACTACACAGAGTGATAAACAAAATTAAAGTTTAAGCTCTTATACTAATGCTTAAGATTAATTCTTCTCCCTTACTGACTTCACTTTAGCATCCTCTATTTATAGCCTTTAGCTATACTTTCAGAAAAAACAACTCCAAAATTTTCTCCTCTGAAATTATGACAGAGATTTTCTTTAAAAATAAATTCTCTAATCTAAAGAATATCTCTAGATGCTTAGTCAGTCATTTTACGAGATGTTTACCTTCTTAATGTAGATCGACGTTCTTTGGGCTTTGGTCTTCAAAACTGAGTCAAACTTTGTCAAACGCCCATCTAGACGCCTAGCTCTTGTCATATATGCTTAGCCAGATGCTTAGTCTTATTTCATACATTTACCTAGGCACCTACTCCTTGCGTGAATGCTCCTCGAGCCTTTCTTCATCAGCAACATAACTTACTATTCATTTTAGCCTACCTAGACGCCTAGAACCTATACTAGATGCCTAGCTAGGCATCTAAGCCTTACTCAGGTGCTTATGCCCCTGCACACATGCTCTTAGTCCTTGCATGCACTACACATTCTCTACCAGACATCTACCTAGTAGTCTAGCACCTCTCTCAAATGACTAAGCTTTTCTTATTCATTTATGTAGTCACCTACAACCTGAACGTAGCTTCTTCGAATCATTTCTTCAACTAGTACAAGCTCACTGTCCATTTTTCCACTTTTACAACACTTTTTTCTACAAGCTCCTCTACCAAGCACCTAAGTAGGCGTCTAGCTCCCTATTAGGAACCTAGCTAGGCATTTAGCCCTTCTATCAGGCACCTAGCCCCTCTCCAGTTAATTCTTAGATTTTCGTAATCTTTTTCCTTAACTTCGTAATCTTCTCGAATTTCGCATTCTCTCTCTAATACTATCAATGAATGCTCTAATAATGTATCGTGACAGCAAATGCTCTGATACTGTACCTTGACAGTAAATTCTCTGATCCTATAATCTAATACTAAATGTTATCCTGCATACTCAATAAACTTACCAATAATAAATAGAGTGTTTTGATACATCAAAATATTCAGAGATTAAACTAAATGCCTTTTTGATGTAGACAAAGCCATCAAAAGACATTACCTATAAACATTAAACAAAACATACAGATATGGAATTAAACGCAAACACTGTCTAAACTTATCTTCCTTTTTGTCTAAATTAAATATAAAAAAGTAGTATAAACCTCCCCCTAAGCACATGAGGATTAAACAAAACATAACATGCAAGCATGCAAATCTTAGAAACATGCAAACAAGAAAAAAAAAAACAGAAACAGACATAAACAAATATAATTAATAATTGCCATTCTTCAGCTCTACCATTGTCAGATTTTTTTACCTCATCTACCTTATCATTCTGTAAAGATTTCTTGTCTTCTAAGGCCACGAGGCATAGATTTGTGACTTGATTTTCAACATCTAAATCTTCATATTCTCCATTACTCCAAGTTGCTACTAACCACTATCTCTTCTTGAAATGTGATCATTTTAGCCTTGGACAGTCTGCCTTCATATGACCGAACTTATCACATTCAAAGCATACAAGTTCTATCCTTGATGAATCACCTTTCTAATAAGAAAATTTATGAGCAGGGGCATTAGTAGTTAATATTGATTTATTGACTTCTTTACCCTTTTGAACCTTTCAAGATTTCTCTTGAACTATTTGGTCAACTTGGCAATGTTCTCATCTTCATCATATAACTCTTCATCGAATAACCCTTCATCATCATCCTCAGCTATTTTAAAGGCAATGGACTTCTCTTGTTGTCTTCTTTAGCCTTCAGTGCCGGCAAGTTAATCTCATGGGCCATTAGTGAACTAAAGAGGTTGTCTAGAGTCATTGTGGTAATCTTCTCAGATTCTTTGATCGCTGACACCTTGGGTAGTTACTCCCTTGGTAAGGTTCTGATCATCTTGATCACCAGATTCATTTGAGTAAATTCCTTTCCAAGCAACTTCAGCTCATTCACTATCTTAGTGAACCGAGTGGTCATATCCATCATGCTCTCGTTCGCACCCATCCTGGAAGATTAAAAAGGGGACATTAGTATATTTATCTTAGCTAATTTGACCTTACTAGTACCTTCAAAGGTAGCCTCTAACTTGTTCCAGATTTCTTGTGTCATTTCACAAGTCTGAATCTAGTTGAATTGGTTCTTGTTGATTCCATAGTACATAAAATACATAGCCTTGTTATTGTTCTCTCATTGAGTCTTTTCAGCTTTTAGTGCACTTGTCTTCATCTTTCTCGATTTTAAAATCACCAATCTTCTTGACTTGTTTGTACAGGCATTTGTTGATCACTCTCTAGTAGTTGGTGTCGATGCTCTTAATGTAGGCCTTCCATTTCTTCTTCCATAATTAGTAGTTCGATCCATCAAAGGTTAGAGGGTTGAATCTAGCTAGTTGCTCAGTATTAGTAGAACTAGAGTATGAATTCATCTTCAGGAACTCCTTGATTGTCAGTCAAGTGAAATTTAGATCTGCTCTAATACAAATTGTAGGAAAATCAAGAAGGGGTGAATTGGTTCTACCAAATAAATAAGGTTATAAGCACAATAATAGCAAACAAACAATTAAAACAAGTATCGAAAAACAAACCAAAATAAGAGTAAGGTAAAAATGGAATGAACAAAGGGTTTATAGTGGTTCGAAAATAATTGTGTGTATATTAACTTATTTAATAGGCCTCACTGGTCTACCGAGCTCCACTATGTAAACACCATTACATTTGCTTGGGTTTCCAGGAACCAAGCAAGCCTTACACATTGCTTAATTTTACGGGTAAAAGCAACCTTACACTCTACTTGACTTTACGGGTAGCAAGCAACCTTACAAGGAGACTAACTCTCTCCAATCACAATCTCACAGCTATCAGCTTACAGATTAAAACTAGGCATAGTGAGAAACAAAACTAAAGTTTAAGAACTTATATTGATGTTTGAGATTGATTAATCTCCCTTATTGACTTCACTTTAGCATCATCTATTTATAGCCTTCAGTTGTGCCTTCAGAAAAGGAAACTTCAAAATTTGCTCATCTGAACTTATAATGAAGATTCTCTTTCAGATCCCCTGATCTCCAATGGATATCTCTAGACGTTTACCCAAAAACCTAGTCAATCGTCTTACCAAACATCTACCTCCTTCATGTAGACTGGGGTTCTTTAGTCTTCGATCTTCAAAACTGAGTCAAACTTTGTCAGATTCCTACCCAAAAGCCTAGTTCTTGACCTATATGCCTAGACTTTTCTCAGACACCTACCCAACCGCCTACTCATTGTGTGCATGCTCCTCGAGCCTTTCTTCATCAGCAACATAACTTATTATGTATTTGAGCCTACCATGCGCGTACCTAGGCGTCTAGCACCTATCCTAGACTCCTAGCTAGGCGCCTAAGCCTTCCTCGGATGCCTATGCCCTTGCACACTCCTAGTCCTTGCACGCACACTACAAGGAAAAAGATTATCATCGAAGGATTTTTCCTGTTAGTGAAAGTCCAAATTCCCTCGATAATACTCATCACCGATGGATTACCCTCAATGATCTACCACTCACTGATACTCTCCTCGGTGATAAAGTTTTTCAGCAAAGGCAAAGAGATTCATCTATGATAACTTATCACCGAGGGACTTTAGCGACAGACTGGCTCGCTCTAATAAATTTTTTTTTAAAATTATTCTTCTGTTGGGTTTACCAAAAATAATAAAATATTATTATTACCGAGGGATGTATCCCTTAGTGATAATATCATCCCTCGGTAATAAGTTTTTTTTTAAAAAATAAATATTTTGAAAAATATTTTTTAAAAAACTTATCACTGAGGGGAATATTTGCTGGTAATAGCATTTTTGTAAAAAATATTTTCTTTTCATAAAATTATTATTACCGATGGATATATTAATATTTTTTATTGATTTTTCCATGTTAAAATGTATTCAACTTGTTTGAAATTCATTTAAAAAATGCAAAATAAAACAGATTCGAGAATACAAAATGTTCCATAGATAAATAAAATATTATTTAAAAATGCTTGAATGAAAATACATTCAATAATAGAATATACAAAATATTTTAAATACAAGAGTTTGAAAATAGAATTATAGGTCGACCAAGTCTGTTTCATTGTGGTTTATATGGTCAACATCATTCTCTATAGATGGATCCTATAGAAGATAATAAATAACATAGTCAAATATTTATATCTGTGTGTGTGTGTCTATATATATATATATATATATATATATATATATATATATATATATATATATATATATATAGACACACACACACACACACGTAAACTAAATCTGAAACTAAACACACAATTAATAACTGGTGCTCCGAAATGGATTTTGTTTATTTTTACTAGTCAAATTCGACCAAATAAACGTGACGATAACCCCGTTTCATCCATTAGACAAATACTTTACACTTTTTTCCCTTAAGACCACTAAGTTATGAAAATAAATGCCAGAAAACCCATAATGTTGGTAACTGGTGATCCGAAATGGATTTTGTTTATTCCCACTAGTCACATTAGACCAAATGGACCTGAATATAATCCTGTATTGTCCATTAAACAAGCAATTTACACTTTGCCTTTTAAATCGCAAAGTTATGAAAATAAAATTTCCCAAAATCCCACACAGTTGGTAACTAGTGATTCGAAATGGATTCTATTTCTTTTCACTAGCCACATTCGACTAAACGAATGGATGGTAACCCCATCTCATCCATTAGACAAGTACTTTACACTTTTGCCCTTAAGACTACTAACTTATGAAAATAAATGCCAGAAAACCTACACGGTTGGTAATTAGTGATACAAAATGGATTATGTTTTTTTCCACTAGTCACATTCGACAAAGCGGATGTGATGGTAACCCTGTCTCGTCCATTAGACAAGTATTTTACACTTTAACCTTAAAACCACTAAGTTATTAAAATAAAATTTACCAAAAACCCATGCGGCTGGTAACTAGTGATCCGAAATGGAGTCTATTTCTTCCCACTACTCACATTCAACCAAACAGACATGACAGGGTTACCATCTCTTACATTAGACAAGTACTTTACACTTTTGCCTTTAAAACTGTTAACTTATGGAAATATAATTTCCCGAAAACACACACAATTGGTAACTTAAATGTAAAAAATTCAAAGTGTTTTACTTGCATCGGGTCGTATGGTAGATGTCACCCTAGAACGTCCGACTGTTGCTATCAACTACAACATTTGCTCAACAAACTGGAGATGTGTACGCATGTCATTCGCCCTTTGCCTCTCTTGTGCCAGTTGTGACTACTTCCCCTACATTTTTTACCTTTCCACATCTAGCTGTTGTCGCATCACTCTGATATCAACTACCAGTGTGAACCGTGATGCAGTGGATCTGACGGAGGAACTGCTACTTGGAGAGCTGCTAGCAAAATGATGATCGTCAGCTATCCCCCCGAATCCATAAAATCACCCCTTCTTCAGCCCACCCGATGCATGCAACCACTCAATGGGGTCGATCTCAGTCTATGAGGATGGTTCAATCTGGCCACCACTCTTATCTCGAACATGCAAGTCATATGTTTCCTACAATACAAATAATTATATATGATTAATAATTTTTTTCTCCCAAACAAAATTAAAAGCAATAGTTATTTTGTATATAAGTAAAAAACTCATTTTATACATACCACTCTCCCAAAAACTATTAAAAGTAACAATTATTTTGCATATAAGTAAAAAAAAAAAATACATTTTATACATACCACTATATCCCTTAACTTATGAACAACATAATCATCTGTCCCTTAGCACCTATGCATCCTGTTAAATAGCTTAATAGGTGTTGACTATCTGCCTAACTTTTGGGACTACACATTATAGTTTTTCAAAAAAAGTGTATTTAACTCTACATGCAATTGTCTATCTATATATATAAGTTTGGAAAAATAAAAGAAAGCATGTACCATTGCAATTGCGTAAGTGTCCATATTGATGTACCCCTCAACATGGTGAACACACCAATCATTGCCTGACCGCTAATTCACTGACGCAACAATGGAGCGATGAATCCACGTCTTTGTGGCCCATAGATCAACCAAACCGTCGCAATGTTCACGGGGGATTCGGTGAGATCTTTCCCATTTTTCTCCAATCCAACCATACCAGTTTGTTTAGTCCCCACCCTGCTTCTTCTTACATTGATCTCATAATTCATTAAGCTAGTCGGTGTGGCAAGTCCCAATGATCCTATTATGGACAGACCTAGCAACCTGAAGCTCTTTTAGAGCCGCAAAAGTTTTGAGCTCTTGAGAAACAACCAAAAGGTGATTAGTAGTCAATTATTTTATATATAGCACAAGCATACGATATATAACACTTCATGAGAATATGGAACACAATGAAACTAAAACAAAAGATTAAGGAAAAAGGTATACTAGGAAATGATCCTAAATATAATTTTGATTGTCCATATGGAATTGACAGTAAGTGTTCCATGGGCCATTCATGTGCTTCCTCACTTGGCATGCAATGTTTTTAGCCATGTGTTTGCACCCATTGAATTTACTATATTCATAAACAAATAAGTATATTAATCGATCAGTGACATATATTAATGGAAATTAATGACAAAAATAATTTTCAATGAACAAATATAGACGCCTTTCACTCAATAAGGTCAAAAGGATCTTCTGTGTTGGCAGGGGCTTCTTTTTGGTTGGTCTTTTGCCCTTACACCTGACTGGAGGGGCCTCAAAAGGCCCGATATCTACCTCTACATATGATAATGTATGTTCACATATTATATAATACACTATTTAACAATTACTTTAAATTAACAGAAAGAGACATAATTAAAGAACAACACAAAAATGGAAGGTAATTTTACCAATCGAAGAGGTAGTAACCTCTGGTGGCGTAGCCTCTGGAGTAGTAGTCTCGAGAGGATCCATGCATGTGGGACATCATTCATGACCCTTTACCTCTGTTCCTTTATATGATCGACCCCTACCTCGTGGCATCCTATTTTGCAAAACAAGTTGTTAATCTGAATATATGATAATTGACTAACAAGTATACATTTTATGATTTCTTTATTATCATTTACATGAGCTAGTTTTAAACAGATTGTGTTAATTTTCATATTACTCATATAATTCTCATCATCCATGAATAAAATTGACCGTACCATTGACTAATCAACATCCATGTTAGTACTAGAGTTGTTATCATCATCATCATTTCTTCTTCTTCATCTTTTTCTTTTTCTTTTTTTTTTCTTCTTCTTCTTCCTTCTCCTCTTCTTCTTCCTCTTTTTTTTCTTCCTTTTCTCCTTCCTCTTTTTTCTATTTTTCTTCTTCCTCTTCTTTGTCATCTTCATCTTCATCTTCTCTTTTTTCTTCTTCTTCTTCTTCTTTTTCTTCTTCTGCTTCCTCTTTTTCTTCTTTCTCTTCCTCTTTTTTCTTTTTTCTCTTCTTCGTCTTATTCTTCTTCTTCTTTCTCTTCTTTTTTCTATTCTTCTCCTTTGTTTGTGGGAGCACATATATTGAATGATTTGCTTCTTCCATTACATCGCCAATATCGTAAATGATACCTGATATATCTATATGATAATCTAAGACTGTTTATCTTAGAATGGATGGTTCATCCTCTTGGAAATAATCTGCAACTATAGGCATTATATCATCATCTAGATCTTGATACAAAGGGAATTCGACATTGCCCTAGCTTTCATTTTACACACTACCCACCAATCATTTTTTCCTTTCTTATTGGAAGGGCAAGTGCAATAGTATAGTTATATTGCTTGTGATGCCAACACAAATGGTTCGTCCAAGTTAAGCCTAGATTTATACTTAATATCTATAAGACTTTATCAGTCTATTTAAAGTCCATTCTCAAAATCAAACCAATAACATTTAAACATTACAATATTGGAAATCATCTGTTGAAAATCACCTTGACAAGATGCCCAGGCGGTGATCTTCCAAACACCCAAGTCTAGAATGACTTGTAGAAAGAAATACAACAATCAAAGACAAGAACAGAAAATCAAAGAAAGAAAGAAGACAAGCAATTTATTATCGAGGTTTGGCAATGTGCCTACGTCCCCGTGGTTCCTCCGAAATCTCTGCACTAAATCAATGGTACTTTACAAATACAGAAACCCTCTTCAAGAAGCTCAAGTTCTTGAAGAAACCAAGAAGGGAACAAGAAAGTGATAAACCTATTACAATGCTTTCTATCAGTTCTATACTACTCTCTCTTCTTTACAACCAACCTCACTACAATGACTCCCTCTTGTGTTTGTGTCTTTACACTCTTACACAATTCTCTCATTCACACACATGTCTCACAAGTTACATTACATCACATTCTTATGTTGTTCTCTTTTTCTCTTTGAAAATGAGGCTAGTGAACCCATTTTTATAGCCACCCACTTCTTGGTCATTCTTGAGATTCAATCCTCACCCTTTGATCATGATTACCACTTAATCATGGCCCTCCATCACTCCTAAGTGGTGATGTGCATTTCAACCTTGCACCTACGCACCTAAGAGTTAAAACATGCTGGACATGTGTGCTTTACTTTGCCTAGCGCCTAGGTGCTCAACAGGGATCGGTGCGGTGCTGGGCAGAGTCCCTTTGCACACTCTCTGGGTGGTGCGGTGCTGGTGGGGAGTGGTGCGGTGCTGGTGCGCATCAAGCAGCACACCTTCTGGACGGTGCGGTGCTGATAGATGGGCGATGCGGTGCTGGTGCATTTTGGAGCCTTCATTTTGTGTGGTGCGTCGCTGGTGAAGGGGCGATGTAGCGCACACTGATGCTGCCCCTTCACCCAGCTGTGCGCACACTCCTTCAGCTTGTGTGCATAAGTGCGCACACTAGTGCACCTACCCTTGCCTTGCTCCAAAGTGATGCACACACATGTGTGCAGACCTTTAACTTTCTGAACTTTAATCCTCCAACCTTGGTTTAGACTTTAACCATCTTTGAACCATGTTTGGACATGTTTAAACCTTAACCATGTTTAAACCATGTTTAAAACTTAGACAAATACTAACATCATCATATTGTCTACAACAATGATGATGATGAATTAATTATTGTCTAAGATATGCATATGAGATAAGAGAATACATTAGATTTAAAAATAACAATAGCACCCATTCTACATATGGAATAATTTCAACGCAATTAAGAAGAATGTAGATCTCTACGACCTTAAGTTCATTATTATCCAAGATTCTAATAGTCTCATGACCAAAAGCACGACTTGGATAACTGTAAATAGATATCCACTCTCCTTGATCCATATTTCCCTGTCGTTGTTGCGACTAGCTCAACTCATTTTTTTTGGAACATTTGGTTGAAAATATTAAAACAAAATCGAAGATTTCTTGTATGATGTATGCCTTAACTATGAAACCTTCAACGCACGCTTTATTTTGAGACTTTTTCTTTAAGTTGTACGTACAACTATTTTGTATACATATACAAATGTATTAAAATGGAAAAATGATGTGAATTGAGAAGACTCTAAGAATTGGAAAAATTATTGATATTACCTCTCAAACCGATACATCCATCGATATTGCACAGGGCCATCGATTTTAGCTTCGTAAGCTAAGTGAATCAGCAAATTCTCCATCGAATCGAAGAATTCTAGAGGAAAAATCTTTTCAAGCTTGCATATTATGATGAGAATATTTTTCTCAAGAAACTCTATGAACTCAATGCACAATTCAGATGGGTATATGTCCCTAAAAAAGTTACTTAGGTCTGTCAACGCATCCCACAGAGGGTCAAGTAAAAAGTTATGAAACACCAAGAGAATTAATCTTTCAATGAACATGTGACAAACGTGACTCTTCATCCCATAGAACTTGAACTCGTTCAGTTTAACACATCGTGCTGAATTTGAGGCATACCCATCCCGAAACTTCAAATTTGAAACCTATTCTCAAACTGTCTTTATCTGAGACTTGTTTAATACATAGATTGCTTTGGTTTTAAATTTAGGTTTATCATTGACTTCAACCGACTCCAAATAAGGACACCTACAAAACTTTTCTATATCTAAATGAGTGTTAGCATTGTCTTTGGTTTTACCCTTAAAATCCATAACAGTGTTGAAAACATTGTCAAACACATTTTTCTCAATATGTATAACGTCTAAATTATGGCAGACAAGATTAGTTGACTAGTATGGCAGCTCCTAGAAAATAATCCTCTTTGTCCAATTATGATCCTTCCTGAATCTAGGGATTTCCTTTTTTCTACCATTGGAACAGAATGTTATCTGTTAAAAAAAAAATCACTCTAGCTTTCACAACTACCCTCGACAACTATCATGACGGGGGCCACTCTCAGATCTATTCTTTATGAAATCCTACTTTTGCCTTCTAAAAGCATGAATCTTTTGGAATGAACTAACGAGGATAGTCAAACCAATAATTTTTACGACCATGTGACAGTTGGAATGATTTTGTATGCTCCATACAATAAGGATAAACCAGTAGACCGTGAATGCTCTACCTAAAGAGCATACCATATATAGAAAAGTCACTGATCATCCATAGAAGT
Source organism: Bretschneidera sinensis (assembly GCA_023935145.1). Lineage (NCBI taxonomy): Eukaryota > Viridiplantae > Streptophyta > Magnoliopsida > Brassicales > Akaniaceae > Bretschneidera > Bretschneidera sinensis. The sequence continues at coordinate 51,640,933 of CM043701.1, forward strand.
GTAGCCTTCATATTAAAATTTTATTTCTTGGCTGCATTGTAAGTAGGAACTCAATCCATCCACAACGCCTTTAACTCGTCTATTAATGGACGTAGATAAACATCTAGATTCTTATGAGGGTTGTTTGGGTCAGGAATTACCAACAATAAGAACAAATTAATCTCTTACATGCATATACCAAAAGGTAAATTATAAGTAGTGACAAAAGCCAACCAACAAGAGTAAGGGGATATCGAATGCTAAATGGAGTGAAACCGTCGGTTGAGAGACCTAACCTAACATTGCGTGATTAATGGGCAAGCTCAGGGTGAGTATCATCAAAATGTTTTCACACTAGCCCATCTGTCGGGTGGATGACCTTGTTTAACTTACTACATTTTCCCTCCTTGTACCATCCTATATGTTCGGTAGTATTTTTCGACAAATAAAGCCTTTGAAGTGTAAATGTCAGCGGAAGGTAACACAACATCTTGTGTGGTATGTCTTTTAGCTTCTTATTACCATTCTTCCAAGGTTTAAATAGAGGATGTCCACACACATCACACATTTTGTTGTCTTTGTCTTCCTTGTAATACAATATACAATCATTTGGGCAGGAATATATCTTCTCATACCCAAGTCCTAACTCATTCACCATCTTCTGGGACTGCAAATTCTCATCCTTGGGCAATATACTCTTAATTATTTTCAATAATCAATTGAAATAATTCTCAATCTTGTCAAAATCAAATTTACAATTCAACAGTTGTTAGACCGTCGATAACTTAGTGTGCTTCTTACAACCCTCCCGCAAGGGCTCATCAGCATCTCTCAACATATTATAGAACTTCGCAGCATGAGGATTCGGATCTTCTTTGACATCCCAGTTAAAGTTTGGGCTAGCAACATCCATTACCATCTCCCCTATCTGATTCATTTCTCTGAAACCTTCCTCAACATGGTGATTTGATTGTGGTGTCGACCGTTCGCATCTCAAATAACTTTCACCATAAAAAATCCACCTTTTACTATTAGGAATAAAACCTTTCTTATATAGGCGCAAGGTAATTGTTTCTCGGTTTAAAATTTTAAAATTCTAGCATAGAAAACAACGACACCAAATAGTTTCATGATACACAAACGATGGATTACCATATGCAAAGTCAAGAAAAACCACAACCCTTTCTAAAAATTCCATAGATATGGCATGATTAACAACTCGACGATCCATCCAACTATGGTTCGCTAACATCGTTCTAATTATTAAAATAATAAAGAATCTATTGTCAATAAAATGTTTTAAATACCTATATTCTTTCAATTATACATATTGTTTTTTTAACATACATTTAAAAATATATAAATCGAAAATAGCACGATACAATCCCAAACATATATTTTGTTATCACTTTTTTATCTTCCAAAAATGCTTCATTAAATACATGTGGTTTCTAATGATGCTAACTTAGACTGAAACAAGTATAGATTTAACATTAACTTATCACACAACCAATAGTCTAAAATAGAAAGATTTGGATTTACATACTTGACTCAATCAATATCCGGTAACAGTGAAGTACAACTAAGTCGAGATCATTTTGTAGCCTGTGAGACAAAAATTGGTAACAAATTAGCAAACAACAAAATGATTCCTTATGCATCATGTATGTTGATACATGTTTTCTAACCATATCATTGAATTCACTAATAGGTAGGGGATCCTAACCCGTTCATGAATACGTGATCGATTTTGTAATTTGTAGTTCCAAACTTGTTCTGTTAGGACTCGATTTCGATAACATTTTCCTTTAGTCCTCCAAGTACACGACTTAAATTCGGAGCTATATCCCGAGGAAGATAGCCTCGAATATATGTGTACCTAGAGAACAATGAAAGAAACTACAGAAATCTAGTTGACACAAAACAAGTTACGACATAAAAATTGAAAAATTGATCATTCATTCCGGAACTGTCCATTATGGACAATCCAATGATTATTTGAACATAAGCACTCTCATTACAAACATATTAATTGATAAGCAACAAGAGCATTTGCGATGTTCAATAATCATTGGACAGGCATTCTAATGTAAGATACAATGCATGAATATATTCATTATATGCCATTATGCATGAATGCACAATTATAAGTAACCATACTCACAAAGCACACTAAACATGGTCATTCTACCATGCCAATAACTAGTGAATGTTTACTTAAATGAAGTTTTTACATAAACTTCTTAAGATTTCATTTAAAATTTTACTTTTATGAAGTAATAAAGTCTAATTTTGAATTTTATTTTTAACGGTATCATAAGTGAAACTCTAAAAACCTCGTATAAAAAATCTCATCCAAGTGTTCATAGTATTATCCGTTGGTTAATAGTCCATAAATTTTTTTAGAAGAACTAATAGTTGATAGTTGATTCAACTAAATTCACAAAAATTTACAAGCATTCTAAATAGTGAGGTGAATTAAGTGGATGTTTAATCAATTTAACCAAAATAAAAGAAAAAAAAAACACCTATCTTACCATCTAAGTGATAATTTAAGCAAAGTAGGCTCCTTTATGTACATTTTTATTTTCTTCAATTGGACATGCCTATGAAGTTGATAATTGATTCTTGCAATATTTCTCAAAGCTTTGCCAACCAAGCTTTTTAACTTTTTAACCAACTAAAGAAAATAAAAAAGAATTAGCCAATAAAATTATGAAAAAAAAGAAGAAAAAGGGTGATTGTTACCATCTACTATTTTTTTGGAAAACCAAATATTTGTGATTATACTTACTTCTTTTAATAAAAAGCAAAAGAATAATTTGTTTTGTGCTTGCCACATGGCTACATGTATTTAATTAATTGAACTACAAGTTTTAAAAGCTAGCTACTAGTAAATTTTTTTTTCATTAAATAAAGTGCTAACCCGATCGAAATTAAAGCATCATTTTTATTAATTTGAAAATAGATGCAAACATTAAACTAAGTACACATTCACTAGTTACTAATTATCTAGCTTGTTTTCACTAATATTGCTTTCTCATGGTCAAGAATTTCTAATATGTGTTAATAATTATAATTAAAATTAAAAACCTTTAGTGTGTATGAAACTATTTTACAAACAGTCCATTACCACTCCATAAGAACACGTCTTCTACAAACAATAAATTGTTATGCAATTTAATCCATTAAATTGACATTTTATTTTTCCCATAATATAAGTTTTAGCTTTACTCTATATAAACAATTCATTTACCAAAAAATATCATTAACTTATGGATACAAGTTTTTAACAAATAATAAATAGTATGTAATAAATCCATTAAAATTGTAGTTTTATTTTCTAAGTAAAATGAATTTTATGTTCTATTCTATATAAGCAAGTTGTTAAAAAATTGTTAATTCAGTGTAAATAAGTTTTCCACAAATAATTATTCCTACAACAATGTATACTATTTATAAAAAGAAAAAAAATTGTATGTAAAGAAATTTTTTCATATATAATTCATTTCTATGCAAATAAATTCATTCAATCAATTAACAAAATTAACTAAACATATATAAACATAAATTTATGTGAGAGAGATAGAGGAAACTTACAAAAATGGTAGGGAGAGAGCTTGGAATGGTGGAGGAAGAAAGCGGGGAAAAAAGAGAAAAAATGGTAGAAATGGAGGTTGAGGATGACAGGTACAAAATATGAGGGAGAGATAGAGGGTGAATTTTTTTGGGTTTTTTAGCAATGAAGATCGCGTGACGCCCAGGAGAAAAGAAGATAAATGGAGGAAAAAACTGTGCCTATGAATTTAGGTCAGATTATCACCAAGGGATTTAATTCCCTTATTAATAACTTTATATCCCTTGTGATATTAGTTCACTAAATTTATAATTAATCTAAAATTAATTTTATATTTATTTATTAACACTAAGGGCATAAATTCCTTTAGTAATAATATATTTCCAATTAAAAACGAAAAATTAATTTTCAGATATTTCACAAACTTAATACTGAGTGAAAAATATTATCACCGAGGGATCCATCGGTGATAATATTTTTCATTATCACCGAGGGATCGTCCCTCAGTGATATCCATCGTTGAAAATAGTTATCACCGAGGGAGACTGTCCCTCGGTGATAACCCTTTTTCTTGTTGTGGCACTTGCACGCACTCTACTTGCCCTACCAGATGCCTAGCTAGACACCTAGGCCTTTCTTAGTTGTCTACGTAGTCCCCTATAACCTGCACACATCTCCTTTGAACCATTTCTTCAACTAATAGAAGCTTACTATCCATTTTTTCATTTTTAAAGAATTTTTTCTGTAAGCTCCTTTACCAGGCTCCGGGGTAGGCACCTAGCCCCTTGTCAAGCTTCAAAGAAGGCAGGCTTTCCCCAGCTAATTCCTCGATTTTTCCAATATTCTTCTTTGATTCTAAAATTGTTTTGGCTTTCGAGATCTTCCAGGATTCTGTAATGTTCTCGAAGTTTTCTCGAATTTTGCAATCTCTCTCTAATACTATCAATGATTGCTCTGATATTGTATCGCGATAGTAAATGCTTTGATAGTGTACCTTGACAGTAAATACTCTGATCCTACTATCTAACACTAAATGCTATCCTACACACTCAAGAAACTTATTAATAATAAATGTAGACTTTTACTGCATCAAAATATGGGATAAAACTAAATACTTTAAGACATGGGCGAGTAATTAAAAGAATATATGAAAACATGCTAAAAAAAATGAAAAATGGTTGCAATGTTTAAAGTTGGAGTATCTTTTCCTTTGCAGGGAGGGTGACACTGGTACATTCAGTGACATTCACGTTTTCGGTGTATACGATTCAAACAATAAAACTTCTAGATGGGGATGTGTAAAGAAATAGATAAATTACATGGGGTGGTTTATTTGGGAAAGCACGAAGGAGAGAAAGAGGATGCATATGGTAAGTTGGGATCAAAATTTCTGCCCAAGGAGTGGGGGTCTTAATATAAAGGAGGCAAGGAAGACCAATTCTGATGGCGTTCGTTTTTTTAAAGTGTTAAGTGTTGAATACTGAATGGGTATCTGAATAGTGCTGAACTAATAAGAGGCAGTATCTGAATGCTGAATGGTTAAGTGTTTAGGCTGTCTGATAACTGAACTGATTGAAACATCTTAATATGTGGATTTTTCCTTTTTAACCATCTTAACTGTTAAGAGCATAACTGTTTGTTGCAAATAAGAGTCAACTACTGATCTGAACAAAGTTTGCATGTTTTATTATAAAAATATTCTCAATTATTTTTTTAATGGATTAACCTATAATCCCAAAAGACAATTTTTAAAACCAAAAGATGAAGCAAACACACATTAAAAAAAAAACTACTATTAGAAGAAAAAGAAAAAGAATGGGAATATTTTTGACAAAAAAGTTACATAAATGAACCAATAATTTAACATGAAAAAAATCAACGTTAAAAGAAGCATAGTACCTAGAAAAATAAAAATAAAGTTACAATCTTTAAATAAACCCAACGGAATTTAACCATACCTAATTAGAAAACCTAATTCTTCAAAAAAAAAAAAAGGCAATGTTAGACAAGCGAAAATCAATTTTTTTACTGTATAGGTGGTGAAATTTGGGATAATGGGTGTTTAAGTTTTTCTGATCGAATAAATGAAAGGATTTTTTTTTCTTTCTTTCACTAGAGAAAGAAAAAAGATATGGTAGAAGAACTGGTTAAAAAGATACTGATGCACGAAATTTAACCATACCAAAAAAACCCAATTTGAAATTTAACCTTTATGGCGAGAATCGAACCCGCCTCACTCATTCTCTACGGTGGCTTTACGGTGAGAATTGCTACTACGCTTTTTTTGATCGCCCCTTGACCCACCTCTGTCAATCCCCATGCCCTTCTCTCTTGCCCAAGTAAGGTGTCTATTTGGTTTTGTTGGGGTCTTGTTTTGGGTAAGGATACTATCGCCATCTCTATTGATGTTGACGTTGGTGCCAGTTGAGTTCCTCTTATTGGTGTCTACTGGGTTTCTCTCATCGAGATTTGGTAAGATTGGGCAAGGGTATTTGTGAGATTTTGAAAATATTGTAAGGGTATTTTTATCCAAAATGCATCTGAGTGATGTTACGACTTAATTTTAAGTCTGATTCGATCAGATCATTCACTGATATTAAAAGATAAAAAACAAACAAATTTAATAGCACCACATCTTACCGATTCAGATATAATGCCAAGGTCCATCAAGTGCAAACAAATAGCCACTTAGCAATGTTAGCTAAAGTTGGGTGGAAAATTGTGTTTGGTAATACAAACTTGTCACCTGAGACAGAATCTGGTAAGTGCTAGGCTCCTACTTGGAAGCTGGATGGTCCCTCATGATGGAAATTTTTTAGCTGAATAATTTTACAAGATGGGATCATGACAAAAGTTACTCGCACGAAACGAGGGTTGAGTGCAGACGATACAAGGCCAAGGTGCAGGGATGGCTTAGAAAATGCTCTTCACCACTTTCGGGACAGTCATTATTCGAGAGAAATCTGGAAGAACCTGGGTATTACATCTGATAATTTTGAGTTCTTTTAATGGAGTCTATCAGATTGGTTTTTCAGAAACTGCAAGAACAAAGAGAAGGGTATGAGTGTAAGGAGTCCATGGGCATCCATATTTCTGCATGTTGTGTGGTATATTTGGTGCTGGTGAAATAAGGTAATTTTATACCACAATTTTCTTTGGCCAGTGCATTCTTCTGAGTTTATCAAGAATATGGTGTTGATTGATTATTCTGCACTTCAAGTGGGGGGGAAAAAGCTTAGAGTAGAAAAGCTAATTGGTTGGTAGCTTCCAAGACCTGGGATTATGAAGCTTATTGTTATTGGGAGTTCTAAAGAAACCCTAAAACCAATGGGCAGGTGGTATACTTCGTAAATCAAGGGGAGATTAGGTGTTTGGGTTCATAGCTCATGCGAGGCAGGCATACAACGGTGTTAACGGCGGAGTTGTGGGTAATTTTCCATAAAGTTCAGTTATGCGGGGGCAGAAGTTATCGAGGGGTCATTGTTGAATCAAACTCATTGGTGGAGGCACTACAAGATAAATGACATTTGTCAGCACTTCATACACGCGCCGCAATATATCCTCCGCCGGTGCTTCATTTCTAGCACTTCCTTAAAGTGCTGTAATGTTCAAAGAAACATATATCGGCACTTAGAAGCACCATAACATGTAAAATGTATTGCATATTGTGGCACTTAAGTGCTGCAATATGTTTGAAACCCATTTCATATTGCGGCGCTTGGAAGCACCGCAATATGCAGAAACCTATTGCATATTATATCACTTCCGAGCACAGCAATATGTAGAAAGCCATTTCATATTGCGACGCTTCCAAACACCACAATAAGACATTTTGAAGCATTGAAATACAACTTAAAATACCCAATGTCTCGTGCAAGTTTATTAAATTTTCAGAGGCCTTAGCTCGCACACGCGCGTTTTTGCTCAAGCGAGTTTCATCTTCATCAAACAGGTTTGTTTCTTCGTCTCTAATCTCCCTCATCAAAATTTGTACTCATTTTGCTTCACATAGATTATCGTTTTTCTCCTGTGTAATATCTCTTGCCAAAAAATTTACAGTTCTCTTTTTTTTTTTTTTTTTTTGGTTTCCCATTTGCTGTTAGATGATGATCTTAAAACCCTATAATTTCACCAATTTCACTGGTGTGAATTTGAATCACTGCAGTTGTGATTCATGGAGTTTGAATCCTCCGTAATTTCTACAGTTTGAAAGACTATACATGTCTTTTATTCAGAAAATGTGTCAATGGGTATGATACCTAATTTTGCATTTAGTAAAGATACGAGGGTAGCAGATCTGTATTTATATAGATATTTGGCTTTTGTGTAGTAACATGTTGGTGAGATTCATGATTTTACTTATATGGATTATATATGCTATATTGCTATATGAATCAATTATTTTTTTGGTGAAACTACATGAATCAATTATTTGATGGAAGATATGAATCTAGATGTAGCCTAATGGAACTAACCCTTGGTGGTTAGGATTCAAGTTGATTTTTCTATCTCTGCATGTGAGATTTATCTGTGTAATTGAGTGGATTCACCTACAACTTTACTTTTGGTGTATGATTTAGGTAATTGTTTATGGTCAAATAATATTGTGACTGATGGGTTCAACTTCTACCAAATTGCTCATTGCCTCATAAAGGATGATAATAGACTTACTGGTGCATTAAGAATTTATTGGTTTAATACTCTTTTATTTGGTTTTTTGCTGTCCATGATTACTTGTGTAACTAACATATTATTTCTTACCCAGATATTGTCAGTTATTGATGTCAGTTTTTGATATTATTTGATCCTCATATATTTGAAACAGGTTTTGCAATCAAGGACAAATCCAACTTCTGTGTCTTGGAAAGGATAGTAGTAAGTCATTGCCTATTTCCATTTAGCTGTATCTTTTGTTTCCATGATTGCATCCTTTAAGTCGTCTGGTGAATTTCTGTATATATTGATTGCGTTTTGATTATGACATATCCTAATTAATTTTCTTGTGCTTTAGCTGAAAATATACCATTGTCACAGTTTTAAGTGAAACAGTTACCACTAACCAGAGAGACTAGGAAAAAAATTTCACATGATAAAATTCCAGTACATGCACGGGGGCTGCTGCATAGCAGCACCTGTGCAAGGGACATCAGCCCCTATGAAAAGAGCAGTTGCACAGCGAGCTGCGCCTATACACGGGCGATGATTATATCAAATTGTTGTTATTAATTTCAGTTTATCCACTTAGCAATCAAATCTAAGTTGGTGATTATGCCTTCTTTTGCCTAAAATTGTTCAATTCTGACTCTATTAATATTGTTTTAGGAAAGTCTATTAGTATCGTCTTAAAATGGATAAAAGTTGGATAGATAAACCGAGGTCGAGTAAAGCTTATATGGATTGTGTTACAAACTTCATTATATTTGCGTTTTAGAAAGCTTGTGGTAGTGGTAGTATTGTTTGTCCATGTAGGAGATGTGGTAATTGTTCTTCATTCGAACTAGAAGTTGTTCAAAAGCATCTATTGTATAATGGTTTTAGTCTAGGTTACACCAAGTGGGTTTCTAATGGGGAGAAAGTCTCTCGTATAGGCCATGCTCCCTTTATTTTAAAACCCACTAGAGTTCCAGTTGGCTTCATGGGACGAGATGATGTGTTGGGTTTGCTCCGAGGTGCCTTTGAGGTTACTTGTAAAAACCAAAACAATAAACCATTAAGTGAACGAATCGAAGTGAGATCTTCAAATGAGCATGGTGAAGAGCAACAGGCCTGTAGTGTGTTTGAGTTCAATAATTGTGGTGAGCTTTTACACGTCGAACATCCAGTTCATTCTGTTATTGATGAGACGACTAAGTATCGCAATTTGATGAAAGATTATAATCATGAACTTTATCTGGGTTGTCAGAATTTCACAAAGTTAACTTTTATTTTATACCTACTACACATCAAATGTTTAAATGGGTGGTCTGGTAAATCTCTTACTATATTGCTCAAGTTTATTAACATGGCATTTCCGATGTGTGCTCTAATGCAATCAAATTATTATGAAGCCATGAATATTATCAAAGGATTGGGTCTTAGCTATGAGAAGATTCACGTTTGTCCTAATAATTGCACATTGTATTGGGGTAAGCATGTGAATGATGAATTTCGTGATGCGTGTAGTGTGCCACAGCGGGTTAAAAATAATGCTGATGAAGAGAATCCGTTGAATGAAAGGGATGCTCCATCTAAAAAGAAAAAACTAGCTAAAGTATTGCATTATTTTCCTCTAATACCGAGATTGAAGAGGATATATATGTCATCTAAAACAGCTTCGTTGATGAGATAGCATGATAAAGATCGGACAAAGGATGGAATTTTAAGACACCCAGCGGACAGATTAGCTTGGAATGAATTTGATACTTTGTAGCCCGATTTTGCAGCTGATTCTCATAGTATTAGGCTTGGCATAGCTACTGAAGGTTCAATTCCTTTCGAACAATGAGTTCTACTTATAGTACATGGCCCGTTCCTTTGGTCCCATACAACTTGCCACCATGGCTTTGCATGAAGCAAACATCGTTCATCCTTTCAATGGTGATTCCTGGTGGAAAAAAAACCCCATTAATGATATTGATATCTTTTTGCAACCTCTAATGGAAGAGTCGAAACAATTATGGGATGGTGTTGATGCGTTTGTTGCATCCACCAATCAAAGCTTTAAGCTACGCACTTCTCTTCTTGGGACCATTAATGATTTTCTTGCATATGCAAACTTATCTGGTTGGAGCACCAAGGGGCTTGTTGCTTGTCCATGTTGTGGGGGCTCTACACATTCTATATGGTTAAAAAATTTGGGAAAGTTTTGCTATATGGGTAATCATCGATGGTTAGAAGAAAACCTTGAGTTCGTTTTCAAAAGGATCAGTTTGATGGTACCATAAAGTTGGGATCTGTTTCTATTCCACTGTCTGGACACAATGTTTTAAGTCAACTAGAAGGTGGAAATTACATCTATGGTAAAACCTTGAAGCCTTCTAAGAAGAGGGAAAAAGAGTATATTGGTACCTTTATGGGGCAAGTACTAGTGGATGAGTTGATAATCTTTTTGAGGGTGTAGATAATTTCCAATAAAATATTGATAAGGAGAATCTTCCCATGGATAAAGAAGCTGTACATACTTTGTGGAAAAAAAATAAGCATTTTTTTAGGTACCTTATTAGAAAAACAATCTCCTGCATCATAAACTAGATGTGAACCCTATAGAGAAGAATGTATGTGATAATTTGATTGAAACAGTATTGAATATAGATGGAAAGACTAAAGATAATAAAAAGGCACGCCGTGATCTCGAGGAAATTGGTATTAGAAAATACCTCTATTTAGTTTTTCTTCCTAATAGAAAAGATCACTCACTTGCAACATGCTACACTATGTCTACAAAAGAGAAGGACAATTTCTTGACAGTGTTGGCAAATCTCAAAGTTTTTGATGGGTATGCATCAAACATCTTAAGATGTGTCAACCTAAAGGATCATAAGTTATCAAACTTAAAGAGTCATAACGGTCACATATTGATGTAAAAAATCCTTTCTATTGCCTTGAAAGCATCTTTGCCTAGACATGTTGTAGCAGTTGTTTCTAAGTTATCATCATTTTTCAAAGCTTTATGCTCTAAAGCCCTTGATCTCTAGGAGCTTGACATATTGTAGTCGCATGTTGCATTGACACTTTTCCATTTGAAGAAAATATTCCCCCTGGTTTTTTTACCATTATGGTTCATCTTATCATTCACTTAGCCTCAGAGGCTAGACTTGGTGATCCCGTACACTATAGGTGGATGTATCCTATTGAGAGGTTAGATGTTCAAATCTCATTTATGAATACTTAATTTGTATTTTAATGGCTAGTAAATTTATCTTTTAATTTTTTGGCTTTGCAAAGTATTTAGTGCACTTGAAATATTATGTATGTAATAGAAGTCGACCCGAGGGGTCAATTGCTAAAGGGTACAATGGAGAAAAGTGTCTAATATATTGCTCACAATACATCAAAGGTGTAGAGACAAAATTTAACTGCCCCCAAAGAAACAATGATAATGTAAATTATCCGGATAAGTACATGTTTTCCTAGGGTGGACGGATTATGGGAAAGATTGTAAGTGTTGAGCTCGATGATATGTCATTGGCTCAAGCACATCGTTATGTGTTGCTCCATAATGATAAAATTTCTCACTTTCTTAGGTTAGTATCAATAAAGGAACTTAATCATGTGGTTAAATTGAGTAGTAATTATGTTTTGTTATCCCTGTGAAGTTTAACAGTTTGATAAAATTGATTTTTTACAATGAATTTTTGGCTGCTCAAAGACTAACCAACCGTTCTAATCGACCAATACAAAGTCTCGAACAGAAGTGGTTGGTTGAGAAATTTTCTTCATGGCTTATGAGACAAGTTAGGCATAATAGCAATTGTCTTTAAATGTTAGAAGTGTGTTCAATAAAACATTGACTAATGTTGTCTCATATTAATTGTTTGAATATGGTTAGGTGCCATGGATGGTGGGTAAAAATTATTCAGATGAAATAATTGCCTTTGCTCGAGGTTCGAATAATGTTGTTAGGAAATTTAATGGATTCAACATCAATGGCTTTAAATTCCACACAAAGGATTGTGACAAGTTTAGACGATCTCAAAATTCGGGAGTTATGGTTAAAGCGGAGGATCAAATGTATTATGGTGTGCTCAAAGATATCATCGAGTTGCATGACTATGGGGCATTTAAGATTGTGTTGTTCCTTTGTGATTGGGTGGATATTAATTTACCCAGGGGTTTGAAGAAAGATGCAATTGGGTGCATTCTTGTGAACTTGTCCAGGTTCATACACACTGATCAGTTATTAAAGGATGACACGTTCGTTATTTTCTCTCAAGTGAAACAAGTGTTTTATGTGCAAAACCGAACAAGAAAGGAATGGTATCATTTTGTGATCACAAAGCCAATGGACCTATATGAAATAGGGGAAAAATGCAAGAAGAGAATGATGACACTTACAATCAGTGCATGCTTTCTAATGTAGTGGTAGTCGATCAATTAGATTGTATCTCAAATTGGGCTAGGATGGACATTAATAAAGATACCAATCTTTAATGTTTGATGTATTTTTTTGGTTCAATTGATTCCTATAGTAATCTTCCCTTTGTCTCTTTCACTTCATATTTTCAATTAGTTTGGGATTTGATGCTTAGTGGAGCAAGTGAGTTTGTTTCCTTTAAGTTATTCTTGAATGTTAATTCTTACCTATCCTGATGTTTTTGCTAGATTTTGTTGCCCGTATGATTTCCCCACACCTGCACATAGGCTCTAGCACTTGCATAGGGGCTGGTGTAGCAGCTCCTATGCAGGAGCTATGATGAGAGTCATAAAATGCATCTAAACAATACTTAATTGTTAGCATTTTAGGGTTGATCGAGGTTGGAATTACACTTTTATGCCTTAATAACTCTAAAGTGTTATTCTTGAATCGTTGACTTATTTCAGTGCATTTTCAGGTACTTTGAGCTTAAAAAAAGAGATAGAAAAGCTATCATCATTTTAAACACAAAGCTTCAATGAACGCTCGAGTGAGATAATGGTCACGGAAGAGCCAAAATGAAGAGAAACCATGAAAAGAGTTTCACTAAATCGCCAGAATTGCCCATGCAGATCAATCATCTTTGCAGATTAAACTGTATTGATACAGGAAGAACTAGAAGATGAGCCATATAGGCTTAGAAAGATCCGGAAGTCTATTTTCTGGAGAATTTAACGGGTTGTAAAAAGGAGTTTTCTAAAGAAAGTTGTGGCAGTTTTAGTAGACACAGGTCAGGCCTCCAGATCAGCATCCACTAAGTGCCGCGCCCCTCACTTTCCAGCGCTGTACTCTCACTTTCCAGCACTGCACCTCTCACTTTCCAGCGCCCACTTGTTCCAAGACCAAATTAAGGCTGCACAATGACATTTTATGGACCAAAATGCCCCTAACTACTTGTGATCTATAAATACATGCTTAAAGAGTGTGCAGCCAACATCATTAAGAAAGAAAAGAGAGAGAAAGTTTTTGGGATCTAATTCTAGCATTCTTCCAAGTATTCTTTGGCTGGAAATCAAGGGGAGAGCATCCATATTTTTCATCCACCTTGAGCTCCATGGCCAACTAATCATCAAATAAGGGAAATGGATGAATTCTTAGGGATTTGTTGTTCCTTATTTCCTGTTCTTGATTCATTTGTACGGATTTATTGTTAAAACATTGTCTATGATTTACTCTTTGATTAAGTAAGAAGAATTTGAGTTCATGTGATAGCTGCACTTTATATTCTTCTTCTTTTAGATTCTCTTAATCTGGTGATTGCATCCTTCTCCTCCATTGATGTTGTTTGGATGTGATTGATTCCAGTAGATTTATCTTATTGATTGTCCATTACTGTGATATTGTCATTGCAATATATTGTCATTTCTTGATAATCTTTAAGATCGGTCATATGTGCTTAAATCGAAATCAATGAGTAATTTGTAGCAATTACATTAGAGTTTATAAATGTGCTTGATTGAATATTTTCCGATTGCTTGTTTGGGATGTGAAACTTTTAATCGAGATAAAAACAATTGAATCGAGAGTGGAACAAGGCAACGAACCTAAGGAGGATTCCCAGAACCTTTTTATTTCTCATTTATATTTCATTTACATTTACACAATTTTTCTAACATTATTGCATTATCAAAACTCAAAAATCTTTCGTTTAACTTTTATCGTTCGTTTTAAGGTTCACACATTTTCTTTTGTAATTAACTTGTTTCTCTATGAAATTGACACCCCAAAGCTGTACTAAAATAACCACGTTATACTTTGGGCGTAATCAGGCTATAACACCATCCCCTGTGTAGGTACTAGTGCAGTAGCACCATCCCATGTTGGATAGAGTAGGCTAATACCCATTATGCCAAGGTGATGCAAAAATTTGAAGGTTTAAGGTTATCAATGTTTTTAGATATTTTTGTTATCAAGTCTTTATGTGTGTGTGTCTTCACTTTGTTTGTCTTGAATGTATATGGTAAGTTGAAAAGAAGAATTCATGGAACCAATCTTGACTATTTTAGGACTAAGACTTAGTTGAGTTGAGTAGAGTTATGTAAATGGAATAGTGCTACTATTTTCAATGATTAAAAGACATTGTTTTTTATTAATATATTATAATTTCTTAGTTTAGAAATTTCTAGTTTAATATTCTATTTACTTTTCTAAGAACGCATCTTTTATTGGCCCTTGAATAACATTTCTCCAACAATCGTACATATCTTTTATTTTATTATAAGGCTTCATTCAATATCTCATATTAGTGATGAAACTCACATGGAAACCTTTATGGTGTTCAATATGCAGTAACTTTGTTGCCAACAAACTCACAATAGGAAGTTCAGACAGCGGGTGATTTTCTTTATGCTATTTTTACTTCAAATGCTTGAAGTCTTGAACATCTGAATATGTTGATCTTTTTGTAATCCGGCCGTTGATAACTTCAGAGTATAAGCATTTTTATTGTAATCTTTTTCAAATAAATATGATCATCAATAATTAGGAGGCTTTCGAAATGATAATATGCCTTCATAACTCTACTAGAACAATTGTCTCTCTTTCTATTTTTACTTTCACATTGCATTATCTTCTTGTGTTATGGTATGATATAAGTAGATGATAAGTAAATGGATAGTAATACATATGGGATGACTGAACAATCAAATCTAGGACCAAAAACATAAAAGAACATGCATATGTTTCTACATGTTGAGGGAGATGTTTTCGTGAACTCCCTCAACACAAGGGTTGCTGCCCCAACACAGTAAAATATTTAGGCAGCTTTTTAATACAATTTTAGTTATAAAAAAATTGATATTTGAGCTAGTGGTGATTCTATTTCATCAGCAAGGTATCTAGTGTTGTTAAAAGCATGCCTAGTTGGCTCAAGATGACCTCTGTAAAGTGGTTGGGATGCCCGTGTTGCTCTTTCATGAATTTGCTTTTTATTGATTAAAAAAGCATGCCTAGGCTCACTGAAAGAACAAACTGAAAGACAATTAACGCTTATTTTTCTATAAGTATGAGCATTAGTTCTTTTTTAGCAAAACACAATGGGGTTCTTTAGAATAAAGGAGCTCAAGAATGTATGCGTTCTCTTATTTTTAGTTCACACACAGAAAAACACACCAAGGAACTATTTGTTATTCATTTAGTATTGTTGTCTATGTGATACATTACGTACCTTTTGCTCATTGTGTGTTTGCTCATGTGGTTTTGGGATTCTGTGGAATCTAGAAAAGACTTATCGAGATTTGACCATGTTCAGTTTAATCTTGCTGTTGAAGGGACTGAGGACTTACTTCTAATGATAATCTACAACTTTATAATTTGGTCACAAACTTAATAATGTTGATGGGATTGGTGTATTGATGTAAATCCTTAAAGTGAATTGTTGTCATCTTTCTCACTGATGTCATAGCTACAGCTTTCAGCAAAACACAATGGGGTTCTTCATAACAAAGTAGCTCAAGAAAGCATGCCTTCTCTTACTTTTAGTTCACACAGAAAAAACACATACCAAGGAACTGTTTGTTATACATTCATATATTGTTGTCTATGTGTGATATATTATGTGTCTTTTACCCATTTTGTGTTTGCCCATATGGTTTGGGGATTCCGTGGAATATAGAAAAGGCTAACTGAGATTTGACCATGTTCAGTTTAATCTTTCTATTAAGGGGGTGAGGACTTATTTCTAATGATAATCTACCACTTTATAATTTGGTCACAAACTTAGTAATGTTGATGTGATTGGTATATTGATGTCATAGTCATTCTATTAAACTTTGATCTGTATTCGATCACCCTTTTCTAAATTTTCATCATATAAATCATGGGTTTAGTCACTTTATTATTTTTTGTAATTTTTGATATCCTTTATCCTTCTTCTAAGTACTATTCATCCATTCACTAGGCATCATTATCTTTGGTATATTTAGCCCAAGTCTTTAGTTTTTTCTTGTTTCCTTGATATGTAAATATCTTCATCTCATCTCTTGTTTCTTGGTTGACGTGTAACTTATTATACATGTTCAATAGTCTGTCTTACTGTCTTTATCACTCAGCTAACTCATAATTCTTTCATTTATAGCTCTTTTAACCCCATATGTATAGCTCTTTGACGTCTCTTTTTAAAAAGATTTAAGTGTGTTTATATTTATATGTATATAGATTGAAACAACATGTTTAGGTCAAAACCTATTTCTCCCTCAGTCAAAGATACTATGTCAAACCAATCTCCAGCTAGGTCTTCACAACATCAAGAAGATGTTGAACATAAGCATGAGTATCAACTTAAGATGATCGTGACTCTCAAAGTGATTCTGAGATCGAGCCAATAACCACAGAAAGTCAAAACAATGATAAAGAAGAATACAAGATAATTGGTTATTTTTGTATTATAAGACATTCTCTTTATAACTAGTTTGATATCACAGTGTTATCTTATTTCTAAAATTTATGTTTTTAATGTATAGATTCTCAAGGGAGCGTGAGAAAGAGAACATGTGTCATGCGAATGTCACAAGTGTGATCCTTGGAACATGGGGAGAAAATTGTGGTCCACTTTAATGCATGTAATCAACCTGTGAAAAAGAGCAAGCAAATATTAAGTAGCTAGTTGGGTAAAGTTACAAAGAGAAGGAACATTTGTCCACTTGGTTACACAGATTGGAAGAAGGTGCCTTCTAAGTACAAAAGAGACCTTATTTTATTGATTCGGCTAATTAACAACAACTTAATTTTGGTTTTCTTCCCTTTTTTGTGGTGTTGTACATGCACATACTCCTTAACAGCAAAAATACTTAGTTGTATTATATCTTTTCTTTGTGGTAGAGGAAGTTTCATTATCCTATGATTGAGGCGATCGAAAAAATATTATTGAGGATGACCAGAAAAAAATAGAAGGACTATAAGTATGTGCTTAAAAGGGACCACATGAGGAACAAAACAAAGCAACTAGTTTTGAGCAATAATGATCCAAAAGGAGTAGATCAAGACCAATGAAACAACTTGTGAACTACTGGTTTTCTTAGCAGAGTGAGGTTGTTTTTTCATAATTATGTTCATTTGAATTCTCATTGTTTCTATTTTCTTTTAATGATTTATTAGTCAAATTGGTTTATAGTTATTGTACAAATATTATACGATAGGGACAGCAGCACGTGAAAGACAACAATGTCCTCACACGACCGGATCAAAGAGTTTTGCTAGAAAATGGGATGAATATGTGAGTTGATTTGCTTCATTCATGCAATTTTTTATTTGAGATGTAGTGTTTTGTGTCATTATTTGAACTCTTTTCATAAATGGTAAAAGGTAAACATGGAACCGAGCCCGGGCGCGTAAATTTTGTGTTGGAAATCACCTTGACAAGATGCCCAGGTGGTGATCTTCCAAACACCCAAGTCCAGAATGGCTTGTAGAAAGAAATACAACAATCGAAAGCAAGAAAGAAAAGAAGACAAGTGATTTGTTATCGAGGTTTGGCAATAGCCTACGTCCCCGTGAGTTCCTCTGAACTCTCTGCACTAAATTAATGGTTCTTTACAATTACAGTAACCCTCTTCAAGAAGCTCAAGTTCTTAAAGAAACCAAGAAGGGAAGAAGATAAGAACTAACAATGCTCTCTATCTAATCTAGACTCCTCTCTCTTTACAACTAGCCTCACTACAATGAGTCCCTCTTGTGTTTGTGTCTTTGCACTCTTTACAATTGATCTCAAATTATATCATAATGTTATCATGTTGAGAATGAAGCTAGCTGACCCTTTATATAGTGCACTAACTTCTTGTCCAATTTTGAGAGTCAATCTCTACCCTTAGATCTTGATGACCACTTAACCATGGCCCTCCATCAATCCTAAGTGGTGATGTGCATTTTAACCTTGCATCCATGCACCTAAGAGGAGGTTTAAATAAGCTGTCCATGTGTGCTTCAGTGTGCCTAGCGCCTAGGTGCTGAACAAGGGGCTGTGAGGTGCTAGGCAAAGCTCCTTTACACCACATTCTGGGCAGTGCGGTGCTGGTGAAGGGGCGGTGCAGTGCTGCCCTTCTTCAAACTGCATCCTTGCTGGGTGGTGAGGCACTGGTGAAGGGGCTGTGAGGCACACACTGATACTGCCTTTCACATAGCAGTGCGCAATACTTTGCTTTGCTGTTTAGGGGTGTGCACACACACCCAAATGGATGCACACACATGTGTGCACTCCTTTAACATGTTGTATTTTAATCTTCCAACCTTGGTTTATACTTTAACCATCTTTGAACCATGTTTAAACCTTGGACAAATACCAACAATCTTTACCTTTGTCTAAGTGTTTAAACACAAACCATTGTGCAGAGAGCTTCAGGATCCAAACTCATCTTGAGTCATCAATTAACCAACTCCAATCCTAAGTAGTCCAAGGCAGTGATTGAACTTACTTAGAGGTAGTACTTTAGTACCTAAATCCATAGGATTTTCTTTCGTGGCTACCTTGTCCACATGGATGCATCTTTTCGTAACATTTTCCCGAATGAAATGACACCGAACATCCATGTACTTTGTCCTCTCATGGAACACTGGATTCTTACACAAGTACAATGCACTTTGACTATCCAAAAACACCACAACCTGCTCCTCCAGTACCTTCAACTCTTCCAGTAACCCTTTGCACCATATAGCCTCCTTAATGGCCTCCGTAGCCGCTATGTACTCAGCCTCGGTTGTTGAGAGTGCTACCACTGGCTGCAACTGAGCCTTCTAACTTACACAACATCTGTTTAAGTTGAAGAAGTATGAGGTAATTGATCTCTTTTTATCCCGGTCTGCTCCATATTCCGAATCCGCAAAACCCTCAAGGCAGATGGACTTACCTCTCTTCTCATAAACCAGCCTTACTTCTGGGCTTCCCTTTAAGTACCTCAGCAACCACTTCATCCCAAGCCAATGCTCCTTTCCGAGATTACTCATAAACCTGCTGAGAACACTCATTGCATGAGCAATGTCAGGTCTAGTGCTTACCATGGTGAACATAACAGAACCAACAACACTAGAATAAGGGACTTTTTCTATTTTCTTCTTCTTCGCCTCCGATCTCAGACATTCATCGCTAGAGAACTTGAAATGACCAGCAAGGGGAACCTTCACTGGTTTGCTATCTTTCATACAGAATTTAGATATCATCTTCTCTATGTAGGGAGTTTGAGAAATCTTCAATCTGTTTCTCTCTCCTTCTCGGATGATACACATCCCAAGGATCTTTTGTGTAAGGCTGAGATCCTTCCTATTGAACTCCTCACTGAGTTGAGATGTAAACCTTTCCATCTTCTTCCTGCTGTTCTGAACCAACAACACATCAATGACATAGATGAGGATACTCACCATCTTCTCCACCTTGTGTCCAGGTGAGAAAGCTTCTGTGAAATCTATGTCTTTTCTTCTTGTGAACCCATTCACCACCAGCCCAACCTTGTTCTGGACTTCATCTCCTGGAGGGTACCCTTCTTTGATCTTGTAAGTCCACTTATAATCCATAACTCTCTGATTTCCCGAAATATGCACCAATTCCCAGAAGTTGTTCTTCCTCAAAGAATCCATTTCTTCCTCCATAGCTAGCTTCCATCTTGGCGAATCCTTACATCCCATGGCATCAATATAAGTCTCTTGTTCACTTATCTCTCCTTCTATCCAAAGAGCTGCTGCATCCGTAGCATCCGCAAACCCATATCTTGAAGGTGGTCCGACAAGCCTTCTTTCCCAGTCTCTTATAAGCTGATAGTCCTTTTGACTTGCTGCATCATCCTCTTCTAGTTCAGCTTCCTCATAAGTGTCCTGAGCTTGGCATTCATCAATGGGCTCTACCTGGTCTGAACCCCCTTGCCTTCCTTGCTCTACCTGAACTGAATCTTCATTGATGCTATGCTCCACCAATACCGAACTGGTTTACTCACTAGCCCCTGTAAGGTTAGTATTCTCTAAGTAGGGAAACAACAATTCATTAAAATTAACATCCCTACTTATTATGAGTTTCAATTCTTTTTTTTCTAAGGACCACAACCTATACCCCTTAGCCCCTTCCCCATATCCTAAAAACACACATTTTCTAGATCCTGGGCTAAGCTCATCATCCTTTTGTTGGGCCTATGCAGCACACCCAAAAGTTCTAAGGTTGTCCAACTCATGGGGTTTTCCACTCCACATCTCTTCGGGAGTCTTGAGCTCTAAAGCTCTAGAGGGTGACCTAGTAACCACATACGCAGCAGTAGGCACAGCTTCCCCCCAAAACCATTTAGGTAATCCGGATCCATTTAACATGCACCTAACCTTTTCCATAAGGGTCTTATTCATCCACTCAGCAACTCCACTTTGCTGATGAGTTTCCACAACTGTCCTATGTCTTAGAATCCCATTTAACCTATAGAATTGATCAAGTTCTTGGTTAAAAATTTCTAAACCATTATTAGTTCTTATCCCCTTAACTACCCTGCCCATTTGAGTCTTTACCAGCCCTTTCCACACCACTAATTTATTCAAAGCATCTGATTTATTTTTAACCAAATAAACCCAAACCATTCTAGAATAATCATCAATTAAAGACAGAAAGTAAATGTTACCTCCCTATGTTGGTGTCCTTGCTGGTCCCCAAAGGTCTGCATGAATGTAGTCAAGAATGCCCTTAGACTTGTGCACTATAGTGTTGAAGCTGACCCGGTGTTGCTTCTCAAGAACACAACACTCGCAGAAATCAAGTTCTTCTACTTTGTTTCCACCAAGTAGGCCATCCTTGATGAGAACTTGTAGTCCCTCTTCCCTCATATGTCCCAAGTGAGTGTGCCAAAAGGCTGCCTCATCCATCTCAGCCATCAAGCTTGCTGCTTGATCATTGATTTTTATCCCTCCGATCATCTCATAGAGTCCATTGTTTCTTGCTACCTTGATCACTACCAAAGATCCCTTGGTTACCTTGATCTTTCCTCCCTCTATCTTGCATGTGTATCCCATGGAATCTAGTTGCCCCAATGAGATCAAATTCCTCCTCAAATCTGGGAGATACCTCACATTCTCTAGCAACCTTGTCATTCGATCAAACATCCTCACCTGGATGTCTCCCATGCCCCTCACTTGGTAAGAAATATCATTCTCTAAAAAAACCCTTTCATCATTGGTTTCCTTGAAATTCTTGAACCAACTCTGGTGAGGGCACATGTGATGAGTGCACTCGGTATCCAAGATCCATTTTCTACTGCCTTCTTGCCTCTTGCTCACACTTGAGCACATAACAAGAACATCATCATCTTGTTATTCTATTTTGGCAATCGAAGCCTTTCCATTATTGGTATGGCTTCCTCCTCTATCCCTTGTCATCTTCTTGCAATCTTTCTTGATATGACCCTTCTTATGGCAGTAGTAGCAACTCTTCCCTCCAAATCTTGGTTTGGAGTGTTCTCTCCCATGGCTCTCTCCTCTACCTCTATCCCGGTAGTAGCCTTGCATGCTGCTGTGCACTCTCCCATGGCTCTCTCCTCTACCTCTATCCCGGTAGTAGCCATGCATGTTGCTGTGCACTCTCCCATGGCTCTCTCCTCTACCTCTGTCTCGGTAGTAGCCATGTATGTTGTTGTGCACTCTCCTATGGCTCTCTCCTCTACCTTTGTCCCTGTAGTAGCCATGTATGTTGCTGTGCACTCTCCCATGGCTTTCTCCTCTACCTCTGTCCCGGTAATAGCCATGGTTGCTGCTCTACCGAGTTGTTGGCCTTCGTTTAAAGAACAGCCCTTTACCACTTGATGCACTCTTTATCTTGGCATCAAGATTATCTTGCAACTCTTTATTATGATCAAATTTAAAAGTAAAGATTCGTTTACGAAGATACCTCTTATCCGGGAGAGGCTTGGCAAGAAACAACTCATCTAGTTTCTTCCATATTGCAGTTGGATCTTCTGAGTCTCCGCACTCCCTTGTGACATTATCCGACATGTGCAAGAAGATGGTGTTGTATGCCATCTTCTTCATTTCACTCCGCTGGTCCTCCGTGAGACTTGCTGGAAAAGCATCGTCTTCACTAATAGCCAAGTCCACTTTCTATTGCACTAGAACCGCCTTGATCTTCCGCTTCCACAGGGAAAAATCTCCCTTTCCATTAAACTTCTCAATATCGAAATTTGAACCCATCTTGTAAAGAAGATCCCTTGATTTATGCAGCACCCACAAATGCTTTCCAACTTCTTCTAAACCTCAAGAACACATATCGAAGATAGATCTTAATACCATTCTTGAATCACCCTCAAGAACACGATCAGTATTGATCTTAGTACCGTTCTTGATTTACCTCAAGAACATGATCAGATATAGATCTTAACTCCGTTCTTGAATCACCCAAGAAGTTGACCCTTGGAGTCTTGCTCCAATACTTTCTGTTCTTGCTCTGATACCCAACTGTGCAAGCTTTGATACCACTGTTGGAAATCACCTTGACAAGATGCCCAGGTGGTGATCTTCCAAACACCCAAGTCTAGAATGACTTGTAGAAAGAAATACAGTAATCGAAAGCAAGAAAGAAAAGAAGACAAGCGATTTGTTATCGAGTTTGGGCAATAGCCTACGTCCCCATGAGTTCCTCTGAACTTTCTGCACTAAATCAATGGTTCTTTACAATTACAGTACCCCTCTTCAAGAAGCTCAAGTTCTTGAAGAAACCAAGAAGAGAAGAAAGGAAGAAGATAAGAACTAACAATGCTCTCTATCTAATCTAGACTCATCTCTCTTTACAACCAGCCTCACTACAATGAGTCCCTCTTGTGTTTGTGTCTTTGCACTCTTACACAATTCTCTCTTGTATGTCACTCTTTACAATTAATCTCAAATTATATAACAATGTTAACATGTTGAGAATGAAGCTAGGTGACCCTTTATATAGTGCACCAACTTCTTATCTAATCTTGAGAGTCAATCTCCACCCTTAGATCTTGATGACCACTTAACCATGGCCCTCCATCAATCGTAAGTGGTGCTATGCATTTTAACCTTGCATCAATGCACCTAAGAGGAGGTTTAAATAAGTTGTCCATGTGTGCTTCAGTGTGCCTAGTGCCTAGGTGCTGAACAAGGGGCGGTGATGCGCTAGGCAAAGCTCCTTTGCACCACATTATGGGTGGTGCGGTGCTGGTGGAGGGGCAGTGCCGCTTTTCCCTTCTTCAAACTACATCCTTGCTTGGCATTGAGGTGCTGGTGAAGGGGCGGTGAGGCGCACACTGATGTTGCCCTTAATACAGCAGTGCACACTACTTTTCTTTGCTGTTTAGGGGTGTGCACACACACCCAAATGGATGTACACACATGTGTGCACTCCTTTAACATGCTTTATTTTAATCTTCCAACCTTGGTTTGGAACATACCAATTCTTTGGTGCAATGCTAGCCTATTGGTTTTCCAAGAAACAAAACTCGGTTACGCTCTCAACCGTCGAGGTGGAATATGTAGCAGTTGGAAATTGTTGTGCACAAGTGTTGTGGATGAAACAACTACTAGAAGACTATGACATGAACTTTAAAGATTTTCCAATTCATTATGATAACACTAGTGTTATCAACTTAACCAAAATCCCTATTTAGCATTCTAGAACCAAACACATAGAAATTAGACATCATTTCATAAGAGATCATGCTCAAAATGGTGATATGAGACTATAATTCATTCCTTTAGAAGATCAAATAGCTAATTTTCTTACAAAACCCTTAAGTGAAGTCAGTTTTTGTAAGATTAGACTGTTAATGGGCTTAATAGACTATGATAAACTGTATGTTTGATTGCATCAATATTCATCATATGCATATTTGACATCTAGTGAATGAATATTAAACCTTATTTAATATTTCTCTCACTCAAGATGGCATAGATAAACAAATTTCGTGCTAAAACTCAAAGCTAGAGCTTTTTTTAAGGGTCGAGTCGACTGGTAAGATGACCTTAGTCGATTGGTAATACACTACCTTTTCAACTAGTCGACTAGTCAAAGTACGTAGTCGATTGGTAGCGCAAGACTTTGTTTGGAGTCAAAATTTGAAATTCTTGTAACTATCCAGTCGACTGGTAGGGATGGCCCAGTCGACTGGTATATCTCTGCTGCTTTTCCCAGTCGACTGGTATAACAAAAAATCTCAAATTAGTGAAGGACCCAGTCGACTGGTATCGCAATTCTATAAAAAGTCGCTTCAGTTTTTCAGAAATTTCATGCAATTTTCAAATCCCTGAAGCTTTCTTTCTCTAGAAAATCTTTGATTTCTGTCCACAATCTCACAAAAACACTCCACAGAAACCTTAATCTCATCCCCGTCACTTTCATTTCAACTTTCTACGGTTAAAAGTTTAGTTTTTCCCAAAAATCTCTCAGATCTCCCTAAAATCACCTTTATCAAAATGTTTGAGAGAGTCCAGATCAAAACCACCATTGGAGGACCTCACGCGCCTATAAGGCCACGGTCCAAGAAATCCATGGCACCAGATTCCAAAGGAAAAGGCTTGGTAGGATCCTCGAGCAAAAAGGCGAAGACTGAGCTTGACGACTCACTCTTTTGGAGTCCAGCTGCCAAAGAGAGTTATAATTCAGTCATTCAACACAAAAAGATCATGACAGGTAGATTCGTTGACTTCGATTTTATCAATTATGCAAATTTTGACATTTTACCTCCTTTTGAGGCAATGCACTTGACACTACTTGTCAAGATTCACCAAACATACTACCCATGCCTTATTCACCAGTTCTACGCAAACTTGGTGAAGCCTAGTCCACTAGATTTTTGTTTCAGAACTAGTGTGATGGGCATAGAGTTTAAGGTGAACACTAACCTCCTAGTGAGCATCTTGAGGATCCTAGTGGAGGGGATCCAATGGAGTTTGGACGGATGGTCGGACAACTTTGACTATGAGGAGGCATGCCAGATCATTAAGGGAGACCCTAACTACATCTTTCGGTCCACTAAATTTCACACATATAGTGACATACCCCTCGATTTAAAGCTGTTCAATCTCATCTTGAGTTGGACCATTCAACCACGACTTGGGAGTCGAGGCTATCTCTCGAAGAGAGATGTCGTATTGATTTGGTTTCTCAAAACTAGAGCTCACCAACGTGATCAACGGCGAAGCTAGTGACTCCAGGTGTCTTCCCTAAGGGGTGCTCATCACCCTTATCCTCTAGCATTTTTTAGTTCCCCTTCCTGCCTTTGAGGCTCAGGACATCGGCCTCAAGGACACCATCAATGTCTCTTCTCTAAAGAAGATGGGGTGCATTATCCGCGATAGATTGATCTACTCCAAGACCGGGAAGAACATAAAGATTGAAGACGGTGACAGCAACGAGGAGGACGATGAGGTTCATGGTGATGCATCCCATCCCACTGTTATGGACATTGATGATTGAGCACCACAGCATGGTACGATGATCTACTCCAAGCTATTTTGAGCCTCTAGCTATCCATGCAGTCCGAATTCTAGAGCTTTAGCTCTTCTGTTGATTCCATGCACCATGACCTCCGCACACTTCGAGATGATTTCGAGCTACACCAAGAGCACACATAGGGCTCCTTGGTTGAGCTTCAGGATCTTATTCGAGATGACTTTGATTCTCCCACTCACTGAGCTTCCTGTTTTATCCCTTTTCTTGTATATATAGCTCTTAGATGATCTTAGCACGAACATTTAATGCTTTATCATACATTTTTGTTATTGTACTCGATATTTGGCTTTTAGAAGCCTGTAATGTATGGATGCTTGTATATATTTTCCTATTTTTCAGTTATCTAGCTTATGGTTCATATACTTGCTTTACTTTTAAGCTATACAATTACTTGGTTTAAGCCATTCGTACTCCGCAATATGCTTTAACTACTTATGCTAATGTGGAAACTTTCGATTTTTCTTGGGAAGTCTTTCCGGCTCTGAATAATGCCTAGTTTTTGCATATAAGTTTATTTTTACATTATCTTCCTGTCTTTATTATCCATGTTGCTTATTTTTAGTATGCACCCACATTTCTACTGTTGTCAAAACGGGGGAGAAAAATGAGAAATATCAATGTAAACTTAAAATAAAGCATAGATTTAGTGGGAACATTGCTCCGAAAACATTGATGAATATAAGTTTGTCTTACTTTTCTTAGTTGGGTTGTTTATAAGCTGCGTTTAAACTGCTTAACAGGTTAGTTTTATCCGAAAAACAGAGGAAACTCTGCCCAATTTTTTTCTAAAAACCCAACCCAACAATTAGTTTTTAAAACTGTTTTCTCTCATTAGTTTTGTCATTATCGAAAAGGGGGAGATTGTTTACCCTTATTTAATTTTAATAATGACAAAACACTACTCAAATTATACTAACAGTTTTATCTAAGTGTTTAAACGGTAAAAGCTTTCAGCAAAGAAATAAGATGCCAGAACTCAACTAGTTTTAGAGGCCAAGACAAGACGAAAGATATAGAATAGACATTAAGGTATTGAAACCAACTGTAAATCTCTCATGTTCAAGTACTTAGCTTATCCTATGGCTCCTTTTACAAAATGATTTTGACAAAACTATTAATACAAATGTTTCCAAGTCAAAAACAGTTTTAAAACTTGAAAAACTGGGTTAAAGGGCAACCCAGTCGACTAGTTCAATGTACCAGTCGACTGGGGTGTGGGATAGAAGGTCCCCAGTCAACTGGGTTTACACCAGTCGACTGGCAACTAGGACAGTGAGTTCCCAATCGATTGGTGCTTAGGACCTAGTCGATTGGTACTCTCTCACATCCTAAAAGTGAGATTCCTCCCTTGAACCAGTTAACTGATATAAAGACCTAGTCGACTAGTAATTAAAAAATATAACCATTTGAGACATGAGACTTGAGCATTTAATGCACCAAACCTATCAAGTCAGTGTCTAACAGCCATATTGATTCAAGGCTATATAAACCCACTTCAATGAGCATTTAAAACAAGAAGATAACACATTCAATTCACAAGTTTGTTTATTAATTCTCAAAAGCTTTGAAAAATTTATTGTTGAGCCATTCTTCAAGCTTATTCTTGAAAGAGAAATATTGTTCATTTGTAAAAGCATTCATTGCTATCTCTCTACCATTTATTTTACAACAAATCTAATTT
Organism: Bretschneidera sinensis; assembly: GCA_023935145.1. NCBI lineage: Eukaryota > Viridiplantae > Streptophyta > Magnoliopsida > Brassicales > Akaniaceae > Bretschneidera > Bretschneidera sinensis. Next base: position 51,668,702 of record CM043701.1, read on the forward strand.
ATTGTAAAGGGGAAAGAGTTGTAATAACTCTTTGAGTGTTTAGAATTAAACACTTCTTTGTAAGCTTCTGTGAGGAAGGGATTAGCTTCCGCAAGGAAGGAAATAGCTTTCGTGAAGAAGGGACTGGTTGTAAGGTTTGTACAACACCTGTGATGTTGTATGACTAAAAGTTTTAGTGGATTACTTCAAGGAGGTTTCTTGAAGAGAGTGGATGTAGGGTCGGAAGGAATCCGATATTGCCGAACCACTATAAACTGAGTTTGCACTTTCTCTTCCTTAAACTCTTTTACTTAAAGCACATTACTTGTTTGTATGCTTGTGCATTTAACTGTTTTTATAAACTTACAAGTAATTAGCAAAAAATTTTTAAAACCTAATTCACCCCCCTCTTGGGTTAGAACCTCGGTTTACAAAAAATGTTTAAACTATTTCTTGATAGTTTTGTGGTTGTGTACATTAATGACATCTAAGTGTATTTTAAGACTAAGGAAGAGCATATAAAATATTTAGAAATTGTGTTGGAGATTTTGAGGAGAGAGATTTTATGTTATAATTCCCTAAATGTAAATTTTGGCTGAATGAAATAACTTTCTTAGGGCATGTAATAGTTGGAGATGGTATAACAGTTAATCCATAAAAGGTAGAGGCAATGTTAAATTGGGAGAGATCAACTAATGTGACTGAGATTAGAATCTTCTTGGGGTTAGCTGGTCATTATTGAAGATTTTTTCAGAATTTTTCTATTATCACAATACTGTTAACTTGATTAACCAAGAAAGAGGTGAGATTTGTATGGTGTGGGAAGTGTAAGAAAAGTTTCCAATTACTAAAAGAGAAATTGATTACAACTCCAATATTGGTGTTTCCTTCTGGTGGTGAAGGATTTGTAGTGTATAGTGATGCATCCCATCAAGAGTTGGGATATGTGTTGATGCAACATGAGAAGGTAATGGTGTGCACTTTTAGGCAATTGAGGAATCATGAGAGAAATTACCCTACCCATGAGTTTGAGTTGATTGCCATAGTGTTTACTTTAAAGATTGGAGACATCATCTGTATGGAGCCACTTATGAGATATTCATTGATCATAAGAGTTTGACATACTTACCTACCTAGGGAGAGTTAAATTTGAGGCAAAGATGGTGGATGGAGTTGATTAGTGACTATGATTGTACAATTCCCTATCATCAAGAAAAGGTGAAGGTGGTAGCTTATGCATCGAGTAAAAAATCTACAAGAAGATTGTCTGCTATTGAAAATCATGATGTGTAATTGATGATAGATTAATAGAGATAAGAATGAAGTTAAATATCAGTGATAGAGGATCATTGTTAACAAATATGATTGTACAATCATCCATAGTAAAATACTTTTTAGAGATGCAAGGTAGAGATGAAGAGATAGAAAAGGTTAAGCATAGAGTGATTACTAGAAAGCAATATGAGTTCAAATTTTAAAATGAGGGTATTTTGGTATTGGAACATGGGATTTGTGTTCCTAATGAAGCAGAGTTGAGAAAGAAGATATTGAGAAAGGCATATGATGATGTATATTCGTTGCACCCGAGTAACAATAAGATGTATAGAGGATGAGACAGAATTACTGGTGGTTAGAATTGAAGAGGAATGTAGCTGAATATATATTTCTAGATGTTTGGTTTGTCTCTAAGTGAAGTTAGAGAATAAACATCCGGGAGGCTTACTACAGCCTCTTTCTGTGCTTGAATGACTATAGAGAAAAAAAGAAAAAAGAAATAAATGTGAGTATGGATTTTGTTTATGGATTTTCCCATACTTAGAGATGTCACGATACAGTGTAAGTGATAGTAGATAGATTTCGTAAATTATTCCAATTTCTTCCAATTAAAACTAATTAGAATCCTAAAAAGTTGGTTAAACTGTATATAGCTAAGATTATGAGATTTCATAGAGTACTATTGAGTATAGTGTCAAATAAAGATGCTAAATTTACATCTTGGTTTTGGAGAGGCTTTTAGAAAGCCATGTGTACATAGTTGCAGTTTATTACAACTTTTCATCCTCAAACAGTTGAGCGGACAAAAAGAATTATTAGATTACTAGAAGATATGTTAAGGGCAAATGTGATGAGCTTCTCAGTAAGTTGGGATGCTTACTTAGCATTAATGAAATATGCTTATAATAATCAACATCAAACTAGTATTGGGATGGCACCATTTGAGGCCTTATATGGTAAGAGGTGTGGAACTCCAGTATGCTGGGAAGAAGTTGGAGAGAGAAAGATAATTGGTCTATAAATTATTGAGTTAACAACTGAAATGATCAAATTTGTTAGAGAAAACCGTAAAGTAGTACGGAGTAGATCGAATAGCTACGCTGATAATAGAAGAGGACCTCTTGAATTTCAAGTTGGTGATTGAGTGTAATTAAAAATACCTCCATGGAAAGGTGTGTTAAGGGTCAAAAGAAGGAAAGATGAGTCCGAAGTATGTAGGAGCCTATAAGGTTATTGAGAAAGTTGGGCTAGTTGCGAATAGCCTGGATTTGCCTCCAAAGTTGAAGTAGTTATATAACGTATTTCACGTTTCGCTTTTGCAGAAACGTTTACATTATGAATCTCATAACATTTCGAGTCAAGCAGTAGAAATTCAAGAAGATTTGACTTTTATACAAGTACCAGTCTGAATTCTAGATAGAAAAAAACAAGTCTTGTGTAATAAAGTAATTCCATTCATTCAAGTTCCGTGATGGAATAAATATTTTGAAGATATTACGTGAGAGCATGAAGCAACTATGAAGAAATATTATTTGCAATTATTTCTTGAGTTAGGTAAGGAAATTTCCGGGACAAAATTTTTATAAGGTGGGTAGAATTGTAATACTTGTATTCGTAAAGTAAGAGTAAAGAAGTAATTTAATAAATATGGCATAGAATTAAAATAAAATAATATATACGTGAAAGGTTTATTATTTGAATAAAATAGTTCGTTTGAAAAAAAAATGGATGCGTGGTGGTGTGGATACAAAGAAAAAAAAGAACAGAAAAAAAAAGGCGTATAGCAAGGATAAGAAGAAAAAAAAGAAAAAGTAAAAAGAAAAGGAAGAAATAAAAAAAATGTAGGCGTGCAACGCTTGGAAATCCAGGTGTTGCATCACTTTACACTAAGCTCCAGATGAGAAATGGTGGCAGGGGGGATAGACGGTTAGTTTATATATATATATAGTTTTTCCTTTATTTATTCGTTACTTACCAAATCTTGTTTGATTTTCTCTTTTTCTTAATTCAAACTACTCTATTTCATTAAACACTTGGGGACTGAAAGAAAAGTTGAAAGAGTAAAATTTTGAAGGGGGTTACGAGAGAATTTTATAGAGAGTCATAGGAAGCTTTAAGAAAACCAGAAGGTAATAACGTGAGTTTTATTTTTGAAATTTAGCATACATAAAATTTCCCAAAATTCAAAGTGAGAATTTTCAAAGGGTGTGAATTATGATGGAATTGAAGAATAAATTAGAAATTTTAATATAAATATTATGTCAGGTGTTGATGATCAGCAACCGGGGGAAATTGCTGAGAGGAGTAGGAAAGGTAAGGAGGTGATCTATGGGCAGCTCTAAGTGCTACATGATGAGTTAGATTTACTTTAAGTAATCAAGACAAATATGAAATATATAGTGATAGTATTTGAATAAATCATTAACTTATGATTTGATGATAGATGAAAGTTGGTTGATAGGTATGATAGGAATAGTGGATGTGTAGAGAATTATTTTATGAGAAATAACATTATTGGAATAATGAGTCAATTTAATAATAAGGGCGATAAGTGAAATTCTTGATGAGCTATGGTTGATGATTTGATATGATTTATGAGGAGAGGAATTTAAAATTATTTTGAGAATAATAATTTGAGAATAGTTAGGATAGCTAATTTGAATATTTGAAGACATGTTTGTTTATATATTATTGTTCATATGCATATTTCATATCATTATTCATATGCATATAAATGAAAATAAAAGAACCAGGAAGGTAACCGGTCTAAATGAAAATAAAAGAATCTGGAGGGCAGCCTGTCTAAATGAAAACTGTGACAGCCGGTATATGCTAGAAATAAAAGAACGCGGAGGGTAACCGGTCTAAATGAGAATGAAAGAACCGAGAAGACAGTCGGTCTAAATGAGAATAAAAGAACCGGGAAGGCAGTCGGTCTAAATGAGAATTAAAGAATCGGGAAGGCAGCTAGTCTAAGATAAAAAGAAGTTGACATATGGGAAGACATTCCCAATAATAATAACTTTTAGCTTCATGCATTGCATTTGCTTTAAATATTGATTGTTATTGCTTGATATGTTAAAGTACTATTTATGATTGTAAATCTATTGATAGAGGAATGAGTCTCACAGAGAGGCAAATATGCTAAGGAAGAAATATGGAAATATGTCTGATGAGTAACTTAAGAAGAGATTGTGAAATAAAAGAATTATGAAATTGAGTAGTGATTATAGAATATTGTTATTGAATTATCTGAGGAGAAAGATGAATGAATTTCGAAATATTTTTTAGAAGTAATTGAATTATAAGATGTAACTGGGAGTATAAAATCGAATACTTTTAGTAAATTTAATTCACTGAGCTTGTGAAGTTCACTCCTCATTGTACAATGATTTTAGGTAGCAGGCAGGACAAATAGTTTGGGGACTTGTGATTCGGACAAAGTCATTATCTGTAAGCCACGTGCGTGTCCACATCCTCAGACTAATGAGAAAATAAAATAAAAATTTATTTGTAAATATTCATGCATATAATGTTATATAAAATGTTTAAGTTGAGACCTGAATAGTGTATCTCCCCTATTAAGGGTTGCGGATTGATGTAAAAATTTCTGTTGGTATTATTTTTATTGTTGCATATATGTGTCGTTGTGGGATTTCAAAAAGTGTTGACATTGTCTCGAGAGTGGTCAACCCGAGATGGGTCGTTACACTTTTACACATGGCATATTCAGCGCATTTAATCTGAAATACATAAGGAAACGAAAACATGGTTTGAGAATTATCCACACAATTATCTAAGCCAGATGGAGTATAAATAGCAGTAGAGTCAATCATAAGAACACAAAGACAATTATCCCACACTTATTATCTTTTCTGCATTAATTCTTTTTGCTTTCTAGAAGGCATAGTTGTAGTTATACTTATAGTGATGATGAGAGCCATAAAATGCATCTTAATCGTACTTATTTGTTAGCACTTTAGGGTTGATTTAGGTTTTAATTGCATTTTTATTTGTTAACAAGTCTAAAGTGGTATTTTCGGAACATTAACTTATTTCTTGCATTTTCAGGTATCTTGAGTTAGAAAAAGATGGAAAAAGCATTCGGTGCTTGAAGCAATCGAGATAAAGACAACTGAATTGAGACTGGAATAAGGCAACAAATCTAGGGAGGATTCTCAGACCCTTGTTACCTCCATTATATTATCTACACAATTTTCACACAATACTTTATTCTCTCACTTGATCTTTATCGTCTGTGTTAAGGTTCACACCTTCTCTTATAGTTATCTTGTTTCCCTGTGGAATCGACACCCCAAAGCTGTACTATAACTACCGCGTTACTCTTTGGGCATAATCAAATTTTGGCACCATTTCCGGGGAAATGCACTTAAGTACAAAGAAGATTGTCAACTTTGAGACTTAACGGTAGAAGAATTGTAGATAGTTTTTCTTTTCAGCAGCTGTAAAGGCGGTAACTTCATTTCTTCTTTTAGCTTGCTGCATTATTTATTTATTTTTTCCTTCTTTTTTTATTGTATTTTTTATTATTGTTCTTTTTTCTAAGTTTTAATTTTCTAATTTTATTTATTATTATTTGTTTTATTTATTTCCTCTCTGATTCATTTGATGCATGCTTAGACCGAGAGATTCGCGAGGTAGATTCATTATGGGACCCGAATTAGAATTACCCTTTCCTTCCACATCCATTAGTGAAACCTCACCTAGATCAAACCATATTGCCCCCCCCCCCCCCCAAGGGAGAATTTTGAGAATTTTTTTAAAATGGCCGATAACCATAATGAGAATGTTGCTAAGACACTTCAGGATTACCTCCACCCTACACGCATAGCCACACCATCATGCATTATGTTTTCAGCCAATACTCACCAATTAGAGTTTAAAACAGAGATGATACAATTACTCCCTACATTTCATGGCTTGGACAATGAAAACCCATATGTGCACATTAGAGAATTTGAGGAAGTAATCGTGACTTTTCATAGTCAAGATGAAACCGATGACATTGTGACGCTTAAGTTCTTTCCTTTTGCTTTGAAGGATAGATCCAAGAGTTGGCTATACTCACTAAGACTATGATCTATTGGGTCATGGACTAAGGCGACTCGAATTTTCTTTAATAAATACTTTCCCCAACATAAGACCAATGCTTTAAAAAGACAAATCTCCACCTTTGCACAAAAGGACAGTGAGACTTTGTATCAGTCTTGGGAGAGATTTAAGGAGTTGTTGAGTATGTGTCCTCACCATGGGTATGAGAACTGGCGCTTGGTGAGCTATTTTTATGAGGGACTTACATATAGAGAGCGCCAATTCATAGAGATGATGTGTAATGGTGAATTTTTGGAGAAAGATCCTGATGAGGCCATAGAGTACCTCAATGAGCTTGCTGAAAAAGCTCACACTTGGACTGGACCTAGTGCTACTGAAAGCATAAATAGGTCACGACCTATAGGGAACCCAAATGGTGGTGGAATTTACAATCTTAGGGAAGAGGACAACCTTAAGGCCAAGGTCGAGATGCTCACTAGGGAACTAGAGGTGTTAAAGACTATGAGCTTAAAGCCAACACACATAGCTAATCATGCAAAATATTTTGAACCATGTTTTGTGTGTGGCAGGGTAGATCATCTTGCCCAAGAGTGTCCCACATTTGCTGAGATGAGAGGGATGTATAAGGAACAATGTAATGCCTTAGGCATGTACAAGAAGCCTTTGACACCCTTCTCTGATACTTATAATCCGGGATGGCGAAATCACCCCAATTTTAGCTAGAAGTCTGAAAATCAACAGCTTGCACAACCCCCTGCACCATATCTTGAACCATATCATGCACCCGTGTCTTCTAGGAGTTCTTTAGAAGACACTTTATATACTTTTATTGAAGCATAGGGGAAGAGTAATCAAAGGCTTGAATCTTTAATTGTGCAGGTTGTTGAAGAACGTAAAGAGATAAAGAGCCAAATGTCCAAGTTAATGAGCTACTTAAATGTGATTGAGCGAGGTAAGTTCTCTTCTCAAGCTTAGTCCACATCTCATGGTCAGCACCTGGTGCAACGGAATGTGAAGGTGGTGAATGCCATTGAGACAGTAAGTGGTAAGTTATTACACATCCCAACAACGAAAAAATTAGAGGATGTGGACGAAAGCCACTAAGCATACATGATGGACTCATTCATGGAAAAGGTCCAGCACCTTAATCCATTGGAGTCCACCCTCACTCATGGCTTCACAAGAGCATATATTGAGCTAGAATTTGCGGGTGTTACTGATGACATCCTTGAGGCCCCTCAAAAACGTACAAGCACCAAATTTAGCAATGAAGCAGTGGCGAGTGCATTCAACCTATGTTTTTCTAGGATGGAATAAGAGTGTCTAGCTGAAGACGTAAAACTTAACGCTCATGGGAGGCAACCCACAACATATCCTTTTATTTTTACTTTTTTTGTATTTCTTTTTTCTTGTTTATTATCATTATTTTGCTATTTTCCAGTTTTACTTTCGTATTTCTTTTTCAGAGACAAATATGCGCATCAGTTCAATTGGTCGTGCACAACTTTAAGATCCATGCACCTTTGGTTAAAAAAAGGAGTTTCCTTAACTTTTGCTTTTACATTGAGGACAATGCTTATCTTAAGTTGGGGGTGGAGGATACACAATTCCTATTGCATTCCATTGAATTGTTGGGTGTCATTTTCCCTTTGTGTTTTTAGCATGCTTGGTGTTAGCCTTTGAGTTAATTCAAATGTCAATGATATGAGCTTAATTGAGATAGTAGATAGCATGTAAAAGAAGTTAAATTCTACTTCGGTTTAAAATTAATTTAAGTATCAATCTTCATTTGGTTTGAGACTCTAGTTTGTGGTAAGATTGTATGATTAGTCTTAAACATTTAGAGAAATTTTATGTGTGATTGTTTTATGAATACTTTTGCGGTCTTGATAAGCTCTAGAACTTACTTAATAATTACTTGAGGTGAATTCCTAGAATGCACACTACTTAGGATATGATATAGGCCATTTTTTTTAACCGTTTGAGCCTTTCAAACCTACCATTGCGATATTTATCACTAGTCACCTATTTGAGCCTTTTTTCTTGAAAAGAAAAATTGAGCCTTGTTTCTTTCGATAAACCATTTACTTGCCTTTATGAGCCTAAAAATATTTTATCCTTACCTTTCTTTTAAAAGAACTTAGTTAGACACATGTTGTAAGAACTTAGTTAGACACATGTTGTGAGAAACACTTAAAAAGAGTAAGGGTGGAAATATGAAAAAATATCACTACCACAACCCAAGTACATTAAAGAAGATATGTTGGGGGTTGTGGAAAAGAAAAGAAAAAAAAATGATGAAAAAGAAGGTGAATGGTTATGTGTCAAAAAAAATGAATTATGGCAAAGAAATAAGAAAGAAAAAAAATGATGATTTGTTGAAAGAAATGCTCGAAAAATGGTTGAAAGAGTTAGGTATTGAAGTAAAGGTTATCAAGTGCTTAAAGTGATTGTGTTTAAAGCTAAGAGATTGAGTTCTTTTACTTGTGAATCCTTCCCGTTCTTCCTTAGCCTTTTCCTTGGCCTAACATTACAAGCTTATTAAAGACCTTTTGATCCAATGTAGTATGATTTTTCTACAATAGTGGAGAGTGATTTGAAAAGTGAGCCTATGGAGGTTGTTTTTGTGAGTGATGTCACGTAGTTTATTATGTTTTTAGAGACCAAGACTTGTATTCATGAATGTTATGCATAAAATCATCCGGGTGTTCGGATTAATGGTTTGTGGTAAGATGGATGTTAAGAGTCGATAACGATTTTAAGATTGATGTTTGGATTACTTTTGGATTTGGGTGAAATTTAATGATTCTTTGTTTCGTGTGTTATGTGCAATTTTTTAGATAAAATGTGAATTACTCTTGGTTAACACTAATATTGCTTTTCATTTACTTTGATTCCCACCGTAGAATTCATCTCTTGTTTTCACTTGAATTGCTAGGGACTAGCAATAAGCTAGTTGGGGGTTGTGATGAGAGCCATAAAATGCAACTTAATCATACTTATTTGTTAGCACTTTAGGGTTGATTTAGGTTTTAATTGCATTTTTATTCGTTAACAACTCTAAAGTGGTATTCTCGGAACATTAACTTATTTCTTGCATTTTCAGGTATCTTGAGTTAAAAAAGATGGAAAAAGCATTCGGTGCTTAAAGCAAGATGATTCGATGCATACCAAAGTGGAGCCATGGTTATGGAAAGATAAAACTAAAAAGATCTCTAAAAATCAGGTCAATGTGCACCCTAGATGGAGCTGGGGCGCACCCTTCAGAAAGAAGCCCAAAAGAAGCCTCAAAGATCCAACAGGTCAAGGTGCACCTTGGATCAAGCTGAGGTGCACCTTAAAGGGCAGAGGCACACCTTGGATCAAGCTGAGGTGCACCTTGAAGGGCTGAGGCGCACCCTGGATGAAGCTGAGGTGCACCCTGGATGAAGCTGAGGTGCATCCCACCGCACAAGCAAGAAGCCTGACAAAAGCCAAGGTGCGGCGCGACTAAATCCAAGGTGCAGCGCGCGCACAGACCCTGTTATTCGAGTTAGACCCTAATTAGGTCTTTAATGATTTGTTCAAACCCTAAAACACCCTTAGGCCTTATACACTATAAATAGACCACTTAGGGTTTGTTATTAGACATTGATAAAATAGATAGAAGGCCAAAAAACTCAAGGGAGGCTGCCACACTCTCCCCCATGACCGACTAATCTCCAAGAAAGGCGAAGGGATGAATCCGTAGGTTTTGTTGTTCTTTAATTCCTTTATTAGTTCAGTTGTAATATTGCTTTATCATTAAACATTATTATGATTTACTTTTCAATTTAATTAGAAGATTTCCCCTTAATCCGGTGATTGCATCTTTCTTCCCCATACAAGTCTAGTCATGCTCTTCTTATGTGATGTTGTTGAGGTGTGATTGAGTCCGGTAGACTTCTCTTATAGATTTGTCCATTACTGCAGTATTTTCCTCATGATATATTATCGTTTCTTGATAATCTATAAGTTAGGTCATGTGTGCTTGAAAGTAAAAAGTATTTCATAACAATTACATTAGGGTTTATATATGTGCTTAATTGAATATTTGTCGATTGCTTGTTTGGGATGTGAAACTTGCAATCGAGATAAAGCAACTGAATTGAGACTGGAATAAGGCAACAAACCTAGGGAGGATTCCTGAACCCTTGTTACCTCCATTATATTATCTACACAATTTTCACACAATACTTTATTCTCTCGCTTGATCTTTATCGTCTGTGTTAAGGTTCACACCTTCTCTTGTAGTTATCTTATTTTCCTGTGGAATCGACTCCCCAAAGCTGTACTACAACTACCGCATTACTCTTTGGGCATAATCAAGTGATAGTCAGCATTCCTCTTCCCCTTTCTTAGTCTCAAAGTTAAGTCAAGCTAAGGCAGTATTGAAGGCTTGGTCTATATACAACATGCTCAAGAAGTTTGCTTGATATATAAATGTACAAAGTTTGTTGTTGTTGCAAAGTTATTATTTATTTTAGTCATTAATTGCTAGACTAAATTATTTTTTATTGAATTTATAATGACATATCATTAAAGTCCTCTTAATTAGGGTTGTACCAAACCCATCTAGAGAAGTATTATTCCAATCGAATCAGCCTTGATTGACTTTTAAATATTTCTCGTGCAAACAGAATTTTTGACAACCATTTTGGGAGTAAGTCTAGTATATCCTAGTTACTAGATCAATGATGAAAACTCCATCAAATTAGGAGGTAACTCTTACTATTGATGTCTCTGCAAGTCATTTCGAGAAATTGGATCAAGACGTAGGGCAACTAAACTCCCAAACGGACACGGTGGTTAACCAACGTCATACCAAAGAGGAAATAGCCCAAATAACTAGGCAAGTGGCTAAGTTGTATAGCCAATATCAACAACAGACTTAGAACTAACAAAAAATAGCTCAAGTGTTGGAAAAACTTAACATGTTGATTGATTGAAGACCACATTATATGGATACTTACCCTAGAATCAACAATAATAGGAGAGGTTCTGTGCAATATGAAGTAGAATCCTTAAGGGCATTCGCCAGGGAAAATGACTCTGACATACCTATAACTTATCCTCGAGTTTTCCTTGGTAGTATTACAGAGACTCTCACTAGAGATTTGAATGTTACACAGGTATCTACTTTAGGGAGTAATGTATCAATGAAACCTCAAGTCGTGTATGCTCCACCTATTAGGAGACAACCACCTCTTGGAATCTAGTTACCTATTGGAGTACAGATGCCACTTAGACCTGTGAGTCAAGCACAAGGTTATCCTCCTGTCACGATATTTCATATGGGATTTCCCAATGTTCTAGTCAACCCGCAAGAACCCTAGGGACAAAAAAATATCTAGCAGAGGTAGGATTGAGCTAATGTTGCAGTGGTCCAATCTAATGTACCATTAGTATACCCAAATATTCTGAGACAAATTGGAGTTCAACCTCAACAAGTGCAACCTAAAGATTATGCGGCTTACCAGGTTCCCCTTGTTGCACCAGCTCCTAACTTCAAGGACTTCATGCATGCGAAATAACCTTATATTCTAGATCAAATATCACCTAGATGGCTCGAGCAGTTCGAGCGTCTATATAAGCATGGGGTTCATAGTGTACAGAGGCCCGTTTATAGGAACCGTTAACCTGATTATATAGACTAACATTTTGAGTTTTCTTGAAACTACAAAATCCTCAATTTCACAACCTTTTCTGGAGATGATAAGAAAACAGCCTTAGAGCACATTGGACATTTTACCATTCAATGTAGAGAATACTCTAACCATGACTTTATGAAACTATGTTTTTTTCTAATTCTTTGATGGGACAGGCATTTACATAGTAAATTACCTCTCTCAGAACTCAATCATGAACTCAGAAAACTTTTAAGAAAAGTTTTTAACCCAGTTTGCTCGAACCAGTCTAGATGTTTCCATGGCTAATCTAACTAGGCTGAAAATAGAAACCAGATGGGACTATTGAAGATTACCTAAATCACTTCAAGCTAGCTCGAGCCAAGTGTAATGTAGGTTTACCTGAAATTGAGTACATGAGATTATCCTAGGATGGGTTGGGCTTCGAACTCCAAAAGAAGTTACAGGGAATGGTCTTCTATGAGTACATACTGATGGAAGAACATAAAAGAAGACTATATCTTATAGGATATACTACCGTGATCCCAACTTCGAGGTAGATGTAGCTGAGCTTGTGGGTCAAGAGTCCTTCATATGTGATTTGTTTAGAAAGAAACAAACTCAGATGCAAGATTTTAATAGATCTATTTCCCTAATAAAGTCATATTCCTTTGAAATCAGTAACGCATATCAAAATTTTTATTTTTTGTTGTAGGCTAAGCAACTTAGATTAGTGGGGCGACATAAGATGCTCACAAGTGAAGAGCTTCGAGGAAAAATTTTCTGTAAAGAGCATAGTTCTTTTACTCACTCGACCAACTAATGTGTCATGTTTAGAAACCTAATTCAAGATAAAATAGATCGAGGGATACTTAAATTGCATGAGAAACAAACAAAAACAATGTAAGTCGATACTAACCAATTCTTTGATTTGGTTGATGCTAACATGCTTCCTATAAATGTTTCTCAGTTACCTTAAGATAATAAGAAGTTTACTAATTCTTGGTGTCTACTTTCAGGAACAACCATTAATACTTCGTGAAAGAAGACTCAACAACAAATTTTGAAGGAATGGTATGAGGATGGGGATCCTAAAGTCGGACTGCTAGGAGAACCCTCAAGCAAGTTTGATTATTTTGTTACATACTCCAAAATGGTAGATCCTGTATCGTTCGAGGAGATTAAACCCATAGAATTGGGAGATAAATTTAATGACTAACCAAAAATGGTTGAAGATGAAGCTTTGAAGTCGAAAGTTATTGAAGCCTTGAGGCCATTAATGGTTTATGAGGGAATTCAAGAATTAGTTTCCCAATGACCTTACCTCCCACTGAGAATATCTTATGTGTTACTTTTCAAGAGAAGGTGGCTAATTTATTCAATGAACAAGCGATTGTAAAATATCAGGCAAAGGCAAAGGGAAAGGTCAAGTTGCTTTGAGAGTTAAGCCTTCTACATAGCAGGTTCTCAGCCAGTAGAAGAAAGAATCATCATAAGTCGTGTTGAGAAGGCCAAGAACCTTGAAAGTCCCACTCACAAAACCAGGAAAATGGGACCATCTTCAGACAAACATGAAAGATCATTTGAAGCTAAAATACATATACGGCTATAATCCAAACTTCTCCAATATGGATCGAACCTAGCGGAGAAGATGGATACAACAGCTGGCTGTCAAACAATGACATGATATATAAGTAAAACAACCAAAAACATCCCAAAGAGTCAGAGAACTCAAGAAGCTCGAGAGTGGAGTTAAGGTTCTTAGCTGAGAGGAAGAAAAGGAAACCACTCAAGCCTAAGAATAATGAGGAACAAAAAAAGTCATTAACTTCGCAAACATGAAAGAAATAATAGTGACCATTTCGGATGGAAGTAATGATGAGGAAGAGGTGTATATATGTGTAACCCTGCCCAAGGATGGGGAATTCATCCCAGTTCCAATACCACAAGAAAGATTAAAGATGAGTGGCTGGAGTCTATGCACTTCGAAAGGCCCATACACATCATGAATGTGGAAACAGAAAACCACAAAAATAATAATTAAGGACTTAAGGGAGTTCAGAAGAGATACAAATCTCTGAGGGAGATTATAACTAAAATAGTGCTAAGGACAATCCTATTGAAGACAAAGAAGACTAGGATGAAGAAGACCAGAGTGAAGAAGACCATAGCAATGACCCAGAAAACTAAAAGGATCAAGCTATGACCATGGATTGTAACATGGTCATTCTCTTTTCCTCCTCTTTTCGAGAAGTGTATGGTTAGACCCTTGAGATTGAGATCGAGAACATGGGAACAATCAAAGAACAACCACAAAAGGTAATATGCATAACCAAGTTCAGAGCAACCGAAGATGGGAGAAGGAACTCCTATGATCATCGAAATGCCTCATCGAGGTATGGGCCAACACCTTAAACCTTTGTATATTAAAGCTCACATAGAAAGAAAACCTGTGAATCATGTACTAGTTGACAATGGTCTAACAATAAATATATTACCATTTACCATGCTCCGTAAACTAAAGAAAATATAGGACGACTTAATCCTTTTTGAGGTCTCTGTTTATGGTTTTTTTGGAAATACAATCAAAACACAAAGAGTGATCCCCCCTGAGTTACTAGTTAGAAGTCGAGTCATAGTAGCTGTATTTTTTTTTATGGTGAACTCAACTTTAACTTACAAAGCCTTACTAAGGTGAGATTGGATTCATTCTAATTACTGTATATCATCATCGTTGCATCAGTCACCTTTTTTTTTTGGAATGGTAATAACTAGATTAAAACTGCGTGTCTAAATGATAAATTATTTAGGCTTTTTCAAATAGGATCAAGGCAATGTTTTACGAGAAAAATGTTGGTTATATGAAGATGATAGGAAAAGATAAACATGGGAAGCCCACTGAGATAACCATGTCCAAGGAAGAGTAAGAGGAAGCGTATCTCAAGCATGTCTGTAAGGAGCTTTCTAGGCCATGCTTGTTAGAAATGAGGATAAAGACGCCCTTAATTGAGTACAAGGTGGATGATGAATAGTAAACCTTGCAAAGACAAGATTGAGGCCATAGCATTGGCCTATTCAAGGTTAGCCACACATATGGCTATACAAAAATTAATATACTAGCACAACATTGAGAGTTTGGAAGACCTCAACGAAATCGAACTAAAGGATCTCAAACCTGCCTCTGTCAAGCTTGAAGACTTGAAGGGGGAACTAGAAGATCCCAATGAGGAAATTGATTTAGGTGATGGAGGGGAAGTAGAATGAACCTTCATCAATAAGCTATTTTCCCAAAGCTTGAAAGAGTAACTCACATCTATCTTAAGACAGTACAAGGATTGCTTTGCTTGGGACTATGACGACACACCTAGACTGAGTCAAAGTGTGGTAGAAATTTGATTACCTATTAGGAAAGGCTACAAACAGTTCCAGCAAGCACCAAAAAGGATGTTCACAAAAGTTATTCTCAAAGTAAATGATGAGATTGAGCGCCTACTAAAAGTCAGGTTCATTCGAACAACCAAATATATAGAGTGGCCTTCTAATATTGTCCTATTAATAAATAAAAATGGAAAAATCAAAGTGTGTACTGACTTGAGGAGCTTAAATAGTGCTAATCCTAAAGATGAATACCCTATGCCAGTAGTTGATCTATTAGTAGATTGTAAAACCTATAACTGAGTTATCTCCTTGATGGATGGGTATTCTGGATACAATCAAATCTTCATAGTTCCAAATATTCAATTAAGTATATGTAAACCCTAATGTAATTGTTATGAAATACTCTTTACTTTCAAGCACACATGACCTAACTTATAGATTATCAAGAAACGACAATATATCATAATGACAATACAGTAGTAATGGACAAATCTATGAGAGAAATCTACTAAACTCAATCACACCTCAACAACATCACATAAGAAGGGCATGACTAGACTTATATGAGGGCGAAAGATGCAATCACCAGATTAAGGGAAAATCTTCTAATTAGATTAAAAAGTGAATTATAACAATGTTTAATGATAATAAATCCAAACTAAAACTGAATCAAGAAAAGAAAATAAGAACAACTACACCTAGGGATTCATCCATTTGCCTTGCTTGGAGGTTTGTCAGCCAGATCTTGAAGACCAATCAATCATAGCCCTTCAACAATCCTAAGTGATCCTGTGCATTTTGATGAAGTTCCACGCACCTTTCTAAAAGGTTGATGAGAGTGCATCAGGTGTGTTTCAAGTCGCGGCTCAAAACAGGGCATGCCGCGGCCTGGAATGAGGAGGTTTTTCTGTCATGGCATATCATGGCGTGCACACCTTGGGCAGCGGCGCACAGCTCCTCCCTTAACTTCTAGACTTTCTGTGGGCCGCGGCGCCCACCCATGACCTGATGCTGAATGTTTCCTCTTTAGTTCTTAGACAAATCCCAAAAAATCTCTACCTTTGTCTAAGCAACTAAAACCGAACCCATAGTGCAGAGAACTCATGATCCAAACTTAACTTAAGTCACCATATCAACCGACTCCAATACTAAGAAGTCCAAGGCAATGATTGAACTTACTTAAAGGTAGAACTTTGGTGCCTATATCTACAGGGTTTTCTTCCTTGGCCACCTTATCCACATGAATGCATCCTTTCGTAACATTTTTCCGAATGAAATGGTACCGAACATCCATATGCTTTATCCTCTCATGTAACACTAGATTCTTACACAAGTGCAACACACTTTGGCTATCCGAATACACCACCACCTGCTCTTTTAGTACCTTTAACTCTTCCAACAACCCTTTGCACCACATAGACTCCTTAATGGCTTCCGTTGCCGCTATATACTCAGCTTTGGTTGTTAAGAGTGCTACCACTAGCTACAACTGAGCCTTCTAACTTATACAACATCCATTTATGTTGAAGAAGTAGGAGGTAGTCAATCTTCTTTTATCTCGATCTTCTCCATAGTTCGAATTAGTATAACCCTCAAGATAGATGGACTTACCCCTCTTCTCATAAACCAGCCCCACATTTGGGCTTCCTTTCAAGTACCTCAGCAACCACTTCATCCCAAGTCAATGCTCTTTTCTAGGATTACTCATAATCCTACTGAGAACACTCATTGCATAAGCAATGTCAGGTCTAGTGCTTACCATCATGAACATGACTGATCCAACCACACTAGAGTAGGGGACCTTTTTCATTTCCTTCCTCTCTTTATCTGATCTTGGACATTGATCACTGGAGAACTTGAAATGACCAGCAAGTGGAATCTTCACTGGTTTACTATCTTCCATAGAGAACTTAGATATCATCTTCTCTATGTAGGAAGTTTGAGAAATATTCAATCTGTTTCTCTCCCTTTCCCGGATTATGCTCATCCCAAGGACCTTTTGTGCTAGGCCAAGATCCTTCATCTCAAACTCCTCACTGAGTTGAGACTTCAATTTTCCTATCCTTTCCATGCTGCTCACAGCCATCAGCACATTATCAACATAGATGAGGATGATCACCACTTTCTTCACCTTGTTCCCCTTGTAGTACAAGCATGAATCATAATAGCTCCTCATAAAACCCAAGCTAGTTACAAAGGAATCAAACCTCTTATTCCATTACCGAGGTGATTGCTTCAGGCCATAGAGAGATTTCTTCAATTGGCACACCAACTCTCACTGCCTTCCTTCCTTCCTCATAGCCTTCGGGTTACCTCATGTAGATGGTCTCATCAAGCTCTCGATGCAAGAATGTTGTCTTCACATCCATTTACTCAATCTCCCAATCAAATTGGACCACCATTGCCAATATAATCCGTATCATCTTGTATTTCACAACAGGTGAGAATATTTCAGTGAAATCTATGCCTTCTCTTTGTGTGAACCCCTTCGCTACCAGCCTAGCTTTATATCATACTTCATCCTCTGGAGAATTCCCTTCTTCGATCTTGTAGATCCATTTACAATCCACAACTATCTATTTTTCTATTTTAGGCACCAATTCCCAAGAGTTGTTCTTCCTCAAAGAATCCATTTCTTCCTCCATAGCTTGCTGCCACTTTGACGAATCCTTACATTCCATGGCATCCATGTAAGTTTCTGGTTCAATCATCCCTCCTTCTGAATAATGAGCTACTACATTAGCATCCACAAACCTATATCTCCAAGGTGGTCTGACCACCCTCCTTCCCCGGTCCCTTGCGAGTTGATAGTCATTCTGACTTGTTGCATCATCCCCTTCTAGTTCAGCCTCCTCAAGAGTGTCCTGAGCTTGGCCTTCATTAATGGGCTCTACCTGGTCTGAACCCTCTTTCCTTCCTTGCTCTACCTGAACTGAATTTTCCTTGATGCTATGCTCCACAAATACCAGACTGGTTTGCTCACTAGCCCCTGCAAGGTTAGTTTTCTCCAAATAGGGAAATAATAATTCATTAAAAATAACATCTTTACTTATTATGAGTTTCATTCCTTTTGACTCTAAGGACCACAACCTATACCCCTTAACCCCATCACCATACCCTAGAAACACACATTTTCTAGACCTTAGGCTAAGTTTATCATCCTTTTGATGTTCAAATGCAGCACATCCAAAAGTTCTAAGGTTGTTCAACTCAGGGGGTTTCCCACTCCACATCTCTTCGGGAATCTTGAGCTCTAAAGCTCTAGAGGCCATCTATTAACTAAATATACAGTAGGAAACATAGCTTCCCCCCAAAAATATTTTGGTAAACCGAACCCAATTAACATGCACCTAACTTTTCCATAAGAGTCCTATTAGTCCTCTCAGCAACTCCATTTTGCTGAGGTGTTTTTACAACTGTTCTATGTCTAAGAATCCCATTTAACTCACATAATTTATCCAAATCTTGATTGCAAAATTCTAAGCCATTATTGGTTCGTAAAGCCTTAACTACCCTACCCATTTGAGTCTCCAGCAACTTTTTCCACACCACAAATTTATTCAAAGCATCTGATTTCGTTTTAAGCAAATAAACCCAAACCTTTCTTGAATAATCATCAATTAAAGACATAAAGTAATGATTACCTCCCTGTGTTGGTGTTCTTGCTAGTCCCCAAAGGTCTGAATGAATGTAGTCAAGAATGCCCTTAGACTTGTGCACTCTAGTGTTGAAGTTGACCCGGTGTTGCTTCCCAAGAACGCAACACTCGCAGAAATCAACTTTCTCTACATTGTCACCACCAAGTAAACCATCCTTGCTGAGAACTTGCAGGCCCTTTTAACTCATATGTCCCAAGCAAGTGTGCCAAAGGGCTGCCTTATCCATCTTAGCCATCAAGCTTGCTGCTTGATCCTTGATTTTTGTCTCTCCGATCATCTCATAGAGACCATCCTTTATTGCTGCTTTGATCACTATCAAAAATCCCTTGGTTACCTTGATCTTTTCTCCCCCTACTTTGTATGTGTACCCTATGGAATCCAGCTACCCAAATGAGATCAAATTCCTTTTCAAATCCGAAAGATACCTCACATTCCGCAGCAGCCTTGTGACTCCATCAAACATCCTTAATTGGATGTCTCTTATCCCTCTCACTTAGCAAGAAGTATTATTCCCCAAGAAAACATTTCCATCATTGGTTTCCTTGAAATTCTTGAACCAATTCCATGTGAGGGCACATGTGATAAGTGCACCCGAAATCTAGGATCCATTTCTCGCTGCCTTGCCTCCTGCTCACATTTGAGCACACAACAAGAACATCATCTTGTTGTTCTCTTTTGGCAACCGAAGCCTCTCCATTGTTGGTATGGCTTCTTCCTCTCTCATCCCACATCTTCTTCTTGTAATTTTCCTTGAAGTGACCCTCCTTATTGTAGCAGAAGCATCACTTCCTTCCAAACTTTGATTTGCAATGCGATCTCCCATAGCTCTGCCCTCTACCCTTTGATTTCTCCCGGTAGTTGCCATGAATGCTACTGCCATTCCGAGTTGCTGGCCTTCCTCTAACGAACAACCCTTCTCCACTTGATGTTTCCCTCATCTTGGCTTTGAAATCATGAGCCCTTATACCATTAATCACGATTTCCTTGGTTAATGTATCTCTTCCATATTCAATTGCATTAATTAAACTTTCAAAACAATCAGGAAGAGAATTTAACAAAATAACAGCTAATTGTTCATCTGGGAATGTTATGCTACAGCTATTCAAATCTTGATCTAGCTTATTAAACACATCAAGATTATCTTGCAACTCTTTATTAGGATCCATTTTAAAAGCAAAGATTCTTTTAAGAAGATATATCTTATTAGGGAGAGTTTTGGTAAGAAATAACTCATCTAGTTTCTTCCATATGACAGCTAGATCTTTCGAGTCTCCACACTCTCTTGTCACACTATCTGACATGTGCAAGAAAATGGTGTTGTATGCCATCTTCTTCATCCTAATCCTCTAGACCTCCGTGATACTTGCTGAAAAAGCATTATCTTCTCCAATAGCCAAGTCTACCTTCTGTTACATAAGAACAGCCTTGATCTTCCGCATCTAAAGGGCAAAGTCTCCATTTCCATCAAACTTCTCAACAATGAAGTTTGAACCCATCTTGCAGAGAAAATCCCAGATTCGTGCAGCACCCACAATTGTTTTCCAACTTTTTCTAAATCTCAAGAACACGATCAAAGATTGATCTCAATACCATTCTTGAATCACCCTCAAGAACACGATCAGATCTTGATCTTTACTCCGTTCTTGAATCACCTAAGAAGTTGATCTTTGATTCTTGGAGTCTTGCTCTGATACCTTCTGTTCTGCCCCGATACCCAGCTGTTCTTGGACAATAGCTCTGATACCACTATTGGTGGTATCTCTTCAACTTCTGATACCACTGTTGGTGGTATCTCTTCCAGCTCTGATACCACTGTTGGGAAATCACCTCAAAAAGCCTAGGTGGTGATCTTCGAAACACCCAAGTCTAGAATAACTTGTAATGATCAGAAACAGAAATAGAAATCAAAGGAAAGAAAGAACACAGCAATTGTTATCGAGGTTCGGCAATAGCCTACGTCTCCGTGAGTTCCTTTGAACTTTCTGCACTAAATCAATGAGTTCTTTATAGATACAACAACACCTCTTCAAGAAGTCTCTTGTCGTTGAAGAACGAAAGAAAAGAAAACAGAAAGTGATAAGGAACTATTACAAAGCCCTTCTCCCCAATCTATACTACTCTCTCTCTAAACAACTAGCCTCTCTTTGAGATCTATTCTAGTGCCTCTCCTATGTTTTTGTGTCTTTGCACTCTCACACTTTCACTTGAATTCTCTTGTATGATGATCTTATGTTTACAACTTGTCTCACACTTGTGTTGAGATTGAAGCTAGGTGACCCTTTGTATAGTGCACCACTTCTTGAACCTATCTTTAAAGTCAATCTTCACTCTTAGCTCTTGAGAACCAATCAATGATAGCCCTTCAACAATCCTAAGTGATCCTGTGCATTTTGATGAAGTTCCACGGACCTTTCCAAAAGGTTGATGAGAGTGCATCAGGTGTGCTTTAAGACGCGGCTTAAACCAGGGCATGCCATGGCCTGGAAGGGGGAGGCTTTTCTGTCATGCTGGAGGCCACAGCTTAGAGTGGCGGCGCACAGGGCCGTGCCACAACACACACACCTTGGGCTGTGGCGCACAGCTCCTCCCTCAACTTTTGGACTTTCTGAGGGCCGCGGCGCCCACCCATTACCTGATGCTGAATTTTTTCTCTTTAGTTCTTAGAAAAATCCCAACCATGTTGGTACCATACTTAGTAGCGGCACAATAGTTGCTCAAAGAATTTGATGATACAACTTTATGTCATGTCCTTCAAGAGTAAAACTCAAAAGCAAATATGCTGGCTTAAATGGTTATAAGGATTCGAGTCCCAAGTAATTGGGGAAGTAAGTTAGCTAGACAAAATTGAAGAACACTCCCTCTTATTACTAACCAAAAACTTGCAACAGACATTTTTACTGTCCAAGCTTATCAGGACAATGACTAAAGAAAACTAGTTGTAGAATTCCTAAGGAATCCAAATATAAAAGCAGGTAACTCTTTGAAGTTAAAAACTCGACATTATTTTCTTTAGGGAGAGAATGAAGAATTATATAAATGAGATACTAAAGGATTATTTCTAAAGTGTCTAGGAACAAAAAAGTCACTATAGGTCATGATCGAGGTGCACAAAGGAATTTGTGGGGCTCATCACTCAGGACTAAAAATGCCCTGGCTAATTCGAAGGTATGGGTATTACTGACCTTCAGTCTTGAAAGACTGCCTCGAATACTCTAAAGTGTGTCAGATATGTCAATGGAATGGGAATGTACCTTGAGTTCCTGCTAGTTTCTTGTATTCTTTAGTCAAACCATAACCATTCAAAGGATGGGCCGTTGAAATAATTGGAAACATCTACTTGTGCTAGTGGCCACAAATTATTTTGCAAAATGGGTATAAACCAGATCCTATAAAGAGATTAATGAAGCTTAGTTCATTATTTGTCCAAGAGATGATTATTCATCGATTTGGAATCCCATAGTCTTTAACTGTGGATAATGCATTTGTTTTTACCAAGCAACGGGTTCGTGCATTCTTACAGGATTATAGGATTAAGTTAATGAATTATAGTCCATATTATTCTCAAGCTAATGGTCAGGTTGAATCGACTAAGAAAATTATCAAAAATAATCTAAAGAAGATAATAGATCAAAATCTTAGAAAATGGGATGATCTGCTATCTGAAGTCCTATGGGCTTATCAAACCTTGAAAGAACCATACATTGGAACTATCCCATTCGCTTTAGTATTGGTCAAAATGCAGTTTTGCCTATGGAAATTACTATTAAATCATTAAGGGTTAGCATGCAAAACAAGTTAAGTAGTATATATTATCATCATGCTATATTGGAAGAACTCGATGATCTCGAGGAAGCCCAAGCCAAAGCATTGGATGATATAATGCAACTGTTTGCACAAAAAATATTTATGTATCAATCGAGGCTGACTCAGTTGGAACAATACTTCTCTAAATAGGTCCAGTACTACCTCAATTAAGAGGATTTTAATGATATACCATTAAAATTCAATAAAAAATAATTTAATCTAGCAATTAATGATTGAAATAAATAATAACTTTGCAACAAAAACAAACTCAATATATTTATATCTCAAAAAACTTTGATACAAGGGTTCACGAAACTAAAACATCAAAGTACCAGATGCAAACTTTTTGAGTGTATTGTATGTAGACCAAGCCTTCAATTTTATCTTCGCTTATCTCAAATCTGAGATAGAGAAAATGGGTGGGGAATGTTGACTACCATTAGAAGTACAGCTACAACTATAGCTAGTGGAAAGCAAAAGGTATAAATGCATAAAAGATAATAAATGTTGGATGATTGTTTGTGTGTTCTTATGATTGACTCTACTACTATTTATACTATTTTTGACTTACACAGTTGTGTTGATAATTCCCAAACGTTTTCCACGTTTCCACTTCCTCACGTATTTTTGATTAAATACACTGAATGTGCCATGTATTAGAGTCCATAATTTCATTACATGGGCTGTATTTAATCACGATCACTTTTACCTTAGCTAGTTAAATGCACAACTCTTAGGTGTTTCTCAATCCCTGAATAATTGGGTTGGTAGTTATGACTCTTCCGTTACACTCAAGGTTGAGGTATTGAATGTAATTCTTTTATCTCAAGCTCATAGCCTCAAGCCCTCGAGTCATTCTTCTTGCTTCTGTGTTGGCCCTTAAACTTCTCTTTTTAGAAAGTTCTCGATTTGCGGGATTTTTGATGGCTAATTAATATTTAATCACGCCTCTTCCCTTTTTAGCTGCATTCTCTCTTGTTTTCTGGGACCTTTACACGTGGTCCAATTAAGATATTTTCCTGATTTTTCTTTTTTGGTACAAATAATCACTCCCTGTACGCGATTGGTTCCAATATGAGAACCACTAAGTATGATTATACTAGATCTTTTAACATTTAGGTTTAAAATCAATTGTTCTTCAATATCAAATATATAGCTTTTATTTCTTCTACTTTTCTTCACATATTCTCTCTGTAATCTAGCATTCTCGAATTTCTTTAGTACCTTCAATATTTTACTTTACTTCAACTCTTTTCCTTTGAATACTTCAATCTTTTCAATAGCTTCTAAAGGAAAGAGCATTCATATTGGTGATATCTCCCCTGAACACTCACCTTGCCATATCATCAAACCTTTAGAAGCCAAGATAGTGATATTTAGTAAGGGGAAAAGGATCTGCAGCTGCTGAAACTATTCTGAAAGATTCCAAAGTCGATTTTCTTGCTTATGCCAAAGAAATTTTTCAGACTTCCCATGACTTGGGCCAGTTGTATGAAAAAGTAGTCAATCTTATTTCTAGGGACTTCTCTGTTAGTGATTAGTCCATCCCCATTGAAAATATTTCATCCTTTGTAGGGTTTGCTAAGGTTGGATCGTTAGTCGCTATTGAAGCACTAATGGCTTTAGGGGTTATTTATCCTCATGACCCTATGGACTGCTCTTTAGTTCAGAATAGGCCCTAGGCTTTTTCATGGAATTCCTAATGTGCTGAAACTCCCAATAATTACTAGTACCATGTTGGTGATGAATTATCTGCATAGGTATATTCAAGGCAGTTCGATCCCTGACATGCAATGTGTCCTTGAATCACCTTGTGTTGCGTGCTCTACTACTCTTCTGGTTTTTTCTGTGGAACATTTTCCACCTTCCTACTAAGCAACTCACTATAACGATTGAGGATGTGTTCACACTTTTAAACGTTTCACCGATAGGTATGGTTGTACATCCTCAAAGAGAGAAGAAAGGAAGTGGATGAGGAAAAAAATTGGAAGAAAAACAAAAGAGAATCAGAGGAAAAAAGGAAGAAAGAAGAAGGGAAAAAAAACAAAATAGCTTACGGAAGAGCACTCTAGCCTTGGAGACCTAACCTTAACTGTGGTCGAGGCAGGTGAAGATAACTTGGTAAGATTGAGGCTAAAAAGACGGCCCTTGAGGGGTAAGCCTCCCCCAACTTGGTAGTTGGATCCCTGGTAGCTGATGGCACTCCATTGGTTATTGAACCTCTAACACTCGAGGTATGACCACTAATCATTGTTCTTTTTAATGTTAGTATGATCATTTCATAACTTTGTGCTTTGCTTTTGTATAAGTTCTTATTGAGGAAGAAGTTGATTTCAATGAGGCTAAAGGTAATCTCATTATTTCTAAGGAACAGCGTGCCATCTCCTTTCCTGGTGATAAGGGAACCTTTTTCCTTCTTGCATGTGTTGAAGAGGAATTAGAAGAAAATGAAGCGAATAAAGCCTCTCCACTAGAGACTAAACTCTAGGCCACACTAGATAGGTTTCCCAACCTCCCTGTAGTTGGTCCCTGAATCCAGGATGTCTCTCCTGAAGTAGTATACCAAATACTTCACCTTGAGAAGCTAGTGTATCAAAGATGGGAGTCCTTTTGTGAAGACACCAAAGCATAGGCATAGATTTGTTAGTTAGTGTATTGGTTACTAGAAAGGAAAGCTCAACTTCCTTAGCACTGACTCCATGCTATATGCCTTTTGTACGAAGACTTTGATAAGTTGTTGCTGCTAGCTAATGATAGTTAAGCCAAACAACTACAATTAAATCAATGTTATCAAGAAATTGAGTGTTCGTAGGGTGAGTTTAGAATCTTCATAAAAAATTCGAAAGCACTTTGATAAAGGTCAAATGGGCCAAAGCTCGAAGAAGTGAGCTTGAAAAGGAGCTCGAACAAGTCAATGCTCGTTTGGAAGCCTTGTTAAATAAAGCGAAAGTTCACGAGCAGGATTATTCTACTCTGATAACTCACCACGGGGAAGCTAGCTCTCTTCATCATACCGTCATGGAAATCCATATTGATATGGTTGATTCGGTGGATTATATTCGCTCGAAATGGGCGGTTGTAGTTGAATTTTTTCATCGCACTATTTAATATTTTTTGTAACTTCGGTTTTATTATGATTTTTTCTCATTTCTTTTTCCATATTGGACTCAATATTTAACATAATAGAAGTTTGTTTCCATTTTTGGTTCTATGTATGGTTACAAGTATTTCCCATTGATAGATAGTTTATGCTCATTTCTATCAATTGTCATCAGCTTGTATACATTCCTACTTAAAACTTTAACCAATAAAAATGGTCTTTCCCAATTAGGAGATCATTTGCCAAACTCTCAATCTTTTAATTCAAGTGGCAAAATTAATTTCCAAGGTCTCTTTTCATAAAGACTTTTATTTTAACCCTTCAATTGCAAGCCTTCGCAACATTTGGCTCTATGTATGGTTACAAGTAGTTCCTATTGATAGCTTTTACTTTAACCCTTCGAGTGTAAGCTTAGTTATAAGTTTTATGGATTAAGAGCACTTGTGTTTGAAGAATTCTACAGAATTTTCAATCACAAGAAGATCTATATTTTTTAGAGAATAAGGAAGAAGAAGATGAAAGAATTATCAATAATTCAATCTCTGTAAAAATAGCAGTTATCCACTCTATTTATAGACTTAATGAGTGTCTCTTCATAGAAGACACTTTGGTTCAATCCTAAACTGACATAATTGAGTGTCTCTTCACGAAAGACACTTTAGTTCAACACCACCTGTCATTTAACGTTCAGAAAAATTTAAATTTTTGATTTCCCAGTCGATTGGGTCCTTTTTTCAATCGACTGTGCCTCATGTATTTTTCAAAATAAATGAGGTATCGGGCTTCAAGTTGATTGGATCCATTTTATAGTCGATAGGAAAAACTTACAGAAGTTTCTGTCGGATCCTACAGTCGACTGCCATGAGCCAAAATGAATTTTTCTTTCTTTCTTTTTTCCTTTGATTATCCAAATCATCCAAAATATAAAATCACAATTTCATTTTGAAAATCACCAACAATTCCCCATCATTTTCAAAATATTTTTGAATTTATAAAATTTGAAAATAAGATCTTTCATAATCCATTGAAGCTCATGCATAAATGAAGATGTCTTTGGGAGTTAAATCTTCATTTAGTGAAAACATATCAAAATTAAAATAAAATGTGTGGTGGTATGATACTTTGAACCAAAAATCCTATTTGTTTAATCATACATGTCTCACACATGAAGCTTCTCCTCTTACAAATTGCTGGAAAAATTTTCGACAATTTTACAAGCCTTGTGTCATATTTGGGTGTGTGTGCACACCTCTATTCAGCAAGACAAAGAAGTGCGCACAACTCTGAGGGGTCCAGCTTTAGTGTGCACTACAACCCTCCTCTTCTCAGGCCATGACACCCAACAAGGGAGGTGCTGGAGGAAGGGCAGCACTGCACCTCTCCCTTACCAAGGCCTCGACGCACAGAAAGTAGTGAAAAAGGGTGTTTTGCCTAGGGCCGTAGCATGCCCTATTTAGTGCTTAGGCGCCAAGCACACTGAGGCACGCATATTCCACTTGATTCAGCCTCTTGTTAAGTGTGTGGATGCAAGGTTGAAATGCACAGCATCACTTAGGATTGATGGAGGGCCATGGTTGAGTGGTCATCAAGATCTAAGGGTGGAGAATGACTCCCAAGATTGGACAAGAAGTTGGTGCACTATATAAAGGGTCACCTAGGTTCAATCTCATTATAGAATGAAATGTGAAAGACATTGTGACAAGACACAAGAGTGTGTCTGAATGAGAGAATTGTGTGAGAGTGCAAAGACACAGACATACAAGAGGGACTCATTAGAGAGGCTGGTTGTAAAGAGATAGATTAGTATAGAAAGTGATTAGGTCTTTCTTGTTCTCATCCTTGTTCCTTCAAGAACTTGTGGATTCTTGAACAATGGTTGCTGTATTGTAAAGAACCATTGAGATTTAGTGGAAAGACTTTGAAGGAACTCCCGGGGGTGTAGACTATTACTAAACCTCGATAACAAATCACTTGTCTTCTTTTCTTTCTTGTTTCGTGTGCTGTTTCTTTTCTTTACAAGTCATTCTAGACTTAAGTGTTTGGAAGATCACCACCTAGGCATCTTGTCAAGGTGATTTCCAATAGTGGTATCAGAGCTAGATGAGAAACCACAACAGTGGTATCAGAGCTTTGGACAGTGGGATTAGAGCCAAGATTGGCGGGTGTCGAAGCATGAACAGAAGGTGACGGAGTCAAGACTCTAAGAATCGGAGGTCAACTTCTTGGGTGATTCAAGAACGGAGGAAAGATCAAGATCTGATCATGTTCTTAAGTTTGATTCAAGAACGGTATTGAGATCAATTTTTGATCTGTGTTCTTGAGGTTTAGAAGAAGTTGGAAAGCATTTATGGGTGCTGCATAAATCAAGGGATCTTCTCCGCAAGATGGGTTCAAATTTTGGTATTGAGAAGTTTGATGGAAATAGAGATTTTTCCTTGTGGAAGTGGAAGATTAAGGCTGTTCTTATACAACAGAAAGTGGACTTAGCTATTAGAGAAGATGATGCTTTTCCAGCAAGTACCATAGAGGACCAGCGGAATAAGATGAAGAAGATGGCATACATCACCATCTTCTTGCACATATCGGATAATGTCACAAGGAAGTGCGGAGACTCGGAAGATCCAGCTGCAATTTGGAAGAAACTAGATGAGTTGTTTCTTGCCAAGACTCTCCCTAATAAGAGGTATCTTCGTAAATGAATCTTTCCTTTTAAATTAAATCCTAATAAAGAGTTGCAAGATAATCTTGGTGCCAAGATAAGGAGTGCATCAAGTCATAAAGGGCTATTCTTTGAAAGAAGGCCAGGAACTTGGTATGGCAGCAACCATGGCTACTACCGGGACAAAGGTAGAGGAGAGAGCCATGGGAGAGTGCATAGCAACATCCATGGCTACTACTGGGATAGAGGTAGAGGAGATAGCCATGGGAGAGTGAACAGCAACATCCATGGCTACTACTAGCTCAGAGGTAGAGGAGAGAGCCATGGGAGAGTGCACAGCAACATACATGGCTATTACCGGGACAGAGGTAGAGGAGAGAGCCATGGGAGAGTACACAACAACATGCATGGCTCCTACCAGGACAAAGGTAGAGGAGAGAGCCATGGGAGATGTTTCTACTGCCATAAAGAGGGTCATATCAAGAAAGATTGCAAGGAAAAGATAAGGGATAGAGGAAGAAGTCATACCAAGAATAGAAAGGCTTCAGTTGCCAAAATAGAACAGCAAGATGATGATGTTCTTGTTGTGTGCTCGGATGTGAGCAAGGGGAAAGAAGGCAGCGGGAAATGGATCTTGGATTCCAGGTGCACTCATCACATGTGCCCTCACTGGAGTTGGTTCAAAAATTTCAAGGAAACCAATGATGAAAGGGTTTTCTTTGGGAATGATATTTCTTACCAAGTGAGGGGCACAGGAGACATCCAGGTGAGGATGTTTGATGGAATGACAAGGTTACTGAAAGATGCGAGATATCTCCTAGATTTGAGGAGGAATTTGATCTCACTGGGGCAGCTGGATTCCATGGGATGCACGTGCAAGATAGAGGGAGGAAAGATCAAGGTAGCTAAGGGATCTTTGGTAGTGATCAAAGCAGCAATGAAGGATGGTCTCTATGAGATGATCAGAGACATGGAGATCAAAGATCAAGCAGCAAGCTTGATGGCTGAGATGGATGGGGCAGCCTTTTGGCACACTCACTTGGGACATATGAGCGAAGAGGGCCTGTAAGTTCTCAGCAAGGATGGCCTACTTGGTGGAAACAAAGTAGAGGAACTTGATTTCTACGAGTGTTGTGTTCTTGAGAAGCAACACCGGGTCAGCTTCAACATTGGAGTGCACAAGTCTAAGGGCATTCTTGACTATATTCATGCGGACCTTTGGGGACCAGTAAGGACACCAACATAGGGAGGTAACTTTTACTTTCTGTCTTTAATTGATGATTATTCAAGAAAGGTGTGGGTTTATTTGGTTAGAAATAAATCAAATGCTTTGAATAAATTAGTGCTATGGAAAAAGCTGGTGGAGACTCAAATGGGCAGGGTAGTTAAGGTGTTAAGAACCGATAATGGCTTAGAATGTTTTAACAAAGAACTTTATCAATTCTATAGGTTAAATTGGATTCTAAGACATAAAATGGTTGTGAAAACCCCTCAACAAATTGGAGTTGCTGAGAGGATGAATAAGACCCTTATGGAAAAGGTTAGGTGCATGTTAAATGGATACGGATTACCCAAATGTTTTTAGAGGGAAGTGGTGTCTACAGCTACAAATTTGGTTAATAGATCACCCTCTATGATTGTGTACCCTAAGACTCCTGAGGAGATGTGGAGTGGAAAACCCCCTGAGTTCGATAACCTTAGGACTTTTGGGTGGGCTGCATATGCATAACAAAAGGATGATAGTCTTAGCCAAGGATCTAGAAAATATGTGTTTCTAGGATATGGGGAAGGGGCTAATGGGTATAGGTTGTGGTCCTTAGAACAAGAAGGATTGAGACTCATAATAAGTAGGGATGTTCTTTTTAATGAATTGTTATTTCCCTACTTGGAGAAAACTAACCCTGCAGGGGCCAGTAAGCAAACCAGTTCGGTATTTGTGGAGCATAACATCAAGGAGAATTCGGTTTAGGTAGAGCAAGAAACGTAAAAGGGTTCAGACCAGGTAGAGCCCATTGATGAATGCCAAGCTCATGACACTCATGAGGAGGCTGAACTGAAAGAGGATGATGCAGGGAGTTAAAAGGACTATCATCTCACAAGAGATCGGGAAAGAAGGCTGGTCGGACCACCTTCAAGATATGGTTTTACAGATGCTGTGGATGCAGCAGCTCCTTGGACAGAAGGAGAGATGAGTGAACAAGAGACTTACATTAATGCCATGGGATGTAAGGATTCACCAAGATAGAAGCTAGCTATGGAGGAAGAAATGAATTCTTTGATGAAGAACAACTTCTGGGAATTGGTGCACATTCTGGGAAAACAGAGAGTTGTGGATTGTAAATGGAGTTACAAGATCAAAGAACGGTACCCTCCAGGAGATGAAGTCTGGAACAAGGCTAGGCTGATGGCAAATAGGTTCATGCAAAGAGAAGACATAGTTTTCATAGAAACTTTCTCACCTGGACACAAGGTGGAGAAAATGGTGAGTATCCTCATCTATGTCGTTGATATGTTGTTGGTTTGGAACAGCAGGGAGAGGATGAAAAGGTTTACATCTCAACTCAATGAGTAGTTTGAGAGGAAGGATCATATCCTTATACAAAAGATCCTTGAGATGAGAAGAATTTAGGAAAGGGAGAGAAACAGGTTGAAGGTTTCTCGGTCTTCTATGGAAGATGGTAAACCAGTGAAGGTTCCCCTTGCTGGTAATTTCAAGTTCTCCTTTGAACAATGTCCTGGAATGGATGAAGAGAAGAATGAAATGGTAAAGGTCCCTCACTGTAGTGCAGATGAACCAGTCATGTGCATGATAGTGAGCACTAGACCCAACATTTCTCAGGCAATGGGTGTTCTCAGCAGATCTGTGAGTAATCTTTGAAAAGAGCTTTTGCTTGGGATGAAGTGGTTGCTGAGGTATTGGAAGGTTCGGTGGTACCTGGTGGTAGCACTCTCAACAACGGAGGTAGAATACATAGTGGATTCGAAAGCCATAAAAGAGTCTGTGTGGTGCAACAGGTTGTTGGATGAGTGGATGGTCCTAAAAGAGCAGGTGGTGGTGTCTTCAGATATCCAAAGTGCGTGGCACTTATAGAGGAATTCAGTGCTCTATGAGTGGACAAAGCATATGGATGTTTAGTATCATTACATTATGGAAAATGGTACAAAATGATGCATTCATGATGGCAAAAAGGCCATGGAGGAAAGTCCTACAGATTTAGGTACCAAGGTTCTACCTCTAAGAAGGTTCAATCATTGCATTGAACTTCTTAGGAATGGAGTCGGTTGAATGATGACTCAAGATGAGTTTGGATCCTGAAGTTCTCTACACAATGGTTCAGGTTTAAATGCTTAGACAAAGGTAGAGATTGTTGGTATTTGTCTAAGGTTTAAACATGGTTTAAGGTTTAAACAAGGGTTAGAAGAATAAATTTCAGCATGTTAAAGGAGTGCACACAAGTGTGCGCATCACTTTGTGTGTGTGTGCACACCTCTATTCAGCAAGACAAAGAAGTGCGCACAGTTGTGAGGGGTCTAGCTTCAGTGCGCACTGTAGCCCTCCTCCTCCCAGGCCATGGCACCCAGCAAGGGAGGTGTTGGAGGAAGGGCAGCGCCGCACCTCTCCCTCATTAAGACTGCGGCGCCCAGAAAGTAGTGAAAAAGGTGTTTTGCCTAGCGCTGCAGCATGCCCTGTTCAGTGCCTAGGCGCTAGGCACACTGAGGCACACATATTCCACTTGATTCAGCCTCTTGTTAAGTGCATGGGTGCAAGGTTAAAATGCATAATATCACTTAGGATTGATGGAGGGCCATGGTTGAGTGGTCATCAAGATCTAAGGGTGGAGAACGACTCTTAAGATTGGACAAGAAGTTGGTGCACTATATAAAGGGTCACCTAAGTTCAATCTCATGATAGAATGAAATGTGAAAGACATTGTGACAAGACACAAAACTGTGTGTGAATGAGAGAATTTTGTGAGAGTGCAAAGACACAGACATACAAGAGGGACTCATTAGAGAGGCTGGTTGTAAAGGGAGAGATTAGTATAGAAAGTGATTGGGTCTTTCTTGTTCTCTTCCTTGTTCCTTCAAGAACTTATGGATTCTTGAAAAGGAGTTACTGTATTGTAAAGAACCATTGAGATTTAGTGCAGAGAGTTCAGAGGAACTCACGGGGATGTAGGCTATTGTCGAACCTTGATAACAAATCGCTTATCTTCTTTTCTTTCTTGTTTCGTGTGCTGTTTCTTTTCTTTACAAGTCATTCTAGACTTGGGTGTTTGGAAGATCACCACCTGGGCATCTTGTTAAGGTGATTTCCAATAATAAGCCTTATTAAGAACTCAAAGTTCTCCCTTCACTTTATCACTATGGTTTCCAAACACCCTATCCTAGGATGGAATATTTACTATAGGTGTTTGCAATCACAACTAATGATGTACTTTGTCTTATTGAACTCTAGACTTATGGTTAGTAAGCATTGAGTTAAGGTTCTACCATGGGTGATTAATCGTATGGACTTTATCCCTATCCCTTATAAATTTTAATCATTTGCTAGCTAGAAACTTGGTTAATCAATCCGCCAATTTTTTTAAAGAACTTTATAAATTCTATCTTAATTACTCAACTAGTAATTAACTAATTTATATAGCTAAAATATATCTAAAATTTATACTTAGATAAATATCCAAGATAATTCATTGTAGGGCATTGTGTACATAATACCAATCACACTTACACTCAGAATCACGCCACCACAAGTGATATTTTCCATCACTTATAACTACTTGACTTTTTTCCACTTGTAATTCATTATTATGCTCAGTGTTTACTTAGTGCATATACCTTTGAACTATATCCACTGTAGCACTAGTATTACTAGTACAAGTGACACTATCATCCAAAAGATTTTACCACAAGTGGTCTTGAGATTCTTATTCTGGTAAATTTCTACCGCAAGAATTCTTCCAATTCTAAGTCAAGTACTAATCAAAATACCTTAGAGTTCTTCTCAAGATTTATTTAAGAATTCACAACAAAAGATATCCCAACACAAAAATTCTATTATTTCCATCCCAAGATTTCTTAAACCTTTATTGAAATTATTTACTTTTTTCTTAAGGAAATTGAGAACTACATCTTGTGATTGATCTTATATACCTCAATATATGCAAAGCGATATGGTTCTAATCTTTCTTATTGTCATAAAATTTTCACATAACACCTCTAGAAAATATAACAATCAAATAAATAAACATTACAATCAATTATCATTTTAACATGTGAGTATGTGCCCCTAACCCCTAGTAATCAATTAAGATGATGTTGCATTTATCTGAACTAAATTTTAAATTAAAACTTAAGACTAAATGCATACATATTTTATCTTCCCGGATCTAGAGTGGACAGCTAACAATAATGATCAATATTGAAGATTATCACAAACATAATGTAAAACTAGGCAATAGTACTAGTTTTTGCAACTAGAGTGAATTTATAGTCAGACTTATTATCTCATATGAACTGGGATCATAAACAGTTAAAATATGTTATTATCAAGACAATCATCAAAAGGAAGTAGCATGATATTTACATATTATGCAATACTTATTAGGAAGAACAATTCTCATAAACTATTATAACTATAAGCCAATAAATTATTAGCCACTCTTAGTTACATGGCCAAATAGCCATACTATTTTCCAAATTTAAAACTGTCTTTATTGCCACCATGTAATCCAAAAATCAAATATATATTGATAACATGTCATGACCATTCATAGTGCTTGTGCCCAACATATACTACCAAATAAAACATATTAGTGAATTTATCATATACTAAACATTTAAAGGAAAAAGAAACATGAACCATTATACCAATTTCATCGAATATATTACTATAGAAAGTTAATTGCATTCCTCAGTTTTCTTTTCCATGTCCATAAAATGAACAGACGATAAAGATATTATAATTTTCTTTATATTATTTTATGTCTTAAATATGCCCACAAACTTTAAAATCACAAACCATATTTTCTACAATGTTTGTTTAACACCAGTGTGCTATAATTTTTTTATAAATAAAGTGTACCTTGTAATCTAGCCGATCAAAATAATGTAAAGCATCACATTAACTTAAAAAAATTTCAATTTCTTCAATATGTTGAAATCTAGCGCCATAACTCTCAAAGAATTCAAAGAGGTAGTCATTTTGACAAACAAAGGGAAAATTAAATCTTAAGATTATTGGGAAAAAATTTCAAAGGGTTATTTATCAAAATGAATAAGAGAGAATGAGAGTTATGGCTTCAAGGCACGACTAAGTCATTTTCCTTAAGGTTTAATTCACCCCTCACTGATGCAAGAAGGTTTCCGACAAATTTCCTCTAATATACAATGAAGCTCTATTGTTGTTCTAGACTTTGCTCTTGTGAAGAACAACCTACAATAACTTCTATGATTTTATTTTTTTTATTTTTTTATGGATTAAGAGCACTTGTGTTTGAAGAATTCTGCAGAATTTTCAATCGTAAGAAGATATATAGTTTTGACATAAAATAGAAGAAGAAGATGAAAGCATTCTCAATAATTGAATCTCTATAAAAATGACAGTTATCCACTATATTTATAGAGTAAATGAATGTATGTTAGCAAGAGATACTTTGGTTCAGTCTTAAACTGATATAACTAAGTGTCTCTTCACAAGAGGCACTTTAGTTTAACACTAACTGCCATTTAACGTTCAGAAAAATTTGAATTTTCGATTTTCCAATTGACTGGGTCTTCTTTTTAGTCGACTGTGCCTCATGCATTTTTCAAAATCAATCAGGTATTGGGCTTCCAATTGATTGGATCCTTTTTACAATCGATTGAAAAACCTTACAAAAGTTTCTATCCGATCTTATAGTAAACTGTATTAATCTTACCGTCGACTGCCCATTAGCCAAAATGAATTTTTGTTTTTTTCTCTTTTCCTTCAATTTTTCAAATCATCCTAAGTATAAAATCACAATTTTTTTTTGAAAATCACCAACAGATTTTTTCGCATCTCACTAAACTCATAAATGCCATGATGCTTCTTCATACCAGCCATTTTTTTCTTCAAAATCTCATAAAAAAGGGAACTTCAAATATAATAAATTACATAGAAATCCAAATTGAAATTATATAGCGAAGGGATTCTTTCATCATTGATTCAAATCTTGAAATATCAAGTGAAAAGCAAAAGAATGAGATAACGAAGAACTACATATTGTAGCCTATGTTTCTCCCCAATTCAAGCGGTATGAGAAATAATCAAAAAGAAGAGAACTCTAACAACTAATTGTGCTTTTAAACTCTCAAAATGTTTTGAGACCAGGGAACAATACTTATGAGTTTTTATTTGATATACTGACAGTGTATATGAACTACATCTTGTCACCTTATCATTGTGTTAAAATTAATTTTTCAGGCCTTTGAAAATTAATATACTAAATATTAAGATTAAATAATACAAAAAATCAATTAAAACAAAGTAGGAATCTTTAATATTTTCTATTTTTGAGATAGCGTTAATTTATGTTCCTTCTTTCTTATTTTTTCATTAACATGCTAGGGTTCTAAACTTAAAAAGATTTCCATCCTTAATTCTCAAATCGTCTCCTACAATCATCAATTTCACTTTATCAAATAGAGAGATTTCACCATATCAAAATGAGTACAAAAGATCTTGAGAGATATAACTTTCAAACCCTAATTTCTAATTCACCCAAGTGACGACTACCACAAACTGATGTGTTTTTCTCACCCACAGTTATCTTTCCCTATTTTTCAACAACCCCTTATTTATACAATATGTTAAATAGGCTTAAAGTTATAACCAGACCAGAGAAAGAACACAAAATATACCCAAAATCTTACTATACACAATTTTCCAAATGGTAGACATCATTTATCGATTGGCATATAGTAACATATGTAATTAAAGGACTGGCATTACTTGCCAACTTACAAACAATTAAGTTTTTCGATTTCCAATTGGAAAACGATGGAATTTAAGCCATAAACACAACACCTAACAATAAACCATTTTTTTATTACAAATTTTGTAATCACTAAGCTTAGTCTTGTTTTACAAATGAATTCTAAAAAATGAAGAGTAAAAAGTTATGTTGACCAAAATACTATTTCTTTCTCCCTTTTTCCCTCCCTCTTTCCCTTCCTCCCCCTCCCTCTCCCCCTTTTTTAAAATAATTATCCCAAATATTTTTAACTATTGGTATTTGTCTAAGGATTAAACGGGTTGAAGAATGAAGCTTCATCCGGCCTTGGCGACGCACCTCAAGAAATGTGCGCCTCAGCGCCTAGTAAGGAGAAGTGTTCAGCCCCAGCGGTGCCCAGGTGTGCGCCGCACCGCTGGAAGTGTGCACCTCACCTTCCAACAAGGAGGAGTCTTCTGCCTAGGTGTGGGCCACACCTCAGGAAGGGTACGCCACGACACCCAAAAGGTGGAGGTAGTGCGCTCTGGCTTGAGCCGCTACCTACCCTGTTCTGAACCGCGGCGCCAGGTACACCTGATGCTTCCTGATCAGCACTTTGGATTGATGCGTGAGGCTTGGTTAAAATGCACATGATCACTTAGACTTATTGAAAGGCTATGATTGATTGGTCCTCAAGATCTAAGGGTTGAGATTGACTTCAAGATAGGTTCAAGAAGTGGTGCACTATATATAAAGGATCACCAAGCTTCAATCTTAACAAGACAAAATAGATCATCTCAACACAAGAGAGAGGTCAAGTGCAAAGTGTGTGACAATCATCTTAACAAGAGAGGTGTGATGTGAATGTGCAGAACATGTGTGAAATAGAACATGTGAATGTGTGTGAAATAGAACATATGGTGTGTGAGAGTGGAAAGACATAAAATTCACAGGAGAGACTCATTCAAGAGAGGCTAGTTGTTTAGAGAGAGAGAGTAGTATAGATTGGGGATTCAAAGGCCTTGTAAGTGGAATTTTCTTGGGAAAAATTCCAAGGAAACTCAAATCTTTATCACTTTCTTTTTCTCTTCTTTCATTCTTCAAGAACAAGAGGTTTCTTGAAGAGGTGTTGTTGTAACTTGTAAGAAGTCAGTGATTTAGTGCGGAGGGCTCGAAGGAGCTCATGGGGACGTAGGCACATTGACGAACCTCAATAACAATCGTTATGTTCTTTCTTTGATTGGTTTGATTCCTATTTTGTTTCAGTTTTATTACAAGTCATTCTAGACTTGGGTGTTTGGAAGATCACCACCTGGGCATCTTGAGGTGATTTCCAACATTAACACAATAATTCAATTAATTCTACAATTTAATATGGCCCGCTATTAACAAGAAGACTGACAAGACCAACAAGCATGTGAGGTTCGCTCAATAGGTCGAAGTGTTTGTGGCTTTAAGTTGATGGGAGAATTTATAGGATACTCCTAAAATGTATTGTAATTAGTCATAGTCCCACACCATCTATGTGTCAAAAATATGTGGGTAATAAGTATTATAAATAGGGCTCTATGAGTCTTTTTTTTGAATTATCTCAAGTCATATAACACTAAGATAACCTAGGTTGAGTTACTTAAGATGGTGTAACGGGCTCCATGATAGTGAGAGTTGAGAGGGTTTCATAACTTTTCGATCATCAAAAAGTTTGTATTGTGGTTGATTTATTAGTGGTGTTTGCAACAATAAAATTTTTGTTTCTTATCCTTTTTAAAAAATCAATTGTGTAAATTGTAGCTTTGGCATATCTACCCGTTAAGTAATTGATGAAAAATGGAATCATTTTTATGCTTTACCTCACTAGCAAGTAATTCTATCATGTGCTATTCTTTGAAGACATATCATATTTTTCAATGATGGTCTTATTTGAGAATCCTTCCTTTGATGTTAGAATTGAAATAAATTAAGGTTTGCAGTTCTGCAAAAATTGACATACAATTATTAGTGGATTAACATATTGAAGAGATGTGACAATGGATATATAGAGGTGAATTAAGGTCAAGCCTAATATATGCCAAATGATTAATTATATTGATAAAGATCCATACCTCTTGACCTAGTGATTATCTTTTAGTCTTCCATCCATTTAAGAGACCCGAATTTGATATCTCTCTCCTTGTGTACCAAAAAAATTATTTATAAAAAATAATATTAATACGCCATTAATTCTTTATAAGAGCATACGTACGGGCACAAAAAGTGAGAATCAGTTAGATCCTTTCTTTAGAAGCAGGCAAAAACATTTGCTAGGAAGGTAACAACTACTTTAGTTGTGTCGTTCACTTTTTGTCTTTTTTTACTATAAAATAGAAGTTGAACATTGGAGAGAATCATATAATAATCTCTTTCTCTCAAAAACTAGCACAAGATTCTTGCAAGGCTTGAGGAATGGAGGATAAAAATTGGATTAATTTCTCTAGAAGTAACAGTAAGGTCAAGATAATACCTACAAGTAATTACCTGTTTTCTCTTTATTAATTTGTCATGGTAATGCGATGGACATATATTAGCATATATCTAGAGCCCTTAAAATGAATCATATAACTTAATATTTTATTCAATTATAAGTAGTGATTATATTTTACATGTTTGTCGGGGGAAGTTTTTAGAGGGCTTGTTTATCAAAATGAATAAGAGAAGAAATGAGTTATGCCTTCAAGGCACGACCAGGTCGCTTTTCTTGAGGTTTAATTCACCCCTCACTAGTGCAAAAAGGTTTTCAATGAATTTCCTCTAATACACAATGAAGCTTTATTGTTGTTCTGCATTTTGCACTCACGAAGAACAAGTAACAATTTCAATGAGTTTATGGATATATAGAACTTGTGTTTTGAAGTTTGGAAGGTTTCTAAACATAAGAAGATCCGTTTTTAAAGAAAAGAGAAGAACAATATGAAGAATTCAAAACTCGGTAAAGAAAAAAAATCTCTATAAATATGATAGTTATATACTCTATTTAAAGAGTTAATGGGTGTCTTTTCACAAAAGACACTTTAGTTCACATTCAATTGTCATTTTAATGTTTAGAAGATTTAAAATTCTTGTTAAGACAGTTGACTGTGCTAAAAAAATTCCTTTTAATCAATCAAGTATTGGACTGACAGTCAACTGTTCATTTTGATAGTTGACTGTCTAAACTCTCTGTCCCTTTCTGGACACAAACAATCGACTGTCAAAACTTCCTACCAAATTCCACAGTTGACTATCTTCTGAATAAAATTGATTTTTTCTTTTTTTCTCTTTTCTTTCAATTTCCTAAGTCATCCCAAGATTAAAACACAATTTTATTTTGTAAATCACAACAATCCCCCATCATTTTCAAAATATATTGACTCTATAAAAATTTGAAAATTTGATATTTTATAATCCACTGAAGTTCATTAATAAATAAATATGTCTTTGGGACTTGAATCTTCACTTAGGCTTTTGTTTCCTCGTAAAATGATTTACACCGTAATTGATTTTACATTGTAAAACTTTTACATAGAAAATCAATATTTTCCTATAATTTTCTGTTGTTTGGCTATACAACTGAAAATGGACTTGAAAATGATCAGATTTTATATTCTTCTGTTTGTAAAAATAATACTATATTTTAACAAGATACTTATGAACAATAATATCGTACAGAGAATCGTGTGAATGTGAATATAATAAATATAAAAGTAAAAATTAAAGAGAATTTATAACCTTAGAAAATTAAATATCAAATATAAAATAAATTATTATTTTTCATCTATTAAATAAATTAAATATCAAATTAATAATAGGTCATATTATGTATCTAAAAATAAATATATGTATAAATACTAAAAGCTAACATATTATATACAATGAATAATGTACCTGTTGTACTGTAGAGAGACTGATAAAGTAAGTTTATTATATATGGAAAGAGTGAAATGAAGTGCAGGGAAAATTGTTTTGATTTTCATTTCCCAATGTAAATCAACTTAAGGCCAATAAAAAAAGAGAAAGAAAGTTGTGAACTATATCTTATCATTTAGTTGTGTAAAATTTGATTTTACGACGAAATTGATTTACATTCTACCAAACACATTGAAAATGACATTTTATACTACAAGTGTTTTACACTTACAATTTTCTTGCAAAACAAATGGAGCCTTGGTGAAAACAGATCAAGCACTACAAGAAAATTGGTTTTAGCAACGACTTTAGGTTAAAATGTCATTGCTAGAAAGTTTTCGCAGCTTATTTTTATCATTGCGATGTCGTTACTTTGGTGCTTACTACGTAAAGTATTTCGCAACAAAAAAGTAGTTGTTGCCATAGCTAATTTTTTG
Organism: Bretschneidera sinensis; assembly: GCA_023935145.1. Taxonomy (NCBI): domain Eukaryota; kingdom Viridiplantae; phylum Streptophyta; class Magnoliopsida; order Brassicales; family Akaniaceae; genus Bretschneidera; species Bretschneidera sinensis. The sequence continues at coordinate 51,709,590 of CM043701.1, forward strand.
CGACAAAAAATTGATGTTACAAAAGTTTTGTCATTGCCAATAATTAATATTAAAACAAGATGTAATACAAATTGGTAACGGAAAAGTTCTTTGCGAAATATTTTTTGCAATGATAAACGAAATATTTTTGGCAATGACAACAAAAAGGTTTAGAGTGTCGTTGCTAAATGGGTTTGATTCATTAAATTAGAATAATTTATATTGTTTATACATAATTAATCATCGATATCTTGAACTTGTTACAACATATATACAAATCAAGATACTTTCATACATAAAAATGCTTTTAAAGCATAGGTACAAAGCTTTCAGAAAGTTTTAACCAATTCAGTTATGGTATCCATGTTTTGCTTCACCATTGTTAGCTTAAAAGCTTTTTGCACCTTTTCAATTTACTACATACAAAAATCACTAGACAAAACATTGAAATATCTACATGAACCTAAAATGTATATCCCTACTTTGAGGTTATAAGTCATGCCCACCAAAGAAACAAAAAGCATGCCTACCCTCCTAGCTAGGTAGGTTCCAATTTAACCGCTGTCAATATCACACCTACACCATAATAAAAAAATGAAGTGCTACAATCAATAATTCATACCAACAAGATAAGAGAAAGCACCAAATGAAATAGAACTAGGATCGATTATTTGACAGCTTAGATTCTTAAAAGACATTTGATTGAGAATGAATTTTCGTAGGTATTATAAATAATATATATGGAAAGATTATCCAATCAAACTGTCAAAAGAATTTGTCTATCACAATTAGACTGGACCCTCGATGCTCATGATCCTCTTAAATGTTCTTAAATCAAATATTTGAAGAGAAAGTAAATTGCTTAACATCTTCACTAAATTGTAAACGCGTTGTCTTACAAATTTAACTGTTAAAAATTAAGTTAAACAAAATGTGGTAGCTTGAAACTTTGAACCACAAATCCTATTTGTTTAGCCGGATCGTCTCACATATGAAACTTCTCCTAAAAGAAATTTCCAAAAAATTGTTGAAACATTTACAGGCCTTGTTTCATGTATCTTATGTCATGAATGCTCTAGATTCAAGCCCTTTAACTCAATAGAAGCGATCATACTTCACACTCACTAGGTAAGCTTATCAAGTATGCTCCATAGCTTAACATACTAAAAAAAACTTTTATAAGCCTTATTAAGAACTCAAATTTCACCCTTCACTTTATCATTACAGTTTCCAAACATGGGATGAAATATTTACTGTAGGAGTTTGCAATCACAACTGATGATGTACTTCTCATTGAGCTCAAGACTTATGGTTAGTAAACGTTGAGTCAAGGTTCCACCATGGGTGATTAATCGTATGGGCTTGATTCTCATCTCTTATAAATTTTAATCCTTTGGTAGATAGAAATTTGGTTAATGTTAAGAATTTATACATGGATCAACGATCAAGATAATTCATTGTAGTGCATTCCATACAGAGTACCAATCGCACTTACACTAAGAATCACCCCACCACAAGTGATATTTTCCATCACTTATAATTACTTGACTTTGTCCACTTATAAATTATTATCATGCTTACCATTGTACATTAACCACCATAGCATATACTAGTCTCACTATTGCAAGTGACATTAAATCTAACCAGGATTTTATCACAAGTACCCTCTTGAGATTTATATTCTTGTAAATTTATATTATAATAATACTTCCGATTCTAAGTCAAGTACTAACCAAAATACAATTGAGGTATTCTCAAGATTTATTTGAGAATTCACAACAAGAGATATCCCATCACAAATTTTATTATTTATGTCCCAAAATTTATTAAACTTTCATTGAAATTATTTACTCTCTTCTTAGGAAATTGGGACTACATCTTTATATATTAATATATGCAAATCACTATGGATTCTAATCTTTCTTGTTGTCATAAAATTTTCACACTTGCATATGCAATATTTCAATATATATGTTTTAACTCTCACATATATAACACATAGAAAATATATAATTTATGCAACTATACCATACTATTTAACAAGATATTATATTCATAAATCATGCATGCTTCCTAAAAAAATTAATTACAAAAACAAAGTTAGGGCACTCACATGCTATAACTTTCTATTGTATCCTTTGGTCAATAATCACCAAATAACTGAGTTCATCTCTTGCCCTTTTGATTGCTAAACTAATAGTCATTTACACATTGATTGTAACTGTAAGTTACTACCAAGAACCAACTCACAAAGTTACTAGTCTGACATGTGATTACATGTGCATCACCACTAATAACAAATAAATATGATGTAGCGTCTGCTTGAACCTTACTTTCAAAGTTCAATTTAATGCATACATATATCATCTTCCTTGATTTTATAAATATGTCACTACAACTAGAAACTATAACTAATGTCATATAACCATGATTCCACATGTAATCACACTATTTTCTACACATGACTCACTTGCAATGCTTGAACATCAAGGGACAAGTTAAAGCTAATAGGTACAAGTTCAATTTTCATGCTTATATTGATTTCAGGAAATAACTTTAACTTAACCATAACATGATCTTCAACAAATATACCAAAGTAAATTGAATAACTAATAATATAATCATAAATAATACTTCTATTATTAATTTTTTTGTTTAAATAGTCTCTCATTCACTTAAATATAATCTCATGCATTTAAGTATTACTAACAAACACTCCGCCCTTAGACCTTACACATTATTATTAGCCTTAAGCCACAAACTCTTGTTGTGTTTTGCCTTTTTTCTTAAGCATTCCACAATCTTTATTGAAGTTTTTAGGTTTCCCATAATGGAAGCAAGTATCCTTTGTCTTTTTGTTATTCTTGTCAGAATTGGTTGAAGGATTATTTCTCTTGTGATAATCTTGAGAGATTTCCTTTGAAGTCTCATCTTCCTTTACCGAAATAATATTGGAGAGGGCTTCTTCCTTTCCTTCTTTACGCAAGTCCTCCTTAATATAGAGATGACTGCCTAACTCTTCAAGAGTCAAGTCTTCCTTTTGGTGCTTATGACGATTCCTGAAATTCCTCCAAAGTAGAAGCAATTTGTCTATAATGGTTGTGACCGTTATGGTTTCATCAACTTTCAAATTATGTTGAGAGAATTGATCAAGAATAGTTTCATTTCACTAAACTGATCTATAACAAAAGTGTCAAGAATTAATTTTTGTAATTTTAAAACGCTTACTTTTTGCATTCTCCTTCATGTAACTTTGCTTGTGTAAATCCCACAACTCCTCTGCCATCTTGACATTGTGGTAGGCATCAAACAAAGTGTTGGACCTTGCATTTAGAATATGACCCTTGCAGATATCGTCATTTTGATCTCATTTCTCCCTATAACGAGTCTAGGCAATCGTCTCATTTTCCGTAGGTTCCGACCTCGGTATAGCGATAGCATAGTAAACACGAAGCGATATCAGTAGGAAGAACATCTTCTTCTACCATCAATAAAAGTTTCCTCCATCGAAATGCTCCAACTTAGTGAAGTCCAGAATTTTCTTGTTGCATTTCCATAAAACTCTAGTGAACATCTTCTTCTTGTTGCTTTTTATGGAATATGGTTAATGTTTGCATAATTAGGCCAGCAACTTCATTCATTATCTGTGGTTACACTTAGAATTCATGGGCCTGAATTTTCTCTAATGGCATGCTACAAGCTGCAACAGAGTGGTTCCACTCTTTCTAACTATGTGTTATATTGATTTTCACTAGATGGCCAATGCCTTATATTGATCTTTGGCAATATTTACCAACGAAATTTGTACTAATGTAGAAAATATACATATGACGAAAATAATTTGAACTAAATAACCCTAAATTTTTATATGCTAATTAAACTAATGGAATCATATATATATATATATATATATATATATATATATATATATATATATATATTTATTTTATTATACTAAGTTTTAATTATAAGTAAGCATAATTATGAAATAATAAAGTAAATTACGGTCTCATGAGGAATCCCCAAATTTGTTAACAGGGAATCTCGTCTCCGACAGATTAATGGGGCAGAGGCGAGAATGGGGGGTAAGAAAATCTTCATGTTGGGTATGAAGCCAAAGACTGGAAAATTAAGATTTGGGTAAAAGAGACTATGAATTGTTTCCTGCCTCAAACTTATCCTGTTGCTATTATAATCATTTTAAATATTTTTCTAAGAAATCAAACAGCACCTTAAAAAAATATTATGATCAGGTATAAAAGTTAGATTATTGGTGTCTATATGTGGTTTAAGCGATCGAGGAGGATTATGAATTCAATTCTTTGAAATTGGAAGGCATGGAACAAAGCAAGTAGAAAACAAGAATCCAACATTATTGAGAGTGGACATACCGTTTCTCAATTTGATACTTCGGCTAACATGCGGAAGACAACAGCCTATTGTGGTCCATAATGTAAATCTAATACAATGATTCAGACCAAATTTGACGAAGTCGGCCCGTTTTGGTAAAGGTAACTCGATCGGCTCAACTTTTACACTGTTACTGGGCTTTCCAGATTTATATACAGTGGTTCTACTAATTAGGAAATCCGGACAATAGTAATTATGAAAAACATGACCCCTCTTCCTCACCCTCGTTACGGTTTCACTAGCTCAGTACGTGATTGAGGAGCCCTAAATTTATAAACCCAAATCGACCATTTTGGAAATTTTGAAGAAACAAAATAACAAAAGAAACTTAAAATTACAGTTGAATTGATAGGGTCAAAATTTAAGCAAACTTAAATCAATTTGCTTAAATCTAATTTCTGCTTAATAATGATTTAAACAATAACTGATTTAAATTTGTTTAAATCTATCCCAAATATCGTTAATGTAACCAATTAACCCCTTGCTTAATTGATAGCAAATATTGTAGAATTAATTCTAAAGAGATGGCGTATCAGGAGGAAAATAAAATCATCCTTATAGGATGGCAGTTTTATAATTTTTGGAATTATCTTCATGCTCCTTTCCTTGCTGTCATTGCCAAAATCTGTGGAGCTCGTACGTACCGACGAGGAGAACAAGGTCAATGAACTTGATGAAAGTAGGTTTTTGTTTTAGTATTTGAACTCATAAAGGTGACAATCGGGTGAGCTAGGTTAGGTTCGGGTGAGGGTCGTTCGGATTACGAGTCATTTCGGGTTTGGATTATTTCAGGCTCAGGTGGTTTCAAGTTACAGATCATCTCGGGTCCTGGGTCGTTCGGATTATGGGTCATCTCGGGTTTCGAGTTGACCCATCGGATTAACCCGCTAGGTTAACTTATTTTTATCTTTTCTAAATTTCAATGTAATTATTAATTAAGTTCATGTTAACAATAGTAAATGTAGAGAAACTTTGTTCTTAATTTTTTATTTTTTTTGGTTAATAACATAATATATTACACTCTAAGTTTAGACCGTGATAAAATTCAATACATCTGAATTGTAGATATAAGATTATAATCGGATAATTGAATTATTTAACATATATATTTTTTTAAAATTATATTGTAAAACTATATTTTTTATTATGGGACAATTTTTCCTTTTTTTCCTTAAAAAAATGCATCAAAATAAATTTAAAATGTTATATTAATCTTGATACAATACACAAGTAATCAATGATACAGCCAAGATATTCGCATAATAAACTTGTCAAGAATTCATATATATATTGAGAATATGAGTTAGAAACAAACTGGAATTCATTGCAAGCAAGCCTCCTTGGGTTGATCTTCTAAGACTACAGGGAGAACCACCTTTGGTATGAGAACCAATCAACTGAATGTTAGAGGGGAGGGAGAAGAACTGTCTGTTTCAATAAAATTTAACACATGTTAAACACCCTCCCCTGATGTCTATTTATATCCCTGTGTCTTAGGGACCATAACCCTAACAGTTACCTCACACATGTGCATTGGGTCTTTGGCCTATTAACAAAGACCCTTACCACATCGGACTTCTACACATAAGGTGGCCCATACTAAAGAACCTTGATACTTTGGAGACCCATAAAAATTATATCACTTAATTGGGTCCTTTATTAGATAACAAGTCTACATGTACAATGTTATAACATATCTGAACCCAAAATTCCAACAATCTCCCACTTTGGTTACATATATTATCCTTTATATTGTATATGAAGATAACCTTAAGTGAGCTCATTTGTGCTATGTAAACCAAAATATCCAACAACAATCTGGTCAATTAACCATATCGATGTAGGATCAAAGCGGCCTTTATCACATTTATTATAACAAGACCCATCAATGGTCACAACACTAACACAATTAACGATATAGATCTAGTATGGATGTGTAGCATGGAAATTACATGAAATGTGATCTTAAACATGTCAATTTCCAACTGGTTCTCCATATGACTCAAAAGAATCATATGAAATACTTTCAAACATTAAATGCAAAACTGCAATGAAAGTCATCATAGAGTAATCAAAAATACATAATCCAAAGTCTGTACAGAACAACATAACCATGTCAATTAAGCAAAAGTAAAAGGCCAAATACAAACTCCCACTATACGGGCATATGGTCCAAAAGAACAACACCCATGTGAGCAACATGCTCATAAAACACTACGGGTGGCAAACCCTTAGTAAGCGGATCTGCAATCATAGAGTTTGTACTGATATGCTCAATTGACACTTGAGAATTTCTGAACTCTCTCTTTGACAACCAAAAACTTGATGTCAATATGCTTTGACCTCGATGAGCTTCGGTTATTCTTGGAATATAACTTAGCAGCTTTATTATCACAAAAAATCATTAATGGTCTATCAATGCCATCAACCGTGCGCAGCCCAGTGATAAAATTTCGTAGCCATATTCCCTGATTTGATGCCTCATAGCAAGCTATGAACTCTACCTCCATGGTAGAAGTAGCTATGAGTGACTGTTTCACGCTCTTCCATGATATAGCTCCTCCAACTAACATAAAGACATAGTTAGAAGTAGATCTCCTGCTATCGAGACACCCAGCAAAATCGGAGTCTGAATACCTAACGATCTCCAAAAGATCCGATCTCCAATATGTGAGCATATAATCCTTCGTTCTCTATTGATATCTCATAACCCGTTTAGCTGCTTTCCAATGATCCACGCCCGGGTTACTCAAATATCAGCCTAGCATTCCAACAATGTACACAATGTCTGGTCGCGTAAATACTTGTGCATACATGAGACTTTCAACAGCTGAAGTATAGGGATATTTCTCCATTTCCTTCTTCTCAAGTTCATTTTTCGGACATTGGAGCAAACTGAACTTATCACCCTTTGCCACGGGTGTGTTTCCTGGTGCACAACCACTCAGGCTAAATCTACTTAGCATTTTATCAATATAGGCTTTCTGTGACAGTCCAAGTATACCTCTGGAATGATCTCTATGGATCTGTATACTCAAAATAAAGGACACATCACCAAGATCTTTCATTTCAAATTTACTTGATAGAAATCTCTTGGTTTCATGCAATAGGCCTATATCACTGCTTACCAGTAGAATGTCGTCTACATAGAGCACCAGGATAATAAATTTGCTCCCACTGAACTTGAGATATATGCACTGATCAATGGTATTTTTCTTAAATCTAAAAGATGTAATCACGTGATCAGATTTTCGATACCATTGCCAGAATGCCTGTTTTAAGCCATAAATGGACTTTTTAAGCTTGCATACAAGATACTTTGAATCTTTGGACTCAAAGTTCTCCGGTTGCACCATGTATATTGTTTCTTCAATGTTTCCATTGAGAAATATTGTTTTAATGTCCATTTGATGTAGCTCCAAATCATAGTGAACTACAAGTGCCATAATGATTCTAAAAGAATCTTTCGTCGAAATCGGTGAAAAAGTCTCTTTATAATCAATGCCTTCCTTTTGAGTGAAACCTTTGGCGACTAGCAGGCCTTATACCTTTCAATGTTTCCTTTTGAATCCCGTTTGATTTTAAATATCCATTTGCAACCAATCAGTTTCGCACCTTTGGGCAACTCTACTAAGTTCTAAACACCATTGTCATCCATTGATTTCATCTCATCCTTCATGGCTTTAATCCACTTTTCAGAATTAGGACATTGTGTGACTTGACTAAAAGAAGTCGGATCATCTTTCAGACCTATATCAAACTTATGTTCTTGGAGATACATGACATAATCAGTCGAAATCGTGTTTCTCCTTTCTCTAGTGGATCTCCTTAATAACACTTCCACTTAAGGTTGTTGAGATACCTCTTGATGAACCTCAGACGGCTCCTGATTTTGAGTAGGCGGCAATTCAGGTTCGTCATCAATGCTTTGGATCTCCGGATTTGCATTTTGAATAACATCAAGTATGGATACCTGAACGTTTTCAGTTGCAACAACAGGAATGTAAACACATTCCTCTTCAAAATTAACTTGCCTGAGTTGATCTCTCCCACTTAACTCAACATCCTCAATGAACTTGGCATTGCCCATTTCGAAAAAGGATCTATTAGAGGAATCATAAAATTTGAAACCCTTTGATCTTTCAGAGTATCCAACAAAATAGCATATAACGGTCCTTGAGTCTAGCTTCTTCTAATTTAGCTTATAAGGTCGAGCCTCAGCTAGACATCCCCAAACATGCAAATGCCTAATGCTAAACTTTTTTTTTTGCCTGTCGATAACTCGTATGGGGTTTTACCTACTGCTTTACTTGGAACTCTGTTCAGGATGTAAACTGCAATCTTGATGGCTTCACCCCAAAGCGAGTCTGGCAAAGAAGAATAACTAATCATACTTCTTACCATATGTTTTAAGGTTCGGTTTCATCTCTCAACTACACCATTTTGACTAAGAGTCCCTGGCATGGTGTATTGAAGAACGATCCCATATTCCATCAAAAATTTGGCGAAAGGTCCGGGACGTTGTTCACCTGATCCATCATATCTACTGCAGTATTCACCTCCACAGTCAGATTTGACAGCATTAATTTTCTTGCCTAATTGATTTTCAACTTCGGCTTTGAAATTCTTGAACACGTCTATAGATTGAGACTTCTCATGAATTAAATAAAGATAGCCATACCTGGAGTAGTCATCTATGAAAGTGATAAAATATTGTTGTCCATTCCAAGAAGCTGTAGGGAATGGACCACAAATATCCGTATGTATCGATTCTAAAACACTATTACTCCTATTAGCACCTTTATTTTTAAATTTTTTTTTGTTTTCCCTTAATGCACTCAATACAGACTTCAAAATCTAACAAATCTAAGGGATCAAGAATTCTTTTTGACACAAGTCTTTGAATCTTTTGTTTAGAAATATGTCCTAAACGTTTGTGCCATAACATTAATGAATTATCATTTGTTAATCTGCGTTTAATACCAACATTACTTGTATGCAAGGATTCATTTTCTTTGGAGGCAATCATATCCAGTTTATATAAATTATCAATTAAAGAACTGGTACCAAAAAAATTTGAATTTTGAAAAGGACTAAACTTTCTGTTTCCAAATGAACAAGAAAAACCTGATTTGTCCAAACATGAAATAGAAACCAAATTCCGTCTAAAAGACGGTACATAAAAAGTCTCATCCAAATCCAAATTACAATCAAATTCTAATTATAATCTCAATAAACAAACTGCCTCCACAGAAGCTCTTTCGCCATTTCCTACATAGATGAATCTTTCAGCATCAGTTGGCGTTCGTCTCCTTATGTACCCCTGTATAGAAACACTTATGTGAGTAGTTGCACCTGTATCTATCCACCAAGTGTTCTTAGGTACTAAGGCCAAATTAACTTTTGAACAAACAAAGTTTAGAAATTTACTCTTCTTCTCACGCCAGGTCACATACTTGGCGTATTTTGTGCAGTCTTTCTTCACATGACCAGCTTTGTGGCAGAAGAAACAAGTTATACCTTTATCTTGTTTCTGTTATCCCTTGTGGTGTGAATTTTCAGACCCTGCAGTTTCCTTTCCTTTAATGTTCCTCTTTCTTTTCTTGTTGGAACTGGGGTCCTGATAAGTTGATGCTAAATGAGCACTTTCAACCTTTTTATGATTAAGTCTCTCTTCCTCTTGGACACATTGAGCAATCAGCTCATTCAAAGTCCATTTCTCCTTTTGAATATTGTAACTAATTTTGAAAGGACTGAATTGTGTAGGAAGAGAGATCAAGACTAAGTGCACCAGAATGTCTTCTGGCAATTCCAAGTTGAATGCTTTTAGTCTTGTCACAAGGTTTGACATCTCTATGATGTACTCTCTTATATTCCCCTTCCCTTTGTACCACATTGAGACAAGTTTAGTCAAGATGGTGCTTGTCTCGACCTTTTCATTTGCAGCGAATCAGTCTGCTATTTGGGAGAGGAATTTCTTAGCATCATTTTCATCAGGAATAGAACCCCTGATGGTATCCGGAATTGAGTGCTTCATAATCATTAGGCTCATGCGGTTTGTTCGCTTCTACTTTTCGTATACAACCTTTTGCTCAGTGGTACTATCGCTGGTCAAAGGTGCGGGGCGATCGACCCTCGATGCATAGTCTAATTCTATGCACCCGAGCGCGATCATAACATAATCTTGCCACTTCTTGAAATTTGTGCCTTAAGCACGGGAATGCTGTTGATGTTAGCAGAAATCGATGTTGCTATAAACAAGAACAAAAGCTCACAATTAGTAACAACTCATGTATATATGAATCAAAACAAAACTGTATACATATACACATGCATGTGGTCCCATAACAAGATGCCTAGCACAAAATTAATACTTAGTCTTTGGACAGAAATATTAACTTGTAAATGGTATCTCAAATATAATTCATGAATATTGACAACCCAACCTGCCAAACAATGCGCCTTTCTTTGGACTGACACATTATTCACATGACAACCTTTATTTGTCACATATTCATAACTATTTTGATCTATTAACAATGCAAAAATAACCTTCCTTTGGGTCAATTATTTTCGCATATTAATAGCATGTTTACATGTCTTAAAATAAATAAATTTACATATTAGAGATTGCTTTAGCAACATAATACTTCAATTCATTCATCAAAAACATTAAACATAAAATTCGGAACAAAATCCTTAAATTTTTTTTTTGTCCTTTACCTTGATCGACGCCACTGTACCAGCCCTTGGCACCGCGGTGCTAGCAATCTGCCCAAAGGGACAGATCGCTGATGGTGCAGCGCCAGTTCTCTGGATTTTGGGACTGACTGTAGTGGTCCTCTACAATGAATACCAAAATAATATGCTTTCAATTAGCAAGCTGTCATGACAATAAAAAAAAAAAGATTTCCACAATTTTCACTTTACTATATATTCTCAGCATATCCAGAATATCACGGCAAGTTGTCATGACAATAAAAAAATGATTTCCATAATTTCTACTTTACTATATATTCTCAGCATATCCAGAATATCATGACAAGTTGTCATGACAATAAAAAATGATTTCCACAATTGCAATCTTTATAGAAAAATTGCATACAATATAAAATGATTTCCACCGGTTATAGAAAAATTAAAAACGGCTATCTTTATCACGTGAACCAGTGCCAACGGGCTTAATGCATGATTTACGGAATTAGCCAAAAAAGAAAGATCAAAGCCAGCACCGCAGCACTGGTTTGATAAATTGCAATTTGTAGTTACAAAAACAGTCACTAAAAATCACCAAAATTTAATATTGTCATACCCAAAAAAAAAAAAAATCATATTTGGAGATGCAATTCACAGTGTAATTATACAATCTCATCAACAAACATGGATTTATAGAAAAAAAAAATTTCAAAACAAATTTCTGCCCTAAACATACTTATGGGAAAAAATTCAAGAAACTCAATTTTCATATGATTCTTAACAATTTAACATGAAAGGCTTTGATACCACTTGTTATATTAATCTTGATACTAATACACAAGTAATCAATGATATCAAGAATTCATATATATATATATATATATATATATATATATATATATATATATATATATATATATATATTGAGAAGATGAGTTAGAAACAAATTGGAATCCATTGCAAGCAAGCCTCATTGGGTTGATCTTCTAAGACTACAGGGAGAACCACCTTTGGTATGGGAACCAATCAACTGAATGTTAGAGGGGAGGGAGAAGAACTGTCTGTTTCAATAAAATTTAACACATATTAAACACCCTCCTCTGATGTCTATTTATATCCCTGTGCCTTAGGGACCATAACCCTAACAGTTACCTCACACATGTGCACTGGGTCTTTGACCCATTAACAAAGACCCATACCACATCGAGCTTCTACACATAAGGTAGCCCATACTAAAGAATTTTTATACTTTGGAGACCCATAAAAATTATATCACTTAATTGGGTCCTTTATTAGATAACAGGTCTACATATACAATGTTATAACATATCTGAACCCAAAATTCCAACAAAAAATTCTATTTTTTTAAAAAATAATTCATATAGCTTACTTGAAGAGTACTAATTTATTAAAAAATATACTTTAGGAAAGTTATATTTAAGTTATAGAACTAGCAAAGATTAAGATGTGTATGTTGCCATTATTCTTCTTTCCTACGAGGTCTTGAAATGTCTTCTTGAAAATCCAGATTTCATTTATCAAAATTGAAGTGATATAATCGTATAAAGAAATATATATTTGAATTTGACCATAAGTAGCTATAAACTCCAAAGTAGAAAGAATGAACTCAAACACCTCATTAGGAAAGCTAGTTTTTTGTCCATCTTAGTTTTTATCCAATTGTAGTTTTGTATCAATTCAAGTCAATGAAAACGTCAAAAGTCATAACAAGGGTAAGTTAACAACTTAACAAATATCAAATTTTTTTTATTTAAATTTATTTCTTCTCCTTTAAATTGCCAAACAAAGTTGTAGTGACCCATCCCAAGTGGGCTCTACTCGGAACGACCCAATTACCTTTCAATACTGAGCACCTTGACTCAGGATGCAATCATAAAAAAACTCACAATTTCAAACAAAATTCTTTTCAAACATTACAAATTTATCCAAACACATATCTTTACATACAAGAAACTTTTGATACAATATACCAACTCTTAAAGTCATACAAAAGACATAGATGAAAAGGAAAAAAAAAATTCTCAAATTCTCCTAACTTGTACACTTTTACAAATACTAAACTATAGTAAAGACTTGGACTCCCAAAATGACCCAAGAGATGAGGATGCCGTAGACAAAGTCCTTACTAATGACTCATTTCAACTTCACGAAAAGTCTTCCGGTGCTTTCCTAAAATGTTAGTAAAAAGGGAGGGGTGAGCTAAAAAGCTCAGCGAGATTTCATATTACTAAGAGTAATCGACTAGGAAATTAATTTTTTTAATTTCAAACCTTATCATATAAGTAATTTTAAAAGTAAAATTATAATACAACTTTTATATATATACTTCCAATTTATTTTTCTCATTTCTTATCACAAAAGAAACAGTCATCATAACAACACTAATGCTTTTAAATAAATCAATTAGTATGAAAATTCTTATCACATCACACACCTCATAAGGACAATCAATTATAAACAATACACATTTTAACATCTTCCACATTTCCACAATCAATAATTCATGCCCCTCATTGGGCCAAATAAAAACCACATGCCCTTCAAGGGCCATTAACAATGAGTGATCCTCGTGGGTCAATCCCAATCAACACATCAATTACCCATGGAATCAATTCCATGTAATGCAATGCGATGCATGATTATTTCTTTACTCATTACATTTCACTTCATTTCCCCTCACTTGGCTAAACATAAATCAACGGGGACGTCTTCCCACATACCGGTATGTTTCTCAACAACATTTTTCAATAAACAAATTTGGATTTCTCATCGACCTCACCCATCACTTCCCCTCACTTGACGAATCTTTTTGGCCTTAATCATCACTCATCCTCGTTAAACGAATTGTCAAATGATTCATGTAATAATGAAATGAAATTCATAACTCAACGGTTTACAACCTAACATCCATCAACCAATCACATTATTAAATTCATAACAATCCAATAATCATTTTCATTACAACTATACACATCACGGATCCTCTTACATAAGCTACACCAAGTCGTTTCTATACTCAATTCTTATACAATCATATATATATATATATATATATATATATATATATATATATATATTATGCCTCTTGTATTTCCTTAATCATTTACTAAGTCATTCATATTACCACCTTTTTTCAAAGTCAATCATGATCTAACTATGCTTATTTCTTGTACATCTATCTATCTATATAATAAACCTTAGATCACCTTTATTCGTATTTCCATGATTATTCATATTTATATATTTTTAAATTTTCATTTCTAATATAAATTTTTCTACACTTACTAAAAGTAAGGTGAAACTCACCTTGTTACTCGATTTCATAATCTAGTCCCAACTACTACCTTTGTCTTTCAAGGGTTTTGCCACTTGCACCTAGAAATGAAAGACAATAAATCCCATTACTTTAAACCATTTAAATTTATACCAAGTAACCCCAAAGTGTTTTGCATACTTTAAATATCATGTGCGCATTTCGAGCGCAACTAAAATCAATTGAACCAAAATGTTGTGCTCTTTTTCATTCCCTTTTCAAATCATTTACTTTGGGTTGAAAAAAAAAAAAATTAACCTCATGAATACTAGGCATTTCAATGATATTTTAATCATATTTCCAATCCATATAAATATTAAAATCAATTTGGTAAAGTTTCACATTCAAAAACTGAAGGAAAAAATCAATTTAAAAAAAATTAGCATGATACAGTCGATTGAATGCTTGATTCAATCAACTGAAAAAAGTCTAGAAACTTCCATCCCTTTCATTTAGTCAACTGAACACTTCATTCAGTCAAATAAATGAAGTGGTTCAGATATGTTTTGAATCAAAAGCTTCATTTAGTTGAGTGGACACTGATCCAGTCGACTTGATCCCCCTTTTTCAGCAAAAATCTTTTCGAAAACTCATATTTTCTCCAAAATCCTTCTTGATTTCAAAAGTTATTTTCAAATCTTCAAAGATAATAAGGGTTTAAAGAAAAAAACTTTACATTACCTAAGAGAATATTTGATCCTAAAACTCTTAAATCAACCAACTTTGCAAAAACCCATTTTTCCTTAAAATAACCATTTTTCTCAAACTTTTCTTAGTAATTTTCTTCAAATTCATAATCCCAAACTATAACTCTTAGTCTTATAGATATGGTTGATACTTAGAAAATGAAGAAGAAGAAGTCTTACCTTGAGTTTTTTTAAGAACCCTTCTCATCTCACTACAAGATAATTGACATTTGCCAGCGCTTTATTTTCGGCGCTTTATAAAAACGCCGCAATATAATAACCGCCGGTGTTTCTTTTGTGGCGCTTTCTTGAAGCGCCGTAATACACAAAGAACATATAACGGCGCTTTAAAGCGCCGTTATATATGAATCTTAATACGTATAGCGGCGCTTGGAAGCGCTGCAATATACCGGCACTTAAAAGCGCCGCAATATGCTCTTATGCATATACCGACGCTTCAAAGCGCCGGAATATGAAATGGGTTTCGAGCATATTCCGGCACTTTAAAGCGCCAGTATTTTTCGGCGCTTTAAAGCGCCGGAATATGCTCCTCTACGTATACCGATACTTCAAAGCGCCGAAATATAAAATGAGTTTCGAGCATATTTCAGCGCTTTGAAGCGCCGGTATTTTTCGCTGCTTTAAAGCGTATATGCTAAAAAAAAAAAAAAAATTACCCATAACTTTGCCGCGATATTTTTTCCCCTAAATTTTTTTTGCCGCTCCCTGCTCCACCACGCCTTTTCCCCCAAATTTTTTCCCTGCTCGCTTACAGGTCGGGTTACATAGCCATCATCACGGAAACGGTTCACCCCAGCCATCTAATTTTTCAGTATTGTTCAAGAAATGGAGATGGAAATGGAAGATTCATGCTCGCGTATTTTTCTGCTTCTCTCCATGGCTCGCGCTTTGGTCTCTGGTAGTGTACGGACTATCGACTACGCCACGAATATGTAAAGTTCCGGTTTGTTAAAGAATCTTTGTTAGAGATTGTAAGGTTTTCTAAGTGACAATTGTTGGGTTGATTTTTGCAGGAAACCAGAGAGGGCTTCTTCTGATAAACTCCCAAAGTGAGTTAATGGTATTATATATGGTATACTTGTATATATACTTCCACATAGGCATCTAGTTTGTTCAAGTGGTATTTATTAAGTATTAAAAATTATTATATATTGTGCTGTGCTTTTAGATGGTCAGCGAGGGCGATAAAATCGTTTGCTACGGCGGAATTGGAGGCGAGAAAGCTCAAGTATCCGAATACAGGGACTGAAGCGCTTCTAATGGGCATTTTAGTTGAGGGTGAGTATTCTTTTTCTCCAAAATTTTGATGCATCGTTTTGTACCCATAATACCGAAATACAAATATCGTATTTGCAGAAAATTTGATTGGTAAACATGTGTGCTAAATCAGAAAACCCTTTACAGGAATGGACTGTTTTCTAATAAGAAAGTCACTCAATTTCAAAGACTTTCCCTTAATTTTGACAATTGCTGCAAACCAGTACCATTATCGATCAAGGGTATTATGGCTGTAATTGTAGTGATTCTAAGCATTCATTTGCTTTTTATTTAAGAGGATTTCCTCATGGCTATTATTTGGAGTATTAAATATTCTTTTAACAAAAAGGAAAACACTACCTTTCAGCTGAATAATGCTGCAAAATTCATGAATGAATGCATCAGGTACCCTGAAAAATATGGCATGTGCTGAATAAGTAGAGATATAGCCTAGAGCTAATTCTGGTTCATATCTCAGGGGAATCACTTTTCCTTGTCATCTTTTGTTGCTTCTATAGTAGAGGGTTAGATGATCGGGGAAACAACTAAAACAGCTTTCTTTTCTTCATTAGATTAATACTATCTCCCTTCATTAGGAATTCATGTGATGTTGAACCATTTTCACTTAATTCAGAAAAGAATTGTTATGCCTTTCTGCTGAAGATGAATGGCCATAATTAGTTGTATAAAAGAATGGGCAAAAGGCATTTTGGGTTACATTTAACCTGGTAAAACTCTATTAAACTAAGAATCAGGAAGTTTTTCATCATGCTCCAGAGTGGCATGATATCTCTTTCAATGGCTTTCATGTGTTTTGTGGTGTTTAAATGTTTTCTTAGTGTTCCTTTACCTTCTATCTCTAATTTAATCCTTCATTTTCATTTGCAGGAACAAGTTTAGCTGCTAAGTTTTTGAGGGCTAATGGAATCACGCTTTTCAAGATGCGAGATGAAACAGTAAACTTACTGGGGAAATCTGACATGTATTTTTTCAGCCCTGAGCATCCTCCTCTGACTGAACCAACTCAAAATGCTCTTGACTGGGCTGTTGATGAGAAACTAAAGTCAGGTACATTCTGTCTCTAATGTCATGAATGCATTATTTTGTAGTAGTATTTTTCTGGTCTTTGGTGCTTATCGACATTATATTATTTGAATATGCCTTAAAGGAAAACTGAAACTAACTGAATATATATGAGTTACATGGGCTGTATCCTTATTTTTGCAATCTAACTATAGCTGTGAGCCATGCAGTTTTGTGATGCATTGATTGGTTATATCCTTATCTGGCCCTAGTTGAAGTTCTTATTCTTGGTTTTAAGGGAACATTGATTGGTTACTGAATGCACACGAATAAATTTATGAACAATTTGATTAGTCTCGTGACATACTTTTTGGGTCATATATTGAATATTAGGTCAGTAGTTCTCATCCGACTAAGGTTTATAAAAAAGATTAGTCCCGTGATATACTTTTTGGGTCATATTTTGTTAACCGATTGATAGACTTCTTTGATTCTTGATTAATAGACCCTTCTCCTTAATTGCATTCTGATGCCAAATTCTTGATATGGCTGTACTTCTTTGGAAATGTGGAAGCGCATGGAATGGTTGGAATAATAGTGAACCCTTTTTGTCAATTGCATTCTGATGTGAGATTCCTATTGTGGGTGAACGTTGAGATACATATTTAGGTGCAGGAAATTGTTGGAACAAAGAGAAATGACACTGAGAGCATGGGAATGAGATTGTGCTTATATCTTTGTTTATTTCTCATGGTGGCAGACCACCGTCTGAAATCACTGGAAATGGCCTTGCGATACAGGGGATCACAAATGCTCAGAACTCTATTCTTGCCTTGATTGAATTGGTGTTTTTCTGTACCATTGAAGAGTCTATAATTCCTATCCATTTGGTCAAGCTTGATTTGTTTTTTGGGTTAATGAAGCGTTCTTGTTTTCTCTCCATTTTGGTTCAGTAATTTGCAGTTATTTTGGTTATATTTACTAATGCTCTAATAACATTTTGTCATTTTTTTCTTTCAATTATTCCTATTAATTGTTTATTGTCTTGAAAGGATGCTTGGCTACTTGACCTTGGAAGACTGTCACAGGGATTCGCGCTTGGAATTGGTTCTTATTTGGTAATTACTGCAAGCTTGCACTTCAAAATGATGATTAATGTATTAAGTTCTTGCTATTGACATTTTAAAGCTCCTCATTCTGTGTTTGTGCCAATATGGATTTTGTAGAGAGGTATTGTTCTTGGTAGAATCCCCTTCCTCTACCAATGATTTGATTACTTACCAAGTTAATCTTTGCTTATGCAGTTTTACTGATCCACAACCCAGTTACTCAGCATACCGAGAAGCGAGCTTTGGGCATGCAATTCTTGAGATAAAAAACCGAACTCATGCCTATTAATATTTGGCATCGTAACCATGATAATGAAGCTGATTCTCTTTGGTTATATAATAGGTACTGGTATCCTGAAGAAGAGCCTAGCTTAGCTAATAATATGGTTTAGGAGGCATGTTTTTTGGGTTAATGAAGCGTTCTTGTTTTCTCTCCATTTTGGTTCATTAGTTCGTAGTTATTTTGCTAGAACTCTCCTTGTAAATGCCGAAATGCACAAGATTATAATTTGTTGAAAGTGAATTTTGTTGAAGCGTGCAGTCTTGAATATTTTCTTTTAACTACTGCATCATGAACCACAATAGGAGATGAAGCAAAAGCAGTGTAACTTCTCTAATCTCTACCTTGGGCTCTTATAGCGTGTAGGTCTAGGAATATCCTTTACTAGTAAATTAAGTAACGCAATGCGACATCTTGGATCTAATAAAAGTCTTAAAATCCTTGATGTATGTATGCACTGTGAATAAAACTCCAAAATTGTCAAATGCAACGATATATGGAAATAATGTAAAAATACAATTAAAACCACTTTTAACGGCGCTTAAAACCAATTTTAGCGGCACTTAAAAGTGTTGCAATATGCATAATATGTCCGCAATATAGTGGCACTTCTAAGTGCCGAAATATACCGGCGCTTAGAACCACAGCTATATAAGTGCCGGTATATAGCGGCGTTTCTAAGCGCCGGTAGCGCCGAAAAAATATGCATATTGTGGCGCTTTCTTTAAGCGCCGGTATTTGCGCTTCGACACCACACATACCGGTGCTTTATCCGGCGCTTGCAATAAGTGTCGGTAATGCATATTGCGGCGCTTTAAAGCGTCGAAATATGCAAAAAAAAGCGCCGGTGATAACCTTTTATCTTGTAGTGTCTTTTCCTTTCTATTCTTCTCTTTCTTCTGCTCTTCTCTTTTCTCTTCTCTTTCTATCCTCTCTCCCCGTCTCGCTAGAAAGATCTAGCATAGTTGGTCTTTCTCTCCCCTTCTTATCCTATTTATAGGCAAAGTCTCCCTTAATTGCACAACCACCCCTCCAATTAACATCTCTTCCACAAACTACCCCACAAGACTTTAAAATTATATTAACCATACTAAAACATATTTTTATCACTTAAATCTTATTTTATTTGCTTGTTTCTAAGTTTCACAAACCCCAAAATAAATAAATTATAATTTAAACCTAAACTAGCATAACTAATACACGTCGGAGTGCAACCCAGAATTTAAAATAGTCCACTTAAAGTATCAGTCTCTACAATTCTCCCCCACTAATAAAATTTCGTCCCTGAAATTTCTACAACCAAGATTCATAGAAAATTAGGTTTATCACTTTCCTAAGTGTTGTGAGTTTTAAATTACTCACAAGCGCACAAGTCGTTTGCAGTATAGCGTTGTGCAACTGCGAGGTCGAATCCACAGGGAATTGCGTTGTGAAAGTATATTTTCAATCTAAACTAACTCAATCTTAACCTAGTTCCGAATTTCAGATGATAATTTGCAAAAGAAATTAAAATTAAACTAAATTGATTTTTAAAAACTAATAATTAAAACACTAAGGTTTCCAAATCTACCCCACCGAAATTAAACATATATGTTCTAAAAATATAGCCTATCAAAACATTCCATGAATCCAACTATAAGACAAAAAACAAAGAATATCTCAACTAAACCAAAAGTATCCAATGTATCCGCTCTCAACAAATCACAAAGAAAATCCAATTTAATCGAAAAGCGTTCAATGTATCCATCAGATGAAACACAAGGAATATCCAACAGACAATTTAAACTCAATCAATTATAAGATTAACTCAAATAATTGACAGAACATTTATACTAAAAATTGTCAGATTTGTACAAGCAAATCTGAACTACTACGCCAAACAATGGCGGGGCCTCATCTTCAACCTTAGCTGAAGAGTCTAGCCACTCATAACTATGAAACTACAATTCATAATAAAAGTGTTAAACATTTAAACTAAAACAACTAAATGTAAAGAAATAAATAAATAACTTTACATGGGAGAAATTCCACTCGCTGACGGGCGGCGCTTCCCCTCGTGGTGACAAAGCCTTCGAGATCTACCAGAATGCTAGCGGACGTCCACCAATAAACACCAAAGTGGCTCAGGAATTGTACATTAAAGATGAAGTGAAGAAGGGCTTATATAGGGAAATATCACAAGTGCAATATGCTTCCAATCCGATGTGGGATACTGCAGATTCCAGTTTTTGCTCTTTGACCTTTGTCTACTAAAACTGCCATAACTTTCTCTAGAAAAATTATTTTATTGATCCGTAAAATTCCCCAGAAAATAGACATCGGGATCTTTCCAAGCATATATGGCTCATCTCGTGGTTCTTCCTGAATCAATACAGTTAAATCCTCAAAAATGGCTGATCTGTCACGCTGAAATCATGCACAGCCTGACCTTTATCTACTAAAACTGCCATAACTTTCTCTAGAAAAATTATTTTATTGATCCGTAAAATTCCCCAGAAAATAGGCATCCGGATCTTTCCAAGCATATATGCCTCATCTTCTGGTTCTTCCTAAATCAATATAGTTTAATCCTCAAAAATGGATGATCTGCACGAGCAATTCTGGCAATTTAGTGAAACTTCTTTCCAAGCTTGTAAACCTGTAAAACAACGAAAACAACTCAAAGTAACAAATTTAAATTAAAGGGCCAAAATATGAAATATTTGGCACTCATCACTAAGTTTGTCTCACATTGTCAACATATTCCTCAATTTCTCCACTTTCTTCAAAATTTGTCTTTACAAGATTAAACTTCTATTGCATCATTAACTTGAACTTTCTTTATCTCGTTGCCAGCTAATTACTTATTTACTATAATGATCCAACATACTATTTTAAACTCCCCACGATCTTACTAGAAACTCTTTTAACTTAATAAGAGGTGCTCATCCTTTGGTCAACTACTCGATCCCAAGTTTTAATTATTTCCCCACTAATCGAATCATTCAACGAGTCTCTCAGTCTAATCATTCTTAAACAAAGTATCATTCAAAATTGTTCCCTTCCTACATCTTCCATTTTTACTCTTGGGCTTCAAAACTAAAATTTCTACCATCTCACATTTCTTTTTAAATCTTTTAATTTCTACCTTGACTTCATGATTTAGGGATCTCGAAAATGACATAATTGATTCATGCGTCTCCCCTAAGATACCTCTTTACCAAGTCACTTACCAATCAATCACTTTCTCTCATCAATCAATAACTTCTCCTCCAACTAGATACTATACTTAGGATCCGTTAACAGTATTATCAAATTTTCATACTTACTTCAACTTAGCCTTTCACTCAAATCCTCAATTCCTTTACTTCACAATTTCAAGTCCACCTATGGAAAAGAGTAATCAACCTTTTGATCATTTAAGAAATTTCTAGTATCCCTCAAACAAGGTGATTCTATTAGTAACTTACCCACTCTACTCAACGCATCTCTTAGCTTTAACCTGACTTTCTCACTTATTGTTTCCATCTAGATCTCAATTTATCCACCACTAACTGGGGTATGCTTACCGATAACTCTTATATAACTCATTATAGTAGCAATAGTTAAGCACTTAATTCTCCATTGCATCTCCAAATTGACTAATCTCTATTTAACAATAATACTATTACATCGTAAACCAATTCCATAACATCGCTTGTACAATGATAAACCAATTGTTCCTATTTACAATTAACAAAAACCAGTCTACAAGTCCCCATTCAAACTTCATCACTTAGTTACCTTCAATAATACTTTACCTGTTCTACCCTTAATCTTTACTTGCACTTTCCATTGATTTCATCCACATAAATTCTTCTTTGGTGCTAATCGTACTTCAAATTTACAATTCTCTTATAACCTTTCTATTCTTTTACGTAAGGTTCACAATTTCAATATTAACTTTATATAAAGTTCCAACTGAATATCAATCAAACGCTAACCCATCAGTTTTTCATCCTTTTGATGTGCAAATGCAGCACATCCAAAAGTTCTAAGGTTGTTCAACTCAGGGGGTTTCCCACTTCACATCTCTTCGGGAGTCTTGAGCTTTAAAGCTCTAGAGGGTGATCTATTAACCAAATATGCAGCAATAGACACAGTTTCCCCCCAAAAATATTTTGGTAAACCGGACACAATTAACATGCACTTAACATTTTCCATAAAAGTCCTATTCATCCTCTCAGCAACTCTATTTTGCTAAGGTGTTTTTACAACCGTTCTATGTCTAAGAATCCCATTTAACTCACAAAATTTATCAAAATCCTGATTGCAAAATTCTAAGCCATTATCGGTTCGTAAAGCCTTAACTACCCTACCTGTTTAAGTCTCCAGTAACTTTTTCCACACCACAAATTTATTCAAAGCATTTGATTTATTTTTAAGCAAATAAACCCAAACCTTTCTTGAATAATCATTAATTAAAGACAGAAAGTAACGATTACCTCCCTGTTTTGGTGTTCTTGTTGGTCCCCAAAGGTCTGAATGAATGTAGTCAAGAATGCCCTTAGACTTGTGCACTCCGATGTTGAAGCTGACCCGGTGTTGCTTCCCAAGAACGCAACACTCGCAGAAATCAAGTTTCTCTACTTTGTCACCACCAAGTAGACCATCATTTCTGAGAACTTGCAGGCCTTTTTTGCTCATATATCCCAAGCGAGTGTGCCAAACGGCTGCCTTATCCATCTCAGTCATCAACCTTGCTGCTTGATCCTTGATTTCTGTATCTCCGATCATCTCATAGAGACCATCCTTTATTGCTGCTTTGATCACTATCAAAGATCCCTTGGTTACCTTGATCTTTCCTCCCTCTGCTTTGTATGTGTAACCCATGGAATCTAGCTGCCCCAATGAGATCAAATTCCTTTTCAAATCCGAAAAATACCTCACATTCCGCAGTAGCCTTGTGACTCCATCAAACAGCCTCAATTGGATGTCTCCTATCCTCTTCACTTGGCAAGAGGTATCATTCTCCAAGAAAACCTTTCCAGCATTGGTTTCCTTGAAATTCTTGAACCAATTCCGGTGAGAGCAGATGTGATAAGTGCACCTCGAATCCACGATCCATCTTATTGCTGCCTTACCTCAAGCTCACATTTGAGCACACAACAAAAACATCATCTTGCTGTTCTCCTTTGGCAACCGAAGCCTCTCCATTGTTGGTATGGCTTCTTCCTCTCTCATCCCACATCTTCTTCTTGCAATCTTTCTTGAAATGACCCTCCTTATTGTAGTAGAAGCATTGCTTCCCTCCAAACTTCGATTTGGAATGCGATCTCCCATAGCTCTGCCCTCTACCCTTTGATTTCTCCCGGTAGTTGCCATAAATGCTACTGCCATTCCTAGTTGCTGGCCTTCCTCTAACGAACAGCCCTTCTCCACTTGATGCTTCCCTCATCTTGGCTTTGAAATCGTGAGCTCTTATAGCATTAATCACGATTTCCTTGGTTAGTGTATCTCTTCCATATTCAATTGCATTAATTAAACTTTCAAAACAATCAGGAAGAGAATTTAACAAAATAACAGCCAATTGTTCATCCGGGAATGTTATGCTACAGCTATTTAAATCTTGAACTAGCTTATTAAACATATCAAGATTATCTTGCAACTTTTTATTAGGATCCATTTTAAAAACAAAGATTCTTTTAAGAAGATATATCTTATTAGGGAGAATTTTGGTAAGAAACAACTCATCTAGTTTCTTCCATATGACAGCTAGATCTTCCGAGTCTCTTGATTACACCCAAAACAGTAATACGGTTGTTGTAGTACAGCTTTGGGGTGTCGATTCCATAGGAAAACAAGTTTTACTATAAAGAAAGATGTAAACCTTAATATGAGACATATAATAAGTAAAGAATCTGAAACTGATGATGAATTAATTGTGTAGGTTGTAAAATATGATAGAGGGATACAAGGATCTAGGAATCCTCCCTAGGTTCGTTGCCCTAATCCTAACTTAATTAAGTTGTTTTTATCTCGATTGCACGTTTCACATCCCAAACATACAATCGCCAAATATTCAATGAGAACCTGTATAAACCCTAATATGATCGTAATGAAATACTTCTTATTTTTGATTCATGCACATATGATCTATCCTATAGGTTTATCAAGAAACGACAATATATCTTTGTCGACAATATTGCAGTAATGGACAAACCTAAAGGCTAGATTTACTGGACTTAATTATACCAAATAATCTTGACATAAGAGAAGCATGACTAAAGTTATATCAAGGAAAAAGATATAATCACTAGAATAGATAAATTCTTATAATTAGATAAAGAAGCAAATCATGACAATGTTTGATAATAAATTCTTATTACAACTGAACCAAATAAGGGTAGATAAGGACAACTATACCTAGGGATTCATCCCTTCGCCTTGCTAGGAAGTTAGTTAGCCATGGTGTTCATGGCTAAACACTTTTGTGGATGAGCTGCTACTTTGAGTTTTCTACCCTTTCTTTCTCAGCTAAGATCCTCTCTCTTAGACCCCAAGTATCCTATTTATAGCACAAGATTCCAAGGGTGTTTTTGGGTTTTTTCTAATGTTTAAAAACCCTAATTAAAGTCTAACTCGGAGATACAAAATCCGTGTGCGAGCTGCGGTGCTGCTGGGAGCACCGTGGTGCTAGGCATGTTCTGAATTGGGCGAGCTTCTGGGCGCCGAGCGCACTGCGGTGCTGACTGGGTGTTTTACAATGGGCGAGTTGCTGGGCGTTGCGGTGCTGCTGAGGAGCACTGCGGTGCTGCTGAGGAGCACTGCGGTGCTGGCCTTTTGCTGATTTTCTTCATGCTTTGCCTTTCCGTAGCTTCTCTTATTCTTCGTCGTGCATGGAACCTTGGTGCTTTTAAACAACGATCGCTTCTTCTCCTCTTTGGACTTAAAGTACCTAAAATTGTACTGGAATAAGTTAGTGATCCAATAATATTCCTTAAGAGTTATCAACACACAAGAGTGCAATATAGACCGAGAAGAATCATAAAATGCTAACAATTAAGCATCATTGAGGTGCATTTTATGGCTCTTATCACAACCCCCAACTAGCTTATTGCTAGTCTCTAGCAATTCAAGTGGAAACAAGAGATAAGTTCCATGGTGGGAATCAAAAACAAAGTAAAGCACTACTAGTGTTAACCAAGAGTAATTCACTTTTGTCTCAAACATTGCACATAACATATAGCATAAAGAATCATTAAATTTCACCCAAATCCAAAAGTAATCCAAACATCAATCTTAAAATCGATATTGACTCTTAACATCCATCTTACCACAAACCATTAATCCGAACACCCGGATGATTTTATGCATATCATTCATGAATACAAGTCTTGGCCTCTAAAAAAACATAATAAATTGCGTGACATCAATCACAAAAACAAGCTCCATAGGCTCACCTTTCAAATCACTCTTCACTATTGTAGAAAAATCACACTACATTGGATCAATAGGTCTTTAATAAGCTTGTAACGTTAGGCTAAGGTAAAGGTTAAGAAAGAACGGAAAGGATTCACAAGTAAAAGAACTAAACACAACCACTTTAAGCACTGGATAACCTTACTTCAACACTCAACTCTTTTAAACATTTTTGTAATAGCTTTTCTCTCAATAAGTCACCATTTTTCTTTTCTTTTCTTCTTTCTTTGCCATACTTCACTTCTCTTTTTCTTTTGTATTTTTGGCATAAGACCATTCACCTTCTTTTCATTCTTTTCTTTTCTTTTCGTTTCATTTCCACAACCCCCAACTTATCTCCTTTAATGTTCTTGGGTTATGGTAGTAATATTTTTTTTCATATTGTCATCCTTACTCCTCTCAAGTGCTTCGCAACAAATGTGTATAACTAAGTTCTTTTAAAAGAAGGGTAAGGATAAAATATTTTTAGGCTCATAAGGGTAAGTGAATGGGTTTTTGAAAGAAACAAGGCTCAAATTCTTTTTCAAGAAAAAGGCTCAAACAGGTGACTAGTGATAAATATAGCAATGGTAAGTTTGGAAGGCTCAAACGGTTCAAAAATGGCCTATATCATATCCTAAGTAGTGTGCATTCTAGAAATTCGCCTCAAGTGATTATCAAATAAGTTCTAGAGCTTGTCAAGACCGCAAAAATATTCACAAAATAATCACACATAAAACTTCTCTAAGTGCTTAAGACTAACCATACAATCTTACCACTAACTAGAGTCTCTAACCAAATGAAGATTGACACTTAAATTAATTTCAAACCGAAGCAAGATTTAACTTCTTCTAAATGTCATATGTTATCTCAATTAAGTTCATATCATTGACATATGAATTAACTCTAAGGCTACACAAATCATGCTTAAAGCAAAAGGTAAGGGAAGGTAACACCAAACAATTTAAAGAAATACGTTTCCTCCAACCCTAACTTAAAATTTGCATTGTCCTTAATGTTTAAAGAGAAAGGAAAGAAAAACTCCCTTTTGGAAGCACGAGTGCACAGGTGCTGGACAATGTGTACTACCAGGTGAAGTGATTGCCATTCTTCTTGCTGCAATTCCAATCTACAACATAGAACAAGACAACAAAGAGAAAACAGCTTTGGTGTACCCTTAAGATTCTCACCATATGTTAGGTTAGTACAGAAAATAAAGAAAAGAAATAAAGGAGGAAAGTAAAAATAACCAAAAGGAAAACACACTAAACAAACAAAACAAAGGACCTAAAACTAATCCTTTAAATTCTCATCCTCCTCTTCATCTTCTTCATTCCCTTCATTCTCTTCATTCTCTTCACCTTCTTTATTCTCTTCACTCTCTTGACTTTTCTCAGGAGTGGGATCAAAAAATAAACCCGGATAGGGTGGCGTAGTAGGAAAGCGATCCATATTACAACTAGTAGTGGAGGCAAGGTGATGGCACATCTGACCAAAAGAAGAGTAGACCCTGGCTTGATAATCCCTGGTAGGTGCTGGGCTCGAGCTAGCGCCGTGCAATGTGCTACAGTGTTGGGCTTAGCATGCTGGGCCTGGCGCTGTGCGCTGCGGTGCTGGGCCTGGAGCTGCTGGGTCTGGTACTGGGCACCGCAGTGCTGCTAAGGAGTTAGCAGCACCGCGGTGCACACTAGAGCCCAAAAATTATGTTCTTAGTTGCCAACCGAAAAAATAAAATAAAGTTAAAAAGTAAATCTGAAAATTTAAATTAAACTAAAATAAAAAAAAAACTAACAATTGAGGTTGAATAAAATGTAATTAAAAACAAAATAAACAAATCAAAAGAAAAATAAATGAAAACGTACCTATGTGGTAAAGTTAAGGGAAATAGACCAGATCCATAAGTGGAATGTCTTCCACCTCTAGATCTGGCCTATTAATAAAGATCTTAAGGCGCTGACCATTCACTTTAAAAATTCAACTGTCCTTAGTGTTCTCAATTTCCACCGCTCCATTTCCAAAAACATGTTTTACAATGAAAGGCTCGGTCCATCTTAACCAAAGTTTTCCTGGATGCTTATGGAGTCTAGAATCGTATAAGAACACCCGATCATTGGGTCTAAATGTTTTCCTCAAAATATTTTTATCATAGAATGCTTTCATCTTGGTCTTATAGATTCTAGAGTTCTCATAAGTATCGTTTCTTAATTCCTCAAACTCTGTTAGTTGACACTTCCTAATCTTATCCGCCTCTCCTATGTCAAAATTAAAAGACTTGATGGCCCAATAAGTTCTATGCTCGAGCTCCACGGGTAAGTGGCAAGGCTTTCCAAAAACAAGCCTATAAGGTGACATGCCTAAGGGTGCTTTAAAAGCAGAACGGTAGGCCCAAAGTGCATCAACAAGTCTCAAAGACCAATCCTTGCGGTCCGGGTTAACTGTTTTTTCTAAAATTTGTTTAATTTCCCTATTAGCGAGCTCTACTTGTCCATTAGTCTGAGGATGATAGGCAGTAGAAATTTTATATAACACCCCATATTTTCGCATTAACGCTTCAAAAGAACGGTTGCAAAAATGTGTACCTTGATCACTAATTATAGCACATGGTGTACCAAATAGAGATAACACATTTTCTTTAAGAAATTTGATTATCGTTCTATTATCATTGCTTCGGCAAGCCGCAGCCTCTACCCACTTAGATACATAATCTATTTTCACAATGATATATTGGTATCCAAAAGAAGGAGGAAAGGGTCCCATAAAATCGATACCTTAACAATAAAAAATTTCAATTACTAAAATAGGGTTTAAGGGCATCATATTTCTACGGGACACAGCTCCTAACTTTTGACACCTTTTATATGAGCGACAGTAGATGTTTGCATCTTTAAACAAGTAAGGCCAATAAAATCCACACTGCAAAATTTTTGCAGCGGTTTTTTTCATTGAAAAGTGGCCTCCACAAGCTTGGGAGTGACAAAATTCTAAGACACTTGCAATTTCTTCATTAGGAATGCAACGCCTTAGAATTTGTTTAGGGCAATACTTGAAAAGATAGGGGTCATCCCAATAGAAATTATGTACCTCGTATAAGAATTTCCTTTTGTCTTGAGTGCTCCAATCCATTGGTATCTTACTTGTAGCCAAATAATTTACGATGTGAGCAAACCATGGTAGAGAAGAAATGGATAGTAATTGCTCATCGGGAAAATCATCCTTGATTGGTATTTCATCACAAGTGTCCTCGAAAGTAAGTCTCAAAAGATGATCAACCACTACATTTTCCACTCATTTTTTGTCTTTGATGGTGATGTCGAATTCTTGTAGGAGGAAGATCCATCGTATTAGTCGTGCTTTAGCATCCTTCATTGTAAGAAGGTACTTGAGGGCTGCATGATCTGAAAAAATAAGAATAGGGGAGCCAATCAAATAAGCACGAAATTTGTCTAAAGCAAATAATACAACTAGTAATTTTTTTTTCAGTTGTGGAGTAATTCATTTGAGCACTATTTAAAGTTTTACTAGCATAGTAAATGACAAATGGTTTTCCCTCTCTTTGCTGTCCAAGAACAGCACCTACAGCGTAGTCGCTAGCATCACACATGATTTCAAAAGGTAAAGTACAATCTGATGACTACATTATAGATGCAGAAGTAAGTTTGCCGATCAGCATTTGGAATGCTTCTTGACAAGCTTCTGTCCATTCAAGGGGAGTGTCTTTAACTAGGAGGGCATATATAGTGATTTAGATATGTTTGAAAAATTTTGTATGAACCTCCTATAAAAACCAGCATGACCAAGGAAGGACTTCACATCCTTTATTGTCTTAGGTGTGGGCAATTTAGAGATTAATTCAATCTTAGATTGATCGACCTCTATTCTTTTAGAAGAGACAATATGCCCTAAGATAATGCCGGACGGTACCATGAAATGGCATTTTTCCCAATTTAAAACCAATTCTTTTTCCTCACAGCGAATTAATACTCTTTCTAAATTCATTAAGCATGCTTCAAATGAAGATCCAAAAACAGTTAGGTCATCCATAAAAACTTCCATGCAACTTTCAACCATATCGCAAAAAATACTCATCATGCAGCGTTAAAAAGTGGTAGAAGCATTACATAATCCAAATAGCATTCTGCGAAAAGCATAGGTGCCAAAAGGACAAGTAAAAGTGGTATTTTCTTGGTCTTCTAATGCAATTTCTATTTGAAAATAACTAGAATAACCATCTAGAAAACAGTAGAAGGGATGACCAGCTACACACTCAAGAATTTGATCAATAAAAGGGAGTGGGAAGTGGTCTTTTCGGGTGGTAGCATTTAATTTTCTGTAATCAATGCACATACGCCACCCGATCACAAGTTTGGTAGGGACTAGCTCTCCTAGGTCATTCTTTACTACCGTGACTCCGAAATATTTAGGGACGACTTGTATAGGACATACCCATTTACTATCAGCTATAGGATATATAATACCCGCATCTAACAGTTTCAGCACTTCATTTTTCACTACTTCTTTCATAGTGGGGTTAAGCCTACGTTGAAGGTCTCTACGAGGACTAGCTCCTTCATCAAAATTTATTTTATGGGAGCAGATTAAAGGATTAATTCCCTTTAAATCAGCCACGCTCCATCCTAGGGCTGATTTGTGTTCATTCAAAGTTTGAAGTAGTCTCTCACCTTGGGTCTCAGATAATTCAGAGGAAATAATAACAGGAAAGGTATCACCTGGACCGAGAAAAGCATGCTTGAAGCCCTTAAGTAGTGACTTTAGTTCGACCTTAGGTACTTCCACACTTGAGGGGACTTGTGTCTTGCTTCTTTCGGGTAGCTCCTTAAACCTTGGTTGCCATGCCCGATTGCTATAATGCTGAGATTTGTCAAAAACAGCACAAATATTAATCATATAAGTTTTATCATCGAATAAATCTATCTCAGAATTAACAAGAAAATTCTTAAGAGGGTCATAATCATGAGCAAAAGAAACTCCCTCATTTATGAGCGACTCAATCATGTAAAGCTGGTGGTGTTCATCCTCATCTTCGGGTTGCTTTGCAACATTGAAAATATTTACTTCAAGTGTCATGTTGCCAAAAAACAGTTTCATGAGTC
Source organism: Bretschneidera sinensis (assembly GCA_023935145.1). NCBI lineage: Eukaryota > Viridiplantae > Streptophyta > Magnoliopsida > Brassicales > Akaniaceae > Bretschneidera > Bretschneidera sinensis. The sequence goes on from CM043701.1 coordinate 51,740,915, forward strand.
CATTCCTACAATTTATTAGAGCATTCGTAGTAGCAAGGAAAGGTATACTCAAAATCAAAGGGATTTTAGAGTTAGTGTCAATAGGAGAAGTAGTATCAAGAATTAAGAAATCAACAGGATAGTAAAATTTATCAATTTGAATCAAGACATCCTCTACCACACCTCGGGGTACTTTGACTGAACAGTCAGCCAATTACAATACCACACCGGTTGGTTTGATTTTTCCTAACCTCAGTTATAAGTAAATAGAGAATGGAATTAGGTTTACACTAGCTCCTAAATCTAGCAGGGCTTGTCCAATCTCATGATTTCCAATGCTGCAAGTAATGGTAGGACAGCCCAGATCTTTGTATTTTGGGGGAATTCTTTTCTCAATTAACGCACTAACTTGCTCAGTTAGGAATGCTGTTTTCTTGACATGGTGTTTCCTCTTAATGGTGCATAAATCCTTGAGAACTTTTGCATAGGTAGGGACTTGTTTAATCACATGCAAAAGAGGAAGATTAAGTTTCACTTGCCTTAGGTTCTCAAGGATTTCATTATTTATTTCCAGATTTTTTTTTGGATTTTAAGGCTTGGCGAAATGGTGCTTTAACAGGATTTTTGGTCACTTTAGGGTCTTTATGCAACTTGGCTTCACTATTAGTGTGACCTTTTTCCACATCCCCCGATTTATTCTTTGGTGGGATGTGCAGTGACTTGCCACTTCAGGTCACAATGGCATTTACACCTTTCAAATTTTCTTGTGCTATATGTTGACCGTGAGGTACGGACTGAGCTTGGGAAGGAAACTTACCTCGCTTGGTCACACTTAAGGAGCCCATTAATTTAGATATTTGGCTCCTTATTTCTTTGTTCTCCTCAACCACTTGTGTAATTAATGCCTCACACCTCTGGTTTATTTTACCTTGTGCTTCTATGAAAGCATGTAAGGTGTCTTCTAGAGAGTTCCTAGAGGATGAGGGTGCATGATAAGGTGTTGGGTATGATCTAGGGGGCTGTGCATGCTGCTGGTTTTCAGATTTCCAACTAAAGTTGGGATGATTTCGCCACCTTGGATTTTAAGTGTTAGAGAAGGATTCTTGAGGTTTCTTGTACATGCCTAAGGCATTACATTGTTCCTCGTACAACCCTCTTATGTCAACAAATGTGGGGTAATCTTGAGCAGGATGATCAATCCCACCACACACAAAACATGGTTCTAAAGGTTCGGCTTGACTAACAATGTGTGTTGGTTTTTTCGTTTTCAGTGCCTCTAACTCCCTAGTAAGCATCTCGACCTTGGCCTTAAGATTATCCTCTTCCCTAAGATGGTAGATTCCTCCACCACTAGGGTTTCCTATAGGTCGTGATCTCTTTGTGCTTTCAGTAGCACTAGGTCCAGTCCATGTGTGAGCTTTTTCAGCAAGTTCATTGAGGTACTCAAAAGCCTCATAGGGTCTTTTTGCAGAAATTCACCATTGCACATCATCTCGATAAATTGGCACTCTCTATAGGTAAGACTCTCATAGAAATAGCTCACTAAGCGCCAATTTTCATACCCATGATGTGGACACATACTTAACAGCTTTTTAAATTTCTCCTTAGACTGATACAAAGTCTCGTTTTCCTTTTGTGCAAAGATGGAGATTTATTTGTTCAATGCATTAGTTTTATGTTGAGGAAAGTATTTGTTAAAAAAGACTTGGGTCATATCATTCCATGACCCAATAGACCGTGGCCTCAATGAGTATAACTAACTCTTAGCTTTATCCTTCAAGGAAAAAGGAAAAAACTTGAGTCTCACGATATCATCAGTTGCATCTTGACTACGGAAAGTCGCAACTACTTCCCCAAATTCCCTAATGTGCACATATGGGTTTTCGTTTTCCAGGCCATGAAAAGTGGGGAGTAATTGTATCATCCTCAATTTAAAGTCTTGATGGCGGGTGTTGGCTGGAAACATAATACACGATGGTGTGGCTGTCCGGCTAGGATGCAGGTAGTCTTTAAGTGTCCTAGCAATATTTTCATTAGGGTTTTCAGCCATGTTGACAAAGTTTTCTAAATTTTTTATGGAGTGAACACTAGAGTTTGATCTAGGCGAGGTTTCACTAACGGACGTGGAAGGGAAAGGTATCTCTATTTCGGGTCCCTTAATGAATCTCCCTCACGAATCTCTCTATCTAAGCATACACCAACTGATTTTAAAAGAAATAACTAGCACAGAACAAAATATAGGAAAAAAAATCAGAATATAAAGGGAAGATAGTACCGTCTTGTTTTAGAGTTGACAAACTTCCTTATGAGTAAGCACATTTCCCCAGCAACAGCGCCAAAATTTGATTACGCCCAAAATAGTAATGCGGTTGTTGTAGTACAGCTTTGGGGTGTCGATTCCACAGGGAAACAAGTTTTACTATAAAGAAAGATGTAAACCTTAATATGAGACGATATAATAAGTACAGAATCTGAAATTAATGATGAAGTAATTGTGTAGGTTGTAAAATATGATAGAAGGATAACAAGGATCTAGGAATCCTCCCTAGGTTCGTTGCCCTAATCCTAACTTGATTCGGTTGTTTTTATCTCGATTGCACGTTTCACATCCCAAACATGCAATCGGCAAATATCCAATGAGAACCTGTATAAACCCTAATATGATTGTAATGAAATACTTCTTATTTCTGATTCATGCACATATGATCTATCCTATAGGTTTATCAAGAAACGACAATATATCTTTGTCGACAATATTGCAGTAATGGACAAACCTAAAGGCTCGATTTACCGGACCCAATTATACCCAATAATCTTGACATAAGAGAAGCATGACTAAAGTTATATCAAGGAAAAAGATACAATCACTGTAATAGATAAAATCTTATAATTAGATAAAGAAGTAAATCATGACAATGTTTGACAATAAATTCTTATTACAACTGAACCAAATAAGGGTAGATAGGGACAACTACACCTAGGGATTCATCCCTTCGCCATGCTAGGAAGTTAGTTAGCCATGGTGTTCATGGCTAAACACTTTTGTGGATAAGTTGCTGCTTTGAGTTTTCTGCACTTTCTTTCTCAGCCAAGATCCTCTCTCTTAGACCCCAAGTATCTTATTTATAGCACAAGAGTCCAAGGGTGTTTTTGGGTTTCTTCTAATGTTTAAGAACTCTAATTAAAGTCTAACTCGGAGATGCAAAATCCGTGTGCGCGCTGCGGTGCTGCTGGGGAGCACCATGGTGCTAGGCATGTTCTGGATTGGGCAAGCTTCTGGGCACCGCAGTGATGGCCTTTTGCTGATTTTCTTCATGCTTTGCCTCTCCGCAGCTTCTCCTATTCTTCATCGTGCATGGAACCTTGGTGCTTTTAAACAACGATCGCTTCTTCTCCTCTTTGGACTTAAAATACCTGAAATTGTACTGGAATAAGTTAGTGATCCAATAATATTCCTTAAGAGTTATCAACACACAAGAGTGCAATATAGACCGAGAAGAATCATAAAATGCGAACAATTAAGCATCGTTAAGGTGCATTTTATGGCTTTTATCATCTCCGCACTCCCTTGTAACGCTATCTGACATGTGCAAGAAAATGGTGCTATATGCCATCTTCTTCATCTCAATCTGCTGGACCTCCATGATACTTGCTGAAAAGCATCATCTTCTCCAATAGCCAGTCCACCTTTTGTTGCATAAGAACAGCCTTGATCTTCCGCTTCCAAAGGGCAAAGTCTCCATTTCCATCAAACTTCTCAACAATGAAGTTTGAACCCATCTTGCAGAGAAAATCCTAGATTCGTGCAGCACCCACAATTGTTTTCCAACTTTTTCTAAATCTCAAGAACAGGATCAAAGATTGATCTCAATACCATTCTTGAATCACCCTCAAGAACACGATCAGATCTTGATCTTTACTCCGTTCTTGAATCACCCAAGAAGTTGATCTTTGATTCTTAGAGTCTTGCTCCGATACCTTCTATTCTAGCTCTGATACCCGCTGTCCAAAGCTCTGATACCACTATTGGGAAATCATCTCAAGAAGCCCTGGTGATGATGTTCTAAACACTCAAGTCTAGAATGTCTTGTAATGATCAGAAACAGAAACAGAAATCAAAGAAAAGAAAGAACACATCAATTGTTATCGAGGTTCGGCAATAGCCTACGTCCCCGCGAGTTCCTCCATACTCTCTGCACTAAATCAATGAGTTCTTTACAGATATAACAACACCTTTTCAAGAATCTCAAGTTATTTGAAGAACGAAAGAAGAGAAAACAGAAAGTGATAAGGAACTATTACAAAGCCCTTCTCCCCAATCTATACTACTTCTCTCTAAACAACCAGCCTCTCTTTAAGATCTATTCTAGTGCCTCTCCTGTGTTTTTGTGTCTTTGCACTCTTACACTTGCACTTGAATTCTCTTGTATGATGATCTTGTGTTTACAACTTGTCTCACACTTGTGTTGAGATTGAAGCTAGGTGACCCTTTATATAGTGCACCATTTCTTGAACCTATCAAGTCAATCTCCACCCTTAGATCTTGAGGACCAATCAATCATAGCTCTTCAACAATCTTAATTGATCCTGTGCATTTTGATGAAGTTCCACGCACCTTTCCAAAAGGCTGATGAGAGTGCATCAGGTGTGCTTTAAGCTGCGGCTCAAAACAGGGCATGCCGCGGCCTGGAAGGGGGAGGCTTTTTCTGTCATGTTGGAGGCTGCAGCTTGGGGTGGCTGTGCCGCGGCGCACAGGGCCGTGTCGTGGTGCGCACACCTTGGGCTGCGGTGCACAGCTCCTCCTTCAACTTCTGGACTGTCTGTGGGCCACGGCGCCCACCCTTGACTTGATGCCGAACATGTTGAACCTTTCAACCGATTTAATCCTTGGACAAATACCAACATATTTCTCTTATACAATAATTATTTTAATATTCTTATATCTCACTAAGCTCTTGATATTTTATCCATATCTCAAGTATACATCTAATTAAGTAACAATTTCGTTCATTAAGAATACATGTCATACTTTAGCTAATCACCATCCTTTCTAATACTCCAACCACATTAAAAGTACATCATTCACTAACCCTTAGATTTTCAAGTACCTCAAATATCTTAGTTCATCATCACACATGTCTCTCTATATCTAATTTAACATTCATTAAATTTATATTTCCATTTAAAGTAAAACTTTTAAGTTCATTCAACTAGCATCAACCAAACAATTATTCATTCTCAAATTGAGCTCAAGGCTTTCTAGGTTTTGAATAAATCCACCCTTTATTTGTATCGAACTTCACTTAACATTGAGACCAATTCAATTTTCACTACATCTTTCTCCATTAAAATTTCTCACATAACAATTTCTACTTCCCAACATACTTCCTTTACTATCATTCTTAAGTTTAAGATATCATAAAACTTCACTTGAAGGTTCCTCTCATTTAATTTCAACTACTCCCTGCTATACCTTATTCCTTACTATAATCACTTTTCCAACAACTATTCTTATCCCCTTTTTACACTCATCAATCTATCTATACTCTTACCAATATTAATTGTTCTTCTCAATTCCGACTTCATATTGAGATATTTACAATTTCTATGAATCAACAAAACTCCCAACTCTCAAACCTCCCCACACTTTCTAATAGATAATAGCTACCCAAAATTTTTAAAATACCCCAAGTCTGATAACTAATCAACTACTTTCCTCCCAAATTCACCACCAAAGTATACACACGCACGTACTCATTACTCAAGATTTCCTCTATTTTCAATTCACAATCTCTACAGTTTCTATAATAAATATTTCTTAAGTCAGCATTACATAGAAACCACAAAATTATCTATCACAAGCACTTCATATATACAACATGAAAAAAATCAACATACAAAATGCTCATATATAACTTAATATAATTTAATAACTTAGAATAATTCATTTCACCCCACACCTTTAGTGATTCATTCTTAACAATATTTTCAAATATTTTAACTAATAACTCATTAATACTTTATCAAAGTAAAGCTTTCAGTAATTAAAATTTTTTAAGGAAGATTTTCTCATCCTTCACTTTTCAATGTTATCATCGAATCACTAATCACAAACTAATGCTTTCACATTTATAACAATACATCAATCAAACTACTTTGTCGTATCAAAAAAATACCACCCATAATTCTCACAAAAAGGCATCACCATAAAAATTCACAAACATCACAATTCATTCCAAACAACACTAAATTCACACAATATTCAAACACAAGTTGACTTGACTTTTAGTCTCAAGACAACTTATTTTTATCTGAACCATTACTAGTTATAACACCTAAATGACATCCTCTCTAACTCTACACAACCAACTTTCTATAACCACTCCATGCACTATGCACCATGCAACTAATATCTACAGAACCTTAAACCTAAATCTTTGATACCAAAAATGTAACAACCCATCCCGAGTGGGCTAAACTAGGAACGACCCCATTACCTTTCAACACTGAGCACCTTGACTGAAGATGCAATCATACAAAACTCACAATTAAAAAAAAAACATTCTTTTCAAACATTACAAATTTATTCAAACACATATCTTTACATACAAGAAACATATCTTTACATACAAGAAACTTTCAATACAATATGCCAACTCTTAAAGTCTTACAAAAGACACAAATGAAAAGAAAAAAAAAACTTTCTCAAATTCCCCTAACTTGTACACTTTTACAAATACTAAACTATAGTAAAGAATTAGACTCCCAAAATGACCCAAGAGATGAGGATGTCGTGGACAAAGACCTTACTATGACTCCTTTCAACTTCACCACAAGTCTTCCGATGCTTTCCTAAAAAGCTAGTAAAAAGGGATGGATGAGCTAAAAAGCTCAGTAAGATTTCACATTACTAAGAGTAATCGACTAGGAAAAATGATTCTTTAATTTCAAACCTTGTTATATAAGTAATTTTATAAACATAATTATAATACAAATTTTATATATATACTTGTAACAACCCATTCTGGGTTGGTCACCCCCAAGATGGTGTCATCACATTTTGAAAATCCTAGTACGACACATATATGTAACAACGAAAATTTATCAACTGCAAATTTACATCAATCCTCAACCCTTAATAGGGGAGGTACATCATTCAGATCTCAACTTAAATATTGTATACAACATAATATGCATGAAAATTTACAAATATTTTTTTTCTCATTAGTTTGAGGATGTGGACCACGTGGCTTATAGATAATAAATCTGTCTGAATCTCAACTCACCAACTATCTGTCCTGCCATCATTTAACATTGAGAGATGAGCTTCACAAGCTCAGTGAATTAAATTTACTAGAAGTATTCAATTCGTATAAATCAACTTTTAATATTTAATCATTTATATCCCATATACTTGATAATAACATTCTATTATCACTACACATATCATAAGTCTCATTCTCTATCAATATCTTCCTCTTATATATATGTTCACCTTAAGACTATCAATTATCTCATATTTACCTCGTTATGAGGTTCACAGCATATAGTATACCATTTAGATAGTTCTTATCATATCATATTGCTATGTTTCTTTCTCACTATAATTGTCTCTTTGTGAGACTCATTCATCTATAAATTTAAAATAACAAACAACACTTCAGCATTTCAGTAATGCAATTAATACTTAAAACAGATGTAATGCATGAATTATTATTAGGGAACGTCTTCCCATATGTCAACATGTTTTTATCTTAGACCAGCCCCCTCCTAGTTCTTTTATTTCATTTAGATCGGTCCCCTCCTGACACTTTTATTTCCAGCATATACCGACCGTCACAGTTTTCATTTATTTCCAGCATATACCAGCTGTCACGGTTTTAATTTATTTCTAGCATATACCAGCTTTCACGATTTTCATTTATTTCCAGCATATACCGACTGTCACGATTTTCATTTAGACCGGCCTCCTCCTGGTTCTTTTATTTCATGCATATGCATATGACCAATGATATGAAATATGCATATGAACAGTAATATAACAACAAACGTGTATTCAAACATTAAATTTAGCTATCCTGCATTTTCTCAATTTACTATTTGATCAATTTCGCTAATTTCTTCTCCTCATATATCACATCAATTTATCAACCATAACTCATCAAAAATTTCATTTATCCCCTTCATTATTTAATCGACTCATTATTCCAATAATATTATTTCTCATATAATAACTTTCCACATATCAATTATACCTATCATACCCATCAAACAACTTTCATTTATTATCAAATCATAGGTTAATAAGTTATTCAAATATTATTACTATATATTTCATATTTATCTTGATTACTTAAAGTAAATATATCTCACCACGTAGCACTTAAAACTACCCGTGGATCACCTCCTTGCCCTTCCTGCTCCTCTCAGCAATTTCTCCCGGTTGCTAATCATCAACACCTGACATAATATTCATATTAAATTCTAATTTATTCTTCAATTCTTCCGAAATTCACACCCTTTGAAAATTTCCACTTTGAATTCTAGGAATTTCATGTATGCTAAATTTCAAAAATAAACTTCACGTTATTACCTTATGTTTTTCTTAGAGCTTCCCATGATTCTCTATGAAATTCTCCCATAAACCCCTTCAAAATTTTACTCTTTCAACCTTTTTTTCGGTCCCCAAGTGTTTAAAGAAATAGAGTAATTTAGATTTGAGATTGAAGAAAATCAAACAGGATTTGGTAAAACTAATAAAACAATTCTATATATAAAATATTTTAAGCGGCGTCACCGCTTCCACTGCTTTTAAATTTCACAGCTGCATAACATACAACACAATTTCACAAATGTTGCAACACCTGGACTTCCAGGTGTTGCACGAAATTTGTGGCTTTTTTTAGAAATGTTTTATAAAAATTAAATCTTTTGCATATATATATATATGTATATATATATATATTATTTTAACTTCACGTCACATTTATCAAATTACTTCTTTACCCTTTCTTTACGAATACGGGTATTACAATACTTCTGATTTATTTTTCTCATTTATTATCACAAAAGAACCGTCATCACAACAAATTTAGTACTTTTAAATAAATCAATTAGTTCAAAATTTCTTATCACTTCTCACACCTCATAAGAAGAATCAATTATAAATAATACATATCTTAACATCTTCCACATTTCAACAATCAATAATTCATACTCCTCACTGGGCCAAATCAAAATCACATGCCCTTCAATGGCCTTTCTCAACAAGTTCTCCTCATGGGTCAATCCCAATCATCACATCAATTACCCATGGAATGAATGCAATGCAATGCTGATGAGAGTCATAAAATGCATCTTAACAGTACTTATTTGTTAGCATTTCAGGGTTGATCTAGGTTTGAATTACACTTTTATACCTTAAAAACTCTAAAGTGATATTATTGGGTTGTTGATCTATTTCGGTGTATTTTTAAGTACTTTGAGTTCAAAAGAGATGGAAAGCTATCATAGCTTAAAGCACGATGCTTCGATGCATATCAGAGTGAAGGCATGGTTGCGAAAAAACAAAATGAAGAGAAACCAAGTCTTTAGTGTTCCATGCTACGGCCCAGAACTTCAAGCCTCGGCCACTAGAACCATCAACTTCTTGGATAGGAAAACGAGTGTGCGTGCCATGGCCTAGAAGGGCTGAGCCGTGGCCTCTAGAACCATGTCTAAAAGAACCAAGAAGACCATCAGTGTGTGTAGCGGCCTGGACCAGTCTGAGTCGTGGCTTCCAGAAAGTAAAGAAAAACAGTCAAAAGATTGAGTCGCAACCTGGATTAGTGTGCACTATGGCACAAACGCGATGCCTTGTTTCCTAATTAGGGTTTTAATGATAGTTTAGACCCGAAAACACCCTTGGACCTTTTGTATTATAAATAGATCACTTAGGTTTTGATAAAGAGAAGGCAGGAAAAACTCAAGAAAACAGCTACATTCTTCTCCATTAGGTGTTCAAGCATGAGCCCCATGGCCAACTAATCTCCAAGCAAGGCGAAATGATGAATTCTTAGGTGCAGTTGTTCTTATTTCTATTCTTGATTCAGTTGTAGTTCAGATTTATTGTTAAACATTGTTATGATTTACTCATTGATTTAATTAGAATATTTTCTCTTAATCCGGTGATTGCATCTTTCTCCTCTATATAAGTCTAGTCATGCTCTTCCTATATTAAGTTGTTGGACGTGATTGACTCTGGTAGATTTATCTTTTAGGTTTGTCCATTATTGTGATATGGTCATTGAAGATATATTGTCGTTTCTTGATAAATCTATAAGATAGGTCATGTGTGCTTGAATCGAAAGTAAAGAGTACTTTATAGCAATTACATTAGTGTTTACATGTGCTTTGATTGAATATTTACCGATTGCTTGTTTGGGATGTGAAACTAACAATCGAGATAAAAACAATTGAATCGAGATTAGAATAAGGCAACGAACCTAGGGAGGATTCCCGGAACCTTGTTATCTCTCCATTATAATCTTCATTATATTGACATAATTTTCTCAAATTACTTCATTATCAAAACTCATATTCTTTTACTTGATCTTTATCGTTCGTGTTAAGGTTTATACTTTCCCTTGTAGTTCACTTTTCCTCGTGGGATTGACACCTCAACTATACACAATAACCATGAATTAGTTTGAGTGTAATCAAATTTTGGCGTCGTTGTCGGGGAAACGCGCTCAAATATAAGGAAGATTGTCAACTTTTAGACAAGACAGTAATATTGTTCTTTTCTCTTTGTTTTGATTTTCTAATTTTCTTTTATTATTGTGTTTTATTTATTTCTCTTCTAACTCATTTGGTGTATGCTTAGACCGAGAGATTCGAGAGGTAGATTCATTAGAGGACCCAAAATAGAGTTACCCTCTCCTTCCACGTCCGTTAGTGAAACCTCGCCTAGATAAAACCATAGTGTACCCCATAAGAGAATTTAGAGGATTTTGTTAACATGGCTGATAACCCCAATGAGAATGTTACTAGGAAACTTAAGGATTACTTGCATCCTAGCTGAACAGCCACACCATCATGCATCATGTTTCCAGCCAATACTCGCCATCAAGATTTTAAAATAGGGATGATACAGTTACTCCTTATGTTTCATAGCTTGGAAAATGAAAACCTATATGTACACATTAGGGAGTTTGAGGAAGTAGTTGCGACTTTTCATAGTCAAGATGCAACTGATGATATCGTGAGACTCAAGTTCTTTCCTTTCACTTTGAAGGATAGAGCTAAGAGTTGGCTATACTCACTGAGACCACGATCTATTGGGTCATGGAATGAGATGACTCAGGTCTTCTTTAATAAATACTTCCCTCAATATAAGACCAATGCTTTAAAAAGGCAAATCTCCACCTTTGCACAAAAGGACAATGAGGCTTTGTATCAGTCTTGGGAGAAATTTAAGGAGTTGTTAAGTATGTGTCCTCACCATGGGTATGAGAATTGGTGCATAGTGAGCTATTTTTATGAGGGACTTACATATAGAGAGTGCCAATTTGTAGAGATGATGTGTAATGGTGAATTCTTACAAAAAGATCCTGATGAGACCATAGAATACCTCAATGAGCTTGCTAAAAAAGCTCGCACTTGGACTGGACCTAGTGCTACTGAAAGCACAAATAGGTCACGACTTGTAGGAAACCCAAATGGGGGTGTAATTTACCATCTTAGGGAAGAGGACAACCTAAAGGCTAAGGTTGAGATGCTCACTAGGGAGCTAGATACGTTAAAGACTAAGGGCTCAAAGCCAACATACATGGCTAATCATGCCGAGTCTTTGGAACCATGGTTTTTGTGTAGTGGGGTAGATCATCCTGCCCAAGAGTGTCCCACATTTGTTGATCTGAGAGAGATGTATGAGGAACAATGTAATGCCTTAGGCATGTACAAGAAGCCTTTGGCACCCTTCTCTAATACCTATAATCCGGGGTGGCGCAATCACCCCAATTTTAGCTGGAAGTCTAAAAACCAGCAGCTTGCATAACCCTCTAGATCATATCCTGCACCATATCATGCACCCTCATCCTCTAGGAGTTATTTAGAAGACATTTTGCATGCATTTATTGAGGCACAAGGTAAGACAAACCAAAGATGTGAAGCATTGATTACGTAGGTTGTTGGAGAAAACAAGGAAATAAGGAGCCAAGTGTCTAAACTGATGGGTTCCTTGAGTGTGAATGAGCGAGGTAAGTTCCCTTCTCAAGCTCAGTCCACACCCAATGGTCAACACATGGCACAAGATAATCTAAAAGATGTGAATGCCATTGTGACACGAAATGGTAAGTCATTACACATCCCAACAATGAATAAATCAGAGGATGTGGAAAAAAGTCAAGGTAGTAGTGATGCCGAGCCACCCAAGGACCCTGAGGTCACCAAGAGTCCTGTTAAGGCACCATTCCCTCAAGCCTTGAAAACAAACTAGAAAACTCTAGACCTAAACAATGAAATCTTAGAGAACCTAAGGCAAGTAAAAATTAATCTTCCTCTTTTGCATGTGACTAAACAAGTTCCTACTTATGCAAAAGTTCTCAAGGATTTGTGTACAGTTAAAAGGAAGCACCATGTGAAGAAGACAACATTCTTGATAGAGTAAGTTAGTGCTCTAATTAAGCAGAGGATTCCTCCCAAATGCAAGGATCCTGGTTATCCAACCATTGCATGCAGTATTGGAAATCATGAGGTTTCAATTTATTTGCAGTTAGGATTGGGAGAAATCAAACCAACCGCTGTGGTATTGCAATTGGCTGACCATTCAGTCAAAGTACCCCGGGGTGTGATAAAGGATGTTCTAATTCAAATTGATAAATTTTACTATCCTGTTGATTTCCTAATCCTTGACACTACCTCTGCTGTTGACACTACCTCTAAAATTCCTTTGATTTTGGGTAGGCCATTCCTTACCACTGTAAATGCTCTTATTAATTGCAGGAATAGGCTCATGAAGCTGTCCTTTAGAAACATAATCCTCGAGGTGAACATCTTCAACGTTGCAAAACAGCCAGAAGATGATGACGAGAGCCACCAGTTATACATGATCGAGTCACTCATCGATAAAGGGAGTTACTATAGCTGATGATTTTGATCCTCTTGAGTATTTTCTTGTTAATTCTGAGTTTGATTCTATTAATAATCCATCTGATGTAAATGATATTTGTGCTATTTTTTTTATAAAACTCAGGATTATGGCACTCAAGCATAGCAACCAAAGTTTGAGGAGTTGCTTGAGAGAAGCGAGAAACAAATTCCTTCAAGTGTGGAAGCACCCAAAGTTGAATTGAAGCCTTTACCTAAGGGTTTAAAGTATGCCTTCCTAGGTCTAGGTGATACTTTTCTTGTTATTATCTCATCTGAATTGTTTGAGTCTCAAGGTGATAAATTAATTCGAACCTTAAATGAACATAAGTCAGCCTTAGGTTGGAGCATGGCTGGTTTAAAAGGACTTAGTCCCCTGGTCTGTTCTTATAAAATTAATTTGGATGAAGGAACTAGCCCTCGTAGAGACCCCCAACGTAAGCTTAACCCCGCTATAAAAGAAGTGATGAAAAATGAAGTGTTAAAACTATTAGATGCGGGGATCATATATCCCATAGCTGATAGTAAATGGGTAAGTCCTACACAGGTCGTTCCTAAAAAGTTAAGTGTCACTGTGGTAAAGAATGACATAGAAGAGTTAGTCCCTAAAAAACTTGTGACTGGGTGGTGAATGTGCATTGATTACAGAAAATTAAATGCTGCCACCCAAAAAGACCATTTTCCACTACCTTTTATCGATCAAATTCTTGAGCGTGTAACTGGTCATCCTTTTTATTGTTTCTTGGATGGTTATTCTGGTTATTATCAAATTGAAATTGCATTAGAAAACCAAGATAAAACCACTTTCACTTGTCCCTTTGGTACTTATGCTTTTTGTAAAATGCCATTTGGATTGTGTAATGCACTTGCTACTTTTCAACGTTGCATGATGAGCATTTTTAGTGACATGGTTGAAAATTGCATGGAAGTTTTTATGGATGACTTGATTATTTTTGGATCTTCATTTGATGCATGCTTATTGCATTTAGAAAGAGTATTGATTCGTTGTGAGGAGAAGGAATTAGTTTTGAATTGGGAAAAATGCTATTTTATGGTACCTTCAGGTATCATCTTAGGGCATATTATTTCTTCTAGGGGGATAGAGGTTGATCAATCTAAGATTGAATTAATCTCTAAGTTTCCTACACCTAAGACCGTAAAGGATGTGAAATACTTTCTTGGTCATGCGGGTTTTTATAGAAGGTTCATACAAAATTTTTCCACAATATGTAGACCACTATGTGCCCTACTAATTAAGGATGCCCCATTTGAGTGGACACAAGCTTGTCTAGAGGCTTTTAAAATGCTGATTGGCAAGCTTACTTCAGCACCCATAATGCAGTCACCTGATTGGACTTTATCTTTTGAGATCATGTGTGATGCTAGTGACTTTGCTGTAGGTGCTGTTCTTGGACAGCGAAGAGAGGGGAAGCCTTTTGTCATTTACTATGCTAGTAAAACTCTAAATAGTGCTCAGATGAAGTACTCCACCACTGAAAAAGAATTGCTAGCTGTAGTGTTTGCTTTAGAAAAGTTTCATGCTTATTTGATTGGCTCTCCTATTATTATTTTCACAGATCATGCAGCCCTTAGGTACCTTCTTACAAAGAAGGATGCTAAGGCACGACTAATATGGTGGATCTTACTTTTGCAAGAATTTGACATCACCATCAAAGACAAGAAAGGAGTAGAGAACGTAGTGGCTGATCATCTCTCGAGGCTCACATTTGAAGACACCTCTGATGACCTACCAATTAGGGATGATTTTCCCGATGAGCATTTACTCTCTATTACGTCTCTACCATGGTTTGCTCATATCGTGAATTATTTGGCTGCCGGTGAGATATCGATGGATTGGAGCGCTCAGGACAAGAGGAATTCATGACTGAGGCACATAATTTTTTTTGGGATGACCCTTGTCTTTTCAAATACTACTCTAACCAAATTTTAAGGTGTTGCATCCCTAATGAAGAGATTGCCAATGGCTTGGAATTTTGTCACTCCCAAGCTTGTGGTGGCGACTTTTCAATGAAAAAACCGGCTACAAAAATTCTATAGTGTGGATTTTATTGGCCCACCTTGGTTAAAGATGCAAACAACTATTGTCACTCATGTGAAAAGTGTAAGAAGTTAAGAGCTGTGCCTCGTCGTAATATGATGCCCTTAAACCCAATTTTAGTTATTGAAATCTTTGATTGTTGGGGCATTGATTTTATGGGACCATTTCTTCCTTCTTTCGGATATCAATATATCATTGTGGCAATAGATTATGTGTCCAAATAGGTAGAGGTAGTAGCTTGCAGAAGCAATGATAATAGGATGATAATTAAATTTCTCAAAGAAAATGTGTTATCTCGACTTGGTATATCACGTGCTATAATTAGTGATCGAGGTACGCATTTTTGCAACCGTTCTTTTGAAGCTTTGATGAGAAAATATGTGGTGTTACATAAGATCTTTACTGCCTACCATCCTCAGACAAGTGGACACGTAGAACTTGCAAACAGGGAAATTAAGCAAATTTTAGAAAAAACGGTCAACCCGGATCACAAGGATTGGTCTTTGAGACTAGTTGATGCGCTTTGGGCTTATCGTACAGCTTTGAAAACTCCCTTAGGTATGTCACCTTATAGGCTTGTTTTTAGAAATCCTTGCCATTTACCTGTAGAGCTCAAGCATCGAGCTTATTAGGTAATAAAGTGTTTCAACTTTGACATGGGAGAAGCAGGTACGCTTAGGAAATTTCAGTTGACCGAGCTAGAGGAGTTGAGAAATGATGCTTATGAGAACTCTAGAATCTATAAGGCTAAAATGAAAGTGTTTCATGATAACAAAATTTTGAGGAAATCATGTAAGCCTAATGAAAGAGTATTTTTATATGATTCTAGACTCCATAAGCACTTAGAAAAACTTCGGTCGAGGTGGACCGACCCTTTTATAGTAAAGAATGTTTTTACAAATGGGGTGGTAGAAATAGAGGATCCTAGAGATAGTCGAATCTTTAAGCACTTATGGATCTGATCTATTCACCTTGACCACACCACACAGGTATGTTTTTATTTATTTTTCTTTTTGTTTGTTTTGTTTTTAATTAAATTTATTTTTATTTTAATTTTTAGTTTTTTTTTTCTAGTTTGATTTAATCTAATTTTTAGTTTAAAGGTTATTTCTATTTTGCTAATTTTATTTGGCACAAACAAGTTTTTTTTTTAACAAGAAACAGGTTCGGGCCGCGCTTAGGCCCAGCAGACCGTGCCTCGGTCCACAGACACTCGCCTACCAGCCAGCCTATCACGCCGCGCCCCAGCCCACAACGCACCATGGTGCATAGTAAAACAACATTTGGGTTTTAGGTCAGCAAGCCGCGGCGCGAGCAAGCCCCAGCCGCGACGCCAGCACATGATCTGGACCCTTTAAAACCCATTTCTGCACCATCTTCTTCATTTCTACTTTGCGAAACACACAGCACACTCCACTATCTCTCATCCTCTCTTCAAACCCTCACTTACCCACCTCATTTTCTCACTATTTCTTGATTCTACCACCATTTCTTGAAGAATTTCTCACTCATATTACAGATTTTTCTAAAAATTTCTCTAAAAGCTTGGTTCTAAGAGAACTTTTGGCTCTTCAAGAAGATTTCAAGTTGGTGGGTACTCTTTCTTCTCTCCAACTTTAGGCATCAAGTAAGATCAATTTCTTCTCTTTGTTGTGAATTTGTGCTATTTGGGTGGTTGATTTTGAATTAGTTCTTTTGTTCTATACATTTGATTCAAATGGCCCCTAAAACTAAGAGACCAAGGGGGAAACAACCTCAAAGTATGATGAGAGCAAATTTGTTAGTTTTGAGGCTAGTGAGAGATATGTTGGCTTGATAAATGCTGGGAAACCCATTCCTGAGAGAGGATTCACTATCATAGAGAGGAGAAACCCAACCTTGTTTAGAATGATTATTGATAGGCATTATGGTGCATTTGCAAGACAACCACCTCATTCCCTTACAAATGTGGTTAGAGAATTCTATACTAATGCCAAAGATCATAGGAATGGTAAGGTGATAGTGAGAGGAAAAACAGTTTCTTTTAGTAGCACATCTATCAATAGATTCTATGAGCTACCTGACATAGAAAATAGTGAGTATATTGCATATGTGTCTAATATTGACTATGATGAAGTTTGCAATACTCTCTGTATTCCGGGCACAACTTGAAAAATGACGGCTGATAACCCTAAAACCTTGCCCGGTACTTCTCTGACTGTCAATCCTCGAGCTTGGCAATATTTTGTGTGTCAAAGGTTGATGCCTGCTACGCACTATAGTGATCTTACTATTGAGAGAGTTATTCTGATTTATGCCATTTTGATGGGCATGACTATTGATGTGGGTCAAATCATATTTAATTCTATCATACACACTGTGAGACAAAAGCTTGGATTATACTTCCCTTCATTAATTACCCAATTATGCATCTAAGTCGGCGTCCAGTACAATCCTAATGAGGAAGTCCAGCAACCTAAGAAGCTCATCGACGATGGCATGCTCAATCTGATTAAAGCCTCAAGGCTGACAGCTCTGGGTGAGAGAGCAACGATTGCTGCCCACCTCCCCCTAGGCATTTCACTGTTGCAAAGCACCTTGAGTGTTTAGAGATTCGGTTTAACTCTAACATTGCTTTATTTTGTTTCTGATTTCTACTATAGAATTCATGTCTTATTGTCTTGTTTTTCGCTTGAATTGCTAGGGACTAGCAATAAGCTAGTTGGGGGTTATGATGAGAGTCATAAAATGCATCTTAGCAGTACTTATTTGTTAGCATTTTAGGGTTGATCTAGGTTTGAATTACACTTTTATACCTTAACAACTCTAAAGTGATATTCTTGGATGGTTGATCTATTTCGGTGCATTTTTCAGGTACTTTGAGTTCAAAAGAGATGGAAAGCTATCATAGCTTAAAGCACGATGCTTCGATGCATATCAAAGTGAAGGCATGGTTACGGAAGGACAAAATGAAGAGAAACCAAGTCTTTAATGTTCCATGCTGCAGCCCAGAACTTCAAGCCTAGGCCACCAGAACTATCAACTTCTCAGATAGGAAAAGGAGTGTGCGCGCCGTAGCCTGGAAGGGCTGAGCCGCGGCCTCTAGAACCATGTCTAAAAGAACCAAGAAGATCATCAGTGTGCACCGCGGCCTGGACCAGTCTGAGCCGTAGCCTCCAGAAAGTAAAGAAAAGTAGTCAAAAGCTTGAGCCGCGGCTTGGATTAGTGTGCGCCGCGGTGCAAGCACGATGCCCTGTTTCCTAATTAGGGTTTTAATGATAGTTTAAACCCGAAAAAACCCTTGGACTTTTTGTATTATAAATAGATCACTTAGGGTTTGATAAAGAGAAGGCTGGAAAAACTCAAGAAAACAGCTATATTCTTCTCCATTACGGTGTTCAAGCATGAGCCCCATGGCCAACTAATCTCCAAGCAAGGCAAATAGATGAATTCTTAGGTGTAGTTGTTCTTATTTCTATTCTTGATTTAATTGTAGTTTGGATTTATTGTTAAATATTGTTATGATTTACTCTTTGATTTAATTAGAAGATTTTCTCTTAATCCGATGATTGCACTTTTCTCCTCTATATAAGTCTAATCATGCTCTTCTTATCTTAAGTTTTTGGATGTAATTGATTCCGGTAGATTTATCTTTTAGGTTTGTCCATTACTGAGATATTGTCATTGAAGATATATTGTCGTTTCTTGATAAATCTATAAGATAGGTCATGTGTGCTTGAATCGAAAGTAAAGAGTACTTCATAGCAATTACATTAGGGTTTATATGTGCTTCGATTGAATATTTACCGATTGCTTGTTTGGGATGTGAAACTAGCAATCGAGATAAAAACAATTGAATTGAGATTAGAATAAGGCAACGAACCTAGGGAGGATTCCCGGAACCTTGTTATCTCTCCATTATAATCTTCATTATATTTACACAATTTTCTCACATTACTTCATTATCAAAACTCATATTCTTTCACTTGATCTTTATCGTTCGTGTTAAGGTTTATACTTTCCCTTATAGTTCGCTTTTCCTCGTGGGATCGACACCTCAACTATACACAGTAACCGCATATTAGTTTGAGCATAATCAAATGCATGATTATTTCTTTACTCATTTCATTTCCCCTCACCGGGCTAAATATAAATCAACAAGGACATCTTCCCATATGCAGGTATGTTTCTCAATAACATCTTGGATCTCTTATCGGCCTCACCCATCACAACCCCTCGTTTGAAGAATCTTTTCAGCCTCACTCATCACTCTCCCTCATTAGATGAATGGTCAAATGATTCATGCAATATGAAATTCAATTCGTAACTCAATGGTTTACAATCCAACATCCAACAACCAATCACATTAAATCCAGCACCCATCAACCAATCACATTATTAAATTTGTAACAATCCATCAATCATTTCACTATAACTATACACATCATAGATCCTTGAACATATGCCATACCAAGTTATTTCTATCCTCAATTCTTATACAATCATATCTTAACACACACACACACACATATCATACTCATAACACTATTATTTATAATTTCACAATCAATCATAGTTTCATACTTATGTTCTTATACATCCATTTAATAATTTACTAAGTAATTCATATTACCACCTTTCTTCAAAGTATATTGAGACCTAACTATGTGTTGGTATTTGACTAAGGATTAAATAGGTTTAAAAGGCTTCAGCATCAAGTCTCTAGGCCGTGGCTCAAGGAGTGCGCGCCTCAGCCTCCAGAAAGTCCAGAAGTTGAAGGAGGAGCTGTGCGCCGCGGCCCAAGATGTTCGCGCCGTAGCACAGCCCTGTGTACCATGGCACAGCCACCTCAAGCCATGGCTTCCAGTATGACAGAAGGACTCCCCCCTTCAAGGCCGCAACTTGCCCTGTTTTGAGCGGCGGCTTGAAGGCACACCTGAAGCCAATTTTCAGCATTCTTCTCCTAGTGCGTAGGGCATGAACAAAATGCACAGGATCACTTAGGATTGTTAGAGGGCTATGATTGATTTGTCCTCAAGATCTAAGGGTTAAGATTGTCTTCAAGATAGGTTCAAGAAGTGGTGCACTATATAAAGAGTCACCTAGCTTCAATCTCAACACAAGTGTGAGACAAGTTATAAACATAAGATCATCGTACAAGAGAATTCAAGTTCGAGTGTGAGAGTGCAAAGACACAAAAACATAGGAGAGGCACTAAAATAGATCTCAAAGAGAGGTTGGTTGTTTAGAGAGAGAGTAGTATAGATTAGGGAGAAAGGCTTTGTAATAGTTCCTTATCACTTTCTGTTTTCTCTTCTTTCGTTCTTCAAGAACTTGAGATTCTTGAAGAAGTGTTGCTGTATCTATAAGGAACTCATTGATTTAGTGCAGAGAGTTCAGAGGAACTCACAGAGACGTAGACTATTGCCAAACCTCGATAACAAATTGCTTGTGTTATTTCTTTGAATGTTTGATTTCTGTTTCTGTTCTGATCATTACAAGTCATTCTAGACTTGGGTCTTTGGAAGATCACTACCTGGGCATCTTGAGGTGGTTTCCCAATAGTGGTATCAGAGCTTTGGTTAGGGGGTATTGAAGCTGGAACAGAAGGTATCGGAGCAAGACTCCAAGAATCAAAGATCAGCTTCTTGGGTGATTCAAGAATGGAGTAAAGATCAAGACCAGATCGTGTTCTTGAAGGTGATTCAAGAACAATATTGAGATCAATCTCTGATTGTGTTCTTGAGATTTAAAAGAAGTCAGAAAGCAATTGTGGGTGCTGCATAAATATGGGATTTTTTCCGCAAGATGGGTTTAAACTTCATTGTTGAGAAGTTTGATGGAAAGGGAGACTTTGCTCTTTGAAAGCGGAAGATCAAGGCGGTTCTTATGCAACAGAAGGTGGACTTGGCTATTGGAGAAGATGATGTTTTTCCAACAAATATCACGGTGCTCCAGTAGATTGAGATGAAGAAGATAGCATACAACACCATTTTCTTGCACATGTCAGATAGCATGATAAAGGAGTGCGGAGACTCGGAAGATACAGCAGTCATATGGAAGAAACTAGATGAGGCTTATCATTTCAAGGCCAAGATGATGGAAGAATCAAGTGGAGAAGGGCTGTTCGTTAGAGGAAAGCCAGCAACTCGGTATGGCAGTAGCATCCATGGCAACTACCAGGAGAAATCAAAGGGTAGAGGGCAGAGCCATGGGAGATCGCATTCCAAACCAAAGTTTGGAGGGAAGTGATGCTTCTACTATAATAAGGAGGGTCATTTCAAGAAAGATTGCATGAATAAGATGTGAGATGAGAGAGGAAGAAGCCATACCAATAATGGAGAGGCTTCGGTTGCCAAAGGAGAACAGCAAGATGATGTTCTTGTTGTGTGCTCAAATGTGAGTAGGAGGCAAGACAGCGAGAAATGGATCTTGGATTCTGAGTGCAATTATCACATGTGCCCTTACCGAAATTGGTTCAAGAATTTCCAGAAAACCAATGATGGAAAGGTTTTCTTGGGGAATGATACTTCTTGCCAAGTGAGGAGGATAGGAGACATCCAGTTGAGGATGTTTGATGGAGTCACAAGGCTGGTACGAAATGTGAGGTATCTTCTAGATTTGAGAAGAAACTTGATCTCATTGGGGCAGCTGGATTCCGTGGGGTACACATACAAAGTAGAGGGAGGAAAGATCAAGGTAACCAAGGGATCTTTGATAGTGATTAAAGCATCAATAAAGGATAGTCTCTATGAGATGATCGGAGAGACATAAATCAAGGATCAAGCAGTAAGCTTGATGGCTGAGATGGATGGAGCAGCCCTTTGGCACACTCGCTTGGGACATATGAGCGAAAAGGGCCTGCAAGTTCTCAGCAAGGATGGTCTACTTGGTGGTGACAAAGTAGAGAAACTTGATTTTTGCGAGTGTTGCGTTCTTGGGAAGCAACACCTGGTTAGCTTCAACACTGGAGTGCACAAGTCTAGGGCATTCTTGACTACATTCATTCAGACCTTTGGGGACCAGTAAGAACTCCAACACAGGGAGGTAATCTTTACTTTTTGTCCTTAATTGATGATTATTCAAGAAAGGTTTGGCTTTATTTGCTTAAAAGTAAATCAGATGCTTTGAATAAATTTGTGGTGTGGAAAAAATTGCTGGAGACTCAGACGGGTAGGGTAGTTAAGGATTTACGAACCGATAATGGCTTAGAATTTTGCAATTAGGATTTTGATAAATTTTGTGAGTTAAATGGGATTATTAGACATAAAACGTTTGTAAAAATACCTCAGCAAAATGGAGTTACTGAGAGGATGAATAAGACCCTTATGAAAAAGGTTAGGTGCATATTAATTGGGTCCGGTTTACCGAAATATTTTTGGGCGAAAGCTGTGTCTGCTGCTGCATATTTGGTTAATAGATCGGCCTCTAAAGCTTTAGAGCTCAAGACTCCGAAGAGATGTGGAGTGGGAAACCTCTGAGTTGAGCAACCTTAGAACTTTTGGATGTGCTGCATTTGCACATCAAAAGGATGATAAACTTAGTTAAGGGGTATAGGTTGTGGTCCTTAGAACCAAAAGGAATAAAACTCATAATAAATAGGGATGTCATTTTTAATGAATTGTTATTTCCCTATTTGGAGAAAATTAACCCTGCAAGGGATAGTGAGCAAACTAGTCCGGTATTTGTGGAGCATAGCATCAAGGAAAATTCAGTTCAGGTAGAGCAAGGAAGGCAAGAGGGTTCGGACAAGGTAGAGCCCATAGATGAAGGCCAAGCTTAGGACACTCAAGAGGAGGTTGAACTAGAAAGGGTTGATGCAGCAAGTTAGAATGACTACCAGCTCACAAGGGACCAGGAAAGGAGGGTGGTCAGACCACCTTTGAGATATGGGTTTGCAGATGCTAATGTAGCAGCTCCTTATTCAGAAAGAGGGATGGTTGAACTAGAAACTTACATGGATTCCATGGAATGTAAGGATTCGTCAAAGTGGCAGCTAGCTATGGAGGAAGAAATAGATTCTTTGAGGAAGAACAACTCTTAGGAATTGGTGCCCAAACCAGAAAAACAGAGAGTTGTGGATTGTAAATAGGTTTACAAGATCAAAGAAGGGAACCCTCCAAGGGATGAAGTCTAGTATAAAGCTAGGCTGGTGGCGAGGGGGTTTACACAAAGAGAAGGCATAGATTTCACCGAAATATTCTTACCGGTTGTGAAATACAAGACGATACGGATAATATTGGCTATGGTGGTCCAATTTGATTGGGAGATCGAGTAAATGGATATGAAGACAATATTCTTGCATGGAGAGCTTAATAAGACCATCTACATGAGGCAACCCGAAGGCTATGAGGAAGGAAAGCAGGGAGAGTTGGTGTGCCAATTGAAGAAATCTCTCTATGGCCTAAAACAATTACCTTGGCAATGGAATAAGAGGTTTGATTCCTTTGTAACTAGCTTGGGTTTCATGAGGAGTTACTATGATTCGTGCTTGTACTACAAAGGGCACAAGGTGGAGGAAATGGTGATCAACCTCATCTATGTCGATGATATGCTGTTAGTTGGTAGCAGTAGGGAGAGGATAGAAATGTTGAAGTCTCAACTCAGTTCAGAGTTTAAAATGAAGGATCTTGGCTATGCACAAAAGATTCTTGAAATGAGTATAATCCGGGAAAGGGAGAAAAACAGATTGAAGAGTTCTCAGACTTCCTACATAGAGAAGATGATATCTAAGTTCTCTATAGAAGATAGCAAACCAGTGAAGGTTCCTCTTGCTAGTCATTTCAAGTTGTCCAGCGATCAATGTCCGAGATCAGATCGGAGAAGGAGGAAATGGAGAAGGTTCCTTACTTTAGTGCAGTTGGATCAGTTATGTTCACTATGGTAAGCACTAGACTCGACATTGCTCATGCAATTAGTGTTCTCAGTAGATTTATGAGTAATCTCGAAAAGGAGAATTGGCTTGGGATGCAGTGGTTGCTGAGGTACTTGAAGGGAAGCCCAGATGTGGGACTGGTCTATGAGAAGAGGGATAAGTCCATCTGTCTTGAGGGTTATGCTGACTCAAACTATTGAGTAGACCGGGATAAAAGAAGATCGATTACCTCCTACTTCTTCAACTTAAACATATGTTGTATAAGTTGGAAGGCTTAGTTGCAGCCGGTAATAGCACTCTCAACAACCGAGGCTGAGTACATAGCGGCTACGGAAGCCATAAAGGAGGCTATAGGATGCAAAGGGTTGTTGGAAGAGTTGAAGGTCCTAAAAGATATTCGGATAGCCAAAGTGCGTTGCACTTGTGTACGAATCCAGTGTTCTATGAGAGGACAAAGCACATGGATGTTCGGTATCATTTCATTCAAGAAAATATTACGAAATGATGCATTCATGTGGACAAGGTGGCCATGGTGGAAAATCCTACAGATTTAGGCACGAAGGTTTTACCTTTAAGTAAGTTCAATCATTTCCTTAGACTTCTTAGGATTAGAGTCGGTTGATATGGTGACTCAAGTTCAGTTTGGATCCTGAGTTCTCTGCATAATGGGTTCGGGTTTACTCACTTAGACAAAGGTAGATATTGTTCGTATTTGTCTAAGGATTAAACAAGTTTGAAAAGCTTCAGCATCAGGTCTCTAGGCCGCGGCTCAAGGTGTGCACACCAGAGCCTCTAGAAAGTCCAGAAGTTGAGGGAGGAGCTGTGCATCGTGGCCTAAGGTGTGCATGCCACGGCACGGCCTTGTGCGCCGCTGCACAGCCACCCCAAGCCACGACCTCTAGCATGATAGAAAGCCTCCACCCTTCAAGGCCACAGTTTACCCTGTTTTGAGCCGCGGCTTGAAGGCAAACCTGAAGCCAATTTTTAGCATTCTTCTCCTAGTGCGTGGGGTATGAAAAAAATGCATAGGATCACTTAGGATTGTTGGAGGGCTATGATTGATTTGTCCTCTAAGGGTTGAGATTGTCTTCACAATAGGTTCAAGAAGTGGTGCACTATATAAAGGGTCACCTAGCTTCAATCTCAACACAAGTGTGAGACAAGTTATAAACACAAGATCATCATACAAGAGAATTCAAGTGCAAGTATGAGAGTACAAAGACTCAAAAATACAGGAGACGCACTAGAATATATCTCAAAGAGAGGCTGGTTGTTTAGAGAGAGAGTAGTATAGATTGGTGAGAAGGGTTTTGTAATAGTTCCTTATCACTTTCTGTTTTTTCTTCTTTCGTTCTTCAAGAACTTGAGATTCTTGAAGAGGTGTTGTTGTATCTGTAAAGAACTCATTGATTTAGTGTATAGAGTTCGGAGGAACTCACGAGGACGTAGGCTATTGCCGAACCTCGATAATAAATTGCTTATGTTCTTTCTTTGATTGTTTGATTTCTATTTCTATTCTAATCATTCCAAGTCATTCTAGACTTGGGTGTTTGGAAGATCACCACCTGGGCATCTTGAGGTGGTTTCCCAACACTATGCTTATTTCTTATACATCCATCTATCTATATAATTAACTTTAGATCACCTTAATTCGTATTTCCATGATTATTCATATTTATATATTTTTAACTTTTCATTTCTATTATATAGTTTTCTAGGCTTACTAAAGGTAAGGTGAAACTCACCTCATTACCCAATTTCGCAAACTAATCCCAAATATTACCTTTGCCTTTCAAGAGTTTTCCACTCGCACCTAGGAGTGAACAACACTAAATCCCATTACTTTAAACCATTTAAATGTATACCAAGTAATCCCAAATTATTTTGTATACTTTAAATATCATATGCGCATTTTGAGCGTAACTAAAATCCAAGGAACCATTGTTCTTTTTTCTATTTCTTTTTCAAATTATTTACTTTGGGTTTCAAAAACATTTTAAGCTCATGAATACTAGGCATTTCAAAAGTTAATTTTTTTAAAAAAAAAAAATCAACATGATACAATCAACTGAATCAAGCATTCAATCAATTGAAAAAGGTCCAGAAACTTCAGCCTCATTCATTTAGTTGGCTGAATGAAGTGGTTCGGCTACGTTTTGATTCAAAAGCTTCATCCAGTTGACTAGATACTGATCCAGTCAACTAGATCCATATTTTTAACAAAAATCTTTCCGAAAACTCATGATTTTCTCCAAAATTCTTCTTGATTTCAAAAGTTTTTTTTTTTTTTTTTCAAATCTTATAAGATACAAGTTTCTAAGGGTTTAAAGTCAAAAAATTTACATTACCCATAAGAAAATTTGAACACAAAACTCTCAAATCAACCAACTTTGCGCAAAACTCATTGTTCCTTAAAACAACCATTTTTCTCAAACTTTTCTTAGGAATTTTCTTCAAATTCAAAATCCCAAACTTAGAAATCTTACTCATAGACATGGGTGATACTTAGGAAATGAAGAAGAAGAAGCCTTACCTTGAGGTTTTATAAGAACAATTCTCACATTTTCCTTTCTATACCTCTATTTTTTTTCTATTTTTTTCTCTTCTTCTCTTTTCTCTTCTTTTTCTCTTCTCTTTCTCTCATCTCTCTCTATCTCTCTAAAAGATCTAGCACAACCAGTCTTTATCTCCCCCTCTCATTCTATTCATGGGTAAAGTCTCTCTTAATTGCACAACCAACCCTCTACTTAACACCTCTTCCACAAACTACCCCCCAAGAATTTTAAATTCTATTAACGCTACTAAAACACATTTTTATCACTTAAATCTTATTTTATTTACTTTTTTTCAAGTTTCACAAACCTTAAAACAAATAAATATAAGCTAAATCTAAAAAAACATAACGAATGCACATCAAAGTGCAACCCAAAATTTAAAATAGTCCATTTAAAGTACCATGCTCTACAGTAGTGTTACTGAATTTAATTGGACTAATATTGTACTTAAAAGTATAAAAATATCAAATATGATTTTTTATTTTTCAAATCGATAACTAAATAGTATAACTGTAAAATTAAAAGGAACAACTTATAGAGTTATAGTATATTAGTATCATGTTTCTTATAAGTAAATTTCAAATTTAGCTCATTTTACCCCACCTTTATTTATAATTATGACTATATTTGAGATAATGAGACAACAATTTCTACTTTACCACCATAAGTTTAACAAAAAAAATATTTTTGTTACAAAGAAAATCAGGTTAATTCAATTTTTTTAGTAGGGTTGTTCCTGGTCAAGTCGGGTTCTCTCGAGTTTCAGGTCGTTCGAGTTTGGCTCATTTTAGGTTTCGGGTCGATTTTGGCACTGGTCATTTTAGGTTTCAAGTCATTTATGTTTAGGTCATTTCAAGTTTCTAGGCGTTTTATACATAGGTCATTTCAAGTATCTCGAGTTCGCATCAAGTCGGGTTCGAGTCATTTTATTTTAATATGTTTTCGGGTTAATCTGGTCGGGTTTTTTGGTTTGCGTCAAAGTTTGCCTCCTCTATGCACTCCTAGGAATCACCTACCTCTCCTAATCATCTGATAGTGATCATGGCCAAGATCAAGAAGGCAACAACTTCCCACCCATGCTTGTTGGTTACATTCTGTTATTCATCGTCATCACGGTCTATTTAAAATTTATGTAGTGCATAACAGTACGTAGTATATAAGTTATAGGTGATGTTTGGGCCCAACTTAAAACACACTTTAAGTTGAACTTAATTTTTAAAATTTTCCAAAAAAACTTAATCAAATCTAACCAAATAACCTATTAATCGATGTTTAATTGCTATTTAATGAAATTTAATAAGATATGATTAAATTTAACTAAGTTATGGATATATTTTTAAAATAAGGTCTAGCAATTAATTATATGCAACTCTAGCCTTTAACAAGTAATGGCAGCATTATATAGGTAGTTCTACTTATTTTCTTCTATCATTTTTTTTTTAACTTTTCTTTCTATGTTCTTGTTTAATTAGCACAACAAATTAATAAATAAATTAGATTATATATATTTTTTTAACTTTTTATATACATGTACAATGTACTCATCACTATATCTTTCATGTGTTAATGGTTACAAAAACGTACACATGATCATAAACCTTTTTTCAAGAACCCAAGTCATAATTTAGTGCCGTGAGAAAATGTAATGGAGGGACTTAATGGGGTCAATACACAGTGTAAGTCTATCGGTATAGATACACAACGAAAATTTAAATTTTTTCTATATCAATAAACTTAAGCCCATAAATTTATCTACGAATATATTAGAATGATAATCCATCTCCATACAAGATTAGAGATTTATACCTTCACAAAGATTATAGTTGCGAATTCGATGGAAAGCTCATGAGCCATTTAAGTGTTTGATCACTAAGTGTATCCATACGAGTAACCAAGAATAAAGATATCCTTCTTTGGGATGTCGAACACCATGTGAGGAAGAGGGCCAAATTCTTTGAGTGCTAGCTCTAAGTTTTTACTAGCTTTTTGAGAGAGAAAGAGTCTAAAATCTGATTTTTAGTTTCTCAAAATTTACATTAGGTTTTTTTATCAAGTAGAACCTTTATATAGAGCCTTTACTTCTAAAAACTCTAGGATTTTTATAATTTCAATTAAACCCCTAGTTTAATTAATTCCTAGGATTCTCTCTTTTATCCCATTAGTTTTTCTTATTCTTGCAATTACCCAATTGTGTGTGACCTCTTAGGTTTAATATTGCACTGGAAGTAGGTCATAACTTTTACGTAACAATTGGATTATATCTAATCAATTAAAAATCAATTTTAATTTTAATTTGAATTAAAATCTTTTTAATTATCCTTTTAATGAAGAATTAATTACAATTAATTCTTAAGAGCTTTTATAAGTCATGATTGACATCCAGCAATATGTCATGACTACTTAGACAATATGAATTAATGTGAACCTTTTCGTTGTCAGTTATTGTACAATTCAATCCTTCCATCATGCAATGTCCCTAATTAAACCTAATGTATGGATTTACTATCTAGAATTAATTATATAATCACATGTATCTTGATCTCAAGTACATAACTTAAGTCATAAAATTAGAACCTTCTTCCTAATTTCTACCCCACCTTGGCTAAGGAATGTCCAAGTTATGATTTAATCAAATCATATAGTACATTCTCTCTCTTTTACTGAGAGTGATAGATCTTTTATTGTACACTCACATACCTCCATGCATAAGTGGTCATACCCAATTACTACCCTCTTATGACCCATGTTTAGGAATACTTTTAAGTAGTATCAGAGCATGATGACCTACACATAATGTATCCATGGTGCCTCAAGTCTAACGATCACTTATACAACTGCAACGTAAGGACTCCTATTAACAGCTAGTAAAATTTTCATTAGTAATTTCTTAGTCGAGTCAGTCTGGTGTACTTCTTTTCTAACAAGCACATGCATTACTTATTTTAGTGTCTCACACACTAGTGACTGTGACCCAATTCCTTTAGAAAACATAGTATGTATTAATCTATCCGGATTCACTAACATCTTTCTTAGTGATCATGTAATTAGGAATATTGAAGAATAAACCTTACGAAAATACATCTCACTAGCATGATCTCATCGTGGTGCTTATTTTCATTGCTTTTATTCTATGGGCTTTACCATGTAATGCACATGCAATGATTTATAACAAACATTATGCCATTTATTTTCATTAATGACAATAAATAAATAAGTTTAATTACAAGTAATATGTCCATAATATCAAATGCTATTGGCTTGTATGGCATATTACTTTTACACAGACGTCTAATGATGGCAGTAGTAGTGGGTAAACAGAGCATTCTAGTCTAGGGATAACCTTTTTATGGGGGTTTATTATAAAAAAATAAAAAATAAAGGGAAAAGGGTAAGGAAAGCGATAGTGAAGAGACACGTCAAGTGGAAGGGGTCACAAGGGGCACAACAAAGTAAAAGTGTATAGGCAGTAGAGTGGATTCAACTGAGTGGGAAAATGAGTGAAGGTTTGGAGGTAGCTAGATGGGGGAGATAAGAGAATGAGATATTATAATTTTTCTTATTTGGTGGGCTTATATTAATTGTGGTTTATTGGGTTTTTTCATAAAATATGCTAAATGTTGGTCTATCAAGTAAGACATAAAGTGATCCCAATAGAACAATCTATTTACAATGGGCCTAGTAATCTAATGTGTCTAATATGAGCTAGCTAGTGTAAGCTATAGTTGACCTTTGGGTCTTTGATGGGTGGGAAATTGGATCACAATATAAAGGGTACACTAGGTCCCTTATTCTATTCTCAACCCAAGAGACATCATATTCTCTACATATAAGGGATAGCCACCCATGGAGGCTAGTGTGTGCTAAAAGAGAACCAAGGAGAGGAAAATCCTAATGTTTCCTAATGGAGATTTCTTTATCGTTCCCATTTGTTAAAGATTTTTGCTACGCTATTAAAGATGGAGCTAAAGATCTAAGGTATGAATTTACTTTCTATCTATGTTTAGGTGTTTTGTATTCATCAATGGATTAATTCATGAGGATTAAGAATATTCATATTGAAATCCTACATATGGTATCAGAGCCATCATAGATTGGGTTTAGAATCCTACTTAAGGCTTCACCAATTGATTGAATAAAGTATGAACCCTAATTAAGGTTCAATCAATTGATTGAATAAAGTATGATAGAAAGCATACTAGTGATTTTAATTATAGTTATAAAGTTAATATGATTGATTGATTCAAATGATGGGTGATGCTAATATAAGGATTAATTTGCATGTTATTATGAATTGATTCAATGTTTATAGAAACATGTTTTAGTGACTTTGATTGTGTTGATCCGATTGATATGTTGCTATTTAGTTGCTAGATTAAGGTTATTTGGTTAAATCAATAGTGTTTATAAGGATTAAAATACATAAAGTATCAATTAAAACCCTTTAATGTTGTTTGGACATAAATAAAATTGATTTTGGATGTGAAAAATTGAGAGGTGATGGTTTCATAGTTGACTGTCACTTGTGGACAATCGACTATTCTAAAGAAAAGTTATGGACATAAACTTTTGACAGTTGACTATGGCTTGCTACAATCGACTATCATAAAGTGAAGTTTTGGACAAACACATTCGACAGTCGACTATGGCTTGCTATAGTCGACTATCACCTAAAGGTTTTGGAAATAAAGTTTTGACAATGCTGATGGTTGAGCTTCCTGGACTTTCTGCTGGTCACGGCGCACAAGGCTGGGCCACGGCGCACATCTCCAGACCTAATGCTAAACATGTTGAACCCTTCAACCGGTTTAATCCTTGGACAAATGCCAATAGTCTCTACCTTTGTCTAAGTGATTAAACCCGAACCCATTGTGTAGAGAACTCACTATCCAAACTCATCTTGAGTCACCATTCATCCGACTCCAATCCTAAGAAGTCCAAGGCAATGATTGAACCTTCTTAGAGATAAAACTTTGGTGCCTAAATCTGCAGGATTTTCTTTCGTTGTGACTTTCTCCACATGAATGCATCATTTCGAAACAATTTCCTAAATGAAATGATACCGAACATCCACATGCTTAGTCCTCTCATGGAACACCAGGTTTCTACATAAGTGCCACACACTTTGGCTATCCGAAAACACCACCACCTGCTCTTTTAGGACCTTCCACTCGTCTAACAACCCTTTGCACCACATAACCTCCTTTATGGCTTCCGTAGCCGCTATGTACTCTACCTTGGTTGTTGAGAGTGCTACCACTGGCTGCAACTGAGCCTTCATGTACCTCAATAACCACTTCATCCCAAGCCAAAACTCCTTTCTAGGATTACTTACAAATCTGCTGAGAACTCTAATTGCCTGAGAAATGTCGAGTCTAGTGCTTACCATCATGAACATGACTGATCCAATCGCATTAGAGTAAGGGACCTTTTCCATTTCCTTCTTCTCCTCATCCATTCCAGGACACTGTTCGCTAGAGAACTTGAAATGACCAGCAAGGGGAATCTTCACTGGTTTACCATCTTCCATAGAAAACTTGTACAACATCTTTTCTATGTCGAAAAATTGAGAAACCTTCAACCCGTTTCTCTCCCTTTCCTGAATTCTTCTCATCCCAAGGATCTTTTGTGCAAGGCCAAGATCCTTCCTCTCGAACTCCTCACTGAGTTGAGATGTCAACCTTTCTATCCTCTCTCTACTATTCTCAACCAACAGCATATCATCGATATAGATGAGGATCATCATCACTTCCTCCACCTTGAGTCTAGGTGAGAAGGTTTATGTGAAATCTATGTCGTCTCTTTGCGTGAACCCCTTCGCCACCAGCCTAGCTTTGTGATGGACTTTATCCCCTGGAGGGTTTCCTTCTTTGATCTTGTAAGTCCACTTACAATCCACAACTCTCCCTTTCTTGGAATGTGCACGAATTCCCAAGAGTTGTTATTCCTCAAAGAATCCATTTCTTCCTCCATAGCTTGCTTCCATCTTAACGAATCCTTACATCCCATAGCATCAATGTAAGTATCTGGTTCACTTATCCCTCATTCTATCCAAGGAGCTGCTGCATTTGCAGCTGCAAAACCATATCTCAAAGGTGGTCTAACCAGCCTTCTTTCCCGATTCCTTGTGAGCTGATAGTCAATCTGACTTGCTGCATCATCCCCTTCTAGTTTAGCCTCCTCATGAGTGTCCTGAGCTTGGCATTCATCAAAGGACTCTACTTGGTTTGAAACCTTTTGCCTTCCTTGCTCTACCCGAACTGAATTTTTCGTGATGCTATGCTCCACAAATACTAAAATGGTTTGCTCACTATCCCTTGCAGGGTTAATTTTCTCCAAATAGGGAAATAAATGCTCATTAAAAATGACATCCCTACTTATTATGAGTTTAAATCCTTTTTGCTCTAAGGACCACAACCTACACCCCTTAGCCCCTTCCCCATATCCTAAAAACACACATTTTCTAGACCTTAGGCTAAGTTTATCATCCTTTTGATGTGCATACGCAGCACACCCAAAAGTCCTAAGGTTGTCTAACTTAAGGGGATTACCACTCCACATCTCCTCGGGAGCCTTGAGCTCTAAAGCTCTAAACGGTGATCTATTAGCCAAATACGCAAAAGTAGACACTGTTTCCCCCCAAAAACATTTGGGTAATCCAGATCCCATAATCATGCATCTAACCTTTTCCCTAAGGGTCTTATTCATCCTCTCAGCAACTCCACTTTATTGAGGGGTTTTCACAACCGTTCTATGTCTTAGAATCCCATTTAACTTATAGAATTGATCAAGTTCCTTGTTAAAACATTCTAAGCCATTATTGGTTCTTAACACCTTAACTACCCTGCCCGTTTGAGTTTCTTCCAGCTTTTTTCACACCATTAATTTATTCAAAGCATCTGATTTATTTTTAAGCAAATAAACCCAAACATTTCTTGAATAATCATCAATTAAAAACAGAAAATAAACATTACCTCCTTGTGTTAATGTTCTTGCTAGTCCCTAAAGATCCGCATGAATGTAGTCAAGAATGCCTTTAGACTTGTGCACTCCGGTGTTGAAGCTGACCCGATGCTGTTTCTCAAGAACACAACATTCGCAGAAATCAAGTTCCTCTACTTTGTCACCACCAAGTAGGCCATCCTTGCTGAGAACTTGAGGCCCTTTTCGCTCATATGTCCCAAGTGAGTATGCCAAAGGGCTGCCTTATCCATCTCAGCCATCAAGCTTGCTGCTTGATCCTTGATCTCTGTGTCTCCGATCATCTCATAGAGACCATCTTCATTACTGCTTTGATCACTACCAAAGATCCCTTAGTTACCTTGATCTTTCCTCCCTCTGCCTTGTATGTGTACCCCATGGAATCTAGCTGCCCCAATGAGATCAAATTTCTTCTCAACTCTAGAAGATACTCACGTTCCTCAGCAGCCTTCTCATTCCATCAAACATCCTCAACTGGATGTCTCTCGTGCCCCTCACTTGGTAAGAAGTATCATTCCCTCGAAAAACCTTTCCATCATTGGTTTCCTTGAAATTCTTGAACCAATCCTTGTGAGGACACATATGATGAGTGCACCCGGTATCCAAGATCCATTTCACGCTGCCTTCTTGCCCCTTGCTCACACTTGAGCACACAACAAGAACATCATTATCTTGTTGTTCTCCCTTGGCAACCAAAGCCTCTCTATTCTTGGTACGGCTTCCTCCCTCATCCCTCATCATCTTCTTGCAATCTTTCTTGAGATGACCCTATTTATGGTAGTTGAAGCATCTCTTCCCTCCAAATCTCAGTTTGGAGTGTGCTCTCCCATGGTTTTCTCCTCTACTTCTGTCCCAGTAGTAGCCATGTATGTTACTGTGAGCTTTCCTATGGCTTTCTCCTTTACCTCTGTCCCGGTAGTAGCCATGTATGTTATTGTGCGCTCTCCTAAAGCTTTCTCCTCTATCTCTGTCCCTGTAGTAGCCATGTATGTTACTGTGCACTCTCCCATAGCTTTCTCCTCTACCTTTGTCTCAGTAGTAGCCATGTCTGTTGTTGTCATACCAAGTTACTGGCCTTCTTCTAATGAACAACCCTTCTCCACTTGATGCTTCCCTTATCTTGGCATCAATATTATCTTGCAACTCTTTATTAGGATCCATTTTAAAAGCAAAGATTCATTTACAAAGATAAATCTTATTAGGTAGAGTCTTGGTAAGGAACAACTCATCTAGTTTCTTCCATATGACAGCTGGATCTTTTAAGTCTCCGCACTCCCTTGTAACATTATCCGACATGTGCAGAAAGATGGTGTTGTACGCCATCTTCTTCATCTCATTCCGCTGGAGCTCTGTGATACTTGCTGGAAAAACGTCATATTCTCTAATAGCTAAGTCCACCTTTTGTTGCACAAGAACAACCTTAATCTTCTGCTTCCAAAGGGTAAAGTCTCCATTTCCATCAAACTTCTCAACAATGAAGTTTGAACTCATCTTGCGGAGAAAATCTCAGATTTATGCAGCACCCACAATTGCTTTCCAACTTCTTCTAAATCTCAAGAACACGATCAAAGATGAATCTCAATACCGTTCTTGAATCAGCCTCAAGAACACGATTAGATCTTGATCTTTACTCTGCTCTTGAATCACCTCAAGAACACGATCAGATCTTGATCTCTACTCCGTTCTTGAATCACCTCAAGAACACGATCAGATATAGATCTCTACTCCATTCTTGAATCACCCAAGAAGTTAATCTTTGATTCTTGGAGTCTTGCTCCAATAACCTCCTGTTCTTGCTCCGATACCCGCCAATCTTTGCTCTCTTGGTTCTGATACCACTGTTGGGAAACCACCCTCAAGATGCCCAGGTGGTGATCTTCCAAACACCGAAGTCTAGAATGACTTGTAATGATCAGAACAGAAACAGAAATCAAACAATCAAAGAAAGAACACAAGCAATTATTATCGAGGTTTGACAATGTGCCTACGTCCCTGTGAGCTCCTCTGAGCCCTCTGCACTGAATCAATGAGTTCTTACAAGTTACAGCAACACCTCTTCAAGAAACCTCTAGTTCTTGAAGAACGAAAGAAGAGAAAAGAAAACGATAAGGACTTGAGTTACCCTGTAATTTTCTGCTAAGAAAATTCCACTTATAAGGCCCTTGAATCCCCAATTTATACTACTCTCTCTCTAAACAACAAGCCTCTCTTGAATGAGTCTCTCTGGGTGCCGTGGCTTGGGAAGTCTGGGCCGTGGCGCAGCCTAATGGCTGAGCTTCCTAGTCCTTCTACTGGTTGCGGCACACACCTCCAGACCTGATGCTGAACATGCTGAACCCTTCAACCGGTTTAATCCTTGGACAAATACCAACATAGTACATTATTAGGCCATAATTTGCTGATGAAGTTGCATTGTTTAACTAAATAAGTCACCCTTAATTAAAGTCACTTTTTACCATCAAGAACAATACAGTTGCCATTGAAGTTATTATTGGTTTGAATTTCATAAAGTAGAAAACAAAATGTGTTGTTTGCCATAAATGATAACACAGATAGACTTGGCAATGAATAAGGATAAGCTTGCAGAACTTAAGGATAATGGTTCTGATTTAGTAACATGTTAATGATGCATGAATTAAGTTTGACTATGTGTGCCTACTAACCATTAAGAGATTCGTTTTATAGCACTTATTGAGTGAATTGTTGTGGCGAAAAGATACCAATTAGCATTGAATACTTAGATAGGCTAAATTCTACAAAAGTTAAATTCCATAAGGTATGACAAAGAATGATGAGTTTAGGGTATATAATGAATATAGTTCTTTTCAAATTAACTAAGAATTCTCATATTGCCTTATGTGTTTCCAAAACAAGCATTAAGAAAGGCGAGATGGATAAATCTAGTGCTTTTAAAATTGTTCAAGATAAAAATAAAGAATTTGATCAGAGTAACAATATAGTGAGTCTTAAGGATGTTGTTCTTAAAAGTGAAATTAAGTGTTATTATGTGTGAAGAAATATCATGATATATGAGATTGTAATAAAAGTAAAAAAAAAACTTGGATAAAGGACAGTGATCGTGAGGGTAACTCTTCGGCTCTTGTTCTAAGTAAATTTAATGCAACTGAAGCTCTATTTAGTGTGATGGCTACACAGTGATAATACTATTACTCTTACCATACATGAATTCATAAGCAAGAAAAAAACCAAATAAAGAAGAGTTTAAACTCATGATTGGCAACAATAAGTTTATAGGAGTAACTAGTTTAAATTTAGATTCTAGATTTAAACTACTATTAGGGATATAATTTATATATGATCCTAGTGCGGAATATATTTTTTGTCTTCGGGTTTTGGACAAGATTGATTATGCTTTTGAAGTTAAATATTGTAGAGTTAAATTGTTACACTTTTGAAGTTAAAGATTTTAGAGTTAAATTATCTTTAGATTCGAAAGCTATTAGCCACTACACCTTATTCTATAGATTATGTGTTAAGCTTCAAATGAAGTTCGTAAAACCACATATAAAGTTAGTCAAATATTTCTGAAAGATTCCTAATCAAATGAAAGTCTTTCATGTTGTGGCATAAATGCTTTTGTCACAATTCTGGGGAAAGAGTGAAAGGAGTGATAAAGGAATACAACCGACCTACTCTTAACTAGACATGTGTTGACTTGTTTAGGTATAAATTAACCAAGATAAAGAAAATAGTGCATCTCATAGATCTAATATTTTGGTAGTCATCCATACTTAACTTCAATAGACCTTATCCAACTACATTGTGTAAATGTAAACCCTTATATCATTCATTGATGACCAATCCTATTGTGGATACATGTTCTCAATTAAAGGAAAGTTTAATTTTCTTGACAAGAGCAAGATTTAGGACTGTTCAAAAATAGTTAGGAAAAGTTATTAAGAATGATTGGGTATGTTCATTAAGGTGAGCACATTCCTAGACAGAAAAATTAGTTGAAATGTGAAATTGCACATATAAGGTTGTGGAAAGGAGCACATCAAGTGTGAATTATGGACTAGATGAAAATCTTAACATAGAAAATCTTTGTATGTGGGGAATATTTTGCAGAAATGCACCTATATATATTTGAAATTAAGGTAAGTTGGATTCAGTATTCTCTTGTTATTTCTTCATAAGGTACTCAGATTATCCTAAGGGAACAAGATTCGTAGTCTTACTTGAAAATACTAGAATTGTGGAATAAAAAATAGCTAAGAATCTAGTGTTGACCTGGCTAAAAATGGTAGTCATTGTCAGATCATTAAGGATAATGAGGAAGTATGGATAGTTTATTTTCTCTACCTATAAATATGGATATATTGGTTTCCACACCTATGGTGTGACCTGTGGAGTACAAAAACTAGTTGCTTAAATGGTTTTTCTTAAAATTCCTCATGATGCAATTGTGTATGGCTTCATAGTTATCTTAGCTTGAGGATCATTTTAAAACGATAAAATTTGTTTTCAAAATTGATCACGTTTAATATTGCTCCAGTGGGAGAAAAGTTAGTCAACAATGTTAGAAATATAGTTAAAGTTAGTCAATTTTTTGAAGCAAATGAGGAAATGGTTAATAATATTACATTAATTTATCCTTGATATTATTCCAGTTTAGTCCCACCTTTAATCCCATAATAATTCTCTCTGCGAACCGAAGCTAGCCAGGAGCTTGATTAATATTTTTCAATTTGTGAAATTAAAAAATATATATCAATGGCATGACATTTATATGACAAAACGTATCCTATTTTAAAAAATAAGTTTAAAATATCATTATTTTGAGAACATGGCTATCTTTGCTACCTAACTGTTCTTGATCTTACCCACCATTAAAATTACATTCCTTCCGATATTAAAAGTTAAAAACACAACACTATTTTTGTTAATGTTTTTAATTATCCATGTCTAAATAAAAACTATATATTACCGATATTCATGGAACAGTAAATAAATACTTGCCAATTAAAGGGAAAAATGTTTGGGGCATTTCTTGTTATGCATCAAGTATACTCTATCATTGTATAAAGACAAAAAATGTCAACAAATATTGTTCTATGAATTAATACAAGCACTAGAATTGCATGACCTTTGGACCGAACAATAGCCCTATTCAAAGCATCAGGATTAAACTTCCTTGCAAACAAGAAGCAAATGTTAGTCTTGTGGCCATTGTACTCACATTGTCGGCCACAATTCCTTAGTCTATGCAAAAGTTCCACTTTTACATATGTTCTCCTATAGTTTGTTGGATGAGGTCCACCCTTCGACCAGTCGGTCCACATCTAAGTCCTATTCTAATTTTTCTCCCAAAATTTTATGCTAACAAATGTTGGCAGGTAATGCTCGTCCGGATAACAAGAACCCTTGCAACGTTTCTGAAAAATTGGATAATAGGTTTGATCGGAAATGATATCAATGGCAATGTCTTGATCCATTTCGAACCATTGAGGCCTTTTCTCCATTGTTTGATCTTTATTAGGTGTAGCATCCAGCTGTTATATTGGCCACGATCTGTTGGACCTTTCAAATCATAGGCCTCGATGAAGGATTTTGTTGAGTGTGTGAGATAATTGTAGATAGTAGTGAAGTTGAATAGAGGAATTCCTGACTCCGAAAGGAGAACAAAACGTTGGTTCGATAAATCCAGGACAGCATTGGCCAGCAATCTACATTCAGCTTCAATGATACGAAAATTTCCCCATTCAACCTCCTACATTAGGAAAGCAAGAACATTATTGGTACTTATAAATATCGAAGAATTATAAAAGAAAAACTATGGAGTGAAAAAGATTTTCTTTAATTCTTTTCAAGCCATTAGATGGAATGATTTATATTGTGCTTGAGGTCTAGATAATCAAGACATTTTTGGCTGGCTTGTTTTCAGTACAAAAGAAAATGTTTTTACATATATTTTCGAAACACTTTTGTTTCTTTTCGTTCCTTCTTTTGACGGAAAATGAAGAAAGGAATGTGGAAAAGTGAGCTTCAATGTAAAAAGGTGAGATGTACGTGGCAATGCAGATAATAAAAGCTAATATTAGTTGGAAAAGGAGTAGAACCAAAGAAATGCATGAAAATCCAAGCATTACGAAGCTAGAATTACTGAATTAGCATGGGACAATTATCCAAACAAAAGATTTTCTTCAATGAAGTTTTTTTTTTTTTTCTTAAAATAAGATATGTAAAACTAATATTTTAGATCCATTGAAAAATTTTATTTGAAATTATGAGGAATTTAATTAGTAATGTCAATATAGATAATGGGATCCAAAAAAATAATTTTATCGGTGAAATTTCTTAAAATTTTCAATAAAATTTTAAATCCGTTCTAAAAAAAATTACTTAATAGATCCCTAAGAAATCGAAAGATCAAAGTTTTTGAGTCATGCACCCATTGAATGAGGCAACATCCATAATCAACATTATTAATTCTTACTGTTACAATTATAAAAAAATATCCGGCTGTTACATTTTAATCGTGGCTATTATATGTATAAATTAAATAAGGAAAGGAACCCAAAAAAAAAAAAGGAAACAGCTGTTAAGAGCAACACGGAATTACCATAACGGATGATGCCAATTTGTTTATTGCCATTTCTTTTTTCTTTTTTTTTCTTTTTGGTTAGAATTTATTGCCATTTCCATAATTTCATCAGTTGTTTAAATTAGTGTAATGGACCATAAAGGGTTCATAATTATTTCCTTACCTAATTTTTCTTTAAAGGAAATTTCCTTAAATAAACCCCTAAAAACATTGGCTTCCTCTTCATGTGCTGTTAAACCCACTATTTACCAACGCCAGTTCATGCTACAAAAGGATTTTTATTTAGTGGAAAATCTTCAGAATTCCAGTAAGATAACAGAAATCAAAATAATTATATATGTGATTATAAAAATATGTACTAGAAATGGGCATTTCTCTATTTGACTAAACGATTGAAATTCAAAAAGAAAATTAAATTACAAATCAATTCATTTAAGCTAGCTAGCAAAATGCACAAAATGAAAATAACAAAAAAACGGAAGATCAAAATTAAGTACTGACCTTACTGGGAATCCTGTGGCCATAAAACACCGAAGTTTGGGGCGATTTAACAATGAAGTTAGGATGTGAATGAACAAAAATGGAATAGAACCCTTCATGTCCTTGAAAGAACTTGTCCCAGAGAGGAGCAAACGGCAATGGTCCCCTCGTCAAGAACAAGAATGCGACCTTAGGGACACGCTTGAAGGGAAATTCCTTTATGCGTGAGCCATTGATACTCTCCATAACAACTCTTTATCGCTCATATCATGCATCACTTCAGGCAGTTCCGAAAATTCTTGTACCCCAATTCGCGTTGGTTGGTTTGAAACATTAATAGATAAAGTTGGTGGTGGCGGTGGCGATGGTGGTAGTGCGTAAAATGGAGGGAGAAATGAGGGTTTAGATGGCGGTATTTGGGGAATAGAGGAACGGCTAACTTGTGTATCGAAGGAAATGTCTTTGAGGTAGAAACTAAGTGTGAGACAAGGCCTAAACCAAAGCCAACGAGAAGGAAATAGAATACAAGGCCATGGAAGAGATGTTGTAAATTGAGAAACTTGGCAGGTGGGTATTGTTGCGGAACGACATTCTTCAGTGTTGCACAGAGAGAGAGAGAGAGATTTGTAATGGTTTTTTTTTTTTTTTGTTGTGCGTTTAACGTCCCATTTTATACAGGGTAAAAGAGGGATGTTGGTGTGGAATGAAGTAAGGTTTTTCTTTTAATGGCTTTTTATTGAGAGAGAGAGAGATTGTTTTGAGTTGGAAGAAGCTTGAGATTCCCTCGTTCAAAAGATTCTTAAATTGATCTCAAGTATTATTCCAAGAGAGGACACTTATGTTTTAGTACATACTAAGTTGGTCATGTAACATATAGGGAAATTAAAGATGTCACCAACTGTCCATTCTCATTTATAAAAATCCTAATTAATATGTGGTTCACCAATTAGGAAAAAATAGAATGTGAAAACTACCATTGGTAAGCCGTCTAAAATACAAGGAGTCTAAGTATAGCATATATAAAATTCGATCTTAATACAAGGAGTCTAAGAATAGCATATATGATATGTTTAACGTTGTGTTTGGTATTATGGATTAATTGAGGATTAGAAGTTGAATTGAAATGAAATTATAATATTTTTCAATTATTTTTATATTAAAAAAAATATAATTTCACTTCAATTTCGATTTCAAACCTCAATTTCATTTAACCAAACATAACCTAAGAGAAATTACTTCAATGCTCACGCCTAATTGAATGAACCTTATATAGGGCCGGCTTTTATGGAGACACAAAGGATTTAATGAATAAATATGGCAAGCTTTGATAAGAAAATGATAGGACACCGGAACAAAATGGAAACAAAATCAATTTTTTTTTTAATGATTTTCTTCATACTATGGACAGTTTACTCGCAAATCGTCTCCTCAATGTACCCTTTTTATTTTTTGAGATACAACACAATGAAAGAAAATGTTTGGTAGGAATTCCCAAAAGCTGCCATGTGTACATCTCTCAACACTAACCTCGTTGACTAACCAATCAGGTTAGGACAGATGGATAATTATCAAGCTTATATCACCAACCTTGTGATGAATGCCACGTGGTTTTATTAGTGGAAAGAGAGAAGATACACAAGGACTCTTGCGAGGCCCTTCAAGCTACATCACAACCCTTGTAGGCACTCTCGCATCCCATGTAGACGATAGGATCACGATTTTACCAAAGGTAGGATTAGGTTCATAGAACGGGCCAGGGTCCATCTCGACGGTCCCTTCTTAGGACCTGTCAGACCCTAGTTAATCTTTCTTAACTCCCTCTTACCTCCCTTTCCATCAATTCTTTATAGCAGTGGACAACTTTGAGGGAAGACCAAGGGGTTGATTGAGCCAGTCTGCCTAAGTTATAGGTTGGACCTTGGTTACGAGTTCCTAGCAAGTCCACGATGCTCAAGCATTTGTCGAATCCCTTTAGGATATCCTTGGAGCCCTCCCCTAGGAACAATTGGGGACCTTGGATTGGTGGCTAAAATAGAGGTTCGTCAAAGGCACCATAGCTCGACCTTACAACCATTCTCAGAGGAAAAGGGGTTGGCAAACGAAGCGTGGCCCATAACATAACCTTCACCAATTATATCTGATGAGATTTAAATATTGCATATTTAAGCCCTTTAATTTATATTTGTTAGGTTCTTAATTTGTATTATTTCACTTTATTTTATGTTTCTCTTATGTTTTGTGTTTTGTGTATTTTTATAGGTTTGTGGAGAAAATGAAGCATTTATAGAGATATGAAGCTTCAAGAGCAAAGAGGATGCATTAGTGCGATCGATCACACGAGATATGCGATCGAGCGTACTTGCCTACGAACGAGTACAAGGTCAACATCCCACATCGAGATATTTACAGTTCAGTGCATCTGCGATCGAACACTCCAGACACGCGATCGAGCGCACTTGTGATCGTGCGCAACAGATATGCGATCGAGCGCACATGCGATTGATCGCACCATTCTGCGATCGAGCGCACTCGAGGCAGTATCCCACATCGAATCTGAAACCTACAGTGCTCCGAGACTCCCCCTATATAAACACCATCTGGCCTCATCATTCAGTGTACAATTCCTGGACCACTTTGGTGTTAACCGGTGGACGTCTACTAGCATTCTGGTGGATCCCGATGGCTTTGCTACCATGAGGGGAAGCGCCGCCCATCAGCGAGTGAAATTTCTCCCATGTAAAGTTATTTATTTCTTTTTATTTAGTTGTTTTACTTTAATGTTTAGCACTTTTATTATGAATTGTAGTTTCATAATTATGAGTGGCTAGAATCTTCAGCTAAGGTTGAAGATGAAGCCTCGCCGTTGTTTGGCATAGTAGTTCAGATTTGCTTGTACAAATCTGACATTTTTTAGTATAAATGTTCCGTCAATTATTTGAGTTAATCTTGTGATTGATTGAGTTTAAATTGTTCTGTTGGATATTCTTTGTGTTTCATCTGATGGATACATCGAATCGTTTTCAGTTAAATTGGATTTCCTTTGTGATTTGTTAAGAGCGGATACATTGGATGCTTTTGGTTTAATTGGGATATTCTTTGTTTTTTTGTCATATAGTTGGATTCATGGAATGTTTTGATAGGCTATCTTTAGAACATTGAGTTATATGCTTAACTTTGGCGGGGTGGATTCAAAAATCTTAGTCTTTTTATTAGTTTTTAAAAATAAATTTAGTTAAGCTTTTATTTATTTTGCAACATATAATACAAAACTCGGAACTAGGTTAAGATAAGATTAGTTTAGATAAATTTATATTTTCACAAAGCAAGTCCCTGTGGATTCAACCACGCACTTGCATAACGCTATACTGCAAACGACTCGTGCGCTTGCGAGTAAATTAAAACTCACAACAAGTTTTTGGCGTCGTTGCCGGGGAGTTGTTTGGTTTGTGAAATTTTTATCTGGATTAATTTTATTTTTCTACTAGTTAGTTAGCATTGTTTGTTTGATTCTTTAGTTTGACAATTTTATTTTATTTTATTTGTTTCTATTTGTTTATTAAAAAAAATTATAAATTTACAAATTTTTGTTGGCTCATTTTGCGAGTAGTGTGTTTGCTGTTTATGCATTTATTTTATTGTATTCTGTAGTTTCTGCTGATTAGGTTATTTTAGTGCTTTCTGTGGATGCTTGGTCGGAGATCCTTGAATTTAGACTTGATGTATTTATTGATGATATTTTGATATATTCCAGGAATGAAGAGGAGCATATGCAATATTTGAGGATAGTGTTAGGGATTTTGAGGAGAAAGAAACTGTATGCAAAGTTCTCGAAGTGTGAATTCTGGTTGAATGAAATATCTTTCTTGGGGCATGTTGTGTCAGGAGAAGGGATAGCAGTTGACCCACAGAAAGTAGAAGCAGTGTTGAATTGGGAAAGACCCACGAGTGTAACTGAAATTAGAAGCTTTTTGGGGTTGGCTGGTTATTATGGGAGATTTATCCAAAAAATTTCTATGATTGCTGGACCTTTGACTAGGTTAACCAGGAAGGATGTGAAGTTTAGATGGTCGGA
This sequence comes from Bretschneidera sinensis, assembly GCA_023935145.1. Classification (NCBI taxonomy): domain Eukaryota; kingdom Viridiplantae; phylum Streptophyta; class Magnoliopsida; order Brassicales; family Akaniaceae; genus Bretschneidera; species Bretschneidera sinensis. The sequence goes on from CM043701.1 coordinate 51,785,585, forward strand.
GGACTGTGAGAGGAGTTTTTAGCTGTTGAAAGAGAAACTGACTACTGCCCCGGTATTAGTGCTTCCTTCTGGGGATGAAGAATTTGTGGTTTATAGTGATGCGTCACATTAGGGGTTGGGGTGTGTGTTGATGCAACATGGGAGAGTTATAGCTTATGCATCTAAGAAACTAAAGAACCATGAGAGGAATTAATCGACCCATGATTTAGAATTGGCTGCCATAGTTTTTGCTTTGAAGATTTGGAGACATCATCTATATGGAGACAAGTGTGAAATTTTTACTGATCATAAAATTTTGACGCATTTACCAATTTAGAAGGAGTTGAATTTGAGGCAGAGGAGATGGATGGAATTGATTTGTGATTATGACTGTACAATTCATTATCATACAGGAAAGGCTAATGTAGTAGCTGACGCATTAAGTAGAAAGACTACCGGGAGATTAGCTGTTATTAGGAGTCATAATACTAGCTTTATGTTAGAATTAAGAAGAATGAGAATGCAATTGAGTGTCAATGATAGAGGTGTATTAATGGCAAACATCGTGATATAACCTCCTATTATTGATCATTTATTACAGTTGCAGGGTAAAGATGAGGGAATAAAGAAAATTAGGCAGGAAGTGTTGAGTGGGAAACCGAATGAGTTTAGGATTAGAGAAGATACTATGGTAGTATTGGGGCAACGAGTTTGTATTCCTAATGATGTGAAGATGAGAAAGGATGCATCCGGGTAATAATAAGATGTATAGGGGGTTAAAACGGAATTATTGGTGGTCAGGAATGAAGAAGGATGTAGCAGAATATATTTCTAGGTGTTTGATTTGCCAGCAGGTGAAGGCTAAGAATAGACATCCAGCAGGTTTACTACAACCTCTTCCAATACTTGAGTGGCCATGGGAGAATGTGAGTATGAATTTTGTCTCTGGTCTTCCCCGTACCCAGAGAGGACATAATACTGTATGTGTTATAGTGGATAGACTTTCTAAGTCTTCACATTTTCTTCCTATCAAAACTACTTGGAGTCCGGAGAAGTTAGCAGAGTTGTATGTGGAAGAAATAGTAAAATTACATGGAGTACCCTTGAGTATCGTATCTGATAGAGATTCTAAATTTACCTCTAGATTTTGGAGTGGCTTCCAAAAAGCTATGAGTACGAAATTACAATTTAGTACAGCCTTCTATCCACAAACTGATGGGCAAACGGAAAGAATTATCAGAATACTAGAAGATGGGAGATAATTTTAGGAATGCAAATCATCCTGAACAAGTAGAGTAACCTAGAGCTTGGAACGTGGATTCCACTACATCCCTTAGGGATTTGTTCGCACCCGTTGCGACCAATTCATCTTCTTGCATAGTGTTGCCACCTACCAATGCCATCCTTTTTTACTTGAAACCCCATGTCATCCAACTCTTACCCTCATTCCATGGCTTAGATCTTGAAAATCCTTATAGCCATGTGAAGAAGTTCAAAGACATTTGTGCCACATTTAAATTCCAGAACTTCTCTGAGGAGTCAGTCCATCTTCGACTCTTCCCTTTTTCTCTTCACGATAGAGCTAGGGTGTGGTTGGATTCCAACACGCCCGGGTCTATTACATCTTGGGAAAATCTGCTTAACAAATTGTATCATAAGTTTTTCCCAATGTCTAGAGTGAATGAGTGCCAAAAGGAGATTAGCTCTTTCACTCAGGATGAGGATGAAAAATTCTTTGAAAGCTGGGAACGCTTCAAAGAGTTACTGATCAGATGCCCTCCACATGGATATGAGAAGTGGAGACTTGTTCAATTCTTCTACCAAGGGTTGACTCAACCCAACCGTAGTATGATCGAGTCTATGAATTGGGGGGCATTCTTAAGTCTAACGGGAGATAAAGCATACAACGCATTGGACAAATTGTCCGATAACTCGCAGCAGTGGGATTTTTCAAGCTGTCAATTTAAGTCCGTTCGTGCTCCCAAGAAAGGAGGCATCTATGAGGTCAGGGAAGACGCTGACTTGAGGCTAAAGTTAGATGCTCTCATTGTGGGCCAATCCATCAATGCTGCCAACACATTCCATGTTGGAAGCTGTTTCATCTGTGCTAGTCCCATGCATCTAGCACAGAATTGCCCATCAATGCTGGCTTGTGCCGAGTATCCTATAGAACAAGTAAATGCTTTCAACGACTATTGAAGGCAGTCAAATGGATCGTACTCCGAGACGTACAATCCAGGGTGGCAGAACCACCCAAATTTTTCATGGAGGCAGAACCAACCAATGAATCAGGGAGGAGCCCCTCATAATGCTCAAAATCAATATCCTCCCAGATTTGCCCAACAAATTCCTGGTCTAGATCGTTCTGCCTATCCAGCACCATTACCTACTTACCAAGCTCCCACTCAAACACCAGCGCTAGTTTCACAGTCACTAGAGGACACCATTAAGGAATACATGAAAATGAATAGCCAATCCATGAGCGACGTAAGGAGTGCAACAATGGTAAACACCCAAGCAATTGCCAAGCTGGAGAGTGAAATAGGGCAAATTGCAAGTCACTTGGATGAGAGAGAGAAGGGGAAGTTCCCCAGTCAGCCCGTTCCCAACTCGAAAGGACAATTTATGGTTGGGAGTTCATCAACTTCTACGCATGGGGAGGAGCAAGTACAGTCGATTGTCACACTGAGGTCTGGGAGACAAGTGGACAATTGAGTGGAAGAGAGCCCTACTATGCAGCAAGGGTAAGGGAGTGGCAACAAGGAGAAGAGAGATGTTGAGCCATCTACAAACCACACCTACTGAGAAAGACCCTCCTAGGTCGTTTGTACCTAGAGCGCCTTACCCTGACAGACTACAGGCGCCCAAGAAAGGAGGGAAGTATGAGGAAATTATGGAGGTATTCAAATAGGTCCAAATCAATATCCCATTTTTGGATGCTATCCATCAAGTGCCATCATATGCTAAGTTTTTAAAGGACTTGGTCACTATCAAGAAGAGGATGAATGTCCCAAAGAAGGCATTTTTGACCGAGCAGGTCAGCTCAATCCTTCAGTGCAAGCTACCCATCAAGTATAAGGACCTGGGGTGTCCTACCATCTCTTTCACGATAAGAGTCAGCCATATTAAGAGGGCTCTTTTGGATCTAGGGGCAAAGATGAATCTTCTACCCTACTCAGTTTACTTGCAGTTAGGGTTAGGAGAATTGAAGCCCACATCCACGATGCTTCAATTGGCTGACAGGTCAGTGAAAAGACCACGGGGAATAGTTAAGAACGTCTTGATAAAAGTGAATAAATTCTATTTCCCAGTGGATTTTATTGTGCTTGACACAGAGCCGGTCCAGAATGTAGGGATTCAAATACCGGTGATTCTAGGGTGACCATTCTTAGCCACGGCTAACGCCCTAATCAATTGTAGGACAGGGGTGATGAAGATCTCATTTGGAAATATGACAGTGGAGTTGAACATCTTTGATATCACTAGGCAACCACTAGAATATGATGAAGTGAGAAATGTATGCTTGATAGAGGAGATTCTTGAGGAGACTGTGGACGAATCAAGCATTGAGGATCCCCTGGAGGTGTGTTTTGCTCACTTTGGAGAGGACTTGGGCTAAGATAAGCTACTCGAGGAAGTGAATGCCATTTTGGAGTCTGATCCTCAAGAAAACAATGAGACAAAAGAGACCACCAAACCTGAAACCCCCAAGAAAGAACTTAAGCCTTTACCAGATAATCTTAAGTATAAGTTCCTGGGTTCAGCCGATAGTTTGCCTATGATTATAGCTTTAGATTTGGGTGAAGCTCAAGAGGAGAAATTATTAGATGTCTTAAGAGAGCACAAGGAAGCTATCGGGTGGACTATTGAGGATATCAGGGGAATCAACTCCTCGATGGTGATGCACATGATACATTTGGAGGAGGATGCTAAGCCATCGAGGGAGCCATAAAGAAGGCTCAACCCTGCTATGCAAGAGGTTGTGAGGGCAGAGGTTATTAAGCTGTTAGATGCAGGGATCATTTATCCCATCTCTGATAGCAAATGGGTGAGCCTGATTCATGTTGTGCCCAAGCGAGCTGGACTGACGGTAGTAAAGAATAAAGATGACGAGTTAGTGCCAACATGTGTTCATTCAGGGTGGAGAGGGTGTATAAACTACCATAAGCTGAACGCTGCCACAAGGAAGGATCATTTTCCACTCCCATTTATTGATCAGATGGTGAAGCGTTTGGCTAGCCACGAGTATTATTGCTTTTTGGATGGTTATTCTGGATTTAACCAGGTCCCCGTGGACCTCGAAGATCAGGAGAATATGACGTTTACCTGTCTTTTTGGGACTTTCGCCTACCATCGCATGCCCTTTAGGTTATGCAATGCACCAGCTACTTTTCAGCGGTGCATGGTCAGTATATTTTTTGACATGGTAGGGCGATTCTTAGAAATTTTCATGGATGACTTCTCCGTCTTCGGTTCAACATTTGAGGAGTGCCTGCACCGTCTCACTTTGGTTTTAGTATGGTGCAAGAAGAAGAACCTAGTGCTTAATTGGGAGAAGTGCCATTTTATGGTTAAGCAAGGCATTGTACTGGGGCATGTCGTATCTCATCAGGGGATTGAGGTCGATAAAGCGATGGTGGACGTGATTTCCAACGTTCCACCCCCACGTATAGTGAAGGAGGTTTGATCTTTTCTGGGCCATGCAGGCTTCTACAGGTAATTTATCCAGAATTTCAGCAAGATCACCAGGCCCTTGTGTAAGTTATTGCTAAAAGATGCCCCATTTCTATTTGATGAGGATTGTAAGAAAGCATTTGGGGATTTGAAGAAGATTCTGATGTCTACACCCATTATTTAGCCACCCAACTGGGGTGTGCCCTTTGAGATTATGTGTGACACATCAGACTATGCTGTTGGAGTTTTTTTGGGGTAGCGTGTTGATAAACTTCCTCATGTTATCTACTATGCAAGTCGAACTCTAAAGGACGCACAACTCAATTACTCTACCACTGAGAAGGAGTTGCTTGCAGTCATTTTTGCATTAGACAAGTTCAGATCCTACTTGTTAGGATCTAAAGTCATTATCTACTCGGACCATGCAGCATTGAAGTATCTTTTCTCTAAAAAAGATGCTAAATCTGGTCTTATCTGATGGATCTTGCTACTTCAAGAGTTCGACATTGAGATTCGGGATAAGAAAGGTTCAAAAAATGTGGTGGCGGACCATTTATCTAGATTGATTATGGATTTCACTGAGGCCGCCACCCCCATTTCTGAGACCTTTCCTGATGAGCAGTTAATGCTCATTGCTCAAAATCCCGCTCCATTGTTTGCTGATATAGTGAACTATCTTGTCACCGGACACATGCCTTTGCATTGGGGGTGACAAGATAAATCAAAGTTTTTAGCCATGGTAAAACATTTTTTCTGAGATAATCCTTATCTGTTTAAGTATTGTCCCGATCAAATCATCAGAAAGTGCATTCCTGAGCATGACCAATCTAACGTCATCACCTTTTGTCATGATCATGCTTGTGGAGGCCATTTCAGTGCTAAAAAGACTGCTGCAAAGATTTTGCAGTGTGGATTTTATTGGCCTAGCATGTTCCGAGACTCTCACACCTACTGTGTATCCTGTGAGCGTTGCCAAAAGCTAGGGAGTCTTTCTAGGAGGAATATAATGCCCCTCAACCCTATTCTGATTGTTGAGATTTTTGACGTGTGGGGCATTGATTTTATGGGACCATTCCCAAACTCCTTTGGCAACTTATACATTCTAGTTGCTGTGGACTATCTGTCCAAGTGGGTGGAGGCCGTTGCATGCAAGACCAATGACCACAGAGTTGTGGTCCAGTTTTTGAAGGACATTATTTTTGCTCGATTTGGTACACCTCGAGCAATCATAAGTGATGGAGGCAAGCACTTTTGCAACTGGATTTTTGAGCAGTTGATGAAGAAGTATTTCATCACACACAAGGTTGCCACCCCATATCACTCGCAGACGAGTGGACAAGTGGAAATTTTTAATCGTGAGATCAAACACATTTTAGAGAAAATTGTGAACCCTAGCAGAAAGGATTGGTCTCTGCAATCAACTGATGCACTGTGGGCATATCGGACAGCCTTCAAGACGCCAATTGGCATGTCTCCCTATTGTATTGTGTACGGAAAGGCATGTCACCTTCCGGTCGAATTAGAGCATCGTGCGTATTGGGCTATCAAGCAACTGAATTTCAATCTTTCCAAGGCTGGCTCACAATGGAAGCTCCAACTCAATGAATTGGAGGAGCTGCGGAATGATGCATATGAGTGTGCCCGATCATACAAGGCACAAATGAAGAAGACTCATGACCAACACATTTTGAGAAGAGCTTTTGAGCTGGGTCAAAATATTCTTCTTTACAATTCACGCTTGCATCTTTTTCCAGGAAAGCTTAAATCTCGTTGGACAAGCCCATTTTTTATTTGGTCAGTTTTTTCTCATGTGGCCATCAAGATTGAGGATCCCAAGAATGGTAACATTTTTAAGGTAAATGGACAAAGGCTAAAATCATTCTTGGAGTTGAAGAGTCCGGATATAGAGACGATATTATTGGAGGATCCTAGTTACTCTGATTGAGTGTCGTCTACTAAGGGGAGTCTGGCTGAAGACTTTAAACTTAGCGCTCATGGGAGGCACCCCACAGCTTATCTTTTTATTTTTTTTATTATTTTACATATTTATGCTTAATGTTTATTTCCAGTATTTTTTGTTTTCCAGTATTTATTTTTCAGGGACAATGCGTACTTCAGTTCAAGTTTGGGGGTATACTACGAGCCATACTAGTCCAGATAGTTCTCAATATCCCAGGTCAGCTCTTTCCATATTATTCACACATTGGGGTCAATGTGTAATTTAAGTTTGGGGGTATGGGAGACACATCACACACTTTGTCCTAATTTGTTGACTTTTCGTCGTAAAAATAAATGCATGCTCATGATATTTTGAAATTTTGGTTGATCTAAACATGTTCTGGGATGTGACGTCATAGGTGAGCTTAAAATTTTGGACACATGATCTTGTGATAAAATTTTAAAATTTAGTTACTTACTTTAGACATTTGAGAATTCACATATTTGATCTAATCTAACACAAGCACATTAGCACAAATTGTGTGAGGTATGACATGTGATTTTAATGTGTACGTTTCCTTGTCTTAACTGAAACTGGATGACCTGTTGGATAAACACTTGGGCATAGAAAAGCATAAAAGAAAAAAAATACTACTAATGATCATCATCAATAAACTTTCCGCTGAGTAACTGGACCTCTTGCCTTAGTAAGCAGTGAGTGTTCACGTCAAAAGGTGGGAATTTTATTCATAATGATCATTGCAAAATTTTTCACTGAGTAACTGGACTTATTGCCTCAGTAAGTAGTGAGTGTTCACGTTAAAAGGCGAAAATTTTGTTGGGTAGCATTAAGGTCAGTTTAGTTTCGTAGCCTTTTTGACTCGAGTTAGTAAGTCCTTAGGGGTGTCTTTACACCTAATGCCCTAAAACCATCTGGTTTGGGAGTCATTGACTCAACACTCGCTACATGGGTTAATTAGAAAGCTTAAGGGAATTAAACATAGCAGAGCCTTATATATATATATAAAAAATAAAAATAAAAAGAAGAAAATAAAAACTATGCCATTTTTGTTCATTTTGATGGGAAATTTGGTGAATCTTGAGACATGGAGACCTTACACATTGGAGTTATTTGGAAGCTTCATGTTTGTATGCTAATTCACTTTATACAGTGTCAGACTTGTGATGCCTTAACCTGCCTTTTGTAAGTAATTAGATTTTAGCATTTCTATTCATTGTGAAGATGGGTTTATCTCTTTAAGCTTACTCATGACTAAATATCATGGTGGTGTGTGCTCCTTTAATTTTTGGATAAAATGAGTAATGAACTTATCTTTATGTTCTTTATTTTTCATTTAGTTTTTATTTTGTTTTGCTAAGGGACTAGCAAAATATAAGTTTGGGGGTATTTGATGAGTCTTAAATATTGCATATTTAAGCCCTTTAATTTATATTTGTTAGGTTCTTAATTTGTATTATTTCACTTTATTTTATGTCTTTTTTGTGTTTTGTGTATTTTTATAGGTTTGTGGAGAAAATGAAGCATTTATAGAGATATCAAGCTTCAAGAGAAAAGAGAATGCATTAGTGCGATCGATCACACGAGATATGCGCTCGAGCGCACCTGCGCTCGAGCGTACTTGCCTACGAACGAGCGCAAGGTCAACATCCTACATCGAGATATTTACAGTTCAGTGCATCTGCGATTGAGCGCACTAGACACGCGATCGAGCGCACTTGCGATCATGCACAACAGATATGTGATCGAGCATAACAGATATGCGATCGAGCGCACATGCGATTGATCACACCATTCTGCGATCGAGTGCACTCAGGGCAGTATCCCACATCGAATCTGAAACCTACAGTGCTCCGAGACTCCCCCTATATAAACACTATCTGGCCTCATCATTCAGTGTACAATTCCTGGGCCACTTTGGTGTTAACCGGTAGACGTCTGCTAGCATTCTGGTGGATCCCGAAGGCTTTGCTACCACGAGGGGAAGCGCCACCCATCAGCGAGTGGAATTTTTCCCATGTAAAGTTATTTATTTATTTTTATTTAGTTGTTTTACTTTAATGTTTAGTACTTTTATTATAAATTGTAGTTTCATAGTTATGAGTGGCTAGAATCTTCAGCTAAGGTTGAAGATGAAGCCTCGCCGTTGTTTGGCATAATAGTTCAGATTTGCTTGTACAAATCTGACATTTTTTAGTATAAATGTTCCGTCAATTATTTGAGTTAATCTTGTGATTGATTGAGTTTAAATTGTTCTGTTGGATATTCCTTGTGTTTCATCTGATGGATACATCGAATCATTTTTAGTTAAATTGGATTTCCTTTGTGATTTGTTAAGAGCGATACATTGGATGCTTTTGGTTTAATTGGGATATTCTTTGTTTTTTTGTCATATAGTTGGATTCATAGAATGTTTTGATAGACTATCTTTAGAACATTGAGTTATATGCTTATCTTTGGCGGGGTGGATTCAGAAACCTTAGTCTTTTTATTAGTTTTTAAAAATCAATTTAGTTTAGCTTTTATTTATTTTGGAACATATAATACAAAACTCGGAACTAGGTTAAAATAATATTAGTTTAGATAAATTTATATTTTCACAACGCAATTCCTTGTGGATTCGACCTCACACTTGCACAATGCTATACTGCAAACGACTCGTGCGCTTGCGAGTAAATTAAAACTCACTACAATATCGCATAGAACCACCATGCCCTTTATAATGACTTATCCCGGGTGGACCCTATATGAGACGGTATAAGCACCTTTCAGCTCCGAGACCTAACCTAAATGCTATGCATGCATTTTAACATACAATGCAAACAACAATTTACTAAGGTCAAATCAAAAGTTCCATATACTACAACATTTCTTTAAACTCGAACAATTTACGACATTTTAAAATTTCTTATAGTAACATTTTTATAAGAAATGTATAAACTCAAAAGACTCTAAGGATGCTGATGAGAGCCATAAAATGCATCTTAATCGTACTTATTTGTTAGCACTTTAGGGTTGATTTAGGTTTTAATTTCATTTTTATTCGTTAACAACTCTAAAGTGGTATTCTTGGAGCATTAACTTATTTCGGTGCATTTTCAGGTGTCTTGAGTTAAAAGAGATGGAAAAGCTATCATCATTTTAAACACGAAGCTTCAATGAATACTCAAGTGAGAGAATGGTCGTGAAAGAGCCAAGATGAAGAGAACCCAAGAAACGAGTTTCCACTAAATTTCCAGAATTGCCATACAAATCAATCATCTTTGCAAATTAAACTGTATTGATGCAGGAAGAACCAAGAGATGAGCCATATATGCTTAGAAAGATCTGGAAGTTTATTTTCTAGAGAATTTATGGTTCATAAAAATGATTTTTTTAGTGAAAGTTATGGCAGTTTTAGTAAACAGAGGTCAGACCTCCAGAACAGCATCAGCTCAAGGTGCACCCTGGAGAAGCTGAGGCGCACCCTTCAGAAGGAAGACCAAAAGAAACTTAAAGAGCCATCAGGCTAAGGTGCACCTTGGATCAACTAAGGCACACCTTGAGGGGCTGAGGTGCACCCTAGAGAAGTTGAGGTGCACCTCACCGCACACACAAGAAACTTGACAAAAGCCAAGGTGCAGCGCACGCACAGCCCCTGTTCTCCGAGTTAGACCCTAATTAGGTCTTTAATGATTTTTTCAAACCCTAAAACACCCTTAGGCCTTGTATACTATAAATAGGCCACTTAGGGTTTGTAATTAGGCATTCAAAAACTTGGAAAACTCAAGGGAGGCTGCCACACTCTCCCCCATGGCTAACTAATCTCCAAGCAAGGCGAGGGGATGAATCCCTAGATGTAGTTGTTTCTATTTCCCTTACTTGATTCAGTTGTAATAGAGCTTTAGCATTCAAACATTGTTATGATTTACTTTTTAATCTAATTAGTAGATTTCTTATTAGTCTGGTGATTGCATGCTTCTTTTCCATATAAGTCTAGTCATGCTCTTCTTATTTGTATTTTTTTAGGTATGATTGAGTCTGGTAGATCTCTTTTATAGATTTTTCCATTGCTACGGTATTGTCATATAGATATATCATCGTCTCTTGATAATTTATAAGTTAGGTCATGTGTGCTTGAAAGTAAAGAATAATTCATATCAATTACATTAGGGTTTATACATGCCCTTTAATTGAATATTTGCCGATTGACTGTTTGGGATGTGAAACTTGCAATTGAGATAGAAACAACTGAATCAAGTTAGGATTAGGGCAATGAACCTAGGGAGTATTCCCAGATCCTTGTTATTCCCCTTATTATATTTCACATTCTACTTTACACAATTGTTTCACTATCAATTTCAGATTCTCTTACTCATTTGGATTTATCGTTTTAGATTAAAGTTTACACCTTCCTTTGTAGTTAACTTATTTCCCTGTTGAATCGACACCCCAAAGCTATGCTAAAACAACCGCGTTACTCTTTGGGCGTAATCAAATTTTGGCACCGTTGCCGAGGAGACGCGCTTACAAACAAGGAAGATTGTCAACTTTGAGACAAAACGGTAATATCGATCCTTTCTTGAAGTTTTGATTTTCTGATTTTTTTATTTATTTATTTTTGCTCTCTTTTTTTTTGATTTTTGGATTTATTTAATTTTTTTTCTGTTTTATTTATTTCCCCTAACATGGCCGAAAATCATAATGAAATTGTTGCTAGGACACTTAAAGACTACTTGCACCCTAGCCGAACAGCCACCCCTTCTTGTATTATGTTCCCCCCTAATGTTCAACAACCTGATTTTAAACCGGGCATGATCCAATTGCTACCAACCTTCCATGGGTTTTAGAATGAAAACCCTTATGTCCACATTAGGGAATTTGAGGAAGTAGTATCAACTTTTCACAGTATAGCTCATATGATAGACACCGTTAAACTTAGGTTTTTTCCTTTTTCACTTAAGGAAAAAGCTAAGGCTTGGCTATGCTCATTAAGGCCTAGGTCCATAGGTAGTTGGGATGAGATGACACGAGTTTTCTTCCAAAAGCACTTCCCAACCCATAAGACCAATAACCTCAAGAGACAAATCTCAAACTTTGCACAAAAGGAGAGCGAAACCTTATATCAAGTTTGGGAACGTTTCAAGGACCTTTGAATTCTTATCCACACCATGGGTATAACAGTTGGCGGGTGGTTAGCTACTTCTATGATGGACTTCTAAGTAGGGAGAGGCAGTTCATAGAAATGATGTTCAATGGGGATTTTCTTCAAAAAGATCTCAACCAAGCTATGGATTTCCTAGATGACCTATTAGAAAAATCCTACACTTTGACAGGACCAAATGCCTTGAAAAGCACTAGGAGAAATCAACCCGGTGGGATTTATCAACTTAAGGAAGAGGATAACCTTAAAGCTCATTTAGAGGCCCTAACTAAGGAAATTGAAGCCTTAAAAACCAGAAATGGTAGGGCTCCTGAACCGGTTGCTAGGGTAGAGTCCTATGAGCCTTGTTTCATGTGTAATGGGGTAGATCATTTACCTAAAGATTGTCTAGTTTATTTTAAGATGAAGAAATAGTGTAATGTTGTAGGTATACCCTTTGGGAAACCACACTCACCCTACTCTAACACCTACAATCCCGGTTGGAAAAATCACACAAATTTTAATTGGAAACCCGATACATAACCTCCTGCCCACTCTAGTACCCAATGGCAACCGAAAGCAACTTCATATAATGCACCTCAACAATCTTTACCTTTGGAAGATATTTTAAGTCATTTATCCAAGTACATACCAAGAATGTGGAAGATCAAGGCAAAATAAATCAACAGCTGTTAGAGGAGCAACAAGGGATCAAAGTGGAACAAAAGGAGATAAAGAGCCAACTCACTAAGTTGACTAGTTTCTTGGCGATTCAAGAGCAAGGACAGTTTACTTCCCAGCCACAACAAAATCCAAGGGGACAACATATGGCACAAACCTCCAATCTTGGAAATCAAAATGTTAAAGAGGTTAATGCCATAATCACCCGTAGCGGTAAGAAAATTGATGGTCCTACTCTACCATCAAACTTGAGCAACAAGGATGAAACCCCTAAGGAACAAGAGGCCCATGATGATTATTCTCCACCGGTGCCTTTCCCTCAAGCACTCCTTAAACCTAAGGAGATAAATTTAGCATCAAAAGGTGAGATTCTTGAACAACTTCAGCATGTTAAAATTAACCTCCCTCTTCTTCATGTTATAAAATAGATTCCCAACTATGCTAAAGTCATCAAGGATCTATGCACACTCAAGAAGAGGCACCATGTGAAGAAGACGACATTCCTAATGGAGCAAGCAAGTGCAGTAATTGACAGCAAAACACTACCCAAATATAAAGATCCGGGTTGTCCAATAGTGGCTTGTCAAATTGGAAACAAATCTTGTGGCCAAGCATTGTTAGATTTGGGTGCTAGTGTGAACGTCATGCCAAACTTCATGTACTTGCAGCTCGGTCTAGGTGAGATCAAACTAACCTTCATGGTACTTCAATTAGCGGATAGATCGGTAAGAAAACCAAGAGGTATTGTAGAAGATGTTTTGTTGCAAATTGATAATTTCTATTATCCTTTTGATTCTTTGGTTTTAGATACTGTTTCTACTGTAAAGACGGAGTCCAAAATTCCTTTGATACTTGGAAGACCATTCCTTGCCACTGCCAATGCCCTCATTAATTGTAAGAATGGCCTAATGACATTATCATTTGGAAATAGAACTTTAGAGGTAAATGTTTTTCGAGTCTCAAAACAGCCACATGAAGAGGATGAGTGTGTCGATACTTATATGGTTGATAAGCTCAATTTGGAGGATGAGCACACTAAAGATAATTCTAACTCTTTGGAATTCCCTCCTAATAATTTTAAGTTCGATGATTCTTTAATTTATTCCCATGCAGTTAATGTTGTTGATATTTTTGATAAGTCACAGGAATTTATTAAAAAAATCATGACATCCATGCTTTGAGAAGTCACTTGAGAGAAGTCACATTGATGCGAAAATCAAATACCCTACTGCTGATAATAAGTGGGCAACACCAATAACACTTGAGCCATATGTGGTGGACTTTAAGTATTCCTTGCCAAAAGATTAGCATTAAGGCCATTAAAATGGAGCCTCATCTTCAGCACCACAATGAGGCCAACAGTGAAAGTGGTGCAGCGTCTGGCTGAAGACGTAAAAATTAGCGCTCATGAGAGGCAACCCACAACATATCCTTTTATTTTTATTTTTTTTTATTTTGTTGTTTTCCAGTTTTACTTTCGTATTTCTTTTTCAGGGATAAATATACGAAGCAGTTCAAATGGTGGTGCACAATTTTCAACTTCTGTGCACTTTTGGCTTCAAAGGGAGTTTCCTTAACTTTTGCTGTCACATTGAGGACAATGCTTATTTTAAGTTTGGGGTGGTGGAAACATATTCCTGTTTTTCATGTTCTTCATTGAACTGCTTGGTGTCATTTCCCCTTTTTGTTTGTTTTGTGTTAGCTTTAGAGTTAATTCACATGTCAATGATATGAACTTGATTGAGATAGCAGATTGCATTTAGAAGAAGTCAAATTTTGCTTCGGATTGAAATTAATTTAAGTATCAATCTTCATTTGGTTTGAGACTCTAGTTTGTGGTAAGATTGTATGATTAGTCTACAACATCTAGAAAAGTTTTATGTGTGATTGTTTGTGAATATTTTTGCGGTCTCAACAAGCTCTAGAACTTCTTTGATAATCATTTGAGGTAAATTCCTAGAATGCACACTACTTAGGATATGATATAGGCCATTTTTGAACCGTTTGAGCCTTTCAAACCTACGCTTGCAAAGTATATCACTAGTCACCTATTTGAGCCATTTTTCTTGAAAAAGAATTTGAGCCTTCTTTCTTTCAAAAACCCATTTAATTACCCTTATGAACCTAAAAATATTTCATCCTTACCCTTCTTTTAAAAGAACTTAGTTGTACACATTTGTTGAGAAGCACTTAAGAGCAGTAAGGATGGAAATATAAAAAACCATAACCCAAGTATATTAAAGAAGATAAGTTGGGGGTTGTGGAAAAGAAAAGGAAAAAGAAAATGAGAAAAAAGAGGTGAATGAGTATTTGCCAAAAACAGAAAAGAAAACAGAAAAAGAAGAGAAGTATGGCAAAGAAAAAAGAAAAAGAAAAGAAAAAGTGGTGACTTATCAAGAGATGTGCTTTTATAAAAAATGGCTGACGGAGTTGAGCATTGAAGTAAAGTTATCTAGTGCTTAAAAGTGGTTGTGTTTAAAGCTAAGAGATTAAGTTCTTTTACTTGCAAATCCTTCCCGTTCTTCCTTAACCTTTACCTTGGCCTAATATTATAAGCTTATTAAAGACCTATTGATCCATTGAATTGTGATTTTTCTACAATAGTGGAGAATGATTTGAAAAATAAGCCTATAGAGATTTGAAAAATAAGCCTATGGAGCTTGTTTATGTGATTGATGTCACACAATTTGTTATGTTTTTAGAGGCCAAGACTTGTATTCATGAATGTTGTGCATAAAATCATCCGGGTGTTCAGATTAATGGATTGTGGTAAGATGGATGTTAAGAGTCAATAACAATTTTAAGATTGGTGTTTGGATTACTTTTGGATTTGGGTGAAATTTAATGATTCTTTGTGCCATGTGTGATGTGCAGTTTTTTGAGACAAAATGTGAATTACTCTTGGTTAACACTAAAATTGCTTTTCATTTACTTTGATTCCCACCTTAGAATTCATCTCTTGTTTCTCCTTGAATTGCTAGGGACTAGCAATAAGTTAGTTAGGGGTTGTGATGAGAGCCATAAAATACATCTTAATCATACTTATTTGTTAGCACTTTAGGGTTGATTTAGGTTTTAATTGCATTTTTATTTGTTAACAACTCTAAAGTGGTATTCTTGGAGCATTAGCTTATTTCGGTGCATTTTCAGGTGTCTTGAGTTAAATGAGATGGAAAAGCTATCATCATTTTGAACACGACGCTTCAATGAATACTCGAGTGAGAGAATGGTCATGAAAGAGCCAAGATGAAGAGAAACTAAGAAAGAAGTTTTCACTAAATTGCCAGAATTTCCATACAAATCAATCATCTTTGCAAATTAAACTGTATTGATGCAGAAAGAACCAAGAGATGAGCCATATATGCTTAGAAAGATCTAGAAGTCTATTTTTTGGAGAATTTATGGTTCGTAAAAATGATTTTTCTAGAGAAAGTTATGGCAGTTTTAGTAGACAGAAGTCAGACCTCTAGAACAGCATCAGCTCAAGGTGCACCCTGGAGAAGCTGAGGCGCACCCTTCAGAAGGAAGACCAAAAGAAGCTTAAAGAGCCATCAGGCTAAGGCGCACCCTGAGGGGCTGAGGTACACCCTGAGGGGCTGAGGCACACCCTGGAGAAGCTGAGGCGCACCTCACCGCACACACAAGAAACTTGACGAAGGCCAAGGTGCAGCGCGACTAAGCCAAGGTGCAGCGCGCGCACAGCCCTTGTTCTCCGAGTTAGACCCTAATTAGGTCTTTGATGATTTTTTCAAACCTTAAAACCCCCTTAGGCCTTGTACACTATAAATAGGCCACTTAGGGTTTGTAATTAGGCATTCAAAAACCTGGAAAACTCAAGGTAGGCTACCACACTTTTCCCCATGGCTAACTAATCTCCAAGTAAGGCGAAGGGATGAATCTCTAGGTGTAGTTGTTTCTATTTCACTTACTTGATTCAGTTGTAATAGAGCTTTAGTGTTCAAACATTGTTATGATTTACTTTTTAATCTAATTAGTAGATTTCTTATTAGTCCGGTGATTGCATGCTTCTTTTCCATATAAGTCTAGTTATGCTCTTCTTATGTGTATTTGTTTGGGTGTGATGGAGTCCGGTAGATCTCTTTTATAGATTTGTCCATTGTTGCGGTATTGTCATTTAGATATATCGTCGTCTCTTGATAATTTATAAGTTAGATCACGTGTGCTTGAAAGTAAAGAATAATTCATATCAATTACATTAGGGTTTATACATGCAATTTAATTGAATATTTTTCGATTGTCTGTCTGGGATATGAAACTTGCAATCGAGATAAAAACAACTGAATCAAGTTAGGATTAGGGTAACGAACCTAGGGAGGATTCCCAGATCCTTGTTATTCCCCTTATTATATTTCACATTCTACTTTACACAATTGTTTCACTATCAATTTCAGATTCTCTTACTCATTTGGATTTATCGTTTTAGATTAAAGTTTACACCTTCCTTTGTAGTTAACTTGTTTCCCTGTGGAATCGACACCCCAAAGTTGTACTACAACAACCGTGTTACTCTTTGGGCATTATCAGATGCCATTTTTATAAATTTGTTGACCCCAAATTTATTTTGATAATGACAAAACATATTATTGTGCTAATTCTCTTTATCTAGTATTATTTCAATTTTAAGGACAAAGGAATGCACATTAGAAGTAATGCGTGATCAATGGAACCTTGAAGTATATATGAAGACTTAGAAACAAAGTAAGAGATTACTAGTCTAGTAAAGATTAAATTCCCTGTAAATATCTCTCTATGCTCCTAGATCAATTATGGCTCAAAGATTAAAATGTTTTTAAATGATTTTAAGCAAAAACAATTTTTTTCTTCAGGATGTAGTCAACTACAGAGAACCGTAGCCAACTACACTTTGTTGTAGCCAACTACAAAACCTTGTGCTAGTCGACTACACCACCTACTGTAGCCAACTATAGATTTCTATAGTATACTACAAAACCTTGTTGTAGTTGACTACACACTGCTTAGTCGACTACAAGGTCTACAAAAAGGCACAAAACCTTTCTATAGTCGACTAAGCAATGTGTAGTCGACTACAGGGTCCTTTTTGGCTTTAATCAAAGCTGTAGTCGACTACAACTTTCTATAGTCGACTACAATACCTACTTGTTGCTTAATTCTCATTCTCAAAAAGGCTGTAGTTGACTATGCGCCAAGTCCAGTAATGACTATTTTGCATAAAATCTTGCACGAATTAGCTGTATTTAATGCTCAAATGGTCATATTGTATTTGAATTGGCTATTTGGAGTTTTTGCTATAAATACCTAGCCATTACAAGCCTCAACAACCATCTTGAACACTATAGAAAATATTTATTGCAAGAATCAAGCTTTTAATTTTATTATTGAGCCATTGTTGAGATTTAAGCTTTAGAGAGAGAATTTTTCTGAGTTGTAAGCATTTATTGTACACTCTCTCTTATTCAAATCTATTTTATTCCTTCTCAAAGTGAAAAAGAGTTGATATAACTCTTAGAGTGTTTAGGCATTAAACACTTCCTTGTGAAAGAGATATTTGTAAGGTTTGGGTGACACCCACAAAGTTGCTTGACTATTCTTAGTGGATTACTTCAAGGAGGTTCCTTGAAGAGAGTGGACATAGGGTCGGAGTGATACTGATATTGCCGAACCACTATAAATAGAGTTTGCATATTCTCTTACTTTACTCCTTTAATTTCAAGCAATTTATTTATTATACGCTTTACTTGATTAAATTGTTGAAACTTGTTTGTTAATTGCAAAAAGTTTTTTAAAACCTAATTCACCCCTCTTGAGTTTGTACCTCAGTCTACAACATTTTTATATGTATTTTAAGTTCATGTCCATCAATTATTAGGTCCTTCTCGCTTACTAGGAGTAAGGTTTACTCACCTAGTTACGCAATCCACAAGTACTTCCTTTATCTCTTAAAGATTTTTCCACTTGCACCTAGGTGTGAACAAAACTTTAAATATCATTTAAATGTATACCAAGAAAACCTAAGGCGTTTTGTATACTTTAAATATCATGTGCGCATTTTGAGCGCAACAAAAATCAAAGAAATCAAAATGTTATACTCTTTTTCATTCATTTTTCAAATTTTAGGTTTCCAAAACAGTTTAACCTCATGAATACTAGGCATCTCAAAGGTTTTTTAATCATGTTTCCAATACATATAAATATCAAAATCAAATTGAGAAAGTTTCACATTCAAAAACTGAAGGAAAAAGTCAAATTTTCAAAAATTAACATGACACAGTCGACTGAAAAAGGTCCAAAAGTTCTTGCCCCTTCATTCAATCGACTGAACACTTCATTTAGTCGATTGAATCCCTTGATTCAGTAACATTTTTGGTTCAGATGCTTCATCCAGTCGACTGGCCACCCGATCCAGTCAATTGGATCTCCGATTTTCAGCAAAAATCTTCCTGAAAACTCATGTTTTTCTTCAAAACTCTTCTTGATTCATTTAAGTCTTTTCAAATCTTCAAAGATACAAATTTCTAATAATTTCATTAACAACAATCAACATCACCCATACCAAAATTTGAACCTTAAACTCAAAATCACAAACTTTGGTTATAAATCATTTTCTTCAAAATAACATAAACCCTCTTTTCAAAATCAATCAAATAAAAATTAAATCGACAAACCAAAACTAAAATCTTAAGTTTATAAACATACTTGAAGATCAAAGTTAGATAGAAGTAATTTTTGAGCAAATTTATCTAACCTTTCCCCTCTCTTTCTCATTTCTTCCTCTCTTCTTTTTCTTTACTCTTTTCCTCTATTTCTCTCGGTCTTTCTGGAGACTTCTACATAGAGAAACTGAACTCTCTTCCTATTTTATAGCCTTTCTTTGATCTTATTACAATTTTAACTCTCCACTTTTCAATTTTCTTACTTTTCACCACACCACTTTTAGAATTCCACTTTTACTTAGTTTTTCTTATAATCTTTCAAAACTTTGAAATCCTCCCATAACATATGTTTTCTATTACTTGATTCTTAGTTTATTTATTTATTTCCAAGTCCCACTAATCCTAATATAATTTATTTTCGAATAAACACACCAATTCATGCAGAAATGCACTCCCGTGATTTAAAATAATTTAAACAAAATATTAGAATATACAATTCTCCCTCACTAATAAAATTTCATCCTCGAAATTTCTTCTAGCTTAGGTCTGCAAATGAACAAGGTTCTCATTTTCCTCACACTCACTCCTCAGTCTCATAACCCATTACTGACCATATTTCTTAGTTTCATTCTTCTAAGGTATTCTATTTAACGATAAGACTTTGATTTGATCACAAGTATTGATTTGCCCTTAACTCATTTTCAACTCAATATCACATTATTTCATTCATTTACACTGGCACAATTTAACACATCATTTTAAATAACTTTACTTGATTTAGCTGAAGATCCCAACTTACACATCAAATAGTATTTTTCACCTCTTGCAATCACCTTCATAGTCTCTTATTTACTTCTTGGGATAAAATTTAAAATCTTTTCTTAGAGTAACAAATTATTCGATAGAAGTTTCATTTTTAATTCCACATTTTCCAATACCATCTCTATTTCTAATTCTTTCACATTCTTGACTTATTTCATCTCTTCAGTCTTTACTTACCATATCATTTTGCTCTTGTTCTTTACTACTTGACATGCTACCATAAAATAAGTCCTTTAGCAAAATACTGACTTGTCCTCCACTTGAAGTTTTAAACATCTCTTTTCTCTAAATAAAATATGATATTCAAGATTTATCAACAATATCATCCAAATTTTAAAAATTCAACTCCACATTTGTGACACCCCAAGATGGGGGTCAAGTATTGGTATCCCATATCGGCTGGAGAGGATGTGATTAGGGTGTTTCTAAGTGATTGTCACCTCCACTTGGACAATATATTTTAAAGCCATGAGGCCTGGTGTGCCAAAGTAGACAATATTGTGCCAAGGAAGAGGTCGAGTTGTTATAGTGATATCAGGGTCGACTCTTGAAAGATCGACCATCGATTTTAACCGGTCGGTTACCGAATGTGGACCACACCACACAATGAGGGCTATGTGTCCAAAATAAAGGAGATTATGACACCCTAAGATGGGGGTCAAGTCTTGGTATCTCACATTGGCTAAAGAGGATGTGACTAGGATATTTATAAGTGAGTGTCACCTCCACTTGCACAATGTGTTTTAAAGCCATGAGGCCTAGTGTGCCAAAGCAAATAATATTGCGCCAAGTGGGAGGTCGGGTTGTTTTAACATTAGTTCATTTTCCATTTTATCAACCTATTCATTTCGAATCTTTCCTTTACTTAAAGTAGAAGTGCAATAATAATATCAGACTCATCTGTTTACTCACTCACAAACTTTATAACATCCTCCCATCATTTTTTATTTATTCCGTGGTCCACCTTTTTACACAATATGGATCTCTTAGTTTCCGTTCAGAAGTTTCCACTATTAATTTAATATCATCAAGGTATTTGACTATATCTAGAGTTTCTCCTCTCTATTTTAAAGCAATAATTACCAAATTTTCTTATCATTATCTCAAGAATTTCCTTTGTTAGTTCATCTTTCCAAATTTTTCTTCAACTATAGTATCATTTTGATCCTAAAAAATTCTTCTCCAACTTTTTATCTTACCTCAAGTCATTAGTTTCCCTCTTTTCACGAGTCACTTCACTTTGCACTAGTTTTCTTAATTAAATCTTCAACTCACTATTCACAATCATATACTCCACACATCACATCATATCATATCACTGTTTATCTTATTCATCTAGCTCTCATAAATTTTTTAGATAACTCTTTACTTAAAAAACAATCAAGGTGTTTTCTCCGCATTATTTCAATATTCATCACCTTTTCTTTTAAGGTTTGCCAATTAATATTCTTTATGTTATAGTATTCTTGATCTTTTTGATTGTTTCATCATCACGATTGCTTACATTATTTCTATTTCATTACTTCAAGAGATTTCCAAAACACACCTTTAATTATAAGCTAAACAATTACTTCTCTTGATTTTCGATATTTTACACTCTTCCCATTTGCCCTCTTAGTCCCATAAAAACATTATCCACTTTAATCATATAAAAAAAAATTACACTATCAATACCAAGACTGAATTACCTCACTTTATATCCATAAAGCAAAAATATTTTTACATAACTTTACTCTTCAACTCACCTTCACATCATTTAGTTCACAAAATCATATTATAACCATTTTTTTTTATCTAAGTCTACTTATTTGTAAGCATTAGAATTTTTATCTTACCCTTTCCAAGTTATTGGAAAACACTTTTTCCTCTATTAATCACAATTTTATCATCATTTAACGATTCATATTTCATTTTAAATTTAACTTACAAAACTTTACTCATTTTAGAGATGAACTCTTTTAGAAAATCACCAATACATATATATATATATATATATATATATATATATATATATATATATATATATGTTTTATCCAAAAACTACCATTACTTACATGGTATATCCGAAATTCCACAATTCTCGATAGCTTAAACATCCTTGACAATTTCTTCATTAATTATTCAACATATAAGTTTTATAGTCTTTACAAACTTTCAAAATAACTTTAGTCTCTTTAGATTTCGCTAATGCTTTAATATTCTACCCTTATTGTATAGGGTTAGTAACAACCCCACAGATCTTTTTAAAACTTCCCAAGCTCCTCTCAATTACACAAACAACTTCAAAATCACTACTACTACGCCCATTCTAAATTTATTTACTTGTTTATCATATACATAGTCTTGTAAAAAATTTAACATTCCCTTCACTCAAATTTTAAACACCACTACATCTAACCCTCTAAGTCAGAATTTTAAACCCACTACATCTTAAAAATTTCGATTTTCCTTCAACTATTTCCTTTACCAAACCTTTCTCCAAATTTACACTTTTTAATGTTCTTCAAAACTTTCAACAAACCCATAAACTAGTTGTTTTAATCTTCATGATTTTTATTAACTCACTAACTAATAATTGTATAGTCCTTGACACTAGGAACATGGTGAAAATCCCATTTAATGGTTCTTGATCAAACTCTAACTCATCCAAAAAATCCTTATCCAAATCTTCTTGATTTCATATCCAACCCTTACCCCTCTTTACAACAAAATTTCTAACACCTTTATACTTTACTATAATTTTAGTCTTCCATACTCTATTCCATTGATATCTTTATTAAATTTATAACCTTTAAGGTTACTCACACATCTTAAGCTTTCACTAATTACCATTCTCTCCTTCTATTCAAGCCACACCAAGATTAAAATCATTTAGTAACCTCTACACTCTACATTATACCACTTTATCAATTTTCATCTTTTACTAACTTCAAACTTAAACTTAATAACTTACTTCCCCAAATAGAATAGAACTCTTAGGCTTAAAAGTACTAATCTTTTATCTGATCACTTTTTTAAGGTCTTTCATAAGATGGTGAAATTCTAGTGGACATTTACCAATGTATTTTAATTTGCACTTCAACATTTTTTAATTCGATTAAAATTCAATACATTGCTATTTTTACAATTGCACACATGATTTTCATTTTCAATGATTCCAATTTACATTTCATAATTTAACTTTCTTCTATAATAACATACTTCAATCAACTACACGAGTTACTCTAACTATACTCATAAAATTTCTATTCAAGATAAGTGAATATTTCCTTCACCGTTATTTACTTTCAATTTTTTAAACTATTGCAATATTTCCTTTGTCATTAATCCAACACGATTATTCTTTTTTCTCAATGCCAAATCATTTCTCTCTTTTTCCTTAATCACTTTCAATATTTCCTCTCACTACCTGAACTGTTTATTTTAATACTTTATCTTCTTATACTTTTTCAAGACTATTGATTCGTTAAAATTTCACTAGCATATCATTCTTACAAAATTTAGGCATTACTTCCCCAATTTCTTAAACCTTTCACACTTCCTAATGGTAATTATGACATATCGTTTCAAAATCATCACAATCCCCATGTTATTAATTCAATTATTATCTCATAATGTCCGTCATCATATGCTCAATTACCTTTATTACCAAACACGTACATTGCTAGTTCATTCATTTATTTGCAAGTTCATTCCATTCAATATTTTACCATCTTTTTAATATATATATATATATATATAGCTCAAACATTTTACCATTTATTCTAGAAGTTCACCCTTACCAATTTCTCTAACTCATTTAGTTAGTATTTAATCATTTCTGTTGGAAATCACCTTGACAAGATGCCCAGGTGATGATCTTCCAAACACTCAAGTCTAGAATGACTTGTAGAAAGAAATACAGCAATCGAACACATGAACAGAAAATCAAAGAAAGAAAGAAGACAAGCAATTTGTTATCGAGGTTCGCAATGTGCCTACGTCCCCATGAGTTTCTCTGAACTCTCTGCACTAAATCAAATGGTTCTTACAAGTTACAGCAATCCCTGATAGGTGCTTAAATATTTAAGCACCCTTATTTACATTTATTAGGTCCTTAGTTATGTTAGTTTATTCCATTTTACTTCATTTGTGTGTTTTACATGTGTTTATAGGGTCTTGGAAGAAAAGAAGCAGTTTTGGCACTTAAAGGAAGAAGCCTGGAAATCCTGGAGAAGTCTCTGGTCAATCTGCGATCAATCGCACCATGCATTATGATCGAACGCACATTGCGATCGTGCGCACACAAGGGTCGAGCGCACACTGTGATCGAGCGCAAGACACTGCGATGGAGCGCACATGTACGGGCGTGAACAGTAAACTGCAGAACCCTATTTTGGAAATAAGAGATTTTTGACGGTTTAGGAAGTTTAGGGTTTCCTGCACCTTATAGGACTACTCAAACCCTATAAATACACCTATA
This sequence comes from Bretschneidera sinensis, assembly GCA_023935145.1. Classification (NCBI taxonomy): domain Eukaryota; kingdom Viridiplantae; phylum Streptophyta; class Magnoliopsida; order Brassicales; family Akaniaceae; genus Bretschneidera; species Bretschneidera sinensis. The sequence goes on from CM043701.1 coordinate 51,809,935, forward strand.
AAGCACACACAATTGACCACCACTTAGAGATCACTTTTATCTTTTACTTAAGCTCGGAGTTTTAGACTTTGGAGAGGATTGACAACCCGTCTCCCTAGTATTCTTCAGGTTTTATATTTCATGCTTAGTTTATATATGATGTTTATTTTAGACAGTATGTGTAACTAACTTTCTTATAGGGCTCGATTGAAGCCCTAGTTATGCTTTCTCATATATTTATTCATTGATAAATCTTTGCTAATAGCCTTTATTATGTTGCTTAACTTGAATAATGCCTGTGCTTATTTAAATTCCTCATATGTATGTGTATGGCCAGCGTATGCATGTGGTATGGACCTGTTAGTTAGATCAATTTGGATGACTGAGTCCTGGGTCTAACATTAGTAACGAGGGATATCTTATCCGGATACCCGGGTTAATCAACATGGGAAACTGGGAGTAGAAACCATGCCCTAGGTCTCATGTGGTTGTCGATTTCCATAGTACTTATGCTTTCTTAAGGAATAACTCAAGCAGATACCATGCTGAATCCCTTAAGGAAGAAAAGAGTTAGAGTAGATACCATGCCTAACTCGTTGCTTAGGGAGATCAATAGCTTAAGGAGTAGATACCATGCCCTTAGGTTGGCAACCAGTAGGTATACATGATAAGGCTAGTGCACTGATACATTATACAATTTGGAAAGTATGACTAGTGGTGGATATTAAAGCCCTATGTCTTTATTATTATCACTCACATTCAACAGTTATTTTATTTATTTTTACTTTAAAGAAACTAATTCTAAAAACTGAACTTTACCGATCCCTGTGGAGATGATCTTGCTTTCGCACACTACACTACACTGTCGACCTTGTGCACTTGCAAGTAAAACTAGTGCGATTATCTGCTTAATTATTTAGGCATATAAACATCTAACAATCCCCTTCAAGAAATCAAGTTCTTGAAGAAATAAGAAGAGAAGAAAGGAAGAAGATGAGAACTAACAATGCTCTCTATCTAATCTAGACTTCTCTATCTTTTACAACCAGCCTCACTACAAAGAGTCCCTCTTATGTTTGTCACTCTTACACAATTCTCTCTATGTGTTTACAATTGATCTCACAATTTCACAAACTTGTGTGTTTCTAATCATCATGTTGAAAAATGAGGCTAGGAAACCTCTTTTATAACGATTCACTTCTTGGACATTCTTGTGAATCAATCTCCTCCCTTTGATCATGATCTCCATTTAATCATAGCCCTTCATCACTCTCAAAGTAGTGTTGTGCGTTTTGTCCTTGCACACACACACTTTAGAGGGTCCTTAAGCCTGTTGCCCATGTGTGCAGCAGTGTGTCTGGGCGATGCGGCGCTGGGTGTGTGCACTATGGCACACATTGGTGCTGCTCCCTTCTGCTACTGTGCGCACACCCTTATGCTTGTGTGCAGAAGTGCGCACACTAGAGCGCATGGCCTTCCCTTGCTCAAAATTGATGCACACACATGTGTACAGTCTTCTAACTTGCTGAACTTTAATCCTCCACCCTTGGTTTAGACTTTAACCATCTTTGAACCATGGTTGGACCTGTGCAAACCTTAGACAAATACCAACAATTTCATTACCAACAAAACATATCATTAACATGAAATTTTCAATTAAATAAAATTGCTCATTCTTATTACTTTCCCCTGTTCTCACTATGAAATCAACCACACTTCATCTCAATTTATATACATATTCTCTCTCAAAAATCATTTGCAAGATTTCACAAGCATGATAAAAGGAAAATCATTTCACACAACATGGCATCATCTAATATAGCAAGGAATCAATCCATTATTAAGATAAAACATTCATTTTCATAACTTTTCTTGAGAATATCAACAAAATTTCACAAGCATAATAAAGGCATTACATATAGCACAAAATCATTCAACATGGCATGATATCAGTCCAATCTATCCTTAAAAACTCTTACTACAATCAATTCTAATATCAACTTTGATTCCTAAGTGTCATCCTCTCTAACCTTACATGACCAACTCTCTACTGATTCCTATACACTATGCTCATGCAACTAGAGTCTACTTAACTTTAAGCCTATGCTCTGATACCAAAAATATAACAACCTATCTCCAAGTGGGCCCTACTCGAGACGGTATCGTCACCCTTCATCTCTGAGCCTTGACCTAAATGCCATGCATACATTTTAACTTACAATACAATCCACAATTTACTAAGCTAAAAACAAGAGTTCCATATACAAACATACTTATACAATACCATTGCCATAATATTTCTATAAACACGAATAATTTACGATATTTTAAAATTTCTTATAATAAAATTTTCATAAGAAAGGTCTAAACTCAAAAGACTTTGAGGATACCGCTTCCCATAACCCATACAATGTTAAGCTATCAGCTGCCACTTTAGGGAAAGTAAAACATAAGGAAGGGGGTGGGCTTAAAAAAAAAGCTCAGTGAGTAGTACATTATTTAAAGTACTTGATTTTTAATTTAATTTACCAATTATATTATACGTTTAGTTAATTAGCATGTAGCTCTAAGTGTTTTCATGTCTTTAATGTCAAACCTTGAATTTCTCCCATTTTCTTTAATTCAGTAATTGATTTGTGTATGTCTCTAAGAAATTACCGTTTCTCTGAATATATGCTTCATACTTTTATGGTTTTCAAGCTCAAGGAAGAGTACTAATCACAAATGACATTTTACACCATTTAAAATCTCAAAATATAATTATAAGCATACTCACACATTCATTCACTATTAACTCTCATACTTTCCACATCACAAGCAATCAATTCCTCAAGCACAACATAATCACATCATACAACTCAATATCAAGTGCCCTTCATTAGGCTAATCACATTATGTGCCCTCATTGGGCCACTCACATCAATCAACTGATGAAATGCATGATCATGCCTCAATTCATTATATTTTAGTGCCCCTCACTGGGCTAATAATGTCACAACAAGGACATCTCCCTATGTACCAGTACGTTTCTCCACAACATTAGTCTTTGTTTCCACCTCATTTTCCACTCCACTCGTTTCCACCTCACTTTCCACTCCACTCGTTTCCATAACATCATCAAGAACTCATGTTATATGAAATGCATTCATATCAAAACAAATCTCAAACAAAAACAGTCACACATTTAATTCATAACAATCCACTATATTCGCCAAAGTATAAATTAATAAATAAATCCAAAATTTTAACAACTCATATGTTAAATAAATGGTTCATATACATCATAACTTAAATATATACATATGTATTTTTAAGTCATTACTTATAAACACTTGCATCTAAGCACATAACATTCACCGCATCAACTTATTATCAATTCTTATTGTTGGGATTTTTCAAAGGATTAAACAGGAGATGTTCAGCATCAGGTTTGAAGGTGTGCACCGCGGCCCAGCCTTGAGTGTCGTGGCCTGCAGAAACTCCAGAAGTCCTCCACTCTAGGCACGCCGCGGCACAGCCTCCCCAAGCCGCGGCGCCCAACAAAGTGAAGAGATGGTGAGGTTTCAGCCCTATGTGCATCGGGCCAGCCCTGTTCTGGGCCGCGACACTAGGCATACCTGGAGTATGTTGATTGGAACTTTGAGATAGTGCATGGGACTTGCTCAAAAAGCCCAGGTTCACTTAGACTCTTAAAGAGCCATGGGTCTTTGGTTCTTGAGATCTAAGGGTTGAGATTGATCTCAAAGATTAGATAAAGAAGTTGGTGCACTATATAAAGGGTCACCTAGCTTCAATCATAACAAGAATCATAATCTCAAATACAAGATCATCATACAAGAGAATTCAAGTGCAAGTGTGAGAATGCAAAGACACAAAACACAAGAGAGGCACTAGAATAGATCTCATTCAAGATAGGCTGATTGTTTAGAGAGAGAGAGTAGTATAGATTGGGGATTCAAGAGCTTATAAGTGGAATTTTCTTAGGGAAAATTCTAGGGAAACACTAAGTTCTTATCTCTTTCTTTTCTCTTCTTTCATGTATCAAGAACAAGAGGGTTCTTGAGGAGGTGTTGCTGTATTTGTAAGAACTCATTGATTTAGTGCAGAGAGCTTGGAGTAGCTCATGGGGACGTAAGCATTTGTCGAACCTCGATAACAATTGCTTATGTTCTTTCTTTGCCTGATTGTTGTATCTGTTCATTACAAGTCATTCTAGACTTAGGTGTCTAGAAGATCACCACCTGGGCATCTTGAAGGTGATTTCCAACAGTGGTATCAGAGCCCAGTTCCAAGAATCAAAGGATTCTTGGTGGTGATACAGTGGTATCAGAGCTTGTACAGCTGGGTATTGGAGCAAGGTGAAAAGAATCAAAGGTCAACTTCTTGGGTAATTCAAGAACGGTGCTAGGATCAAGATCTGATTGGGTTCTTAAGGGTGATTCAAGAATGGTGCTGGGATCAAGATTTGATCGAGTTCTTGAGATTTAGAAGTTGGAAAGCAATTGTGGGTGCTGCATAAATCTTGGGATTTTCTCCGCAAGATGGGTTCAAATTTTATTGTTGAGAAGTTTGATGGAAAGGGAGATTTTTCCCTTTGGAAATGAAAGATCAAAGCGGTTCTTATGCAACAAAAGGTGGAATTGGCTATTGGAGAAGATGACGTTTTTCCAGCAAGTATCATAGAGGTCCAGCGGATTGAGATGAAGAATATGGCATATAGCACCATCTTTCTGCACATGTCGGATAGTGTCACAAGGGAGTGCGAAGACTCAAAAGATCCAACTATCATATGGAAGAAACTAGATGAGTTGTTTCTTACCAAAACTCTCCCTAATAAGATTTATCTTCTTAAACAAATCTTTTCTTTTAAAATGGATCCTAATAAAGAGTTGCAAGACAATCTTGATGTGTTTAATAAACTAGTTAAAGATTTAGCTAGTTTTAGTTTAACATTCCTGGATGAACAATTGGCTGTTATGATATTGAATTCTCTTCCTGATTATTTTGAAAGCTTGATTAATGTTATTGAATATGGAAGAGATACACTAACTAAGGAAATTATTATCAATGCTATAAGGGCTTATGATTTCAAAGCCAAGATGAGGGAAGCATCAAGTAGGGAAGGGTTGTTCGTTAGAGGAAGGCCAGCAATTGGAAATGGCAGTAGCATCCATGGCAACTACCGGGAGAAATCAAAGGGTAGAGGGCAGAGCCATGGGAGATCGCATTCTAAACCAAAGTTTGGAGGGAAGTGATGCTACTGCTGCAGTAAGAAGGATCATTTCAAGAAAGATTGCAAGAAGAAGTTGTGGGATGAGAGAGGAAGAAGCCATACCAACAATGGAGAGGCTTCGGTTGCCAAGGGAGAACAACAAGATGATGTTCTCGTTGTGTGCTCAAATGTGAGCAGGAGGCAAGGCAGTGAGAAATGGATCTTGGATTCTAGGTGCACTTATCACATGTGGCCTCACAGAGATTGGTTCAAGAATTTCAAGGAAACTAATGATGGAAAGGTTTTCTTAGGGAATTATACTTCTTGCCAAGTGAGGGGGATAGGAGACATCCAATTGAGGATGTTTGATGGAGTCACAAGGTTGCTACGGAATAGGAGGTATCTTCCAGATTTGAGAAGAAATTTGATCTCACTGGGGCAGCTAGATTCTATGGGGTACACATACAAAGCAGATAGAGGAAAGATCAAGGTAACCAAGGGATCTTTGATAGTGATCAAAGCAGCAATAAAGGATGGTCTCTATGAGATGATTGGAGAGACAGAAATCAAGGATCAAGCAGCAAGCTTGGTGGCTGAGATGGATAAGGCAGTTCTTTGGCACAATCGCTTAGGATATATGAGCGAAAAGGGCTTGCAACTTCTCCGGAAGGATGGTCTACTTGGTGGTGACAAAGTAGAGAAACTTAATTTCTACGAGAGTTGCATTCTTGGGAAGCAACATCGGGTTAGCTTCAACACTGGAATGCACAAGTCTAAGTGTATTCTTGACTACATTCACATGGGTCTTTGGGGACCAGCAAGAACACCAACACAGGGAGTTAATGTTTACTTTCTGTCTTTAATTGATGATTATTCTAGAAAGGTTTGGGTTTATTTTCTTAAAAGTAAATCAGATGCTTTGAATAAATTTGTGGTGTGGAAAAAGTTGTTGGAGACTCAAACGAGCAGGGTAGTTAAGGTGTTAAAAACCGATAATGGCTTAGAATTTTTTAATAAGTATTTTGATAAATTCTGTGAGTTAAATGGGATTCTAAGACATAGAATGGTTATAAAAACCCCTCAGCAAAATGGAGTTGCTGAGAGGATGAATAGGACCCTTATGAAAATGGTTAGGTGCATGTTAATTGGGTTTAGTTTACCAAAATGTTTTTGGGGGGAAGCTGTGTCTATTGCTGCATATTTGGTTAATAGATCACCCTCTAGGGCTTTAGACCTTAAGACTTTCAAGGAGATGTGGTGTGGGAAACCCCCTGAGTTAAGTAACCTTAGAACTTTTGGATGTGCTGCGTTTGCACATCAAAAGGATGATAAATTTAGCCCAAGGTCTAGAAAATGTGTGTTTCTAGGGTATGGTGATGGGGTTAAGGGGTATAGGTTGTGGTCCTTAGAGCCAAAAGGGACTAAACTCGTAATAAGCAGGGATGTCATTTTTAATGAATTGTTATTTCCCCATTTGGAGAAAACTAACCCTGCAGGGGATAGTGGGCAAACCAGCCCGGTATTTGTGGATCATAACATCAAAGAAAATTTAGTTCAAGTAGAGCAAGGAAGGCAAGTAGATTCAGACCAAGTAGAGCCCATTGATGAAGGCCAAGCTCATGACACTCAAGAGAAGGCTGAACTAGAAGGGGATGATGCAGCAAATCATAATGATTATCAGCTCACAAGTGACCGAGAAAGGAGGGTGGTTAGACCACCTTTGAGATATGGTTTTACGGATGTTAATGTAGCAGCTCCTTATTCAGAAGGAGGGGTTGAACCAGAAACTTACATTGATGCCATGGAATGTAAGGATTCGTCAGCTAGCTATGGAGGAAGAAATTGATTCTTTGAGGAAAAACAATTCTTGGTAATTGGTGCCTAAACCAGAAAAAACAGAGAGTTGTGGATTATAAATGGATTTACAAGATCAAATAAGGGAACACACCAGGGGATGAAGTCCAGTATAAGACTAGGCTAGTGGCGAAGGCATTCACACAAAGAGAATGCATAGATTTCACTGAAATATTCTCACCAGTTGTGAAATACAAGACGATAAGGATAGTGGTAGCCATGGTGGTCCAATTTAATTGGGAAATCGAGCAAATTGATATGAAGACAGCGTTCTTACATGGAGAGCTTGATGAGACCATCTACATGAGGCAACCCGAAGGCTATAAGGAAAGAAGACAAGGAGATTTTGTGTGTTATTTGAAGAAATCTCTTTATCGCTTGAAGCAATCACCTCGGCAATGGAATAAGAGGTTCGATTCCTTTGTAACTAGTTTGGGTTTCATGAGGAGCTACTATGATTCGTGCTTATACTACAAGGGGCACAAGGTGGAGGAAATGGTGATTATCGTCATCTATGTCGATGATATGCTGTTGGTTGGGAATAGCAGGGAGAGGATAGAAAAGTTGAAGTATCAACTCAGTGAGGAGTTTGAGATGAAGGATCTTGGCCATGCACAGAAGATCCTTGGGATGAGTATAATCCGGGAAAGAGAGAGGAACAGATTGAAGATTTCTCAGACTTCTTACATAGAAAAAATATTATCTAAGTTTTCTATGGAAGATAGCAAACCAGTGAAGGATCCGCTTGCTAGTCATTTCAAGTTCTCTAGCGATCAGTGTCTGAGATCGGATGAGGAGAAAAAGGAAATGGAAAAGGTCGCTTACTCTAGTGCGGTTGGATCAATCATGTTCATGATGGTAAGCACTAGACCCGACATTGCTCATGCAATAAGTGTTCTTAGCAGGTTTACGCATAATCCCGAAAATGAGCATTGGCTTGGGATGAAGTGGTTGCTGAGGTACTTGAAGGGAAGCCTAGATGTGGGGTTGGTTTATGAGAAAAGGGGTAAGTCCATCTGTCTTGAGGGTTATGCGGATTCGGACTATAGAGCAGACCGGGATAAAAGAAGATTGATTACCTCCTACTTCTTCAACTTAAACAGATGTTGTATAAGTTGGAAGGCTCAGTTGTAGCTGGTGGTAGCACTCTTGGTGGGTGTCGAATCCAACAAATAATAAAATTCTCACTCTTGAAAAATACAAATTGTAACAGTGATGAGTAAGGTCATATCCATAGGGATTGAGTAGATTTATTTTAATGAAAATTAAAGCAAAGAAAAAGGGGGTTTGAAATTTCGGAGTGAAATAAAAGAGAAAGCAATTATAATCAACTAAAAACTAAGGAGAAATCAATATCAGGCAAATATCCAACCAAAGGTATAATTTCTGAATTGGTTTAGAGAATTGATCATAGATACAAGGATAAAATCTTTTATTCTTCACTAAATTGGTTATGGTTGTTAACAAGCTCTAACAACCTATCTCTCCTTACTTTCTCGATAACCAAAACAAACTCTTTGATTACTTCCCTTGTTAATAAACAACCCTAAACAAGCTCTTAGGATTTAATCTATCGATAGCATTAATAATTAGAAAGACTACCAATTCTAGCCAACATATACACAAGCTCGATTCATTTAGACTAGGTTATATATCTCCATAACATAAAAAAAAATCTCTCTATAATCAACTTTGTTATTTTACCACTAATATTAGAACAATTAAACAACTACGGATTTAAAGTTTTAAATGGCAATTTATTGACCTGATAATTGAACGGGCCATTTTCATCAATCAACCAAGATAATAATTTTTAATAAACACAGAAGATATATAAATAGAGAAGAAATAAAAGATCAATGAAAATTATTTAGATCTCACAATTCTTGAAGAACCAAAACTTCAATTATCCTTCAGCCGAAAGAAAAATATTTAGCTAATCATAATGAAAAGAAAACTTAAAGAAAAGAGAAGAGGAATTTTTTGTTCAACAGCTGCGCCTTCTATCCGAGATCTCCTTTTTTGTTCAGCTAGGATTCTATTTATAATATTCTGAATCCGTCGGTCGGCGCTGCAGCGCCAACTTCCCGGGGCTGCAGCGCCAGGTTTCTGTCCAATCTTCGCGTTTTTCGCAAATTCCAGCGCTGCAGCGCTAACTTCCTAGTGCTGCAGCTCCAAGTTGCTGTCCAATCTTCATAAATCTTGCCATTCCAATGCTATTCTAGCGCTGTAGCGCCCTTGAACCAGCGCTGCAGCTTTGAGCTTCGACTTTTCTTCACAAATTTCTTGATTTTGGATTCAATTTGATTTAACTCTTCAATCTACTCCATAAAATACGAAACATAATCAGAATCCAAGATTTAAGCATTTATAACCATTAAAACATGAGGAAATATAACAAACATATAGATATTATGAATCCTTATTAACTTTCAACAACCGAGGCTGAGTACATAGCGGCTACGGAAGCCATAAACGAGGCTATGTGGTGCAAAGGGTTGAAGATCCTGAAAGAGCAGGTTGTGGTGTATTCGGATAGCCAAAGTGCATTGCATTTGTGCAAGAATCCGATGTTCCATGATAGGACAAAGCATATGGATGTTCGGTATCATTTCATTCGGGAAAATGTTACGAAAGGATGCATTCATGTGGACAAGGTGGCCACGGAAGAAAATCCTGCAGATTTAGGCATTAAAATTATACCTCTAAGTAAGTTCAATCATTGTCTTGGACTTTTTACGATTGGAGTCGGTTGATTTGGTGACTCAAGTTGAGTTTGGATCCTGAGTTCTCTACATAATGGGTTCGGGTTTAATCGCTTAGAAAAAGGTAAAGATTTTTGGGATTTGTCTAAGGATTAAACAGGAGATGTTCAGCATCAGGTTTGGAGGTGTGCGCCGCGGCCCAGCCTTGTGTACCGCGGCCTGCAGAAACTCCAGAAGTCCTCCACTCCATGCCATGCCGTGACATAGCCTCCTTAAGCCGCGGTGCCCAGCAAAGTGCAGAGATGGTGAGGTTTCAGCCTTGTTATGGGCAGCGACGCCAGGCACACCTAGAGCATGTTGATTGGCACTTTGAGATAGTGCGTGGGACTTGCTCAAAATGCACAGGTTCACTTAGACTCTTAGAGAGCCATGGGTCTTTGGTTCTTGAGATCTAAGGGTTGAGATTGATCTTAAAGATTGGATAAAGAAGTTGGTGCACTATATAAAGGGTCACCTAGCTTCAATCATAACAAGAATCATAATCTCAAATACAAGATCATCATACAAGAGAATTCAAGTGCAAGTGTGAGAATGTAAAGACATAAAACACAAGAGAGGCACTAGAATAGATCTCATTTAAGAGAGGCTGGTTGTTTAGAGTGATAGTAGTATAGATTGGGGATTCAAGGGCTTGTAAGTGGAATTTTCTTGGGGAAAATTCCAGGGAAATACTTAGTTCTTATATCTTTCTTTTCTCTTCTTTCATGTGTCAAGAACAAGAGGGTTCTTGAGGAGGTGTTGCTGTATTTGTAAGAACTCATTGATTTAGTGCAGAGAGCTCGGAATAGCTCACGGGAACGTAGGCATTTGCCGAACCTCGATAACAATTGCTTGTGTTCTTTCTTTGCTTGATTGATGTATCTGTTCATTACATGTCATTCTAGACTTTAATGTTTGGAAGATCACCACCTGGGCATCTTAAAGGTGATTTCCTATATATATAGTAAGTTCATGTCCATCAATTATTCTGTCCTTTTCACTTACTAGGAGTAAGGTGTACTCACCTCGTAATGTGATCCACAACTACTTCCTTCGTCGCTTAAAGATTTTCCCACTTACATCTAGGAGTGAACAACACTTAATCCCATTACTTTAAATTGTTTAAACATATACCATGCAACCCCAAGGTATTTTGTATATTTTAAATATCATGTGCACATTTCGAGCACAACAAAAATCAAAGGAATCAAAATGTTATACCTTTTTTTATTCCTTTATCAATTCATGTAGTTTGGGTTTTAAAAAAAAATTAACCTCATGAACATTAGGTATTTCAAAGGTTTTTTAATCAAGTTTCCAATATATATAAATACCATAATCATCTTTATAAAGTTTCACATTCAAACACTAAAAGAAAAGGTCAAATTTTCGAAAATCAGCATTATACAATCGATTGGGTACCTGATGTAATCGATAGAAAAAGGGCAAGAAGTTTCTTCCCTTTATTCAGTTGATTGAAAACTTCATTCAGTCGATTAAAGCCCCTAATTAGTAAATTTTTTTGTTCAAATGCTTTATCCATTCGATTGGGCACCCCGATTTAGTTGACTAGATCTTTTGTTTTCAACAAAAATCTTCTTGAAAACTCATGTTTTTCTTCAAAACTCTTCTTAATTCATTTAATTCTTTTCAAATATTAAAATATACAAGTTTCTAAAGTTTCAATGAAAAAAATCAACATCACCCGTATGAAAATTTGAACCTTTAACTTCAAAATCACAAACTTTGGTTAAAACCCCATTTTCTTCAAAATAATTTCAAAATCTCTCAAACAAAACTTAAATAAAAAAAGTCAAATTAAACTATTAAGTTTATAAACATACTTGAAGATCAAAGTTAGAAAAAAGTAAAGTTTAGCTTGATTTTGAGAAATTTTCTTCATCATTTTCCCTCTTTTTCTCATTTCTTTTGTTTTTTTCTTTCTATGTTCTCTTCTTCTCTCTTTGTCTCTTTTTCTCTCAATCTCTCTAGAGACTTCCACATAGACAAACTGGTCCCCCTCCTCCTTTTATATCCTTTCTTTGACCTTATTATAATTTTAACCCTTCACTTTTCAATTTTCTTACTTTTCGCCACACCACTTTTAGAATTCCAATTTTAACTTAGTTGTTTTTATAATCTTTCAAAACTTTGAATTTCTCCCATAACATATGTTTTTATTACTTGATTCTTAGATTATTTATTTATTTTTATGTTGCACTAATCCCAATATAATTTATTTTCGAAGAAACACACCAATTGATTTAGAAATACACTCCCTTGATTTAAAATCGTTTATATAAAAATACCATAATCTACACCCTCACATAGGGTTACGATTGTTTGTTTGACTGACACTCATGTAATAGGTCTATGACAAGTGTGACTACTACTATTGCTCTATAAATTCCCTTTCCACATTTAGGGATAAGATTGCTCACAAGAATACGCATAAAACCTACCATATATCACTTGAGATTTGCTTTGATCTCTCTCTTCTCCATGACTTTGAATGGACTCATTGTACCTTTAATTGTTGCCACGTAAAATACCTTATAGTTTGAACATTTGATCCATAAATAATTTGGAAACTCCATCAAAGAGGTATTCTTACAACTAAGATGGTAACAACATGAAGTGGGGTTGGGAGCTAGCACCTTTCGCCATAAGAGCATGAGAAAGAGTGCACAGAAGATACGTCTAGAATGAGCACACCCTATTGGACAAATCCTGACTTGATTATCGCTATAGTAGAGCTCATGGAAATGAAAAAGATGAACCTATAGGCCATCCTAAGCAATCGTAAGGATGCCAAGCCTAAAGCTAAGAGTGAGAAGTAACACACTCCAGATGCGCCCCTAACCCGACGGAGCCCACTTAATATACGACACTGGTTGCGATGCCCACTGTAGCCCTAGCTCAGCAGACCACTATCACAACCTCAAACCTTAGAGAAGTCTCATCTTCAGTGGGATTTATGACACTTAAACAACTTTAAAATCTAGTCCAAAAAGAGCACACTCAAGTCATTTTAAGCAAGGCCACCCAAGTTGACTTTAGGTCTCCCTACCAAGCGCACCATGTAGTGATTTTGTATTAGCCGAAGTATAAAACTCCCACTTTCACCCTCTTTAGTGGGAAGTTTGAAAAATCTCGAGAGCATTTAGTATGTTTCCTTGATTCTTTGGGCATCCTTGTTGGTGACCAAATGCTAAAGCTGAAGGAGTTTTCTAAGTATCTCATAGACAAAATGTACACTTGGTACTCAAATCTCCTACCAAGTTCAATAAACTCGTGGGAAGAGGAGATAATTGCCTTTTGTGGGTACCATGCCCTACACCACCCTTTGTCAATTAGTAAGGGGGCTCCCTCAAGGAGAACTCTTTTAAGTCAAGGCATACTTTTCTGTTTGGTACTTTATGTCATCTAAGCACGAAGCAAAGATGACGGGTAAAGAGTAACCATTTTGATCTTGAAGGGGGCCAGATCCCTTGTCATTGGTCTTACACGTGAGATTTTAAGCAAGAAAATTTGAGTATGAGATTAGGAGTAATTAAACCTCACTCTCTCACCGAGGTCAAAGCTTAGCCCTTTATGTTCGATGACAAGTATTTAAAATTAAGTAAAACTATCCTACAACACTCTAGCATTCAGCACATCCATGTACAATTATTCTCAAATAAGTGTGATAATTAAACAAGCATCATAATTGAAAGGAAAGCATGTATACTTAAGAGATTACTGAGCCAATATTCATTTTTTTGGAAAACTTTATCTTTCTAAGGAAAATGGCCTAACCAATTGTTTTTTCAAGTAGCAATTTATAACATGAAATTAAATGATAATTCAAAGTAAAATAAAAATAAAAATAATTAAATTACTTTTGAAAGATAAAACATATAAGAATATTGTTGGGATTTGTCTAAGAACTAAAGAGAGAAAAATTCAACATCAGATGCAGGTGTGCACCGCTGCCCAAGAGGTGTGCTCCACGGCCTCCAGCAAAGGAGCAAAGGTGGAGGTGCTCCCCCCAGGTGTGCGCCATGGCACCCAGTAGCTGGAGATTCTCAGCCCGTTGTGAGCTGTGGCGTGCCTTGTTCTAGGCCGCGGTGCTAGGCACACCTGATGCCTCTAATTCAACATGTTGAAATGGTGCGTGGGACTTGGTCAAAATGCATAGGATTACTTAGACTTGTTGAAGGGCTATGATTGATTGGTTCTCAAGATCTAAGGGTTGAGATTGATTCCAAGATTAGTTCAAGAAGTGGTTGCACTATATAAAGGATCAACTAGGAGCAATTCATAATATGACATATGAATGTGTGTGAAATAGAACACATGGTGTGTGAGAGTGCAAAGACACAAAACACACAAGAGAGACTCATTCAAGAGGGGTTAGTTGTTTAGAGAGAGAGTAGTATAGATTGGGGATTCAAGGGCTTTGTAATTGGAATTTTCTTGCGGAAAATTCCAGGGAAACACTTAGTCCTTATTACTTTCTTTTTCTCTTATTTCGTTCTTCAAGAACTAGATGATTCTTAAAGAGGTGTTGCTGTAATTGTAAGAACTCCATTGATTTAGTGTAAAGAGCTCGGAGGAGCTCATGGGGACATAGGCACATTACTGAACCTCGATAACAATTGCTTGTGTTCTTTCTTTGATTATCTGATTGCTGTTTGCTGTTTATTACAAGTCATTCTAGACTTGGGTGTTTGGAAAGATCACAACTTGGGATTCCGCAAGAAGGTGATTTTCTAACAGTGGTATCAGAGCTCGGTTCCAAGAATCAAAGGATTCTATGGTGGTGATACAGTGGTATCAGAGCTACAACAGTGGGTATTAGAGTTGAACAAGGGGTATCAGAGCAAGACTCCAAGAATCAAAGAAAACTTCTTGGGTGATTCAAGAACAGAGTTAAGATCAAGATCTGATCGTGTTCTTGAGGTTCAAGAACAGTGTTGTGATCAAGATTTGATCATGTTCTTGAGATTTAGAAGTTGGAAAGCAATTGTTAGTGCTGCATAAATCTGGGATTTTCTTCGCAAGATGGGTTCAAACTTCATTGTTGAGAAGTTTGACGGAAAGGGAGACTTTATCCTTTGGAAGCGAAAAATCAAGGCTGTTCTTATGCAACAAAAGGTGGACTTGGCTATTGGAGAAGATGACGATTTTCCAGCAAATATCACAGAGGTCTAGTGGAATGAGATTAAGAAGATGGCATACCGTACCATCTTCCTGCACATATCGAATAGTGTGATAAGGGAATGTGAAGGCACGGAAGATACAGCTGTCATTTGGAAGAAACTAGATGAGTTGTTTCTTACCAAGACTCTCCCTAATAAGATTTATCTTCTTAAATGAATCTTTGCTTTCAAAATGGATCCTAATAAAGAGTTGTAAGATAATCTTGATATGTTTAATAAACTAGTTCAAGATTTGGCTAGTTGTAGTATAACATTCCCGGATGAACAATTAGCTGTTATGTTATTGAATTCTCTTCCTGATTATTTTGAAAGTTTGATTAATGCTATTGAATATGGAAGAGATACACTAACCAAAGAAATTGTGATCAATGCTATAAGGGCTCATGATTTCAATGTCAAGATGAGGGAAGCATCAAGTGGGGAAGGGATATTCGTTAGAGGAAGGCCAACAACTCGGTATGGTAGCAACATACATGGTTACTACCTGGACAAACCACAAGGTAGAGGACAAAGCTATGGGAGAGTGCTCTCTAAACTAAGATTTAGAGGAAAGAGATGCTACTGTTGCCATAAGGAGGGTCATTTCAAGAAAGATTGCAGCAAGATGATAAGGGATGAGGGAGGAAGCCATACCAAGAATGGAGAGGCTTTGGTTTCCAAGGGAGAATAGCAAGATGATGATGTTCTTATTGTGTGCTCAAATGTGAGCAAGGGGAAAGAAGGCAGTGAGAAATGGATCTCAGATTCCAGGTGCACTTATCATATGTGTCCTCACCGAGATTGGTTCAAGAATTTCAAGGAAACCAATGATGGAAAGTTTTTCCTAAGGAGTGTTACTTCTTACCAAGTGAGGGGCACGGGAGACATCCAGTTAAGGATGTTTGATGGAATTACTAGGCTGCTGCGGAATGTGAGATATCTTCTGGATTTGAGAAAAAATTTGATCTCATTGGGGCAGCTAGATTCCATGGGGTACACATACAAAGCAGAGGGAGGAAAGATTAAGGTAACCAAGGGATTTTTGATAGTGATCAAAGCAGCAATAAAGGATGGTCTCTATGAGATGATTAGAGAGACAGAAATCAAGGATCAAGCAGCAAACTTGATGGCTGAGATGGATAAGGTAGTACTTTGGCACAATCGCTTGGGATAAATGAGTGAAAAAGGGCTGCAAGTTCTCAGCAAGAATGGTCTACTTGATTGTGATAAGGTAGAGAAACTTTATTTCTACAAATATTGCGTTCTTAGGAAGCAACATCGGGTTAGCTTCAACACCATAATGCATAAGTTTAAGGGCATTCTTGACTACATTCATGTGGATCTTTGGGGACCTGCAAGAACACCAACACAGGGAGGTAATCTTTACTTTGAATCTTTAGTTGATAATTATTCTAGAAAGGTTTGGGTTTATTTGCTTAAAAATAAATCAGATGCTTTGAATAAATTAATGGTGTGGAAAAAGCTCGAGGAAAATCAAACGAGCAGGGTAGTTAAGGTGTTAAGAACCGATAATGGCTTAGAATTTTTTAACAAGGAACTTGATCAATTCCATAAGTTAAATGGGATTCTAACACATAGAACCGTTGTGAAAACCCCTCAGCAAAATGGAGTTGCTAAGAGGATGAGTAGGACCCTTATGGAAAATGTTAGGTGCATGTTAATTGGGTCCGGTTTACCCAAATGTTTTTTAGGGGAAGTTGTGTCTACTGCTACATATTTGGTTAATAGATCACCCTCTAGGGCTTTAGATCTTAAGACTCCAGAGGAGATGTGGAGTGGAAAACCCTTTCAGTTAAAGAACCTTAGAACTTTTTAGTGTGCTGCTTTTGCACATCAAAAGGATGATAAACTTAGCTCAAGGTCTAGAAAATGTGTATTTCTAGGATATGGGAAAGGGGTTAAGGGGATAGGTTGTGGTCCTTAGAGCCAAAAGGATTTAAACTCATAATAAGTAGGGATGTTATTTTTAATGAGCATTTACTTCCCTATTTGGAGAAAATTAACCCTGCAGGGGATAGTGGGCAAACTAGCCCGGTATTTGTAGAGCATAGCATCAAGGAAAATTCAATTCAGGTAGAGCAAAGAAGGCAAGAGGGTTCGGACCAAGTAGAGCTCATTGATGAAGGCTAAGCTCAAGACACTTGAGAGGAGGCTGAACTAGAAAGGGATGATGTAACAAGTCAGAATGACTATCAGCTCACAAGGGACTGGGAAAGAAAGCTAGTCAGACCACCTTTGAGATATAGTTTTGCGACTGCGAATGCAGTAGTTCCTTAGACAGAAGGAAGGATAAGTGAACCAGAAACTTACATGGATGCCATGGGATGTAAGGATCGTCAAGATTAAAGCTAGCTATGGAGGAGGAAATGGATTCTTTGAGGAAGAACAACTCTTGGGAATTGGTGCACATTCTAGAAAAACATAGTGTTGTGGATTGTAAGTGGACATACAAGATCAAAGAAGGGAACCCTCCAGGGAATGAAGTCCGGAACAAGGCTAGGCTAGTGGCAAAGGGGTTCATGCAAAGTGAAGGCATCGATTTCACAGAAACTTTCTCACCTGGACACAAAGTGGAAGAAATGGTGAGTATCCTCATTTATACTAATGATATGCTGTTAGTTGATAACAACAGGGAGAGGATAGAAAGGTTAAAGTTTCAACTCAGTTCAGAGTTTGAGAGGAAGGATCTTGGCCTTGCACAAAAGATTCTTGGGATGAGAATAATCCAAGAAAGGGAGTGAAACAAGTTGAAGGTTTCTTAGTCTTCCTACATGTTGGGAAACCACCTTGAATGATGCCCATAAGGTGATCTTCCAAGCACCCAAGTCTAGAATGACTTGTATAAGAAAAGAAACAGCAACCAATCAAAGCAAGAAAGAAAAAAACACAAAAAATTTGTTGATGAGGTTCGGCAATGTGCCTACGTCCCCATGAGCTCCTCCGAGCACTCTGCACTATCTTATCAATGGAGTTCTTTACAGTTAGCAACACCCTTCTAAGAATTCACAGGTTCTTGAATAACAAAAGAAGAATAAGAAGAAGAAAGTGATAAGAACTAACCTTGGATTTTTCCTAAGAAAATTCCTCTTACAAGCCCTTGAATCCCTTTCTATTCTACTATCTCTTTCTAAACAACCAGCCTCTCTACAAAATCTCTCTTGAGTTTAGTGTCTTTACACTCTTACAATTGATCTCAATTCTAATCACAAGTTTTCACAAGTTATGTTATGACTTTTGAAGCTAGGTGACCCTTTATATAGTGCACCAACTTCTTGACCAATCTTGAGGGTCAATATCCACCCTTAGATCTAGAAGACTAATCATCCATAGCCCTTAATCAATCATTAGTGATCCTATGCATTTTGAACATGTCTCACAAACCACTTAAAAAGCTGAAACATGTATGCATCAGTGTGCCTGGCATCGCGGCCTAGGGCAAAGCACACTTCCTTAAGCTTCTGAGCGTCATGGCTTGGGGGAGGCTGAGCTGTAGTGCACACCTCCTCCTTGCTGGGCGTCACAACCTAGGAAGGTTGTGCTGTGGTGCACACTAGGGCTGAACATGTTGATTTTATTCTTCCACCTTCTTGTTTAAACTTCGGACAAAATACTAACAATCTTTACCTTTGTCCAAGCGTTTATAACTCGAGCCCATTGTGCAAAGAACTCAGTATCCAAACTCATCTTGAGTCATCATATCAACCGACTCCAATCCTAAGAAGTCCAAGGCAATGATTGAACTTACTTAGAGGTAGAACTTTAGTACCTAAATCCACAGGGTGGGTTTTCTTCCGTGGCTACCTTGTCCACATGAATGCATCCTTTCGTAACATTTTCCCGAATGAAATGGTATCGAACATCCATGTGCTTTGTCCTCTCATAGAACACCGGATTCTAGCATAAGTGCAATGCACTTTAGCTATCTGAATACACCACAACCTACTCCTCTAGTACCTTCAACTCTTCCAACAACCCTTTGTACCACATAGCATCCTTAATGGCTTCCATAGCCGCTATGTGCTCAGTCTCAGTTGTTGAGAGTGCTACCACCAGCTGCAACTGAGCCTTCTAACTTACACAACATCCATTTAAGTTGAAGAAGTAGGAGGTAATCGATCTTTTTTTATCCCGGTCTACTCTATAGTCTGAATCAGCATAACCCTCAAGGCAGATGAACTTACCCCTCTTCTTATAAACCAGCCTTACTTCTGGGCTTCCCTTCAAGTACCTCAGCAACCACTTCATCCCAAGCCAATGCTCTTTTCTGGGATTTCTCATAAACCTACTGAGGACACTCATTGCATGAGCAATGTCAGGTCTAGTGCTTACCATCATGAACATGACTAAACCAACCGTAATAGATTAGGGGACCTTTTCCATTTCCTTCTTCTCCTCATTCGATCTTGGACATTGATCACTAGAGAACTTGAAATGACTAGCAAGGGGAACCTTTACTAGTTTGTTATCTTCCATAGAGAACTTAGATATCATCTTCTCTATGTAGGAAGTTTGAGAGATCTTCAATCTGTTTCTCTCCCTTTCCCAGAGGATACACATCCCAAGGATCTTCTGTGCATGGCCAAAATCCTTTATCTCAAACTCCTCACTGAGTTGAGCCTTCAGTTTTCTTATCCTTTCCATGCTACTCCGAACCAATAACATATCATCAACATAGATCGGGATGATCACCATTTTCTCCACCTTGTGCCCCTTGTAATACAAGCACAAATCATAGTAACGCCTCATGAAATCTAGGCTGGTTATAAAGGAATCGAACCTCTCATTCCATTGCCGAGGTGACTGCTTCAGGCCATATAGAGATTTCTTCAGTTACCACACCAAATCTCCCTGCCTTCCTTCCTCATAGCCCTCGAGTTGCCTCATATAAATGTTCTTGATAAGAGCCATAAAATGCATTATAATCGTACTTATTTGTTAGCACTTTAGGGTTGATTTAGGTCTTAATTGCATTTTTATTCATTAACAACTCTAAAGTGGTGTTTTTGGAGCATTAACTTATTTCGGTGCATTTTTCAGGTATCTTAAGTTAAAAGAGATGGAAGAGCTATCATCGTTTTAAACACGAAGCTCCATTGAACACTCAAGCGAAAGAATGGTCGCGGAAGAGCCAAGATGAAGAGAAACTAAGAAAGGAGTTTTCACTAAGTTGCTGGAGTTGCCATACAAATCAACCATTTTTACAAATTAAATTGTATTGATGTAGGAAGAACCAGGAAGTGTACCACATATGCTTAGAAAGATCTGGAAGTCTACTTTCTGGAATATTTTACGGTTCATTAAAATCATTTTTATAGAGAAAGTTATGATGATTTTAGCGGACAGAGGTCAGACCTCCTGAATCAGCATCAGCTCGCACCGCAACATGGATTATCCGCGCTGCACCTCACAGCACCAGCACCTGACTTAACAAAACATAGCCGCACCGCGCCCAAGTGATGGTGCAGCGCGCACACAGCCTTATGCACTCCGAGTTAGACCCTAATTAGGTCTTTAATGACTTGTTCAAACCCTAAAACACCCCTAGGCCTTGTGTACTATAAATATACCACTTAGGGTTTGTAATTAGGCATTCAAAAACTTAGAGAACTCAAGAAAGCAGCAACTTTTCTTCCATTGTGCAACCATGAGCCCCATAGCTAACTAATCTCCAAGCAAGGCAAAGGGATGAATCCCTAGGTGTAGTTGTTTCTATTTCCCTTATTTGATTCAGTTGTAATAGAGCTTTAACGTTCAAACATTGTTATGATTTACTTTTTAATCTAATTATAAGATTTCATCTAATCCGGTGATTGTATCTTTCTTTCTTTATATAAATTCAGTCATGCTTTCTTTATGTCAAGATTACTTGGGTATGATTGAGTCTGGTAGATCTAGCCTTTAGGTTTGTCCATTACTGCAATATTGTTATTAAAAGATATATTGTCATTTCTTGATAAACTTATAGGATAGATCATGTGTTCATGAATTAAAAATAAAAAGTATCTCATAACAATCAAATTTGGGTTTATACATATGCTTCAATTAAATATTTGTCGATTGCCTGTTTGGGATGTGAAACTTGCAATCGAGATAAAAACAACTGAATCAAGTTAGGATTAGAGCAACGAACCTAGGGAGGATTCCTGGATCCTTGTTGTTCCTTTATTATATTTCACAATCTATTTTACACAATTGTTTCACTATCAAATTCAGATTCTCTATTTAATTTAATTATATTGTCTCACATTAAAGTTTACATATTTATTTATAGTTAATTTGTCTCCCTGTGGAATCGACACCCCAAAGCTGTACTACAACACCGCGTTACTATTTTGGACGTAATCAAATTTTTGTGCCGTTGCCGGGGAGACAGGCTTACAAACAAGGAATATTGTCAACTTTGAGACAAAATGGTAATATCGTTCCTTTCTTGAAGTCTTGATTTTCTGATTTTTTATTTTTTTATTTTTTTGTTCTTTGCTCTTTGTTTTGATTTTTTTAAATTTATTTTCTTTCTGTTTTATTTATTTCTCCTAACATGGCCGAAAATCACAATGAAATTGTTGCTAGGACACTTAAAGACTACTTGCACCCTAGTCGAACGGCCACCCCATCTTGTATCATGTTACCCCCTAATGTTCAACAACCTGATTTTAAGCCGGGCATGATCCAAATGCTACTAACCTTCCATGGGTTTGAGAATGAAAATCCCTATGTCCACATTAGGGAATTTGAGGAAGTAGTAGCAACTTTTTACAGTAGGGCTGATATGATAGACACCGTTAAACTTAGGTTTTTTCCTTTTTCACTTAAGGAAAAAGCCAAGGCTTGGCTGTACTCGTTAAGGCCTAGGTCCATAGGTAGTTGGGATGAGATGACACGAGTTTTCTTCCAAAAACACTTCCCAACCCATAAGACCAATAACCTCAAGAGACAAATCTCAAACTTTGCACAAAAAGAGAGCGAAACCTTATATCAAGTTTGAGAACGTTTTAAGGGCCTGTTGAATTTTTGTCCACACCATGCGTATGAGAGTTGGCGGGTAGTTAGCTATTTCTATGATGGACTCCTAAGTAGGGAAAGGCAGTTCATAGAAATGATGTGCAATGGGGATTTTCTTCAAAAAGATCCCAACCAAGCCATAGATTTCCTAGATGACCTATCAGAAAAATCCTACACTTGGACAGGACCAAATGCCATGGAAAGCACTAGGAGAAATCAACCCGCTGGGATTTATCAACTTAAGGAAGAGGATAACCTTAAAGCCCGTTTAGAGGCCCTAACTAAGGAAATTGAAGTCTTAAAAACTAGAAATGCTAGGGCTCCTGAACCGGTTGCTAGGGTAGAGTTCTATGAGCCTTGTTTCATGTGTAATGGGGTAGATCATTTACCTAAGGATTGTCCAATTTATTTTGAGATGAAGGAAGAGTGTAATGCTGTAGGTATACCCTTTGGGAAACCACACTCACCCTATTCTAACACCTACAATCCCGGTTGAAAAAATCACCCAAATTTTAATTGGAAACCCGATACACAACCTCCTGCCCACTCTAGTACCCAATGGCAACCAGAAGTAACTTCATATAATGCACTTCAACAATATTTACCTTTAGAATATATGTTTAAGTCACTTATGCAGGTACATGCCAAGAATGTGGAAGATCAAGGCAATATAAATCAATAGCTGTTAGAGGAGCAACAAGGGATCAAAGCAGAACAAAAGGAGATAAAGAGCCAACTCACTAAGTTGACTAGTTTCTTGGCGATTCAAGAGCAAGGATAGTTTCCTTCGTAAACACAACAAAATCTAATGGGACAACATATGGCACAAACCTCCAATCCTGGAAATCAAAATGTTAAAGAGATTAATGCTATAATCACCCGTAGTGGTAAGAAAATTGATGGTCCCACTCTACCATCAAACTTGAGTAACAAGGATAAAGCCCCCAAGGAACAAGAGGCTCGTGATGTTTATAGCCCACCGGTGCCTTTCCCTCAAGCACTTCTTAAACCTAAGGAGATAAATACAGCACTAAAAGGTGAGATTCTTGAACAACTTCAGCATGTTAAAATTAATCTCCCTCTTCTTCATGTCATAAAACAGATTCCCAACTATGCTAAAGTCATCAAGGATTTATGCACACTCAAGAGAAAGCACAATGTAAAGAAGACGACATTCTTAATGGAGCAAGCAAGTGCTATAATTAATAGCAAGACACCACCCAAATATAAAGATCCGGGCTGTCCAACGGTGGCTTGCCAAATTGGAAATAAACCTTGTGGCCAAGCATTGCTAGATTTGGGTGCTAGTGTGAACCTCATGTCATACTCCATGTACTTGCAGCTCGGTCTAGGTGAGATCAAACAAACCTCCGTGGTACTTCAATTAGTGGATAGATCGGTAAGGAAACCAAGAGGTATTGTAGAAGATGTTTTGTTGCAAATTGATAATTTCTACTATCCTATTGATTTTTTGGTTTTAGATACTGTTTCTACTGTAAACATGGAGTCCAAAATTCCTTTGATACTTGGAAGACCATTCCTTGCCACTGTCAATGCCCTCATTAATTGTAGGAATGGCCTAATGACATTATCATTTGGAAATAGAACTTTAGAGGTAAATGTTTTCCGAGTCTCAAAATAGCCACATGAAGAGAATGAGTGTGTCGATACTTACATGGTTGATAAGCTCAATTTGGAGGATGAGCACACTAAAGATAATTCTATGGAATTCCCTCCTAATAATTTTAAGTTCGATGATTCTTTAATTTATTCCCATGCCGTTAATGTTGTTGATATTTTTGATAAGTCACAGGAATTTATTAAGAAATCATGGCAACCATGCTTTGAGGAGTCACTTAAGAGAAGTCACATGGATGCAAGAACCAAATACCCTACTACTGATAGTGAGTGGGCAACACCAAGAACACTTGAGCCATATGCGATGGACTTTAAGTATTCCTTGCCAAAAGATTAGCATTAAGGCCATTAATTTGGAGCCTCATTTTCAGCACAACAATGAGGCCAGCAGTGAGAGTGGTGCAGTGTCTGGCCGAAGACATAAAACTTAGCATTCATGGGAGGCAACTCACAACATATCCTTTTATTTTTACTGTTTTTCATATTTCTTTTTCTTATTTATTATTATTGTTTTGTTGTTTTCTACTATTAACTTAGTATTTCTTTTTCAAGAAAAATATACGAAATAGTTCAAATGGTGGAGCACAATTTTCAGCTTCTGTGCACCTTTGGCTATAAAGGGAGTTTCTTTTACTCTTTCTTTTACATTGAGGTCAATGCAATTTTTAAGTTGGGGGTGGAGGAAACGCATCTCTTTGTTTCCATATTTTTTATTTCCATACATTTTTTTTCCATTGAACTGCTTGGTGTCATTTTCCTTTTTGTTTATTTTTAGCATGCTTTGTGTTTGCCTTGGATGTAATTCACATGTCAATGATATAAGCTTAATTGAGATAACATATAACATTTAGAAGGAATTAAATTTTATTTTGGTTTGAAATTAATTTAAGTATCAATCTTCATTTGGTTTGAGACTCTAGTTTGTGGGAAGATTGTATGATTAGTCTAAAACATCTAGAAAAGTTTTATGTGCGATTGTTTGTGAATACTTTTGCGATCTCAACAAGCTCTAGAACTTATTTGATAATCATTTGAGGCAAATTCCTAGAATGCACATTACTTAGGATATGATATAGGCCATTTTTGAACCGTTTGAGCCTTTCAAACCTACCCTTGCAAAGTATATCACTAGTCACCTATTTGAGCCCTTTTTCTTGAAAAAGAATTTGAGCCTTGTTTCTTTCAAAAACCAATTTACTTACCCTTATGAACCTAAAAATATTTCATCCTTACCCTTCTTTTAAAAGAACTTAGTTGTACACATTTGTTGAGAAGCACTTAAGAGGAGTAAGGATGGAAATATGAAAAACCATAACCCAAGTATATTAAAGAAGATAAGTTGGGGGTTGTGGAAAAGAAAAGAAAAAAGAAGAAGAGGTGAATAAGTATTTGCCAAAAACAGAAAAAGAAGAGAAGTATGGCAAAGAAAGAAGAAAAAGAAAAGAAAAAGTGGTGACTTGTCAAGAGATATGCTCTTATAAAAAATTGTTGAAGGAGTTGAGCATTGAAGTAAAGTTATCTAGTGCTTGAAAGTGGTTATGTTTAAAGCTAAGAGATTAAGTTCTTTTACTTGCAAATCCTTCCTGTTCTTCCTTAACCTTTACCTTGGCCTAACATTACAAGCTTATTAAAGACCTACTGATCCAATGAAGTGTGATTTTCTACAATAGTGGAGAATGATTTGAAAAATAAACCTATGGAGCTTGTTTATGTGATTGATGTCACACAATTTGTTATGTTTTTAGAGGCCAAGACTTGTATTCATGAATGTTGTGCATAAAATCATCCGGATGTTCGGATTAATGGATTGTGGTAAGATGGATGTTAAGAGTCAAAAACAATTTTAAGATTGATGTTAAGATTACTTTTGGACATAGGTGAAATTTAATGATTCTATGTGCTGTACGTTATGTGCAATTTTTAAAACAAAAAGTGAATTACTCTTGGTTGACAGTAATATTGCTTTTCATAAAATTTGATTCCCACCATAGAAATTCATCTCTTGTTTTCGCTTGAATTGCTAGGGACTAGCAATAAGCTAGTTGGGGGTTGTGATAAGAGCCATAAAATGCATTATAATCGTACTTATTTGTTAGCACTTTAGGGTTGATTTAGGTCTTAATTGCATTTTTATTCATTAACAACTCTAAAGTGGTATTTTTGGAGCATTAACTTATTTCGGTGCATTTTTCAGGTATCTTGAGTTAAAAGAGATGGAAGAGCTATCATCATTTTAAACACGAAGCTCCATTGAACACTCAAGCGAAAGAATGGTCGCGGAAGAGCCAAGATGAAGAGAAACTAAGAAAGGAGTTTTCACTAAGTTGCTGGAGTTGCCATACAAATCAACCATCTTTACAAATTAAACTGTATTGATGTAGGAAGAACCAGGAAGTGTGCCACATATTCTTAGAAAGATCTGGAAGTCTATTTTCTGGTGGATTTTACGGTTCATTAAAATCATTTTTCTAGAGAAAGTTATGGTGATTTTAGCAGACAGAGGTCAGACATCCTGAATCAGCATCAGCCCGCGCCGCAGCATGGATTATCCGCGCCACACCTCATAGTACCAGCACCTAACTTAACAAAACATAGCTGCACTACACCCAAGTGATGGTTCAGCGCGCGCACAGCCTTATGCACTCTGAGTTAGACCCTAATTACGTCTTTAATGACTTGTTCAGACCCTAGAACACCCCTAGGCCTTGTGTACAATAAATATACCACTTAGGGTTTGTAATTAGGCATTCAAAAACCTGGAGAACTCAAGAAAGCAGTAACTTTTCTTCTATTGTGCAACCATGAGCCCCATGGCTAACTAATCTTCAAGAAAGGCAAAGGGATGAAACCCTAGGTGTAGTTGTTTCTATTTCCCTTATTTGATTCAGTTGTAATAGAGCTTTAACGTTCAAACATTGTTATGATTTACTTTTTAATCTAATTATAAGATTTCATCTAATCCGGTGATTGTATCTTTCTTTCTTGATATAAATTCAGTCATGCTTTCTTTATGTCAAGATTACTTGGGTATGATTGAGTCCGGTAGATCTAGTCTTTAGGTTTGTCCATTACTGCAATATTGTCATTAAAAGATATATTGTCGTTTCTTGATAAACTTATAGGATAGATCATGTGTTCATGAATTAAAAATAAAAAGTATCTCATAACATTCAAATTTGGGTTTACACATGTGCTTCAATTAAATATTTGCCGATTGCTTGTTTGGGATGTGAAACTTGCAATCGAGATAAAAAAAACTGAATCAAGTTAGGATTAGAGCAACGAACCTAGGGAGGATTCCCGGATCCTTGTTGTTCCTTTATTATATTTCACAATCTATTTTACACAATTGTTTCACTATCAAATTCAGATTCTCTATTTAATTTAGTTATATCGTCTCACATTAAAGTTTACATCTTTCTTTATAGTTAATTTGTCTCCCTGTGGAATCGACACTCCAAAGCCGTACTACAACACCGCGTTACTGTTTTGGGCGTAATCAGGTCTCATCAAGCTCTCCATGTAAGAACGCTGTCTTCACATCCATTTGCTCGATTTTCTAATTGAGTTAGACCACCAATGCTAACACTATCCTAATCATCTTGTATTTCACATCTGGTGAGAATATTTCGGTGAAGTCTATGCCTTCTCTTTTTGTGAACCCCTTCGCCACCAGCCTAGCTTTATACCGGACTTCATCTCCTGGAGTGTTCCCTTCTTTGATCTTGTAGATCCATCTAAAATCCACAACTCTTTATTTTTCTGGTTTGGGCACCAATACCCAAGAGTTGTTCTTCCTCGAAGAATCCATTTCTTCCTCCATAGCTAGCTGCCACTTTGACGAATCCTTACACTCCATCGCATCCATGTAGGTTTCTGGTTCAACCATCCCTCCTTCTATCCAAGGAGCTGCTACATTAGCATCCGCAAACCCATTTCTCAAAGGTGGTCTAACCACCCTTCTTTCCCGGTCCCTTGTGAGCTAGTAGTCATTATGACTTGTTGCATCAACCTCTTCTAGTTCAGCCTCTTCTTGAGTTTCTTGAGCATGGCCCTCATTAATGGGCTTTACCTGATCCGAACCCTCTTGCCTTCCTTGCTCTACCTAGACTGAATTCTCCTTGATGCGATGCTCCACAAATTCCAGATTGATTTGCTCACTAGCCCTTGCAGGGTTAGTTTTCTCCAAGTAGAGAAATAACAATACATTAAAAAATAACATCCCTACTTATTACGAGTTTCATTCCTTTTGGTTATAAGGACCACAACCTATACCCCTTAACTCCATCATCATACCCGAGAAACACACATTTTCTAGACCTTGGGTTAAGTTTATCATCCTTTTGATGTGCATATGTAGCATACCCAAAAGTCCTAAGGTTGTTCAACTCAGGGGGTTTTTCACTCCATATCTCCATCTGAGTCTTGAGCTCTAAAGCTCTAGAGGGTGATCTATTAACCAAGTATACAGCTGTAGGCACAGCTTCTCTCCAAAAATATTTTGGTAAACCGGACCTAATTAACATACACCTAACCTTTTCCATAAGGGTTCTATTCATCCTCTCAGCAACTCCATTTTGCTGAGAGGTTTTCACAACCGTTCTATGTCTTAGAATGCCATTTAATTCACAGAATTTATCAAAATCTTTATTAAAATATTCTAAGCCATTATCGGTTCTTAACATCTTAACTACCCTGCCCATTTGAGTCTCCAGCAACTTTTTCCACACCACATATTTATTCAAAGCATCCGATTTATTTTTAAGCAAATAAACCCAAACCATTCTTAAATAATCATCAATTAAAGACAGAAAGCAACGATTACCTCCCTGTGTTGGTGTCCTTGTTGGTCCCCAAAGATCTGCATGGATGTAGTTAAGAATCCTTTTAGACTTGTGCACTCCGGTGTTGAAGTTGACTCGATGTTGCTTCCCGAGAATGCAACTCTCACAGAAATCCAGTTTCTATCCTTTGTCACCACCAAGTAGACCATTCTTGCTGAGAACTTGCAGCCCTTTTTCGCTCATTTTTCCCAAGAAATTGTGCCAAAGTACTACCTTATTCATCTCAGCCATCAAGCTTGCTGCTTGATCCTTTATTTCTGTCTCACCGATCATCTCATATAGTCCATCTTTGATTGCTTCTTTGATCATTATCAAAGAACCCTTGGTTACCTTGATCTTTCCTCCCCCAGCTTTGTATGTATACTCCATGAAATCCAACTGCCCCAATGAGATCAAATTCCTCCTCAAATTCGGGAGATATCTTACATTTCGCAGTAGCCTTGTGACTCCATCAAGCATCCTCAACTGGATGTCTCCTATCCCCCTCACTTGGCAAGAATTGTAATTCCCTAAGAAAATCTTTCCATCATTGATCTCCTTTAAATTCTTGAACCATTCCTTGTGAGAGCACATGTGATAAGTGCACTCGGAATCTAGAATCCATTTCTCGCTGCCTTGCCTCCTGCTCACATTTGAGCACACAACAAGAACATCATCTTGCTGTTCTCCTTTGGTAACCAAAGCCTCTCCATTGTTGGTATGGTTTCTCCCTCTCTCATCCCATAACCACTTCTTACAATCTTCCTTGAAGTGACCCTCCTTGTTACAGTAGAAGCATTGCCTTCCTCCAAATCTTGGTTTGGAATGTGCTCTCCCATGGCTCT
Organism: Bretschneidera sinensis; assembly: GCA_023935145.1. Taxonomy (NCBI): domain Eukaryota; kingdom Viridiplantae; phylum Streptophyta; class Magnoliopsida; order Brassicales; family Akaniaceae; genus Bretschneidera; species Bretschneidera sinensis. The sequence continues at coordinate 51,839,236 of CM043701.1, forward strand.
GCCCTCTACCCTTTGATTTCTCTCGGTAGTTACCATGGTTGCTACTACCATTCCGAGTTGCTGGCCTTCCTTTTACGAACAGGCCTTCCCCACTTGATGCCTCCCTACTCTTGGCTTTGAAATCATGAGCCTTTATAGCATTGACCACAATTTCTTTGGTTAGTGTATCTCTTCCATATTCAATTGCATTAATTAAACTATCAAAACAATCAGGAAGAAAATTTAATAACATAATAGCCAATTGTTCATCCGAAAATTTAATACTACAACTAGCCAAATCTTGAACTAGTTTATTAAAGACATCAAGATTATCTTGCAACTCTTTATTAGGATTCATTTTAAAAGCAAAGATTCTTTTAAGAAGATAAATCTTGTTAGGAAGAGTTTTGGTAAGAAACAACTCATCTAGTTTCTTTCATATGACAGCAGGATCTTCCGAGTCTCCGCACTCCCTTGTGACACTATCTGACATGTGTAAGAAGATGGTGCTGTATGCCATCTTCTTCATCTCAATCCGCTGGTCCTCCGTGATACTTGCTAGAAAAGCATCATCTTCTCCAATAGCCAAGTCCACCTTCTGTTGCATAAGAACGGCCTTGATCTTTCGCTTCCATAGGGAAAAATCTCCATTTCCATCAAACTTCTCAACAACGAAATTTGAACCCATCTTATGGAAATAAACCCTGATTTGTACAACACCCACAAATTCTTTCCAACTTCTTCTAAACCTCAAGAACACGATCAAAGATTGATCTCAACACTGTTCTTGAATCACCCTCAATAACACGATCTGATCTTGATCTTTAATCCGTTCTTGAATCACCCAAGAAGTTTGTTCTTTGAATTATTGGAGTCTTGACTCCGTCACCTTCTGTTCTTGTTCCGATACCAGCCAATGTTGGCTCTCTTGGCTCTGATACCATTGTTGGTGGTATCTTCTCTAACTCTGATACCACTGTTGGGAAACCACCTTGGATGATGCCCAGGAGGTGATCTTCCAAACACCCAATCAAAGCAAGAAAGAAAAGAACACAAGAAATTTGTTGACGAGGTTCGGCAATGTGCATACGTCCTCGTGAGCTCCTCCAAGCTCTCTGCACTATCTTATCAATAGAGTTCTTTACAATCAGCAACACCCTTCCAAGAACTCATAGGTTTTTGAAGAACAAAAGAAGAAGAAGAAAAAGAAAGTGATAAGAACTAACCCTGGAATTTTCCCAAGAAAATTCCCCTTACAAGCCCTTGAATCCCTTTTCTATTCTACTTTCTCTTTCTAAACAACCAGCCTCTCTACAGAATCTCTTTTGAGTTTAGTGTCTTTACACTCTTACAATTGATCTCAATTCTAATCATAAGTTTTCACAAGTTATGTTATAACTGTTGAAGCTAGGTGACCCTTTATATAGTGCACCAACTTCTTGACCAATCTTGAGGATCAATATCCACCCTTAGATCTAGAAGACTAATCATCCATAGCCCTTGATCAATCCTTAGTGATCCTATGAATTTTGAACATGTCTCACGAACCACTTAAAAAGCTGAAACATGTGTGCATGAGTGTGCCAGGCACCGCGGCCTAGAACAGGGCAGGCCGTGGCCCAGGGCAAAACACACTTCCTCAAGCTTCTGAGCACCACAGCCTGGGGCTAAACATACTGATTTTATTCTTTCACCTTCTTATTTAAACCTCGGACAAAATACCAACACTACATAGAAAAGATGGTGTCTATGGAAGATAGTAAACCAGTAAAAATTCTCCTTGCTGGTCATTTCAAGTTCTCCAGCAAGCAGTGTCCTGGAATGGATAAGGAGAAAAAGAAAATGGAAAAGGTCTCTTACTCTAATGCGGTTGGATCAGTCATGTTCATAATGGTAAGCACTAGACCCGATATTTCTCAGGCAATTAGCGTTCTCAGCAGATTTGTGAGTAATCCCAGAAAAGAGCTTTGGCTTGGGATGAAGTGGTTGCTAATGTACTTGAAGGCTCAGTTGCAGCCAGTTGTAGCACTCTCAACAACCGAGGCTGAGTACATAGCAGCAACGAAAGCCATAAATGAGACTATGTGGTGCAAAGGGTTATTGGAAGAGTTGAAGGTCCTAGAAGAGCAGGTGGTGGTGTATTCGAATAGTTAAAGTGTGTTGCACTTGTGTAGAAACCCGATTTTCTATGAGAGGACTAAGCATATGGATGTTCGGTATCATTTCATTTGGGAAAATGTTATGAAAAATGCATTCATGTGGACAAAGTCGCAACAGAAGAAAATCCTGCAGATTTAGGTACTAAAGTTCTACCTCTAACCAAGTTCAATCATTGCCTTAGACTTTTTAAGATTAGAGTCAGATGATATGGTGACTCGTGTTAAGTTTGGAACCTGAGTTCTCTGCACTATGGGTTCGGTTTTAGTTGCTTAGGCAAAGGTAGAGATTGTTGGGATTTGTTTAAGAACTAAAGAGAGAAAAATTCAGCATCAGATGCAGGTGTGCACTGCGGCCCAAGAGGTGTGCGCCATGGTCTCCAGCAAAGGAGCAAAGGTGGAGGTGCTCCCCCCAGGTGTGCTCCGCGGCTCAGGGAGGTGTGTGCCATGGCACCCAGCAACTGGAGGTTCTCAGCCCTGTTGTGAGCCGCGGCCTGCCCTGTTCTGGGCTGCGGCACCAGGCACACCTTATGCCTCTGATTCAGCCTGTTGAAATGGTGCATAGGTCTTGGTAAAATCACACAAGATTACTTAGACTTATTGAAGGGCTATGAGTGATTGGTCCTCAAGATCTAAGGGTTAAGATTGACTTCAAGATTGGTCCAAGAAGTGGTTGCACTATATAAAGGATCATTTAGGAGCAATTCATAATATGACATGTGAATGTGTGTGAAGTAGAACACACAGTGTGTGAGAGTGCAAAAACACAAAACACACAGGAGAGACTCATTCAAGAGATTCTGGTTGTTTAGAGAGATAGTGGTATAGATTGGGGATTCAAGGGCTTTGTGATTGAAATTTTCTTGGGGAAAATTCTAGGGAAACACTTAGTCCTTATCACTTTATTTTTCTATTGTTTCGTTCTTCCAGAACTAGAGGATTCTTGAAGAGATGTTGCTGTAATTATAAGAACTCCATTGATTTAGTGCAGAGAGCTCGGAGGAGCTCACAAGGACGTAGGCACATCTGCCGAACCTAAATAACAATTGCTTGTGTTCTTTCTTTGATTGTTTGATTATTGTTTGCTGTTTATTACAAGTCATTCTAGACTTGGGTGTTTGGAAAGATCACAACCTAGGATTCTACAAGAAAGTGATTTTCCATCAAATATGAATATTATACTATTAAAAAAGGTACAAAACGTAAGTCAAAATAGAGGAAAGTAGGGCAAAAGTTTCTATCTGAATAGAGGATGAACCGATCAGTCCAAGGGTGGAGCCGATTGGTACAACTATTGGATCGATAAGGCCCACCGGTGGGCCAATAGACCTTTCGATGTCATGTACAAAAAGGTAATTAAAATTGTAATAGCTTACATATAACAAAACATGCCTCATTCAATTTGTTTATATGTGGGTATGAAAATAAGATTTATAAAGAAAAGAAGATTCAATGTAACATGTAGAGTTCAAACTTTCATATTTAAATATTAACTAAATGGCATGCAAAATTAATCAATCTTTTATAAACTTCCAAGATATTCTAAATATCATGGAAATTCTCTTATTTCAATGTCACAGAAAAAATAACTATGATTGAACCAAATGAAATATTATTACTGACCTCTTATAAAAGGCTTAGGATTATCACGTATGTGGTGTGATGCCACCCAGAAAGATCCAATATTGCTCCTTTGAATGTAGACAAATGATAATCTTATCTTTGATAGTGAATAATCAAACCAAGTACAATTTTTTATGGAGTTTTAGCTAGTGATGAAGGTATAAGGCTAAGATAATAGTGGTGAACCCGACTTATTACAACAATGGGTAAATCCAAGTGTATCCAAAATGGTGATTTTTTGGTAGTAAAATGGCTAGAGTTTCAGCTGGTTAAGGTGAAGAATGTATGCGTAGGTTATGTACAAGTGAGGAGGTATTTATAGGGATAAATTACTGTAAGAAATAAGGTTTTCACTGACGACCTATCACCGACGGACACGTATCTGTCGGTTATAGTTGTTTTCAGTGACGGATTGTCACCAATAGAATATTATGTCGACAATATTGTATTATCGTCCTTGTTAAAAGTTTGTGAATTTAAAATTGCTTTTTAATTTTTTTTCAAAGTAAAAACACTCATCACCAACAAATATATATGTCGGTGATAAGTTAATATTAAATAAACATAAAATACGACTTATAAATTGCTTTTATATTTATTTTCAAAATAAAATATTTTATGATCGATGAAATTAATGTTGTCAATGATAATGTATGAGTAATTATAAATATAATAAAATGTTGAATAACCTATCACCGACGAATTTAACACTATCATCGACTGACAACCTGTTTGTTAGTGATAGTGTTAAATCCGTAAAACGCGAACATCCCCCTTTCTTCCACATTTTTCACGATTTTTACCTCTCCCCACTATGAATCACTCTCTCCCTCTTCTACGAACCGCTCACTCTCCTTTATTTTTCTCTATTTTCTTTTTCTCTCATTATTACCATCACCACACCCTTGTTGCACCACCACCACTATGGGAAACCCTCTTTCTCTCCCTCATGTGTTTTATTTAGTTATTCAATACATTTTATGTATTTTAGATTTATTATACATTATTCTTCAAATTTAGGTTTTAGATTAATATTTGTTTATTTTGTTTAATTATAGTAATTAGATTAAAAGTTAGATTTAGTTTTAATCTTAGAAGTTTTTGCAAGAAATAAAATTTAGGGTTTAGCTTAAAAGTTTTTATTTTATTTAATTATAGTAATTAGATTAACAGTTAGATTTAGTTTTCATATCCGAAAGTTTTTATTTTATATTAATTCTAGAAATTTAAGGTTTAAGGGTTTAGGTTCAAAAGTTTTTATTTTATATGAATCTTAGAAATTTAGGGGTTAGATTAAAAAAAATATTATAATATTAATCTTATAGATATAGGGTTTAGGTTTAAAAGTTTATATTTTATATTAATCTCATAAATTTTTATACTTTATATTAATCTTAGAGATGTAAGGTTTAGATGAAAAAGTTTTATTTTAATTAATCTTAGAAATTTAGTTTTTAGGTTTAAAAGTTTTTATTTTATATTAAGCTCATTGAATTTGATGTCAGTAGCTAATTACTCAAGTTAAATGACTCGAAATTCAATCAATAAAATTGAAATCTATATTTGGAAAATATTGTAAAATAAATCAAAATTAACTAAGCCACCTTGAGCCTTGTGGTGTATAGAACTTGAATATAAATAAGTCATGTTTTGCCTTCAATATGTTCTTTGATATTAGCAAGCTAGAAAGATACAAGAACATAACCTAATAACCTATTATGGTATAATAAAGATTGTAATCACGAGGAAATATCTCCTAGAAATCTAAGTTATCGACGGTTTCACAACTATTGAATTGTAAATCGGATTTTGACATGTCTGAGAATTGTTTCCATCGGTTAATGTCAATAATTAGTAGTATGTTGCCGGAGGATGAGGAGTTACCTGAAAACTTTTATAAGTCCAAGATGATAGTGAAGGAATTAAGGCTTGGGTATAAGAAGATACATTCATGCCTGAATGATTGTATATTTTATTACAAGGAAGACAAAGACGTGACGTGTGTGGCCATCCTTGGTTTAAATCTAGATAAAATGGTAAGGTGATAGCAGGATTAAATATGAAATATTGAAAACTAATCAAATTTTAGAAGCATTTGGAAATGCAAAGACATTACGAAACAAAAACTTAAGTCGCTTGGTTTGCTTTCTACTCTTTGCATAGTCACCTGACTATTTAACTTAACAATGAGGGTTTGTTATTGTAGTCATTCATTGAAAAAAAACTTTAGAAGTGGCCTTTTATCTTGAAAGTATCATAACCTTAGTGAATAATTTGTAGGGAAACCTGATTGAGAATCATTTTAGTGAAATTGAAAAAATATCGGATGCCAAGATTCAAACTTGCTAGATCACTTCTTGGAATGAAATTTTTATGTACATGCTTCTTTTTTCCTAAAAATTCACTTAAATTCTCAAATCTTTGGTTGGCTTCTGCTAAATTTTGCAGGTTTAATTGAAAAAGTAATTTATTTTCCTCTATGATTTTAACTTCTTTGGTTTTTCTTTTTCTTTCAATGAGTTGCATATTTAATCTATAATATGAATAGTCGAGTGGTTCATCTTCTTAAGGGAAAAAGGTCATATCATATATTTTATTAGCTTTGTGATGCGCTTCATTTGCTCTCAGAAGTATATTTTATCGCTTATATTTTCTCCTTTTGTTTCCTAATATTTTTATACATAGTATGGGAACCATTCAATATGTAAATAATCTACGATAATTTTCTATGTTATAATATCAAGATTTCATTAAGATGAAGTATTGAGGTAAAGATATAGAAGGACACAAAGGATGGCTATTTTTTATTCATGGTTAGTTTGGCATTCAAATCAGCATCATATAGTAAATTTTCATTTTCTCTATTTTCTTTTGGTAGAAAATTTTCTCCCTTTTTTTAGGTATGCATAACATTCATGTATATACATTTTTTTCTCTCTATTACATATGAGAAAGATCAAAGCCTTTTAAGTGTGAAGTCCCTCTTTGCATGCTCCTTTTAAAAGGTAGTACTTTGTTTTGTTGTGTTACTTCTCTTTTCTGATTCTATTTCTTTAATTTTGTTGGTCTTGATTATTTCGTTTTTTTTTTTAATTTGGGTTTATGATTAAAGAATTCATAGCTTTTGCCTTCTTCATGGATTTATGATAGTTGGCAACGATTGATGAGCTCTTTCTTGACCAACTTTAGTTTTTTCAGTTTCAATTAAAGTGATTATTTTTATTCAATATAACTTTTTTTTTTTTAATCTTTTTCTACATGTGTGTTTATGGTCATCATTTTAAAGTAGTCTACTGAGACATACTTTTTGAGAAATTGAAGCTTTGGTTTTCACTCTTGATACTCTTTTATCGTTCTCATTATGTCTTTAAAACTGACATATATGAAGCAGGGTCTCTTTTTTTATCAATATTTTAGGTATGCAGTTCCCTTTTTATCTATGATATATATATATATATTTGGATTTAAAGGAGTTAAATTTCACAAAACAAAAACGGTTTTGTTACCATTAGAGGCAAATTGGTTGTTTTAGCTTATGATATAGACCATAAATCTAAAACATGCCATTTCAATAATTTATTTTGATATTTTTCCAGTTTCGATAGTTGTTATTGTTTGTTTTCATCTTTGTTTACCTCCATCGAAAATAGAATTTCAACCATGTTTTATGGTAGCAATTACCTTGATTTGCCTTTGTTGTATCCAGATTTTGAGGGATTTTTGTAGCGCAATCGTACCAACACATCTCTTCTTCAGAAGATTTGGCTAATTGATATAAAGTTGCATTAATTTCCATTTCTTTCTCTTTCAACAATTTTCATTTTCATGCCCCAACCTCTTCCTCCCTCCTCTCCCCAACAACAACCACAACAGCACCAATAGTAACAACTGCTACAACATCAACAATAATATTCTAGCTCCTCCTCATTTATATCTTCGAGTACACAATAAATTTAGTGCATTTCTAATTTCTGATTAATTATTTTTTCATCATTCTTATAAAAAAAAAGGAAATGTTTTATCATCATTTTTCATGCATTTACAATGATATGAGTAGAGGTTCTACTACGTGGTGTTAATTATTTCATTGACAATTTGAAGACTTTGCAATAAATTGAATATAATTTCTCTAGATCTATGAAAGAAAAAACTCATTCTTAAACATTCTATGTATTTTTATTTTACAATTTACAATGGATCTAAGATTTGATTCACATCAAGCAACACATTTTGAAACTTCAAAGATTTCGATTTTACAAAACTCATTATTATCTCCCATTTCAAGGTTCCAGGTGAATTTTGAAAGAAAAACTGACAATTGAATGTCAGTGCCCTATTGACTATCACAACTATAACCTAAAAAGATGAATTAACATTGGATTCATCTTTTTGTGGTTGATATGATGACGCTACTCCTACATCTTTTTGTTTATGATTATATCACTGGATTTTTTCTAAGAGAATGATTATGTTGATGTCATAATATTTTTGTAAATTTTTTTTTATTAATTATCCTCAACGGTTGTTGCCAAAATTTTCAACAATTTTTGTTATGCATTGATCATATGTATAGTGTATACTTATCATTTTCTTAAATTCAAAATAAATTACAACCCATGCATCGCATGGGAAATTTACTAGTGAGATTTATTTGAAGAGTACTAAAACTCTCTTATTAGTGTTGTTCGTGGAATATAAGATTTTAAAAATACACTTATAAATACTTTTAAAAAATACATAAAAACTAACACGAGCGAACATATATCCATCGATGATAATATTATTTTAATATTAAAAATGACAAAGTTTTAATTTTTTTAAAAAAAAATTATGACTTACGAAGTGTCTGTTGGTGATACTATTTTCTACGACAGATTTATGTCTGCTTGAGAAAATATAACATCAGCGACAAAGGTATCACCATTGGAATTCTGTTGATGATGTCTTTCACCGATAGATTTTGGTTATCACCGATGGATTTCGTCTTTCAGCGATAATCTTTTTTCTTGTGGTGAATGGGAGATAAGAATGTAAATGGGATTAATGGTGGTTAAATGGGTTGTTAGCAATTGTTTTAGAATTAATTCTGTAACAATTTTGTCTAAAATGGAATCCGAATCACGAAGATGAAATTCTTGATTAATTTCACTATCTATGTAATGGTTATGAGCCGATTGGCTTAGTAATCGAGCTAATCGGCTTAGTAAATGGGACGATAAGCCCGTAGATAAAAATGATCTGTTCAAACTCTGAATCAATTAGTTCAATGAATCTGGACATTTTTGCGTTGGGTTTCGGATTTTAGAATAGGTTTTAGGTTTACTTTGGTTAGTTTTTGGGCTTTGAGGCCATATATTGGGTTTTTAATTGGTTATTCTTCAAAACAAAGTCTTGGTTCACATTTTCTCCAAATTCTAGCAGTTGCGGACCGAATTCTCATCATCAAGGTCCATACGTGGCCTATTATAATATTTGGAACAAAATTTGGTGTCTACAGTTTGCCAACTTTTTACTGGCTACTCTTTGAGAGACAATCAAAGGTTGTGAGTGACCGTTGGGTTGTTTCAAATGTTAGAATAGTGGAGTGCAGTGTATGAAATGAGTATATTGAAACATGTTGTTAGGAAAAGATTCAAGTCATGGGAGCACCCATGGCAGTGGTGCATACCTTGGTGAGAGAGCTGGCTTCCGTCATTAGATTGAGTGCTACCTGGTTGGAGGACTTGAATATCACTAGGGATTTTGATCTCGGTCCAACCTCCTTTAGGGATGTGATTCTTGGACTAAAGTCTAAACTTCACTAGGGATGCGATACTTTGATTCTAATAGGGTATACAAGTTAAACTTCCGCTTGGGATCACGATACTTGAACCTAATAGACAAAAGTCCGACCTCCTCTCGGGATGCAATTATCAAAGTAACTAGGGATTTCAAACCTATTCTTAGTCTAACCTCCATTGAGGATGCAATACGTAAACTAAGATAAAAAATAATACAACATGACATCTACTCGGTGACACCGAAACTCGAACTAGACTAGTTTAACCTACACTTTAGATATCGACACTTGAACTAAGATTAGGAATTTGAAAGTTCTTTCCAATCTCTACTCAGGGATAGCGATACTTGGATAAAACAAAAAAAATATATGGCCTAACCTCTCCTCAAGGATATCCATACTTGGACTGGACTAGTTTAACCTCCATAGAGGATACCAATACCAGAACCAGGATTAGGAATTTGAAAGTTGTGTCCCACCTCTACTCAGGAATATCGATACTCGAACAAAACGAGAAATTACAGTCTAAGCTACACTCAGGGATACTGATACTAGGACTAGATAGGTTCAACCACCACAGGGGATACTGATAGTTGAACCAAGATTAGGAATATGAAATTTTTTTTCCAACCTATCCTAAAGGATACCAATACTTAGCTCCACTCAGGGATATCGATACTCGGACTGGACTAGTTTAACCTCGATAGAGCATACCAGTACAAGAACCAGGATTGGGAATTTGAATGTTGTGTCCCACCTCTACTCAAGAATATCGATACTTGGATATAATAAGAAATTACAATCTAAGCTACACTCAGGGATATTGATAGTAGGACTCGATAGGTTCAACCACCACAGGGGATACCGATAGTTGAACCAAGATTAGGAATTTGAAATTTTTTTCCAACCTCTCCTAAAGGATACTAATACTTGGCTCCACTCAGGGATATCGATACTCGGACTGGACTAGTTTAATCTCCATAAAGGTTACCAATACTAGAACCAGGATTAGGAATTTGAAAGTTGTGTCCCACCTCTACTCAGGAGTATCGATACTTGGACAAAACAAGAAATTACAGTCTAAGCTACACTCTGGGATACTAATACTAGGACTAGATAGGTTCAACCACCACAGAGGATACCGATAGTTGAACCAATATTAGGATTTTGAAATTTTTTTCCAACCTCTCCTAAAGGATACCAATACTTAGATAAAACAAAATATTATGATTTGACCTCCAATCAAAGATACCAATACTCGACTAGACTATTTCAACCTCCATAACAGATATTGATACTTAAACTAAGATTGAGAATTTGAAAGTTTTGTCAAACCTCTAATTAAGAATATCGATACTTGGACAAAATGAGAAATTATAGTCCAACCTCCACTAAGGAATACCGATACTCGGGCTGGCCTGGTTTAACTTCCGTAGGGGATACTACTACTTGAACCAAGATTGAAGATTTGAAAGTTTTGTCTAATCTCTACTCAGGCATATCGATACTTGGATAAATTGAGAAATTAGGGTCCAACCTCCACCATATAATACCGATACTCGAACTAGATTGATTCAACTTCCACAAGGGATATCGATACTTAAACCAAGATTGGGAATTTGGATGTGTTTCCAACCTCTACTGAGGGATATTGATACTTAGACAAAACGAGAAATTTTTGTCTGTGCTCCATTCAGGGATACTGATACTAGGACTAGATAGGTTCAACCTCTACAAAGGATACCAATTGTTGAACCAAAATTAGGAATTTGAAAGTTTTGTCTAACCTCCACTCAAGAATATCGATACTTGGGCAAAACAAAAAATTATGATCCCACCTCCACTTAAGGATACCGATACTTAGAGTAGATAGGTTTAACCTCTATTGGGGATACTAATACTTGAACCAAGATTTATAATTTGAAGGTTTTGTTGAACTTTCACTCAGGCGTAACGATAGTTGGACAAAACAAAAATGATGGTCTGACCTCCACTCAAGATACTGATTCTCGGACTCGACTGGTTCGACATCCACAAGGGATACAAATACTTGAATCAAGAATGGGAATTTGAAAGTTGTGTCCAACCTCCACCCAGGGATAGTGATACTTATACAAAATGGTAAATTATGGTCTGACCTCCACTCAAGGATATCGATACTCATTTTGCACTAATTCAACCTCCATAAGGGATACAAACACTTCAACTAAGATTGCGAATTTGAAAGTTTTGTCCAACCTCAACTCAAGAATACAAATACTTTGACAAAATGAGAAATTATGGTCTGATTTCCACTTAAGGATATTGATACTCAGACTGGACTAATTAAACATCAACCAGAGATACTAACACTTGAACCAAGACTAAGAATTTGAAAGTTTTGTCTAACTTCCACTTAGAGATATCGATACTTAGACAAAACGATAAATTACAATATGTCTTCCACTTAGGGATACTGATACTCGGTCTGGACTAGTTCAACCTCCACAGGGGATTTCATACTTGAAACAAGATTGGGAATTGGACAATTTTGTCCAACCTCCACTCAAGGATACTGATACTTGGTCAAAACAAGAAATTACCATTTGACCTCCACTACGGGATATCGATACTTGGACTGGATTGGTTGAACCTTTATAGGGGATACCGATACTTGAATTAAGATTGACTTTGATGGCATGGTGGTCTGTTTGGCTGTGTTTTAGACATGCATTTGAATTAGTCGAAGACGACTATTAATTGTATGACAGAGGCTTTATATATCATTGTTGGAAATCAACTTAACAAGATACCCAAGTGGTGATCTTCCAAACACCCAAGTCTAGAATGACTTGTAGAAAGAAATACAACAATTGAAAGCAAGAAAGAAAAGAAGACAAGTGATTTGTTATCGAGGTTCTGCAATAGCCTACGTCCTCGTGAGTTCCTCTGAACTCTCTGCACTAAATCAATGGTTCTTTACAATTACAGCAACCCTCTTCAAGAAGCTCAAGTTCTTGAAGAAACCAAGAAGAGAAGAAAGTAAGAAGATAAGAACTAACAATGCTCTCTATCTAATCTAGACTCCTCTCTCTTTATAACCAGCCTCACTACAATGAGTCCCTCTTGTGTTTGTGTCTTTGCACTCTTACACAATTCTCTCTTGTATGTCACTCTTTACAATTGATCTCAAAGTATGTCACAAACTTGTGTTATTGATAATGAAGCTAGGTAACCCTTTATATAGTGCACCAACTTCTTGTCCAATCTTGTGAGTCAATCTCCACCCTTAGATCTTCATAACCACTTAACCATGGCCCTCCATCAATCGTAAGTGGTACTATGCATTTTAACCTTGCATCCACACACCTAAGAGGAGGTTTAAACAAGCTGTCCATGTGTGCATTAGTTTTCCTAGCGCTTAGGCGCTGAACAGGGGGCGGTGAGGCGATAGGCAAAGCTTCTTTGCACCACATTCTGGGTGGTGCGGTGCTGGTGGCGAGACAGTGCGGTGCTGCCCTTCTCCAAGCTACTTTCTTGCTGGGCGGTGAGGCGTGGTGAAGGGGTGGTGAGGCGCACACTGATGCTGCCTTTCACACAGCAGTGCGCACTACTTTGCTTTGTTGTTTAGGGGTGTGCACACACACCCAAATGGATGCAAACACATGTGTGCACTCTTTTAACATGCTATATTTTAATCTTCCAACCTTAGTTTATACTTTAACCATCTTTGAACCATGTTTAGACATGTTTAAACCTTAGACAAATACCAACAATCTCTACCTTTGTCTAAATGCTTAAACCCGAACCATTTTGCAGAGAGCGTCAGGATCCAAAATCATCTTGACTCATCAATTAACCAACTCCAATCCTAAGTAGTCCAAGGCAATGATTGAACTTACTTAAAGGTAGAACTTTAGTACCTAAATCCGCAGGATTTTCTTCCGTGGCTACCTTGTCCACATGGATGCATCCTTTCATAACATTTTCCCGAACGAAATGATACCGAACATCCATGTGCTTTGTCCTCTCATGGAACACCAGATTCTTACACAAGTGCAATGCACTTTGACTATCCGAAAACACCACAACCTGCTCCTCCAATGCCTTCAACTCATCCAGCAACCCTTTGCACCATATAGCCTCCTTAATGGCCTCTGTAGCCGCAATGTACTCAGCCTCGGTTGTTGAGAGTGCTACCACTTGCTACAACTAAGCCTTCCAACTTACACAACATCCATTTAAGTTGAAGAAGTAGGAGGTAATCGATCTCCTTTTATCCCAGTCTGCTTCATAGTCTGAATCCGCAAAACCCTCAAGGCAGATGGACTTACCTCTCTTCTCATAAACCAGCCCTACTTCTGGGCTTCCCTTCAAGTACCTCAGCAACCACTTCATCCTAAGCCAATGCTCTTTTCCGGGATTACTTATAAACCTACTGAGAACACTCATTGCATGAGCAATATCAAGTCTACTGCTAACCGTGGTGAACATAACAGAACCAACCGCACTAGAGTAGGGGACTTTTTCCATTTCCTTCTTCTCCACTTTCAATCTCGGACATTGATCGTTGGAGAACTTGAAATGACCAATGATTACACCCAAAGTATAACACAGTAGTTATAGTACAACTTTGGGGTGTCGATTCCACAGGGAAACAAGTTAAGTACAAAGGAAAATGTGTAAACCTTAAAACGAACGATAAAAGTTAAACGAAAGATTTTTGGATTTTGATAATGAGATAATGTAAGAAAAATTGCGTGAATGTAAATGAAATATAAATAAGAAATAACAAGGTTCCGGGAATCCTCCTTAGCTTCGTTCCCTATTTCCACTCTTGATTCAACTGATTTTATCTCGATTGCAAGTTTCACATCCCAAACAAGCAATCGGAATATATTCAATCTAGTGCATTTATAACTCTAATATAATTGCTACAAATTACTCATTGATTTTGGTTCAAGCACACAAGACTGATCTTAAAGATTATCAAGAAACGATAATATATCACAATGACAATATCGCAGTAATGGACAATCAGTAAAATAAATCTACCGGAATCAATCACATCCAAACAACATCAATGGAGGAGAAGGATGCAATCACCGGATTAAGAGAATCTAAAAGAAGAAGAATAAAAAGTGCATCTACCACATGAACTCAAATCCTTCTTACTTAATCAATGAATAATTCACAAACAATATTCAACAATAAATTCGTACATCCGAATCAAGAAAAGGAAATAAGGAACAATAAATCCCTAAAGATTCATCCCTTTCCCTTGTAAGATGATTAGTTGGCCATCGAAATCAAGGTGGAAGAACAATATGGATGCTCTTCCCTTGATTTGGCCATGGAGTTCAAGGTAGATGAACAATATGGATGCTCTCCCCCTTGATTTTCAGCCCTCAAGAAACTTAGCAATAAAATGGAAGAATGCTGGATTTGGATCCTGTTGTGAGTTTTAAATTACTCGCAAGCGCACGAGTCGTTTGCAGTATAGCGTGTGCAAGTGCGAGGTCGAATCCACAGGGAATTGCGTTGTGAAAATATAATTTTTAATCTAAACTAACTCTATCTTAACCTAGTTCCGAATTTTGAATGATAATTTGCAAAATAAATTAAAACTAAATTTAATTGATTTAAAATCTAATAATAAAAAGCACTAAGGTTTCCGAATCCACCCCACCGAAGTTAAGCATACATGTTCTAAAAATATAGCCTATCAAAACATTCAATGAATCCAACTATAAGACAAAAAACAAAGAATATCCCAACTAAACCAAAAGCACCCAATGTATCCGCTCTTAACAAATCACAAAGGGAATCCAATTTAATCGAAAAGCATTCAATGTATCCATCAGATGAAACACAAAGAAAATCCAACAGACAATTTAAACTCAATCAATTATAAGATTAACTCAAATAATTGACAGAACATTTATACTAAAATTGTCAGATTTGTACAAGCAAATCTGAACTACTACGCCAAACAACGGCGGGGCTTCATCTTCAACCTTAGCTGAAGAGTCTAGCCACTCATAACTATAAAACTATAATAACAAGTGCTAAACATTTAAACTAAAACAACTTAATATGAAAAAATAAATAAACAACTTTACATGGGAGAAATTCCACTCGCTGACGGGCGGCGCCTCCCCTCGTGGTAGCAATGCCTTCGGGATCCACCAGAATGCTAGCGGACGTCCACCGGTAAACACCAAAGTGGCTTAGGAATTGTACCTTGGATTATGATGCCAAATGGTGTTTATATAGGGGGAGACCCGGAGTAAAACAGGTTGCAGAAACGATGTGGGATACAGGCCCGTGTGCGCTCGATCGCAGTGTGGTGCGATCGATCGCTGGTGCGATCGATCGCATGTCTTGTGCGCACGATCTCATGTGCGCTCGATCGCATGTCTGCTGCGATCGATCGCAAATGCACTGAACTTCAATTATTTCGATGTGGGATGTTGACCTTGCGCTCGTTCAAAGGCAGGTGCGCTCGAGCGCTGGTGCGCTCGATCGCATATCTGTTGCGATCGAGCGCAATGTCTCCAGAAGCTTCAAATCAACCTGAAATGCTGCACTTTCTCCACAAAGCTGTAAAAACACACAAAACACAAGAAAAACGTAAAATAAAGTAAAATAATACTAACTAAGAGCATAACAAATATAAGTTAAGGGTCTAAAATATGCAATATTTTAGACTCATCAAATACCCCCAAACTTATATTTTGCTAGTCCCTTAGCAAAACAAAATAAAAGACTCAATGAAAAACAAAGAACATAAAGATAAAGTCATCACTCATGGTATCCAAAAATTTAAGGAGCACACATCATCATGATAATCATTCATAAGCAAGCTTAAAAAGGTAAACCCATCTTCTCAATGAATAGAAATGTTAAAATCTAATTACTTACAAAAGGCAGGATAAGGCATCACAAGCTTGAATCAGTGTAAGGTGAATTAGTACATAAAAATGAAGCTTCCAAGTGACTCTAATGTGTAAGGTCTCCATGTCTCAAGATTCACCGAATTTCCCATAAAAAATGAACGAAAAGGCATAGTTTTTATTCTCTCTTTTTTTTTTTTTTTATTATTATTAAGGCACGGCTATGCTTAGTTCCCTTGAGCTTTCTAATTGACCCATGTAGCGAGTGTTAAGTCAATGACTCCCAAACCAGATGGTTTTAGGGCATTAGGTGTAAAGACACCCCTAAGGACTTACTAACTCGAGTCAAAAAGGCTACGAAATTAAACCGACCTTAATATTACCAAGCAAAATTTCACCTTTTGACGTGAACACTCACTGCTTACTGAGGCAAGAGGTCCAGTTACTCAGCGAAAAGTTTATTGATAATTTTTTTTTTTTTTTTTTTTTTTATATTTTCCTATGCCCAAAAGTTCATCCAACAAGTCATCCAGTTTCAGTTAAGATAAGGAAAAATACACATTAAAATCACATGTCATACCTCACATAATTTGTGCTAATGTGCTCGTGTTAGATTAGATCAAACATGTGAATTCTCAAAATGCCTAAAGTAAGTAACTAAATTTTAAAAATTTATCACCAGATCATGTGTTCAAAATGTTAAGCTCACTAATGACATCACATCACAGAAAATGTTTAGATCAACTAAAATTTCACGATAACATGAGCATGCATTTATCTCTATGACGAAAAGACAACAAATTAGGACAAAGTGTGTGATGTGTCTCCCATACCCCCAAACTTAAATTACACATTGACCCCAATGTGTAACTAATATGGAAAGAGCTGACCTGAGATATGGAGAACTATTTGGACTGGTATGGCTCATAGCATACCCCCAAACTTGAACTGAAGTACGCTTTGTCCCTGAAAAATAAAAACTGGAAAACAACAAAAAAAAAATACTGGAAACAAACATTAAACATAAAAATGCGAAATAATAAATAAACAAAAGAAAAGATAAGCTGTGGGGTGCCTCCCATGAGCGCTAAGTTTTACGTCTTCAGCCAGACTCTCCCTAGAATACTACACTCAATCTGAGTAACTAGGATCCTCCAACAGTATCGTCTCAATGTCCGGACTCCTCAACTCTAAGAATGGTTTCAGCCTCTGTCCATTTACCTTGAAAGTATTACCATTCTTAGGATCCTCAATCTCGATGGCCCCATGAGGAAAAACCGATCGAATAATGAATGGGCCTGACCATCGGGATTTGAGCTTGCCTGGAAAAAGATGCAGGCGTGAATTATAAAGAAGAACTCTCTGACCTGGCTCAAAAGCTCGTCTCAAAATATTTTGGTCATGAGTCTTCTTCATTTGTGCTTTGTATGATCGGGCACACTCATATGCATCATTCCGCAGCTCCTCCAATTCATTGAGTTGGAGCTTCCGTTGTGAGCCAGCCTTGGAAAGATTGAAATTTAGTTGCTTGACAGCCCAATACGCACGATGCTCCAATTCAACCGGAAGGTGACATGCCTTTCCGTATACAATTCGATAGGGAGACATGGCAATTGGCGTCTTGAAGGCTGTCCGATATGCCCACAGTGCATCCGTCAATCGCAGAGACCAATCCTTTCTAGTAGGTGATGAGTCTAAAATATTGCATATTTTAGACCCTTAACTTATATTTGTTATGCTCTTAGTTAGTATTATTTTACTCTATTTTACGTTTTTCTTGTGTTTTGTGTGTTTTTACAGCTTTGTGGAGAAAGTGCAGCATTTCAGGTTGATTTGAAGCTTCTGGAGACATTGCGCTCGATCGCAACAGACATGCGATCGAGCGCACCAGCGCTCGAGCGCACCTGCCTTTGAACGAGCGCAAGGTCAACATCCCACATCGAAATATTTGAAGATCAGTGCATCTGCGATCGATCGCAGCAGACATGCGATCGAGCGCACATGAGATCGTGCGCACAAGACATGCGATCGATCGTACCTGCGATCGATCGCACCACCATGCGATCGAGCGCACACGGGCCTGTATCCCACATCGTTTCCGCAACCTGTTTTACTCCGGGTCTCCCCCTATATAAACACCATTTGGCATCATAATCCAATGTACAATTCCTAAGCCACTTTGGTGTTTACCGGTGGACTTCCGCCAGCATTCTGGTGGATCCCGAAGGCATTGCTACCACGAGGGGAAGCGCCGCCCGTCAGCGAGTGGAATTTCTCTCATGTAAAGTTGTTTATTTATTTATTTATATTCAGTTGTTTTAGTTTAAATGTTTAGTACTTGTTATTATAGTTTTATAATTATGAGTGGCTAGACTCTTCAGCTAAGGTTGAAGATGAAGCCCCGCCGTTGTTTGGCGTAGTAGTTCAGATTTGCTTGTACAAATCTGACAATTTTTAGTATAAATGTTCTGTCAATTATTTGAGTTAATCTTATAATTGATTGAGTTTAAATTGTCTGTTGGATTTTCTTTGTGTTTCATCTGATGGATACATTGAATGCTTTTCGATTAAATTGGATTCCCTTTGTGATTTGTTAAGAGCGGATACATCGGGTGCTTTTGGTTTAGTTGGGATATTCTTTGTTTTTTGTCTTATAGTTGGATTCATTGAATGTTTTGATAGGCTATATTTTTAGAACATGTATGCTTAACTTTGGTGGGGTGGATTTGGAAACCTTAGTGCCTTTTTTATTAGTTTTTAAATCAATTTAATTTAGTTTTAATTTATTTTGCAATATCATTCTGAAATTTGGAACTAGGTTAAAATAGAGTTAGTTTAGATTAAAAATTATATTTTCACAACGCAATTCCCTGTGGATTCGACCTCGCACTTGCACAACGCTATACTGCAAACGACTCGTGCGCTTGCGAGTAATTTAAAACTCACAACAAGTTTTTGGCGCCGTTGCCGGGGAATTGTTTGGTTTGTGAAAATTTTTGGTCTAAAATGATTTTATTTTTCTACTAGTTAATTTATTTAATTCAAAAAAAAAAAAAAAAAAAAAAAAAAATCATGTGGTTGAATCCAGCGCCGGATTCACAGTCTTTAGAGGACGCCCTCAAGGATTTCATTAAAATGACCGGCCCGTCCCTCAATACTGCCAACACTTTCAATGTTGAAAGTTGTTCCATCTGTGCTAGTCCCATGCATCTAGCACAGAATTGCCCATCAATGCCGGCTTGTGCCGAGTATCCTATGGAACAAATGAATGCTTTCAATGACTGTTGTTGGCAATCAAATGGATCTTGCTCCGAAACATTCAATCCAGGGTGGTGGGACCACTCTAATTTTTCATGGGAGCAGAACCAACCAATGAATCAGAGAGGAGCCCCTTACCATGCTCACAATCAATACACTCCCGAATTTCCTCCACCAATTCCAAGTTACAATCACTCAGCTTATCCAACACCATCACCCGCTTACCAAGCTCCCATTCAAGCGCCAGCATCGGTTTCACAGTCATTGGAGGACGCTCTCAATGATTTCATGAAAACGACTAGCCAATCTATGAGTGAAGTGATGAGTGCAACAATAGAAAACACCCAAGCGATTGCCACACTAGAGAGTCAAATTGATCAAATCGCAAGTTATGTGGGTGAAGGAGAGGAAGGAACGTTCCCCAGTCAATCTGAGCCTAACCCAAAGGAACAGTTTGCGGTGGGAAATTCTTCAACTCCAATGCATTGGCAGGATCAAGTGCAATCAACTGTCCCATACTTGTCTGGGAGACAAGTGGACAATCAAGTGGAAGAGAACCCTGCTATGCACCAAGGGCAAGAGAGTGGCAACAATGAGAAGAGAGATGCTGAGCCATCTACAGCCACTCGTATTATTAAGGATCTCTCGGGGTCGTTTTTACCTAAAGCGCCTTACCCTGAGAGACTACAAGCGCCCAAGAAAGAAAGGAAGTCTGAGGATATTATGGAGGCATGCTTTGCTCAGTTTGAAGAGGATTTGGACTTAGACAAGTTACTTGAGCAAGCAAATACTATCGTGGAGTCTGCTCCTCGGGAGAGTAGTAGGATAGAGGAGACTATGGATGAATCCCGTATTGAGGATCCCTTGGAGGCATGCTTTGCTCACTTTGGAGAGGACTTGGGCTTAGATAAGTTACTCGATGAAGTAAATATCATTTTGGAGTCTGATCCTCGAGAAAGCAATGAGAATGAGGAGACCGCCGCACCTGAAACCCCCCAGAAGGAACTTGAGCCTTTACCAGAAAATCTTAAGTATAAGTTCCTAGGTCCAGCAGATTCTTTGCCTATAATGATAGCTTTAGATTTGGGTGATGCTCCAGAGGAGAAATTATTGGACATCTTAAGAGAGCATAAGGAAGCTATAGGCTGGACTATTGAGGATGTCAAGGGAATCAACCCCTCGTTGGTAATACACACGATACATATGGAGGAGAATGCCAAGCCATCGAGGGAGACACAAAGAAGGCTCAACCCTGCTTTGCAAGAGGTTGTGAGGGCGGAAGATATTAAGCTGTTAGAGGCAGGGATCATTTATCCCATCTCTGATAGCAAGTGGGTGAGCCAGATTTCAGTCGTGCCCAAACGTGCTGAATTTACGGTAGTAAATAGAGACAACGAGTTGGTTCCAACTCGTGTTCGGTCAATTTGGAGAATGTGTATCAGCTACCGTAAATTGAATGCTGCCACTAGGCCTGATCATTTTCCATTCCCATTTATTGATCAGATGGTGGAGCACTTAGTTGGGCATGTTTACTAATGTTGGGTCTGGCTGAAGACGTTAAACTTAGCGCTCATGGGAGGCACCCCACAGCTTATCTTTTATTTTCTTTTGTTTATTTATTATTTTGCATTTTTTATGATTAATGTTTGTTTCTAGTATTTTTTGTTTTCCAGTTTTTATTTTTCAGGGACAAAGCGTACTTCAGTTCAAGTTTGGGGGTATGCTATGAGCCATACCAGTCCAGATAGTTCTCCATATCTCAGGTCAGCTCTTTCCATATTAGTCACACATTGGGGTCAATGTGTAATTTAAGTTTGGGGGTATGGGAGACACATCACACACTTTGTCCTAATTTGTTGTCTTTTCGTCATAGAGATAAATGCATGCTCATGTTATCGTGAAATTTTAGTTGATCTAAACATTTTCTGTGATGTGATGTCATCGGTGAGCTTAACATTTTGAACACATGATCTGGTGATAAATTTTTAAAATTTAGTTACTTACTTTAGGCATTTTGAGAATTCACATGTTTGATCTAATCTCACACGAGCACATTAGCACAAATTATGTGAGGTATGACACGTGATTTTAATGTGTATTTTTCCTTATCTTAATTGAAACTGGATGACTTGTTGGATGAACTCTTGGGCATAGGAAAATATAAAAAAAAAAAAAAAAAATTTATCAATAAACTTTTCGCTGAGTAACTGGACCTCTTGCCTCAGTAAGCAGTGAGTGTTCACGTCAAAAGGTGAAATTTTGCTTGTTAATATTAAGGTCGGTTTAATTTCGTAGCCTTTTTGACTTGAGTTAGTAAGTCCTTAGGGGTGTCTTTACACCTAATGCCCTAAAACCATCTGATTTGGGAGTCATTGACTCAACACTCGCTACATGGGTCAATTAGAAAGCTTAAGGGAACTAAACATAGCCGTGCCTTATTAAAAAAAAAAAAAAAAAAAAAAAAAAAGGTGAATAAAATAAAAACTATGCCTTTTTGTTCATTTTTGATGGGAAATTCGGTGAATCTTGAGACATGGAGACCTTACACATTAGAGTTACTTGGAAGCTTCATTTTTATGTACTAATTCACCTTACACTGATTCAAGATTGTGATGCCTTATCTTGCCTTTTGTAAGTAATTAGATTTTAACATTTCTATTCATTGCGAAGATGTGTTTACCTTTTTAAGCTTGCTTATGAATGAATATCATGATGATGTGTGCTCCTTAAATTTTTGGATACCATGAGTGATGACTTTATCTTTATGTTCTTTGTTTTTCATTGAGTCTTTTATTTTGTTTTGCTAAGGGACTAGCAAAATATAAGTTTGGGGGTATTTGATGAGTCTAAAATATTGCATATTTTAGACCCTTAACTTATATTTGTTATGCTCTTAGTTAGTATTATTTTACTCTATTTTACGTTTTTCTTGTGTTTTGTGTGTTTTTACAGCTTTGTGGAGAAAGTGCAGCATTTCAGGTTGATTTGAAGCTTCTGGAGACATTGCGCTCGATCGCAACAGACATGCGATCGAGCGCACCAGCGCTCGAGCGCACCTGCCTTTGAACGAGCGCAAGGTCAACATCCCACATCGAAATATTTGAAGATCAGTGCATCTGCGATCGATCGCAGCAGACATGCGATCGAGCGCACATGAGATCGTGCGCACAAGACATGCGATCGATCGTACCTGCGATCGATCGCACCACCATGCGATCGAGCGCACACGGGCCTGTATCCCACATCGTTTCTGCAACCTGTTTTACTCCGGGTCTCCCCCTATATAAACACCATTTGGCATCATAATCCAATGTACAATTCCTAAGCCACTTTGGTGTTTACCGGTGGACTTCCGCCAGCATTCTGGTGGATCCCGAAGGCATTGCTACCACGAGGGGAAGCGCCGCCCGTCAGCGAGTGGAATTTCTCTCATGTAAAGTTGTTTATTTATTTATTTATATTCAGTTGTTTTAGTTTAAATGTTTAGTACTTGTTATTATAGTTTTATAATTATGAGTGGCTAGACTCTTCAGCTAAGGTTGAAGATGAAGCCCCGCCGTTGTTTGGCGTAGTAGTTCAGATTTGCTTGTACAAATCTGACAATTTTTAGTATAAATGTTCTGTCAATTATTTGAGTTAATCTTATAATTGATTGAGTTTAAATTGTCTGTTGGATTTTCTTTGTGTTTCATCTGATGGATACATTGAATGCTTTTCGATTAAATTGGATTCCCTTTGTGATTTGTTAAGAGCGGATACATCGGGTGCTTTTGGTTTAGTTGGGATATTCTTTGTTTTTTGTCTTATAGTTGGATTCATTGAATGTTTTGATAGGCTATATTTTTAGAACATGTATGCTTAACTTTGGTGGGGTGGATTTGGAAACCTTAGTGCCTTTTTTATTAGTTTTTAAATCAATTTAATTTAGTTTTAATTTATTTTGCAATATCATTCTGAAATTTGGAACTAGGTTAAAATAGAGTTAGTTTAGATTAAAAATTATATTTTCACAACGCAATTCCCTGTGGATTCGACCTCGCACTTGCACAACGCTATACTGCAAACGACTCGTGCGCTTGCGAGTAATTTAAAACTCACAACAGTAGGGTTCACAGTCTTTTCCAAAATATGTTTGATCTCGCGATTTGAAATTTCCACTTGACCACTCGTCTGTGGGTGATATGGGGTGGCAACTTTGTGCGTGATACAATATTTCTTCATCAACTGCTCAAAGATCTTGTTGCAAAAGTGCTTACCTCCATCACTTATGATTGCTCGAGGCGTACCAAAACGAGCAAAAATAGTGTCTTTCAAGAACTGGACCACAACTCTGTGGTCATTGGTCTTGCACGCAACGGCCTCCACCCACTTGGACAGATAGTCCACAGCAACTAGAATGTATAAGTAGCCAAAGGAGTTTGGGAATGGTCCCATGAAATCAATGCCCCACACATCGAAAATCTCAACAATCAGAATAGGGTTAAGGGGCATCATATTTCTCCTAGAAAGACTCCCTAGCTTTTGGCAACGCTCACAAGATATACAGTAGGTGTGAGAGTCCCGGAACAGGGTAGGCCAATAAAATCCACACTGCAAAATCTTTGCAGCGGTCTTTTTAGCACTAAAATGGCCTCCACATGCATGATCATGACAAAAGGCGATGACATTAGATTGGTCATGCTCAGGAATACATCGTCTAATGATCTAATCAGGACAATACTTGAACAAGTAAGGATCGTCCCAGAAAAAGTGTTTCACCATGGCCAAAAATTTTGATTTATCTTGCCTCCCCCAATGCAAGGGCATGTGTCCGGTGACAAGATAGTTCACTATGTCAGCAAACCATGGTGCGGGACTGTGAGCAATGTGCATTAATTGCTCATCAGGAAAGGTCTCAGAGATGGGAGTGGCAGCCTCACTGAATTCCACAATCAATCTAGACAAATGGTCCGCCACCACATTTTCCGAACCTTTCTTATCCCGAATCTCAATGTCGAACTCTTGAAGTAGCAAGATCCATCGGATAAGACGAGATTTAGCATCTTTTTTAGAGAAAAGATACTTCAATGCAGCATGGTCCGAGTAGATAATGACTTTAGATCCTAACAAGTAGGATCTGAACTTGTCTAGTGCAAAAACAACTGCAAGCAACTCCTTCTCAGTGGTAGAATAATTGAGTTGTGCGTCGTTTAGAGTTCGACTTGCGTAATAGATAGCATGGGGAAGTTTATCAACACGCTGCCCCAAAACAGCTCCAACAGCATAGTCTGATGCGTCACACATAATCTCAAAAGGCACACCCCAGTTAGGTGGCTGAATAATGGGTGTGGACGTCAGAATTTCCTTCAGATCCCCAAATGCTTTCTTACAATCCTCATCAAATAGAAATGGGGCATCTTTTTGCAACAACTTGCACAAGGGCCTGGCGATCTTACTGAAATTCTGGATAAATCGCCTATAGAAACCTGCATGGCCCAGAAAAGATCGAACCTCTTTCACTGTACGTGGGGGTGGAAGGCTGGAAATCAAATCAACCTTTGCTTTGTCGACCTCAATCCCTCGATGAGATATGATATGCCCCAGTACAATTCCTTGCTTGACCATAAAATGGCACTTCTCCCAATTAAGCACCAGGTTCTTCTTCTTGCACCGGACCAAAACCAAAGAGAGACGGTGCAAGCACTCCTCAAATGTTGAACCGAAGATGGAAAAGTCGTCCATGAAAATCTCCAAGAATCGCTCTACCATGTCAGAGAATATACTGACCATGCACCGCTGAAAAGTGGCAGGTGCATTGCATAACCCAAAGGGCATACGACGGTAGGCGAAAGTCCCAAAAGGACAGGTAAATGTCGTCTTCTCCTGATCTTCGGGGTCCACGGGGACCTGGTTATATCCAGAATAACCATCCAAAAAGCAATAATACTCGTGCCCAGCCAAACGCTCCACCATCTGATCAATAAATGGAAGTGGAAAGTGATCCTTCCTTGTGGCAGTGTTCAGCTTACGGTAGTCTATACACACTCTCCACCCAGACTGCACACGAGTTGGCACCAACTCGTCGTCCTTATTCTTTACTACCGTTAACCCAGCTCGCTTGGGCACAACATGAATGGGGCTCACCCACTTGCTATCAGAGATGGGATAAATGATCCCTGCATCTAACAGCTTAATAACCTCTGCCCTCACAACCTCTTGCATAGCAGGGTTGAGCCTTCTTTGCGGCTCCCTCGATGGCTTAGCATCTTCCTCCAAATGTATCCTGTGCATCACCACCGAGGGGCTGATTCCCTTAATATCCTCAATGGTCCAGCCAATAGCTTCCTTGTGCTCTCTTAAAACATCTAATAATTTCTCCTCTTGAGCCTCTCCCAAATCTGAAGCTATTATCACAGGCAAACAGTGTGCTGGACCCAGGAACTTATACTTAAGATTATCCGGTAAAGGCTTAAGTTCCTTCTGTTGAGGTTCGGGTGACTCCTTATCCTCCTCCTCCTTGCTTTCTTGAGGATCAGACTCCAAAATGGCATTTACTTCCTCGAGTAACTTATCTAAACCCAAGTCCTCTCCAAAGTGAGCAAAGCATGCCTCCATGGGATCCTCAATGCTTGATTCATCCACAGTGTCCTCCAGAATCTCCTCTATCAAGCATACATCTCTCATTTCATCATATTCCAGTGGTTGCCTTGTGATATCAAAAATGTTCAACTCCACTGTCATATTTCCGAAGGAGATCTTCATCACCCCTGTCCTACAATTGATTAGGGCGTTAGCCGTGGCTAAGAATGGTCGCCCTAGAATCACCGGTATTTGAATCCCTACATTCTGAACCGGCTCTGTGTCAAGCACAATAAAATCCACGGGGAAATAGAACTTATCCACTTTTATCAAAACGTCCTCAACTATCCCCCGTGGTCTTTTCACTGACCTGTCAGCCAATTGAAGCGTCGTGGATGTGGGCTTCAATTCTCCTAACCCCAACTGCACATAGACTGAGTAGGGTAGAAGATTCACACTCGCCCCTAGATCCAAAAGGGCCCTCTCAATATGGCTGACTCCTATCGTGCAAGAGATGGTAGGACACCCCGGGTCCTTATACTTGATGGGTAGCTTGCACTGAAGGATTGAACTGACCTGCTCGGTCAAAAATGCCTTCTTTGGGACATTCGTCCTTCTCTTGATAGTGACCAAGTCCTTTAAAAACTTGGCATATGATGGCACTTGATGGATGGCATCCAAAAATGGGATATTGATATGGACTTGCTTGAATACCTCCAGAATTTCTTCATACTTCCCTCCTTTCTTGGGCGCCTGTAATCTCTCGGGGTAGGGCGCTCTAGGTACAAACGACCTAGGAGGGTCTTTCTCAGTAGGTGTGGCTGTAGATGGCTCAGCATCTCTCTTCTCTGTGTTGCCACTCCCTTGCCCTTGCTGCATAGCAGGGCTCTCTTCCACTCGATTGTCCACTTGTCTCCCAGACCTCAGTGTGACAATCGACTGTACTTGTTCCTCCCCGTGCGTAGGAGTTGATGAACTCTCAACCATAAATTGTCCTTTTGGGTTTTGCACGGGTTGACTGGGAAACTTTCCTTTCTCTCTCTCACCCAAGTGACTTGCAATTTGCCCTATTTGACTCTCCAGCTTGGCAATTGCTTGGGTGTTTACTATTGTTGCACTCCTCACATCGCTCATATTTTGGCTAGTCGCTTTCATGAATTCTTTAAGGGTGTCCTCAAGCGACTGTGAAACTGGCGCTGGTGTTTGAGCGGGTGCATGGTAAGTAGGTGGAGGTGTTGGATGGGCAGAACGACCATGATTAGGAATTTGTGGGGCAAATCCGGGAGGATATTGATTTTGAGCATGATGAGAAGATCCTCCCTGATTCATTGGTTGGTTCTGTCTCCATGAAAAATTTGGGTGGTTCCGCCACCCTGGATTGTACGTCTCAGAGTACGATCCATTTGACTGCCTTCGAAAGTCATTGAAAGCATTTACTTGTTCCATAGGATACTCGGCACAAGCCGGGATTGATGGGCAATTCTGTGCTAGATGCATGGGACTAGCACAGATGGAACAGCTTTCAACATTGAATGTGTTGGCAGCATTAATGGATTGGCTCACAGTGAGAGCGTCAATCTTCTTAGTGAGGGCATCTAACTTTATCCTCAAATCAGCGTCCTCTCTGACCTCATAGATGCCTCCCCTCTTAGGAGCACGAATGGACTTATCTCGACAGCTTGAAAAATCCCACTGCTGTGAGTTGTCGGACAACTTGTCCAACGCCATATATGCTTCGTCTCCTGTCAGACTCAAGAATGCCCCCCCATTCATAGACTCGATCATGCTACGGTTGGGTTGAGTCAACCCTTGGTAGAAGAATTGAACGAGTCTCCACTTCTCATATCCATGTGGAGGGCATCTGATCAGTAACTCTTTAAAGCGCTCCCAGCTTTCAGAGAACTTCTCATCCTCGTCCTGAGTGAAAGAGCTAATCTCCTTACGGCACTCATTCACTCTAGACATTGGGAAAAACTTATGGTAAAATTTGCTAAGCAGGTTTTCCCAAGATGTAATAGACCCGGACGTGTTGGAGTCCAACCACGCCCTAGCTCTATCGTGAAGGGAGAAAGGGAAGAGTCGAAGATGGACTGACTCCTCAGAGAAGTTCTGGAATTTGAATGTTGCACAAATGTCTTTGAACTTCTTCACATGACTATAAGGATTTTCAAGATCTAAGCCATGGAATGAGGGTAGGAGTTGGATAACATGTGGCTTCAAATCAAAGTGTGTGGCATTGGTTGGTGGCAACACTATGCAGGAAGATGAGTTAGTCGCAACGGGTGCGAACAAATCCCTAAGGGATGTAGTGGAGTCCACGTTCCAAGCTCTAGGTTGCTCTACATGTTCAGGATGATTAAAATTTTCTCCCATCTCAGCAGTCTCTCTCTCAACTGGCGCTCTTTTCTGTCTCCTAAGAGTTCTTTCTAAGTCGGGATCTAAATGTGTCAAATCTAAGTTCAAGGATCTCCGACCAAGCATACACTATCAGAAAAATAATGAGATACTAACCAGCAGAAGCAACAGAATAAAGCAAAAATAAAATTTTTTTTATTTTTTTTATTATTTTTATTATTTTTATTTTTTTTAAACTAATTAAATTAACTAGTAGAAAAATAAAATCAATTCAGACCAAAAAATTTTCACAAACAAAACAATTCCCCGGCAACGGCGCCAAAAACTTGTTGTGAGTTTTAAATTACTCGCAAGCGCACGAGTCGTTTGCAGTATAGCGTGTGCAAGTGCGAGGTCGAATCCACAGGGAATTGCGTTGTGAAAATATAATTTTTAATCTAAACTAACTCTATCTTAACCTAGTTCCGAATTTTGAATGATAATTTGCAAAATAAATTAAAACTAAATTTAATTGATTTAAAATCTAATAATAAAAAGCACTAAGGTTTCCGAATCCACCCCACCGAAGTTAAGCATACATGTTCTAAAAATATAGCCTATCAAAACATTCAATGAATCCAACTATAAGACAAAAAACAAAGAATATCCCAACTAAACCAAAAGCACCCAATGTATCCGCTCTTAACAAATCACAAAGGGAATCCAATTTAATCGAAAAGCATTCAATGTATCCATCAGATGAAACACAAAGAAAATCCAACAGACAATTTAAACTCAATCAATTATAAGATTAACTCAAATAATTGACAGAACATTTATACTAAAATTGTCAGATTTGTACAAGCAAATCTGAACTACTACGCCAAACAACGGCGGGGCTTCATCTTCAACCTTAGCTGAAGAGTCTAGCCACTCATAACTATAAAACTATAATAACAAGTGCTAAACATTTAAACTAAAACAACTTAATATGAAAAAATAAATAAACAACTTTACATGGGAGAAATTCCACTCGCTGACGGGCGGCGCTTCCCCTCGTGGTAGCAATGCCTTCGGGATCCACCAGAATGCTAGCGGACGTCCACCGGTAAACACCAAAGTGGCTTAGGAATTGTACCTTGGATTATGATGCCAAATGGTGTTTATATAGGGGGAGACCCGGAGTAAAACAGGTTGCAGAAACGATGTGGGATACAGGCCCGTGTGCGCTCGATCGCAGTGTGGTGCGATCGATCGCTGGTGCGATCGATCGCATGTCTTGTGCGCACGATCTCATGTGCGCTCGATCGCATGTCTGCTGCGATCGATCGCAAATGCACTGAACTTCAATTATTTCGATGTGGGATGTTGACCTTGCGCTCGTTCAAAGGCAGGTGCGCTCGAGCGCTGGTGCGCTCGATCGCATATCTGTTGCGATCGAGCGCAATGTCTCCAGAAGCTTCAAATCAACCTGAAATGCTGCACTTTCTCCACAAAGCTGTAAAAACACACAAAACACAAGAAAAACGTAAAATAAAGTAAAATAATACTAACTAAGAGCATAACAAATATAAGTTAAGGGTCTAAAATATGCAATATTTTAGACTCATCAGATCCCTTGGATCCTTTCTTTTTTCTCTCCTCCTTTCTTGAAATGAATGTTGGCTGCACACTCTTTAAGCATCTATTTATAGATCACAAGTAGTTAGGGGCATTTGGTCCATAAAATGTCATTGTGCAGCCCTAATTTGGTCTTGGACCGAGTGGGAGTTGGAAAGTGAGAGGTGCAGCGCTGGAAAGTGAGGGGCGCGGCGCTAGGTGGATGCTGATCTGGAGACCTGCCTGTGTCTACTAAAACTGCCATAACTTTCTCTAGAAAACTCCTTTTTATGAACCGTAAAATCTCCAGAAAATAAACTTCCGAATCTTTCTAAGAATATATGCCTCATCTCCTGGTTCTTCTTACATCAATATAGTTTAATCTGCAAAGATGATTGATCTGTACGGGAAATTCTGGAAATTTAGTGAAACTCCTTTAGCTTGTATGCAGAAGTGCACACACTATAGTGCCTACTCTTACCTTGCTCCAAAGTGATGCACACACTTGTGTGCAGTCTTTTAACTTACTGTAATTTATTACTCCAACCTTAGTTTAGAAACTATCTTTGATTCATGTTTGGACGTGTCTAAACCTTGGACAAATACGAGCAGCGACACCCAAGATCTTTTGGCACTTTAAACATGGATCGCTTTATCATCTCTTTTGTACTCAAAGCACCTAAAAATGTATCGAATTAAGTCAGTGATTTCTGAATATCACTTTAGAGTTATTAACATATAAAAGTGCGATTACGACCGAGATCAACCCTAAAATGCTAACAATTAAGTATTGTTTAGATGCATTATATGACTCTCATCGCAACCCCCAACTAGCTTATTACTAGTCCCTAGCAATTCAAGTGAAAGACATGAAATGAATTTTTTATTTAGAAATCAAAGCAAAATATAGCAATGCTGGTGTCCGTTTCTTTCGGAGGTGCTGACCCGCAGCGAGGCAGAGATGACTAAGTGACATATGGAATATGGCGACGACAACAGCATGTCGTAGAAGGAGATAACAGGTGGAGCCAACGACCCACTAAGACTAACGTATCTATAACTACATCCCCGAGCGGCAGTCAAACGGAGGCGTGAATGCAAGATGCCAGCGGAATGATCGGCCGGACAGAGGCTAGGGCTGCTTCCTTCCCACCGCGTCCTTCCTTGTGTGTTGGAGATGTTAACCAAGAGCGATTCAAAATATTTGTCTCAAAAATCATGCATAACATACAAAAAATAGAATCATTAAATATCACTCAAGTCCATGAATAATCCAAATGTCAACCTTAAAATCGTTATCGACTCTTAACATCCATCTTACCACAATAAATTTGTCCAAACACTTGGACAATTTTATGCACAACATAGCATGAATACAAATCTTGGCCTCTAAAAACCTATTAATTGCGTGACATCAATCGCAAATCAAGCTCCATAGGCTTACTTTTCAAATCACTCTCCACTATGTAGAAAAATCACACTACATCGGATCAATAGGTCTTTTATAAGCTTGTAACGTTAGGCTAGGGTAAAGGTCAAGAAAGAATGGGAAAGTTTAAACAAATAAAAGAACTAAGTCTCTTAATTTAAACACAACCGCTTTAAGCACAAAATAACCTTACTTCAACACCCAACTCTTTTAACCATTTTTCGAGCATTTCTTTCAACAAATCACCATTTTTTTTTCTTTTCTCTTTGCTATAATTCATTTTTTCTCTTTTTTTTCTTATATTGGCATAAGACCATTCACCTCCTCTTTCATTCTTTTCTTTTCTTTTCCACAACCCCCAACTTATCTCTTTTAATATACTTGGGTTATGGTAGTAATATTTTCTCATATTTCTGCCCTTACTCCTTTTAAATGCTTCTCACAACATGTGTATAACTAAGTTCTTTTAAAAAAAAGGTAAAAATAAAATATTTTTAGGCTCATAAAGGTAAGTAAATGGTTTATCAAAAAAAAAAACAAGGCTCAATTTTTCTTTTCAAGAAAAAGGCTCAAATAGGTGACTAGCGATAAATATAACAAGAGTAAGTTTAAAAAGGCTCAAACGGTCCAAAAATGGCCTATATCATATCCTAAGTAGTGTGCATTCTATGATTTTCACCTCAAGTGATTATCAAATAAGTTCTAGAGCTTGTTGAGACCGCAAAAGTATTCACAAAACAATCACACATAAAACTTCTCCAAATGCTTCAGACTAATCATGCAATCTTACCACAAACCAGAGTCTCAAATCAAAGAAAAATTGACACTTAATTTATTCTCAAAGCGAAGCAAGATTTAACTTCTTCTAAACGCTATATGCTATCTCAATTAGGCTCATATCATCGACATATGAATTAACTCCAAGACTAACACCAAGCATGCTAAAAACAAACAAAAAGGTAAAATGACACTAAGCAGTTCAATGAAAAACATGAAAAACAGGAATATGTTTCCTCCACCCCCAGCTTAAAGTAGAAATTGTCCTCAATATGAAAGCAAAAGATAAGGAAACTCCCTTTGTAACCAAAAATGCACAGAATCTGAAAATTGTGCACCGCCATTTGAACTGCTTCGTATATTTGTCATTGAAAAAAAAATACGAAAGTAAAACTGAAAAACAACAAAATACTTATAATAAACAAGAAAAAGAATTATGAAAAACAATAACAATAAAAGGATATGCTATGGGGTGCCTCCCATAAGTGCTAAGTTTTATGTCTTCAGCCAGATACTATTATTCCTTCCTAGACAAACATGAGTTGAACGCACTAGCAATTGCTTTATTGTTAAATTTGCTGCTTCTGTGCTTTGGAGAGACCTTAAAGATGTCATTAGTAACATCTGTAGATTTTGGCTCGATATATGCTCTTGTGAAGCCATGGGTGAGGGTATATACTTGGTGGTTGTCGTCCACATCCTCTGATTTGTTCGGTGTTGAGATGTGTAATGACTTAGCACTAAGTGTCTCAATGGCATTCACCTCCTCTTTCTTCTGTTGCGTTTGGTGCTGACCGTAGGATGTGCACTGAGCTTGAGAAGGGAACTTACCTCGCTCAGTCACACTCAAGTAGCTTGTCAGCTTGGACACTTGCCTCTTTATCTCTTTATATTCTTCAACAACCTGAACAATTAAAGATTCAATCCTTTGATTAGTCTTCCTCTGTGCTTCAATAAAAGCATGTAAAGTTTCTTCTAAAGAACTCCTAGAAGACACGGGTGCATGATATGGTTCAAGACGTGGTGCAGGGGGTTGTGCAAGCTGCTGGTTTTTAGACTTCCAGCTGAAATTGGGATGATTTCGCCATCCCGGATTATAAGTATTAGAGAAGGGTACAGAAGGCTTCGTGTACATGCCTAAGGCATTACATTGTTCCTTATACATCCCTCTCATCTCAACAAATGTGGGGCACTTTTGGGCGAGATGGTCTACCCACACAAAACATGGTTTCAAAGATGTTGCATGATTAGCTACTTGTGTTGGTTTTGAGCTTTTAGTCTTTAACTCCTCTAGTTCCCTAGTGAGCATCTCGACCTTGGCCTTAAGGTTATCCTCTTCCCTAAAATGGAAAATTCCACCACCATTTGGGTTCTCTATAGGTCGTGACCTATTTGTGCTCTCAGTAGCACTAGGTCCAGTCCAAGTGTGAGCTTTTTCAGCAAGCTCATTGAGGTACTCTATGGCCTCATCAAGATCTTTCTCCAAGAACCCACCATTACACATCATCTCTACAAATTGGTGTTCCCTATAGGTAAGACCCTCATAGAAATAGCTCACTAGACACCAATTCTCATACGCATAGTCAGGACACATACTCAACAACTCCTTAAATCTCTCCAAAGACTGATACAAAGTCTCGCTGTCCTTTTATGCAAAGGTGGAGATTTGTCTTTTTAAAGCATTGGTCATATGTTGGGGAAAGTATTTATTAAAGAATATTCAAGTCATCTCAGTCCATGACCCAATAGATCATGGTCTTAGTGAGTATAGCCAACTCTTAGCTCTATCCTTCAAAGCGAAAGGAAAGAACTTAAGCTTAACAATGTCATCGGTTTCATCTTGACTATGAAAAGTCGCGACTACTTCCTTAAACTCTTTAATGTGCACATATGGGTTTTCATTATTCAAGCCATGAAAATTAGGGTGTAATTGAATCATCCCTGGTTTAAAATCTAGTTGGCAAGTATTGACTGGGAACATGATGCATGATGGTGTGGCTGTGCATGTAGGGTGGAGGTAATCCTGAAGTGTCCTAGCAACATTTTCATTAGGATTATCGGCCATGTTAACAAAATCCTCTAAATTTTCTGATGGGGGTGCACTATGGTTTGATCTAGGCGAGATTTCGCCAATGGAGGTGGAAGGAGAGGGTAACTCTAATTCGGGTCCTCTAATGAATCTACCTCGCGAATCTCTCGGTTTAAGCATGTACCAATTAATTTAGAGGGGGAATAAATAAATAAAACAGAATAATAAATAAATAAACAAATAAATAAAATAGAATAACAAACAAATAAATAAAATAGAATAATAAACAAATAAGTATAACAGAATAGTAAAAGAAAATTAGAAAATCAAAACAAAAGTAAAGGAACAATATTACCGTATTTACAAACTGCTGAAAAGAAAAATATTTACGATTCTTGTATAGTCACACTCAAAGTTGACAAGTTTCCATGTACTTAAGCGTGTTTCCCCGACAACGGCACCAAAATTTGATTACGCCCAAAGTATAACATGGTAGTTGTAGTACAACTTTGGGGTGTCGATTCCACAGGGAAACAAGTTAAGTACAAAGGAAAATGTGTAAACCTTAAAACGAACGATAAAAGTTAAACGAAAGATTTTTGGATTTTGATAATGAGATAATGTAAGAAAAATTGCATGAATGTAAATGAAATATAAATAAGAAATAAAAAGGTTCTGGGAATCCTCCTTAGCTTCGTTCCCTATTTCCACTCTTGATTCAATTGATTTTATCTCGATTGCAAGTTTCACAACCCAAACAAGCAATCGGAATATATTCAATCTAGCACATTTATAACTCTAATATAATTGCTACAAATTACTCATTGATTTCGGTTCAAGCACACAAGACCGATCTTAAAGATTATCAAGAAACGACAATATATCACAATAATAATACCATAATAATGGACAATTAGTAAAATAAATCTACCGGAATCAATCACATCCAAACAACATCAATGGAGGAGAAGGATACAATCACTGGATTAAGAGAATCTAAAAGAAGAAGAATAAAAAGTGCATCTATCACATGAACTCAAATCCTTCTTACTTAATCAATGAATAATTCACAAACAATATTCAACAATAAATTCGTACAACCGAATCAAGAAAAGGAAATAAGGAACAATAAATCCCTAAAAATTCATTCCTTTCCCTTGTAAGATGATTAGTTGGCCATGGAAATCAAGGTGGAAGAATAATATGGATGCTCTCCCCTTGATTTGGCCATGGAGTTAAAGGTGGATAAATAATATGGATGCTCTCCCCCTTGATTTCCAGCCCTCAAGAAACTTAGAAATAAAATGGAAGAATGCTGGAATTGGATCCCTTGGATCCTCTCTTTTTTCTCTCCTCCTTTCTTGAAATGAATGTTGGCTACACACTCTTTAAGCATCTATTTATAGATCACAAGTAGTTAGGGGCATTTTGGTCCATAAAATGTCATTTTGCAGCCCTAATTTGGTCTTAGACCGAGTGGGAGCTGGAAAGTGAGAGGTGCAGTGCTGGAAAGTAGAGTGCAGCGCTGGAAAGTGAAGGGCGCGACGCTAGGTGGATGCTGATCTGGAGGCCTGACCTGTGTCTACTAAAACTGCCATAACTTTCTCTAGAAAACTTCTTTTTACGAACCGTAAAATTCTCCAGAAAATAGACTTCCGGATATTTCTAAGCATATATGGTTCATCTTCTGGTTCTTCTTACATCAATACAGTTTAATCAGTAAAGATGATTGATCTGTATGGGAAATTCTGGCAATTTAGTGAAACTCCTTTAGCTTGTATGTTGAAGTGCACACACTAGTGTGCCTACCCTTACCTTGCTCCAAAGTGATGCACACACTTGTTTGCAGTCTTTTAACTTACTGTAATTTATTATTCCAACCTTAGTTTAGATTTTAACCATCTTTGAGTCATGTTTGGACATGTCTAAACCTTGGACAAATACGAGCACCGACACCCAAGATCTTTTGGCGCTTTAAACATGGATCGCTTTATCATCTCTTTTGTACTCAAAGCACCTAAAAATGCATTGAATTAAGTCAATGATTTATGAATATCACTTTAGAGTTATTAACATGTAAAAGTGCGATTACGACCGAGATCAACCCTAAAATGCTAACAATTAAGTATTGTTTAGATGATATGACTCTCATCAACCAGCAAGGGGAACCTTCACTGGTTTGCTATCTTCCATAGAGAATTTAGATATTATCTTCTCTATATTGGAAGTTTAAGAGATCTTCAATCTATTTCTCTCCCTTTCCCAGATGATACACATCCCAAGGATCTTTTGTGCATGGCTAAGATCCTTCATCTCAAACTCCTCACTGAGTTGAACCTTCAATTTTCTTATCCTCTCCAGTTGCTCCCAACCAGCAACATATCATCAACATAGATGAGGATGATCACCACTTCCTCAACCTTCTGCCCCTTATAGTACAAGCACGAATCATAGTAGCTCCTAATGAAACCCAAGCTAATTACAAAGGAATCAAACCTCTTATTCCATTACCGAGGTGATTGCTTCAGGCCATAGAGAGATTTCTTCAATTTGCACACCAACTCTCCCTGCCTTACTTCCTCATAGCCTTTGGCTTGCCTCATGAAAGTGGTCTCATCGAGCTCTCCTTGTAAGAACACTGTCTTCACATCCATTTGCTCAATTTCCCAATCAACTTGGACCACCAATGCTAACACTATCCGTATCGTCTTGTACTTCACAATCGGTGAGAAGATTTTGGTGAAATCTATGCCTTCATTTTGTGTGAACCCCTTTGCCACCAGCCTAGCTTTATACCAATCTTCATCCCCTGGAGTATTCCCTTATTTGATCTTGTAGAGCCATCTACAATCCATAACTCTCTGTTTTTCTGGTTTGGGCACCAACTCCCAAGAGTTGTTCTTCATCAAAGAATCCATTTCTTCCTCCATAGCTAGCTGCCACTTTGACGAATCCTTACACTCCATGGCATCCGTGCAAGTTTCTGGTTCAACCTCTCCTTCTCTCCAAGGAGCTGCTACATTAGCATCCGCAAACCTATATCTCAAAGGTGGTCTAACCACCCTCCTTCCCCGATCTCTTGTGAGTTGGTAGTCATTATGACTTACTGCATTAACCTCTTCTTGTTCAGCCTCTTCTTGAGTTTCTTGAGCATGGCCTTCATTTAAGGGCTCTACCTGGTCTGAACCCTCTTTCCTTCCTTGTTCTACCTGAACCAAACTTTCCTTGATGTGATGCTCCACAACTTCTAGACTGGTTTGCTCACTAGCCCCTGCAGGGTTAGTTTTCTCCAAGTAGGGAAATAACAATTCATTAAAAATAACATCCCTACTTATAATGAGTTTCATGCCTTTCTTTTCTAAGGACCACAACCTATATCCCTTAATCCTATCACCATATCCTAGAAATATACATGATTTAAGTTTATCCTCTTTTTGATGTGCATATGCAGCACATCCAAAAGTCCTAAGGTTGTTTAATTCAGGGGGTTTCCCACTCCACATCTCCATGGGAGTCTTGAGCTCTAAAGCTCTAAAGGGTGATCTATTTACCAAGTATGGAGCTGTAGCCACAACTTCTCCCCAAAAATATTTTGGTAAACTGGATCCTTTTAACATGCACCTAACCTTTTCCATAAGAGTTCTATTTATCCTCTTAGCAACTCCATTTTATTCAGGTCTTTTTACAACCGTTCTATGTCTGAGAATGCCATTTAATTCACAGAATTTATCAAAATCCTTATTGCAAAATTCTATCGATTCGTAAAGCCTTAACTACCCTACCCGTTCGAGTTTCCAGCAACTTCTTCCACACAACAAATTTATTCAAGGCATCTGATTTATTTCTAAGCAAATAAACCGACACTCTTCTTGAATAATCATCAATTAAAGACAAAAAGTAAAAGTTACCTCCCTGTGTTGGTGTTCTTGCTAGTCCCCAAAGGTCCGAATGAATGTAGTCAAGAATCCCCTTAGATTTGTGCACTCTGGTGTTGAAGCTGACCCGGTGTTGCTTCCCAAGAATGCAACTCTCATAGAAATCTAGTTTCTTTACTTTGTCACCACCAAGTAGACCATCCTTGCTAAGAACTTGCAGGCCCTTTTCGCTCATGTGTCCCAAGCGAGTGTGCCAAAGGGCTGCCTTATCCATCTCAGCCATCAAGCTTGTTGCTTGATCATTGATTTCTGTCTCTCCGATCATCTCATAGAGTCCATCGTTTCTTGCTGCCTTGATCACTACCAAAGATCCCTTGGCCACGTTGATCTTTCCTCCCTCTACTTTGCATGTATACCCCATGGAATCCAGCTGCCCCAATGAGATCAAATTTCTTTTCAAATCTAGAAGATACCTCACATTTTCCAGTAGCCTTGTGACTACATCAAATATCCTCAATTGGATGTCTCTAATCCCCCTCACTTGGCAATAATTTTCATTTCCCAAAAAAACCCTTCCATCATTGATCTCCTTGAAATTCTTGAACCATTCTTTGTGAGGGCACATGTGATAAGTGCACCCGGAATCAAGAATCCACTTTTCACTGCCTTGCCTCCTGCTCACATTTGAGCACACAACAAGCACATCATCTTGCTGTTCTCCCTTGGCAACCGAAGCCTCTCCATTGTTGGTGTGGCATCTTCTCTCATCCTATATCCTCTTCTTGCAATCTTTCTTGAAATGGTCCTCCTTATTGCAGTTGAAGCACCTCTTTCTAAATCTTGATTTCGAATGTGCTCTCCTATGGCTTTGCCTTCTACCTCTTGATTTCTCCCGGTAGTTGCCATGAGTGCTACTGCCATTCCGAGTTGCTGGCCTTCCTCTTACGAACAGTCCATCTCCACTTGATGTCTCCTTCATCTTGGCTTTGAAGTCATGTACCCTTATGGCATTGATCACAATCTCCTTGGTTAAAGTATCTCTTCCATACTCAATAGCATTAATCAAATTATCAAAGCATTCAAGAAGAGAATTTAACAAAATGACAGCCAATTATTCATCGGGAAAAGTAATACTACAGCTATTCAAATCTTGAACTAGCTTATTAAAGACATCAAGATTATCTTGCAACTCTTTACTAGGATCCATTTTAAAAGCAAAGATTCTATTAAGAAGATAGATTTTGTTAAGGAGAGTTTTGGTAAGAAACAACTCATCTAGTTTCTTCCATATGACAGCTGGATCTTCCGAGTCTCTGCACTCCCTTATGACACTATCCAACATATGCAAGAAAATAGTGCTGTAAGCCATCTTCTTCATCTCAGTCCACTGATCCTCTGTGACACTTGCTGGAAAAGCATCATCTTCTCCAATAGCCAAGTCCACTTTCTGTTGCATTAGAACTGCCTTGATCTTCCGCTTCCAAAGGGCAAAGTCACCCTTTCCATCAAACTTCTCAACACAGAAATTTGAACCCATCTTTGCGGACAAGATCCTAGATTTGTGCAATACCCAAAATGCTTTCTTCAACCTCAAGAACACGATCGAAGATGGATCTTAACACCACTCTGGAATCACCATCAGGAACACGATCTTATCTTTATCTTTACTCCGTTCTTGAATCACCCAAGAAGTTGATCTTTGATTCTTGAAGTCTTGACTCTGTCACTTTCTTGTTCTTGCTTCGATACCCAGCTATGTAAGCTCTGATACCACTGTTGGAAACCACCTTGACAAGATGCCTAGGTGGTGATCATCCAAACACCCAAGTCTAGAATTACTTGTAGAAAAAAATACAGCAATCGAAAGCAAGAAAGAAAAGAAGACAAGCGATTTGTTATCGAGGTTCGGCAATAGTCTACCTCCCCGTGAGTTCTTCTTAACTCTTTGCACTAAATCAATGGTTCTTTATAATTATAGCAACCCTCTTCAAGAAGCTCAAGTTCTTGAAGAAGCCAAGAAGAGAAGAAAGGAAGAAGATAAGAACTAACAATCCTCTCTATCTAATCTAGACTCCTCTCTCTTTACAACTAGCCTCACTATAATGAGTCCCTCTTGTGTTTGTGTCTTTGCACTCTTATACAATTCTCTCTTATATGTCACTCTTTACAATTGATCTCAAAGTATGTCACAAACATGTGTTGTTGATAATGAAGCTAGGTGACCCTTTATATAGTGCACCAACTTCTTGTCCAATCTTGTGAGTCAATCTCCACCCATAGATCTTGATGACCACTTAAATGTGGCCCTCCATCAATCTTAAGTGGTGCTGTGTGTTTTAACCTTACATCCATGCACCTAAGAGGAGGTTTAAACAAGCTGTCCATGTGTGCATCAGTTTTCCTAGCGCCTAGGCGTTGAACAGGGGGCGGTGAGGCGCTAGGCAAAGCTCCTTTGCACCACATTCTGGGCAGTGCGGTGCTGATGGAGAGGTGGTGCGGCACTGCCCCTCTCCAAGCTACTTTTTTGCTGGGTGGTGAGGTGTTGGTGAAGGGGCGGTGAGGCGCACACTGATGCTGCCCTTCACACAGCAGTGCGCACTACTTTGCTTTGTTGTTTA
The DNA here is from genome assembly GCA_023935145.1 of Bretschneidera sinensis. Classification (NCBI taxonomy): domain Eukaryota; kingdom Viridiplantae; phylum Streptophyta; class Magnoliopsida; order Brassicales; family Akaniaceae; genus Bretschneidera; species Bretschneidera sinensis. The sequence continues at coordinate 51,880,125 of CM043701.1, forward strand.
GGGGTGTGCACACATGTGTGCACTCCTTTAACATGCTTTATTTTAATCTTCCAACCTTGATTTAGACTTTAACCATCTTTGAACTATTTTTATACATGTTTAAACCTTAGATAAATACCAACAATCTCTACCTTTGTCTAAGTGTTTAAACCCGAACCATTTTGTAGAGAGCTTCAGGATCCAAACTCATCTTGAGTAATCAATTAACCAACTCCAATCCTAAGTAGTCCAAGGCAATGATTGAACTTACTTAGAGGTAGAACTTTAGTACCTAAATCCGCAGGATTTTCTTCCGTGGCTTCCTTGTCGACATGAATGCATCCTTTCGTAACATTTTCCTGAATGAAATGATACCGAACATCCATGTGCTTTGTCCTCTCATGGAACACTAGATTCTTACACAAGTGCAATGCACTTTGACTATTCGAAAACACCATAACCTGCTCCTCCAGTACCTTCAACTCTTGCAGTAACCCTTTGCACCACATAGCCTCCTTAATGGCCTCCGTAGCCGCTATGTACTCAGCCTCGGTTGTTGAGAGTGCTACCACTGGCTGCAACTAAGCCTTCCAACTTACACAACATTTGTTTAAGTTGAAGAAGTAAGAGGTAATCGATCTCTATTTATCCCGGTCTGCTCCATAGTTCGAATCCGCAAAACCCTCAAAGCAGATGGATTTACCTCTCTAATCATAAATCAGCCCTATTTCTAGGCTTCCCTTCAAGTACCTCAGCAACCACTTCATCCCAAGCCAATTCTCTTTTCTGGGATTACTCATAAACTTGTTGAAAGCACTCATTGCATGAGCAATGTCAGGTCTAGTGCTAACCATGGTGAACATAACAGAACTAACTGCACTAGAGTAGGGGACTTTTTCCATTTCCTTCTTCTCCACTTCCGATCTCGGACATTGATCGCTGGAGAACTTGAAATGACCAGCAAAGAGAATTTAGATATCATCTTCTCTATGTAGGAAGTTTGAGAGATCTTCAATCTGTTTCTCTCCCTTTCCCGGATGATACACATCCCAAGGATCTTTTGTGCATGGCCAAGATCCTTCATCTCAAACTCCTCACTGACTTGAGCCTTCAATTTCCTTATCCTCTCCATGCTGCTGCCAACCACCAACATGTCATCAACATAGATGAGGATGATCACCATGTAATAATAAGACATACTTTTTGAGAAATTAAAGCTTTGGATTTCACTCTTGATATTCTTTTATCGTTTTCATTATGTCTTTAAAATCGACATATTTGAAGTAGGGTCTCTTTTTTATTAGTATTTTAAGTATGCAATTCCCTTTATATATATATATATATATATATATATATATATATATATATGGATTTGAATGAGTCAAATTTCACAAACAAAAACGGTTTTGTTACCATTAGAGGCAAATTGGTTGTTTTAGCTTATGATATAGAACATAAATATAAAACATGCCCTTTCAATAATTTATTTTGATATTTTTCCAATTTCGATAGTTGTTGTTGTTGTTTGTTTTCATCTTTACTTGCCTCCATCAAAAATAGAATTTCAACCATGTTTTATGGTAGCAATTACCTTGATAAGCTTTCGTTGTATCCAGATTAAGAGGAATTTTTGTAGTGCAATCATACCAACACATCTCTTCTTTAGATGTTTTGGCTAATTGATATAAAGTTGCATTAATTTCAATTTCTTTCTCTTTCGACAATTTTCATTTTCATGCCACAACCTCTTCCTTCCTCCTCTCCCCAACAACAACCACAACAGCAGCAATAGTAACAACTGCTACAACATCAACAATAATATTCTAGCTCTTCCCCATTTATATCTTCAAGGATACAATAATTTTAATGCATTTCTAATTTACGATTAATTGTTTTTTCATCATTCTTATAAAAAAAAGAATTGTTTTATCGTCATTGCTCATGCATTTGAAATGATATAAGTAGAGGTACTACTACATGGTGTTAATTATTTCATTGACAAATTGAAGACTTTGCAATAAATTGAATATAATTTCTCTGGATCTATGAAAGAAAACACTCATTCTTAAACATTCTATGTATTTTTACTTTACAATTTACAATGGATCTAAGATTAGATTCACATCAAGCAACTCATTTTGAAGCATTGAAGATTTTGATTTTACAAAACTCATTATTATCTCCCATTTCAAGGTTCCAGGTGAATTTTGTAAGAAAAACTGACAATTGAATGTCGGTGTCCTATTTACTATTACAACTATAACATAAGAAGATGAATTAACACGAAGAAATAGTTCATTTATGTAGAAAATAGTGGTTGATATGATAACGCTACTCCTACATCTTTTTGAATATGATTATATCACTGGATTTTTTTCTAAGACAATGATTATATTGATGTCATAATATTTTAGTCCAATTTTTTATTAATTATCCTCAATGGTTATTGTCAAAATTTTCAACTGTTTTTGTTATGGATTGAACATATGTATAGTGTATACTAACCATTTTCTTAAATTCAAAATAAATTACAACCCGTGCATCGTATGGGAAATTTACTAGTGAGATTTATTTGAAGAGTACTAAAACTCTATTATTAGTGTTGTTTGGGAAATACAGGATTTTAAAAATACATATATAAATATTTTTAAAATACATATAAAAACTACCATGAGCAGACACATGTCCATCGGTGATAATATTATTTTAATATTAAAATGACAACTTTTTAAGTTTTTTTTTAAATTATTACTTACGAATTATCTGTTGGTGATACTATTTTCCGCGATAGATTTCTATCGGTTTGAGAAAATATAACATCATCGATGAAGGTATCATTGATGGAATTCCATTGATGATGACTATCACCGACAGATTTTGGTTATCACTGATGATTTCGTCTGTCAACAATACCCTTTTTTTCTTGTGGTGAATGGGAGATAAGAATGTAAATGGGATTAATGGTGGTTAAATGGCTTGTTGGCAATTGTTTTAGAATCAATTCTGTAACAGTTTTTCTAAAAGGAATTTGAATCACGAAGATGAAATTCTTGATTAATTTTGTTGTCTATGTAATGGTTACGATCTGATCAACTTAGTAATCGACCTGATCGGCTTAATACATGAGCTGATAAGCCCGTAGATCAAACTGATTGGTCCAAGCTCTAAATCAATTAGTTCAATGAATCTGGACATTTTTGGGGTCGGGTTTCAGATTTTAGAACAGGTTTTAGGTTTAGTTTGGTTGGTTTTTGGGCTTTGAGGCCATATGTTGGGTTTTTACTTGGTTCTTCTTCAAAACAAAGTCTTGGTTATCATTTTCTTCAAATTCAAGCATTTGCGGACCGAATACTCATCATCAGGTTCCACACGTGGCCAATTCTAAGATTTGGAACAAAATTTGGTGTCCATATGTGGCCACCTTTTAACTAGCTACTCTTCGAGAGACAGTCAAAGGTTGTGAGTGACTGTTGTGTCCTTTCGAATGTTAGAATAGTGAAGTGCAGTGTATGCAATGAAAATATCGAAACATGTTGTTGGGAAAAGATTCAAGTCATGGGAGCATCCATGGCAGTGGTGCGTACCTTGGTGACAGAGCTAGCTTCCGTCATTAGATTGAGTGCTACCTAGTTGGAGGACTTGAATATCACTGGGGATTTTGATCTTGGTCCAACCTTTTTTAGGGATGTGACTCTTGGCTAGCATCTAACCTCCACTAGGGATGCGATACTTAGACTCTGATAGGGTATACAAGTTAAACCTCCACTTGGGATCACGATACTTGAACCTAATAGACATAAGTATAACCTCCTCTCAGGTTGCAATTATCAAAGTCACTAGGGATTTCAAACCTACTCTAAAGTCCATTGAGGATGCAATATGTAAACTAAAATAAAACAATACAATATGACTTCTACTCGAAGATACCGATACTCAGACTAGACTAGTTTAACCTGCACTCAAGATATTGACACTTGAACTAAGATTAGAAATTTGAAAGTTTTTTCCAACCTCTACTTGGACAAAACGAAAAATAAAAATTGGCCTAACCTTCCCTCAGGGATATCCATACTCGGACAGGACTAGTTTAACCTCTATAGTGGATACCAATACTAGAACCAGGATTGGGAATTTGAAAGTAGTGTCTCACCTCTACTTAGGAATATCGATACTTGGACAAAACGAGAAATTACAGTCTAAGCTATACTGAGGGATACTAATACTAGGACTAGATAGGTTCAACCACCATAAGGGATACAGATAGTTGAATCAATATTAGGAAATTGAAATTTTTTTCCAACCTCTTTTAAAGGATACCAATACTTGGCTCCACTCAGGGATATCGATACTCGGACTGGACTGGTTTAACCTCTATAGAGGATACGAATACAAGAACCATGATTGGGAATTTGAAAGTTGTGTCCCACCTCTACTCAGGAATATCTATACTTAGACAAAATGAGAAATTACAGTCTAAGCTACACTCTAGGATACTGATACTAGGACTAGATAGATTCAACCACCACAGGGGATACCGATAGTTGAACCAAGATTAGGAATTTGAAATTTTTTTCCAGACTCTCCTAAAGGATACCAATACTTGGATAAAACAAAATATTCTGATTCGACTTCCAATCAAAGATACCGATACTCGTGCTAGACTATTTCAACCTCCACAATAGATAATAACACTTGAACTAAGATTGAGAATTTGAAAGTTTAATCAAACCTCTATTTAGGAATATCGATACTTGGACAAAATGAGAAACTATAGTCCAACCTCCACTAAGGAATACCAATACTCGGACTGAACTGGTTTAACTTCTTCCATAGGGGATACTACTACTTGAACCCAGATTGGATACTTGAAAGTTTTGTCTAATCCCTACTCAGGGAAACCGATAGTTGGATAAATTGAGAAATTAGGGTCCAACCTCCACCCTATAATACCGATACTCATACTAAATTAATTTAACCTCCACAAGGGATATCGATACTTAAACTAAGATTGGGAATTTGAAAGTTTTTCCAACCTCCACTCAGGGATATCGATACTTGGACAAAACAAGAAATTTCTATCTGAGCTCTACTCAGGGATACTGAGACTAGGACTAGATAGGTTCAACCTCAATAGAGAATACCAATAGTTGAACTAAGACTAAGAATTTGAAAGTTTTGTCTAACCTCCACTTAAGGATATCGATACTTAGACAAAACGAAAAATTATGATCCCACCTCCACTTAGGGATACCGATACTCAGTCTCGACTAGTTCAACCTCCACAGGGGATACCATGCTTGAAACAAGATTGAGAATTGGACAATTTTGTCCAACCTCCACTCAAGGATACTGATACTTGGACAAAACGAGAAATTACCATTTGACCTCCACTATAGGATACCGATACTTAGACTGGATTGGTTGAACCTTTATAGGGGATACAAATACTTGAATTAAGATTGACTTTGATGGCATGGTGGTCTGTTTGGTTGTGTTTTAGACATGCATTTGAATTAGTCGAAGACGAGTATTAATTGTATGATAGGGCTTTATATATCATTTTAAAATATTGGAGGTTACAAGGGCGAGATCCATCTTCCCAAGGTATCGATTACTTTAAACTATACAATAGGCACTATATCGGTCATATGAGATGTTGGGAGATACACGAAGGCTAGAGCTATTTTCTCAACGTATCTATGGACAAAACTACATGAAAAGGACTATATCCATTATGTTGGGGGTTGCATGGAGACTAGATATGTCTTTCCAAGGTATCTAGGGCTGAGACTATATAAAGAAGGCTATATCCATCATTTCGAGACTTTGGGGCTGAAAAAGGGCTAAATTCATCTTCCCAAGGTATTTATCAGCTATTTAAGTTTGTAAATGGCTGTTTGAGATTGATTGTGACTTTCTGTGGATGTGATGGATGTAGATTGGTCAAATGTGATTGGATTCTTACCCTTTTTGGGTTTATGAACTATTGATGGACATAAGGAATTAATTGAGTGTTGTTTTGTGTTGTCCACTGGTTAGATCAAAATCAAAATGCTCTAACTGTTAGAAGAAAGGTGCGCCCAAGTCTTGCACTTAACTGCAACAGTCTTATTATTGCAAACTGTAAACTATCCCTACATACTAATTTTGGGAACCCGTTGCTGTAAGTTAGATGTTAGCTTCAGTGAGGTCTTAAGTTTGTCTTCCTTAGGAATACTTTTTGAGACATCTGTTGGTATTTGTCTAAGGTTTGAACAAGGTTGGAATAGGTTTAAGAACTTGTCCTTGAAGCCTCAGTACACTTGGAGTGTGCCTCAGCACAAAGCAGCAAAAATAGGTGTGCATCAGGTCAGGCCGTGGCCCAGACTACCCTAGGCCATGGCGCCCAGAAGGTGGAGTGCTAGAGGAGGAGGCCAGGCTACGGTGCCCTCTTCCCAAGGTCGTAGTGCCCAGAACCTTGAGGAAGTGTGATCTACCCTGGGCTACGGCGCCCCCTGTTTTAGGCCGTGGCGGCAGGCACACTGATGCACACATGTGTAAACCTCTTCAATAGTTCATGAGACATATCCAAAACACATAGCTTAACTAAGCATTGATCAAAGGCTATGGTTGATTGGTCATCAAGATCGAAGGGTGGAGAATTACACTCAAGATTGGACAAGAAGTTGGTGCACTATATAAAGGGTCACCTAGCTTCATTCTCAATAACAATGTGACATAACTTGTGATCAAAAGTGAGAGAATTATAAAGAGTGCAAAGACACAAAACAAGAGAGACTCATTTGTAAGGCTGGTTGTTTAGAAGAGTGAGTAGAATAGAAAGGAGATTGTTGGGTTTGTAAAGGGAATTTTCTTGGGAAAATTCTGTGGTTAGTTCTTATCACTTCTGTTTCTTCTTCTTCTTTATTTCTTCAAGAACTTAGGCTTCTTGGAGAGGGGTTGTTGCGATTGTAAAAGAATCAATGATTAGTGTAGAGAGTTCAGGTGAACTCATAGGGACGTAGACTATTGTTGAACCTCGATAACAAATTGCTTTTGTTCTTTTCTTTCTTTCTTTCATTCGCTGTTTCATTTCATTACAAGTCATTCTAGACTTGGGTGTTTGGAAGATCACCATTGAGGCATCTTGTCAAGGTGATTTCCAACAGTGGTATCAGAGCTTGAGGAGATATCACAACAGTGGTATCAGAGCTTTGGACAGTGGTATTAGAGCCAGAGGAGCTAGTACAGCCGTGTGTCGGAGCAAGACTCCAAGAATCAAAGAACAAACTTCTTGGGTGATTCAAGAACGGAGTAAAGATCAAGATCAGATCATGTTCTTGAGGTTATCCAAGAACAGCGTTAAGATCAATCTTTGATCGTGTTCTTGAGGTTTAGAAGAAGTTGGAAAGCATTTGTGGGTGCTGCACATATCTGGGATCATCTCCGCAAGATGGGTTCAAATTCCGTTATTAAGAAGTTTGATGGAAAGGGAGATTTTTCCTTGTGGAAGCAAAGGATCAAGGTTGTTCTTGTACAACAGAAGGTTGACTTGGCTATTGTAGAAGATGATGCTTTTCCAGCAAGTATCACGAAAGACCAACGGATTGAGATGAAGAAGATGGCTTACAACACCATTTTCTTGCACATGTCGGATAGTGTCACAAGGGAGTGCGGAGACTCGGAAGATCTGGCTGTCATATGGAAGAAACTAGATGAGTTTTTTCTTACCAAAACTCTCCCTGACAAGATTTATCTTCTTAAAAGAATCTTTGCTTTTAAAATGGATCATAATAAAGAGTTGCAAAATAACTTGATGTCTTTAATAAACTAGTTCAAGATTTGGCTAGTTGTAGTAATAAATTCTTGGATGAACAATTGGCTGTTATATTATTAAATTCTCTTCCTGATTGTTTTGATAGTTTAATTAATGCAATTGAATATGGAAGAGATATACTAACCAAAGAAATTGTGGTCAATGCTATAAAGGCTCATGATTTTAGAGCCAAGAGTAGGGAGGCATCAAGTGGGGAAGGGTTGTTCGTAACAGGAAGGCTTGCAACTCGGAATGGCAATTGCAACCATAGCAACTACCAAGAAAAATCAAAGGGTAGAGGGCATAGCCATAGGAAATCTCATTCCAAATCAAGATTTGGAGGAAAGAGGTGCTTCTTCTGCAATAAGGAGGGTCACTTCAAGAAAGATTGTAAGAAGAAGTTGTGGAATGAGAGAGGGAGAATCCATACCAACAATGGAGAGGCTTCGATTGCCAAAGAAGAACAAGAAGATGATGTTCTTGTTGTGATAAGCGCACTCAAAATCTAGAATCCATTTCACACTACCTTGCCTCCTGCTCACATGCCCTCATAAGGAATGGTTCAAGAATTTCAAGGAAATCAATGATGGAAGGGTTTTCTGGGGGAATGAAAATTCTTGCCAAGCGAGGGGGATTGGAGACATCTAGTTAAGGATGTTTGATGGAGTCACAAGGTTGCTGCAGAATGTGAGGTATCTTTCAGATTTGAAGAGGAATTTGATCTCATTGGGGCAGCTGGATTCCATGGGGTATACATACAAAGCAGAGGGAGGAAAGATCAAGGTGACTAAGGGATCTTTGGTAGTGATCAAAGCAACAATAAAAGATGGACTCTATGAAATGATCGGTGAGACAAAAATCAAGAATCAAGCAGCAAGCTTGATGTCTGAGATGGATAAAGTAGCACTTTGGCACAATCGCTTGGGATATATGAGTGAAAAGGGGCTGCAAGTTCTCAGTAAGGATGGTGTACTTGGAGGAGACAAAGTAGAAAAATCAAATTTCTCCGAGTGTTGTGTTCTTGGGAAGCAACACCGGGTCAGCTTCAACACCGGAGTGCACAAGTCTATGGGCATTCTGGACAACATTCATTCGGACCTTTAAGGACCAGCAAGAACACCAACACAGGGAGGTAACTTTTACTTTCTGTCTTTAATTGATGATTATTCAAGAAAGGTTTGGGTTTATTTACTTAAAAATAAATTAGATGCTTTGAATAAATTTGTTGTGTGGAAAAAGTTGCTGGAGACTCAAACGAGTAGGGTATTTAAGGCTTTACAAACCGAAAATGGCTTAGAATTTTGAGATAAAGATATTGATAAATTCTGTGAATTAAATGGCATTCTAAGGTATAGAACGGTTGTAAAAACACCTTAGTAAAATGGAGTTACTGAGAGAATGAATAGGACCCTTATGGAAAAAGTTAGGTGCATGTTAATAAGATCCGGTTTACCAAAATATTTTTAGGGGGAAGCTATGTCTACTACTGCATACTTGGTAAATAGATCACCCTCTAAAGCTTTAGAGCTCAAGACTCCCATGGATATGTGGAGTGGAAAACCCCCTGAGTTGAGCAACCTTAGGACTTTTGGGTGTGCTGCATTTGCACATCAAAAGGATGATAAACTTAACCTGAGGTCTAGAAAATGTGTATTTATAGGGTATGGTGATGGGGTTAAGGGGTATAGGTTGTGGTCCTTAGAACAAAAAGGAATGAAACTCATAATAAGTAGGGATGTTATTTTTAATGAATTATTATTTCCCTACTTGGAGAAAACTAACCCTGCAGGGGCTAGTGAGCAAACCAGTCTAGAATTTATAGAGCATCACATCAAAGAGAATTCGGTTCAGGTATAGCAAGGAAGGCAAGAAGGTTTGGACCAGGTAGAGCCCATTGATGAAGGCCAAGCTCAGGGCACTCAAGAGGAGGCTGAACTAGAAGAGGTTGATGCAACCAGTCAGAATGACTACTAGCTCACAAGGGACCGAGGAAGGAGGGTGGTCAGACCACCTTTGAGATATAGGTTTGCGGATGCTAATGTAGCAGCTCCTTGGACAGAAAGAGGAATGGTTGAACCAAAAACCTACATGGAAGCTATAGAGTTTAAGGATTCGTCAAAATGGCAGCTAGCTATGGAGGAAGAAATGGATTCTTTGAGGAAGAACAACTCTTGGGAATTTGTGCCCAAACCAAAAAAAAACATAGAGTTGTGGATTGTAGATGGATCTACAAGATCAAAGAAGGGAATACTCTATGAGATGAAGTCTGGTATAAAGCTAGGCTAGTGGCAAAGAGGTTCACATAAAAAGAAGGGATAGATTTCACCGAAATCTTCTCACTGGTTGTGAAGTACAAGATGATACGGTTAGTATTGGCAATGGTGGTCCAATTTGATTGGTAAATTGAGCAAATGGATGTGAAGACAACGTTCTTACATGGAGGGCTTGATAAGACCATCTACATGAGACAACCTGAAGGCTATAAGGAAGGAAGGCAGGGAGAGTTAGTGTGCAAATTGAAGAAATCTCTCTATAGCCTGAAGTAATCACCTCAGTAATGGAATAAAAGGTTTGATTCCTTTGTAATCAGCTTAGGTTTCATGAGGAGCTACTATGATTTGTGCTTGTACTACAAGGAGAAGAAGGTGGAGGAAGTGGTGATCATCCTAATCTATATTGATGATATATTACTGGTCAGGAGCAGCATGGAGAGAATAGGAAAATTGAAGGCTCAACTCAGTGAGTAGTTTGAGATGGATGATCTTGGCCATGCACAGAAGATCCTTGGGATGTGTATCATCCAAGAAAGGGAGAGAAATAGATTGAAGATCTCTCAAACTTCCTACATAGAGAAGATGATATCTAAGTTCTCTATGGAAGATAGCAAACCAATGAAGGTTCCCCTTGTTGGTTATTTCAAGTTCTCTAGTGATCAATGTCCGAGATCGGAGGCAGAGAAAAAAGAAATGGAAAAGGTCCCCTACTCTAGTGCGGTTGGTTCTGTAATGTTCACTATGGTAAGCACTAGACCTGATATTGCTCATGCAATAAGTGTTCTCAGCAGGTTTATGAGTGATCCCAGAAAGGAGCATTGGCTTGTGATGAAGTGGTTGCTAAGGTACTTGAAGGGAAGCCCAGAAGTGGGGCTGATTTATGAGAAGAGGGGTAAGTCCATCTGTCTTGAGGGTTATGCGGATTCAGACTATAGAGCAGACATAGATAAACGAAGATCTATTACCTCTTACTTCTTCAACTTAAACAGATGTTGTGTAAGTTGGAAGGCTTAGTTTCAGCCTGTGATAGCACTCTTAACAACCGAGGCTGAGTACATAGCAGCAATGAAAGCCATAAAGGAGGCTATGTGGTGCAAAGGGTTGTTGGAAGCGTTGAAGGTCCTAGAAGAGCAGGTTGTGCTATTTTCAGGTAGTCAAAGTGCATTGCACTTGTGTAAAAATTCAGTGTTTCATGAGAGGACAAAGCACATGGATGTTTGATATCATTTCATTCAAGAAAATGTTACAGAAGGATGCATTCATGTGGACAAGTTAGCCATAGAGGAAAATCCTGCAGATTTAGGCACCAAGGTTCTACCCCTAAGTAAGTTCAATAATTGCCTTGGACTACTTAGGATTAGAGTCAGTTGATTGATGACTCAACATGAGTTTGGATCCAGAAGTTCTCTGCACAATGGTTCAGGTTTAAACACTTAGACAAAGGTAGAGATTGTTGGTATTTGTCTAAGGTTTGAACAAGGTTAGAAGAGGTTCAAGCACTTGTCCTTGAAGGCTTAGCACACTTGGAGTGTGCCTCAACACAAAGTAGCAAAAATGGGTGTGCATCAGGTCAGGCCACAGCGCAGACTACCCCAGGCCGTGGTGCCTAAAAGGTGGAGTGCTGGGGGAGGAGACCAGGCCGCGGCACCCTCTACCCAAGGCCGTGGTGCCTAGAACCTTGAGGAAGTGTTATCTGCCCTGGGCCACGACGCCGTCTATTCTAGGCCGCAACACCAGGCACACTGATGCACACATGTGTAAACCTCTTCCATGGTTCGTCAGACATGTCCAAAATGCACAGCTTGACTAAGGAATGATCAGAAGCTATGGTTGATTGGTCATCAAGATCTAAGGGTGGAGAATGATAATCAAGATTGGACAAGAAGTTGGTGTACTATATAAAGGGTCACCTAGCTTCATTCTCAATAACAATGTGACATAACTTATGATCAAAAGTGAGAGAATTGTAAAGAGTGCAAAGACACAAAACAAGAGAGACTCATTTGTAAGATTGGTTGTTTAGAAGAATGAGTAGAATAGAAAGGGGATTGAAGTGCTTGTAATGGGAATTTTCTTGGGAAAATTCCAGGGTTAGTTTTATCACTTTTTATTTCTTCTTCTTCTTTGTTTCTTCAAGAACTTAAGCTTCTTGGAGAGGGGTTGCTGTGATTGTAAAAGAACCATTGATTAGTGCATAGAGTTCAGTTGAACTCATGGGGACGTAGGCTATTGTCAAACCTCGATAACAATCGATTGTGTTCTTTTCTTTCTTGCTTTTGTTTGTTGTTTCATTTCATTACAAGTCATTCTAGACTTGAGTGTTTGGAAGATCACCACTTGGGCATCTTGTCAAGGTGATTTCCAACAACATCATTTTAAAGTAGTCTACTGAGGAATACTTTTTGAGAAATTGAAGCTTTAGATTTCACTCTTGATATTCTTTTATCGTTCTCATTATGTCTTTAAAATCGACATAAAAGAAGCATGGTCTCTTTTTTTATTATCATTTTAGGTATGCAATTCTCTTTTTATCTATGATATAAATATTTTTTTTTTGTATTTAAAGGAGTCAAATTTCACAAAACAAAAACGATTTTGTTACCATTAGAAGGAAAACTGGTTGTTTTAGCTTTTGATGTAGACCAAAAATCTAAAACATTCCTTTTCAATAATTTATTTTGATATTTTTCTAGTTTCAATAGTTGTTGTTTGTTTTTTTTCATCTTTGTTTGCCTCCATTGAAAATAGAATTTCAACCATGTTTTATGGTAGCAATTACCTTGATATGCCTTTACTGTATTCAGATTCTGCGGGATTTTTGCAGCACAGTCGTACCAACACATCTCTTCTTTAGAAGGTTTGGCTAATTGATATAAAGCTACATTAATTTCCTTTTCTTTCTCTTTCGACAATTTTCATTTTCATGCCCTAACCTCCCCCTCCCTCCTTTCCGTAACAACAACCACAATAGCACCAATAGTAACAACTGCTACAATATCAAAAATAATATTCTAGCTCCTCCCCATTTATATCTTCGAGGACACAATAAATTTAATGCATTTATAATTTATGATTAATTTTTTTTCATCATTCTTATAAAAAAAAAAGAATTGTTTTATCATCATTGTTCATGCATTTACAATTATATGAGTAGAGGTACTACTACGTGGTGTTAATTATTTCATTGACAATTTGAAGACTTTGTAATAAATTGAATATAATTTCTCTGGATCTATGAAAGAAAAAAATCATTCTTAAACATTCCATGTATTTTTTCTTTACAATTTACAATGGATCTAAGATTTGATTCACATCATGCAACACATTTTGAAGCTTTGAAGATTTCGATTTTACAAAAGTCGTTATTATCTCCCATTTGAATGTTCCAGGTGAATTTTGAAAGAAAAACTAACAATTGAATGTCAGTGCCCTATTTACTATCACAACTATAACCTAAGAAGATGAATTAACATAAAGAAACAGTTCATTTATGTAGAAAATGGTGGTTGATATGACACTGCTACTCCAACATCTTTTTGTATATGATTGTATCACTGGATTTTTTCAACTAGAATGATTATATTGATGTCATAATATTTTAGTCTAATTTTTTTATTAATTATCCTCAATGATTGTTGCCAAAATTTTCAACCATTTTTGTTATGGATTGATCGTATGTATAGTGTATACTTACCACTTTCTTAAATTCAAAATAAATTGCAATCCTTGCATCGCATGGGAAATTTACTAGTGAGATTTATTTGAAGAGTACTAAAACTCTCTTATTAGTGTTGTGTGGGGAATATGGTGATACTATTTTCGCCGACAGATTTATGTCTGCTTAATAAAATATAACATCAGCGATGACAGTATCACTGATGGAATTCCGTTGATGATGACTATCACCGACAGATTTTTGTTATCACCGATGGATTTCATTTGTCAGCGATAACCTCTTTTCTTGTGGTGAATGATAGAAAAGAATGTAAATGGGATTAATAGTGGTTAAATGAGTTGTTGGCAATTGTTTTAGAATCAATTATGTAACAGTTTTGTCTAAAATGGAATCCGAATCATGAAGATGAAATTCTTGATTAATTTTGCTGTCTATGTAATGGTTACGATCCGATCGGCTTAGTAATTGAGCTAGTCGGCTTAGTAATGGGCCGATCAGCCCGTAGATCAAATCGATCGGTCAAAGCTCTGAATCAATTACATCAATGAAACTGGACTTTTTTTGGCTCGCGTTTCAGATTTTAGAACAAGTTTTAGGTTTAGTTTGGTTGCTTTTTGTGCTTTGAGGCCATATGTTAGGGTTTTACTTGATTCTTCTTCAAAACAAAGTCTTGGTTATCATGTTCTCCAAATTCGAGTATTTGCGGACCGAATACTCATCATCAGGCTGCATATGTGGCCAATTCTAAGATTTGGAACGAAATTTGGTGTCTACATCTATCCACCTTTTGACTGGCTACTCTTCGAGAGACAGTCAAAGGTTGTGAGTGACCGTTGTGTCGTTTCAAATGTTAGAATAGTGGAGTGCAGTGTATGCAATGCACATATAGAAACATGTTGTTGGGAAAAGATTCAAGTCATGGAAGCACCCTTGGTTGTGGTTCGTACCTTGGTGACAGAGCTGGCTTCCGTCAATAGTTGAGTGCCACCTGGTTGAAGGACTTGAATACCACTGGGGATTTTGATCTCGGTCCAACCACCTTTAGGGATGTGATTCTTGGACTACCATCTAACCTCCACTAGGGATGCGATACTTTGACTCTAATAGGGTATACAAGTTAAACCTCCACTTGGGATTATAATACTTGAACCTAATAGACATAAGTTTGACCTCCTCTCGGGATGTAATTCTCAAAGTCACTAGGGATTTCAAACTTAATCTTAGTCTAACCTCCATGGAGGATGCAATACGTAAACTAAGATAAAAAAAAAAATAAATATGACTTCTACTCGGAGATACCAATACTTAGACTAGACTAGTTTAACCTACACTCGAGATATCAACACTTGAACTAAGATTAGGAATTTGAAAGTTTTTTCCAACCTCTACTCAGGGATACCGATACTTGGACAAAAGAAAAAATAGATATGGCTTAACCTCCACTCAAGGATATCGATACTCGGACTGGACTAGTTAACCTCCATAGAGGATACAAATATTAAAATAAGGATTAAGAAATTGAAAGTTGTGTCCAACCTTTACTCAGAAATATCGATACTTTGACAAAACGAGAAATACAGTCTAAGCTACACTCAGGGATACTAATACTAGGACTAGATAGGTTCAACCACCATATGGGATACCGATAGTTGAACCAAGATTAGGAATTTGAAATTTTTTTCCAACCCTCCTAAAGGATACCAATACTTAGATAAAACAAAATGTTATGGTTCGACCTCCATTCAAAGATATTGATACTCGGACTAGACTATTTTAACATCCACAACAGATATTGATACTTGAACTAAGATCGAGAATTTGAAAGTTTTGTCAAACCTCTATTTAGGAATATCGATACTTTGACAAAATGAGAAATTGTAATCCAACCTTCACCAAGGAATACTGATACTCGGACTGGACTGATTTTGTTGGGAAATCACCTTGGAGATTCCCAGGTGGTGATCTTCCAAACACCCAAGTCTATAATGACTTGTAATGATCAGTAACAGAAATAGATATCAAAGAAAAGAAAGAACACATCAATTGTTATCGAGGTTCAGCAATAACCTATATCCCCGTGAGTTCCTTTGAACTCTCTGCATTAAATCAATGAGTTCTTACAAATACAGCAACACCCCTTCAAGAATCTCAAATTCTTGGAGAACCAAAGAAGAGAAGAAAGAAAGTGATAATTACTATTACAAAGCCCTCTACCCAATCTATGCTACTCTCTTTTTACAACTAGCCTCTCTTTTGAAATCTATTCTAGTGCCTCTCCTGTGTTTTGTGTCTTTGCACTCTCACACTTGCACTTGAATTCTCTTGTATGATGATCACTTGTATGTCACACACTTATGTGTTTTGATTTGAAGCTAGGTGACCCTTTATATAGTGCACCAACTTATTGATCAATCTTGAAGATCAATATCCACCCTTAGATCTTGAGAACCAATCAACCATAGCCCTTCATCAATCCTTAGTGATCCTGTGCGTTTTGAACATGCCTCACACACCATTCAAGAAGGCTTAAAAACCATGTACAAGTGTGCCTGGCGCCGTAGCCCAAAATAGGTTAGGGCACACATCCTTCATCTTCTGGGCACCGCAGCCTGGGGGAGGTTGAGCCATGGCGCACACCTCCTCCAGGTCTCTTCCTTGCTGGGTGTGGCGGCCTGGGAAGGCTATGCCATGGCACAACCTGATGCTGAACCTTTTATACATGCTGTACGCTGAGGCACACACTTAGTGTGCTGAGGCACCAAGGCCTGATGCTGAACCTCTTCAAACCTTATTTAAACCTTAGACAAACACCAATAGGTTTAACTTCCATGTGGGATGCTACTACTTGAACCAAGATTGGAGATTTGAAAGTTTTGTCTAATCTCTACTCAAGGATACCGATACTTGAATAAATTGAGAAATTATGGTCCAACCTCCACTATGGAATACTGATACTCATACTAGATTGATTCAACCTCCACAAGGGATACCGATACTTAAACCAAGATTGGGATTTCGAAAGTTTTTCCAACCTCTACTCAGGGATATCGATACTTGCACAGAACGAGAAATTTTGGTCTAAGCTCCACTCAGGGATACTAATACTTGGACTAGATAGGTTCAACCTCTACAGAGGATACCAATAGTTGAACCAAGATTAGGAATTTGATAGTTTTGCCTATTGTTATTTGTCTAAGATTCAAACAGGTCCAACCATGGTTTAAAAATGATTAAATTCCAAACCAAAGGTGGATTATCAAAGTTCAGCAAGTTAGAAGGTTGCTCACATGTGTGTGCATCATTTTGGAGCAAGGGAAGGCCATTCGAACTAGTGTGTGCACTTCTGCACACAAGCTGAGAAAGTGTGCGCATAGCAAGAAGTGTGCCAGGTCCGGGTCAGCACCGTACCACTCAGAACCAGCGCCGCGCCCTCCAGTGTGTTGTACATCAGGTACACACCAGCGTCGCGCCACCCAGAGACTTCACAAGCTCACTCTGCCCCAGCGCCAAGGCATGCCTGGTTGAGCACCAAGGCGCCAGACACACCAAGGAACATATGGGAAGAATGACTTAGGACTCTCCAAAGTGTGTGTGCACAAGACCAAAATGCACAGCACCACTTGGAGAATGATGAAGGGCTAAGATTAAAAGGAGATCATGATCAATGGGAGGAGATTAATTCACAAGAATGTCCAAGAAGTGAAAGGCTATAAAAAGGGGTTCTCAAGCCTCATTTTCATACACTACAAGGAACAACAAGAGAATACAACACACATACAAAAGTGACATTGTGAGATCAATTGTAAACACATAGAGAGAATTGTGTAAGAGTGACAAACACAAGAGGGAATCTTTGTAGTGAGGCTGGTTGTAAAGAAAAGAGAGTAGCATAGAGAGAGAGCATTGGAATCTTCTTCCTTCTCTTCTTGGTGTCTTCAAGAACTTGGTTTCTTGAAGGGGATTGCTGTAACTTGTAAGAACCATTTGAGATAGTGCAGAGAGTTCGGAGGAACTCACGAGGATGTAGGCATATTACCGAACCTCGATAACAAATTGCTTGTCTTCTTTCTTTCTTTGATTTTCTGTTCTTGTGTTCGATTGCTGAAATTATTTCTACAAGTTATTCTAGACTTCGGTGTTTGGAAGATCACCACCTAGGCATCTTGTCAAGGTGATTTCCAACTTTGCCCAACCATCGCTCAAGGATATCGATACTTGGACAAAACGAAAAATTATGATCCCACATCCACTTAGGGATACAAATACTTAGAATAGATAGGTTTAACCTCTATAGGGGATACTGATACTTGAACCAAGATTGGTAATTGGAAGGTTTAGTCCAACTTTCACTCAGGGATAATGATAGTTGAACAAAACAAAAATTGTGGCCTGACCTCCACTTAAGATACTGATTCTCAGACTCATTTGGTTGGACATCCACAAGGGATACAAATACTTGAACCAAGAATGGGAATTCGAAAGTTGTGTCCAACCTCCACGGACGGATACTAATACTTATACAAAATGATAAATTGTGGTCTGACCTCCACTCAAGGATATCAATACTTTTATTGCACTAATTCAACCTCCATAGGGGATACCGACACTTCAACCAAGATTGAGAATTTGAAAGTTTTGTCTAACCTCAACTTAAGAATACAAATACTTTGACAAAACAAGAAATTATGGTCTAACCTCCACTTAAGGATATTGATACTCGAACTAGACTAATTTAACGTCAACTAGAGACATTGATACTTAAACCAAGACTAGGAATTTGAAAGTTCTGTCTAACCTCCACTTCAAGGTACCAATACGTAGACAAAACGATAAATTACAATATGTCTTCCAATTAAGGATACCGATACTAATTATGCCCAAAATATAACGCGGTAGTTGTAGTACAGTTTTGGGGTGTCGATTCCACAGGGAAACAAGTTAATTACAAAAGAAGGTGTAAATTTGAACACAAATGATAAAAGATTGATTGAAAGAATCTGATTTGTTGATTTTATGAAAATTGTGTGAATGATTGAATAATATAATAAAGAAACGACAAGGTTCCAGAAATCCTCCCTAGGTTCGTTGCTCTAATCCTAACTTGATTCAGTTGTTTTTTTCTTGATTGCAAGTTTCACATCCCAAACAGGCAATCGGAAAATATTCAATTAAAACACATTTATAAACCCTAATGTGATTGCTATGAATTATTCTTTACTTTCAAGCACACATGATCTAACTTATAAATTATCAAAAGAGGATGGTATATCTAAATGACAATACCGCAGCAATGGACAAATCTATAAAAGAGATCTACCGGACTCAATCACACCCAAACAGATACACATAAGAAAAGCATAACTGAACTTATATGGAAAAGAAGCATGCAATCACCATAGTAATAATAATTCTACTAATTAAATTAAAGAATAAAACATAACAATGTTTAATGAAAATAATATCCAACTACAACTAAATCAAATAAAGGAAAATAAGAACAACTACACCTAGGGATTCATCCTTTCGCCTTGCTTGGAGACTAGCCAGCCATGGGGCTCATGCTTCCTTGAGTTACCTCTGGCCTCTCAACGATCATACTCAGCTTGCCCTCCAAATTTATACTTCGGGTTCCTCCTAAAGGCCCTCTAGATTCATCCCCAATTGATGCCTCAAAGCTGAAGTGGAGTAGGCCTTTTATAGGGAAATACCATGAGTGCAATGTGTTTCCAATCCGATGTGGGATGTGGGATATAGAAATGTGTTTTCCAACCAATGTGGGATGTGAGATTTAAGCCCAAAATCACGCTGAAATCTCGCACAGCCCGCACAGCCTGACCTTTGTCTACTTAAACTGCTATAACTTTCTCTAGAAAACTCCTTTTGATGAACCCTAAAATTCTCCAGAAAATAGACTTCCGGATCTTTCTAAGCATATATGGCTCATCTATTGATTCTTCTTGTAACAATATAGTTTAATTTTCAAAGATGATTGATCTGTACGGGCAATTTTGGCAATTTAGTGAAACTTCTTTCCAGTGCGGGCAGCAGCTGTTACTTTTTTAAGCCCTCCATCTTGTCCATTTGGAAGCATTCCTTCACTCCAGTATGCCTCGAGTCCTTATGCTTCAAGCAATGATAACTTTTCCTTCTCTTTTGAGCTTAAAGTACCTGAAAATGCACCGAAATAGATCAATGATCCAAGAATGATACTTTAGAGTTGTTAACGTATAAAAGTGCAATTTAAACATAGATCAACCCTAAAATGATAAAAATTAAGTACTGCTAAGTGCATTTGAAGACTCTCATCAAATATTCAGTCTAGACTAGTTCAACCTCCACAGGGGATACCATACTTGAAACAAGATTGGGAATTGGACCATTTTATCCAACCTCCACTCAAAGATACTGATGCTTGGACAAAACGAGAAATTACCATTTCACCTCCAATATGGGATACCGATACTTATACTGGATTGGTTGAAACTTTATAGGGTATATTGATATATGAATTAAGATTGACTTCGATAGCATCATGGTCAGTTTGGCTATGTTTTAGACATGCATTTGAAATAGTCGAAGACGACTATGCATTTGAAAGGTGTTTTAGACATGGGCTTTATATATGATTTCAAAATATTGGAGGTTGCAAGGGAGAGATCCTTCTTCTCAAGGTATTGATACGCTTTTGTTGTATCCAAATTTTGATGGATTTTGTAGCACAGTCGTACCAACACATCTCTTCTTCAGTTTATTTGGTTAAATGATATAAAGTTGCATTAAATTCTTTTTCTTTCTCTTTCGAAAATTTTCATTTTCATGCCCCAACCTCCTCCTCCCTCCTTTCCCCAACAACTACCACAACAGCACCAATAGTCACAACTGCTACAACATCAACAATAATTTTCTAGCTCCTCCTCATTTATATCTTCGAGTACACAATAAATTCAATGCATTTTTAATTTATGATTAATTGTTTTTTTCATCATTTTTATAAAAAAAAAAAAAAGAATTTTTTATCATCATTTCTTATGCATTTACAATAATATGAGTAGAGGTTCTACTACGTGGTGTTAATTATTTCATTGACAATTTGAAGACTTTGCAATAAATTAAATACAATTTCTCAGGATCTATGAAAAAAAAACTCATTCTTAAACATTCTATGTATTTTTATTTTACAATTTATAATGGATATAAGATTTGATTCACATCAAGTAACAAATTTTGAAGCTTTGAAGATTTCGATTTTACAAAACTCATTATTATCTCCCATTTCAAGGTTCCAGGTGAATTTTAAAAGAAAAACTGACAATCGAATGTCTGTGCCCTATTGACTATCAGAACTATAACCTAAGAAGATGAAATAACATAAAGAAATAGTTAATTTCTGTAAACAAATTGGCGGTTGATATAACGACGCTACTCCTACATCTTTTTGTATATGATTATATCACTGGATTTTTTCTAAGAGAATGATTATGTTGATGTCATAATATTTTTGTCCAATTTTTTTATTAATTATCCTCAATGGTTGTTGCCAGAATTTCCAACAATTTTTGTTATGCATTGATCATATGTATAGTGTATACTTATCATTTTCTTAAATTCAAAATAAATTACAACCCATGCAACGCATGGGAAATTTATTAGTGAGATTTATTTGAAGAGTACTAAAACTCTCTTATTAGTGTTGTTTGGGAAATATAAGATTTTAAAAATACATATATAAATATTTTTAAAAATACATAAAAACTACTACGAGCGGACACATGTCCATCTATAATAATATTATTTTAATATTAAAAGTGACAAAATTTAATTTTTTTTATAAAAATTATCACTTACAAAATGTCTGTTGGTGATACTACTCTGTACGACAGATTTATGTCTGCTTGAAAAAATATAACATCAGCGACGAAGGTATCACCATTGGAATTCTGTTTATGATGACTATCACCGACAGATTTTGGTTATCATCGATGGATTTTGTCTATTAGCAATAACCTTTTTTCTTGTGGTGAATGGGAGATAAGAATGTAAATGGGATTAATGGTGGTTAAATGGGTTGTTGGCAATTGTTTTAGAATTAATTATGTAGCAGTTTTGTCTAAAATGGAATCCAAATCACGATGATGAAATTCTTGATTAATTTTGCTGTCTATGTAATGGTTGCGAGCCGGTCGGCTTAGTAAATGGGCTGATAAGCCTGTGGATCAAACCAATCGATTCAAACTCTGAATCAATTAGTTCAATGAATCTGGACATTTTTTGGGTCGGGTTTCGGATTGTATAACATGTTTTAGGTTTAGTTTGGTTGGTTTTTGGGCTTAGAGGCCATATGTTGGGTTTTTAATTGGTTCTTGTTCATAACAAAGTCTTGGTTCTTATTTTCTCCAAATTTTAGCATTGCAGACCAAATACTCATCATCGGGCTCCACACGAGGCCTATTCTAAGATTCGGATTGAAATTTGGTGTCTACAGCTTGCCACCTTTTGACTGGCTACTCTTCGAGAGACAGTCATTGTGAGTGGCCGTTGTGTCGTTTCAAATATTAGAATAGTGGAGTATAGTGTATGCAATGCACATATCGAAACATATTGTTAGGAAAAGATTCAAGTCATGGGAGCACCCATGGCAGTGACGCGTACCTTGGTGACAGAGCTGGCTTCCGTCATTAGATTGAGTGCTACCAGGTTCGAGGACTTGAATATCGCTGGGGATTTTGATCTTGGTCCAACCTCCTTTAGGGATGCGATTCTTGAAGTAGCGTCTAACCTCCACGAGAGATGCGATACTTAGACTCTAATAGGGTATACAAGTTAAACCTCCACTTGGGATCACGATACTTGAACCTAAAATATATAAGTCTGACCTCCTCTCTGGATGCAATTCTCAAAGTAACTAGAGATTTCAAACTTATTCTTAGTCTAACCTCCATTGAGGATGCAATTCGTAAGCTAAGATAAAAAAAATTTACATTATGACCTCTACTCAGAGATACTGATATTGGGACTAGACTAGTTTAACCTACACTCGAGATGTTGACACTTGAACTAAGATTAGGAATTTTAAAGTTTTTTCCAACCTCTACTCACGGATACCGATACTTGGACAAAACAAAAAAAATGTATGGCCTAACCTCCACTCAGGGATATTGATACTCGGATTAGACTAGTTGAACCTCCATAGAGGATACCAATACTAGAACCAAGATTGGGAATTTGAAAGTTGTGTCCAACTTCTACTCAAGAATATCGATACTTGGACAAAATGAGAAATCACAGTCTAAGCTACACTCAAGGATACTGATACTAGGACTAGATAGGTTCAACCACCACAAGGGATACTGATTTGAACCAAGATTATGAGTTTGAAATTTTTTTCCAACCTCTCCTAAAGGATACCAATACTTTAATAAAACAAAATATTATGGTTCGACCTCCACTTAAATATATCGATACTCAGACTAGACTTTTTCAACCTCCACAACAGACATTGATACTTGAACTAAGATTGAGAATTTGAAAGTTTTGTCAAACCTCTATTTAGGAATATTGATACTTGGACAAAATGAGAAATTGTAGTCCAACCTCCAATAAAGAATACCGATACTCGGGCTAGATTTGTTTAACTTCCATAGGGGATACTACTACTTGAATCAAGATTGGAGATTTGAAAGTTTTGTCTAATCTCTACTCAGGGATACCGATACTTTGATAAATTGAGAAATTATGTTCCAAACTCCAAGGTATCGATTACTATAAACTATATGAAAGACGCTATATATGTCATATGAGATGTTTGGAGCTACACGAAGGCTAGATATATCTTTCCAAGTTATCTATGGGTAAAACTACATGACAAGGACTATATCCCTTATGTTAGGGGTTTCACGGAGACTAGATATATCTTTCCAAGTTATCTATGGCTGAGACTATATGAAGGAGGCTATATCCATCATTTCGAGACTTTGGGGCTAAATAAGGGCTAAATTCATTTTCTCAAGGTATTTATCAGCTATTTGAGTTTGTAAATGGCTGTTTGAGAGTGATTACAACTTTTTGCGAATGTAATGGATGTAGATTGGTCAAATGTGATCGGGTTCTTACCCTTTTTGGGATTATGAACCATTGATGAACTTAAGGAATTGACTGAGTGTTGTTTTGTGCTATCCGCTGGTTCAATCAAAATTAAAATGCTCTAACTGTTAGAAGAAAGACGCCCCTAAGTCTTGCACCTAATTGCAACTGTCTACTATTGTAAACTGTAAACTATCTCTACATATTATTTTTGGGAAACCATTGCTCTAAGCTAGATGTTAGTTTCAATGAGGTCTTAAGTTTGTCTTCCCTAGGTGAGTAACCTAAAAAGATAACAAAAAAGCAAGTAGAAAAAAAAGCAAAAGCAAGAATAGCTCATTCAAGAGGTCTAAGTAGCCTTGAGCATGACTTTTGGGTAAAAGAGTTTTAAAAATGTGTGGTTTTTTGAAACACATTTTACATGATGTGCATGCATGACTCACCATAGGTCAAAACAAATACTACCCATCTGCTTGGTTGTTACCAGTGTGCTCAGACTATCATAAACATCGAGGAAGGGTATTGAGTTTTTCAATAGTTATGTTTCTTGTAGGTGGCTATAATCTTTTGGATTTTTAGGTCCATATTTGAGTTCACTAGGGAGGTGTTCCTTTTTTTGAGAGAATTTGAGAAAGTTATAAATGTTTTATGATCCTACCTTGTTTTGTTTATTTCAAAAAAATACTCAGCAATGCATTGGCATGGTTCTAATGAGGAAAAGAGGAATCAAGATTGTGGCTTCACCAAAATGGTTACCTACGTACCTAAAGAGGGATCAAGTCATACGTAGTGCAAGGACCTAATCTCATATGTTTAATGAACACAATCAATCATGCTTGGAGGTACTCCTTACAAGTGGTGTAAGGTGAGATTTTGTGGAACATTCTTACAAGTGGTGCAAGAGTGAGGGTTAGGCTCGGTAGTGAAAGGATGATTTGAGGCTTAGAGCACCCATTGTGAAGGTGATGGGAGAATTTAGGTTTGAAAAGTGTGAAATGATATGGAAAAGGGTAATAGTTTGAAGCATCCTTTCAAAGTGGTGCTAAAGTGGGTTGTGTTTGCTTAAGCAAAAGCTTGTACTCTTGGAAGTTCTATCATTACCCAAGAAAAAAAAGAAAGTTTGTGAGGCTAACCAATCTTCATTGATCTAAGAGGAATTTTTAAGTCTTATAACGTGGCTGGTGATTTCTAAGGCTAATGAAAGAGGGGTTATAAAAAGGCTCCAGAAGTGTTTTTGGGGTTCCTATAAATCAGGGATTTCATTTTCATTGTTCTCAAATTTCTTATTTTTAACTTTGTTTTAACTTTGTTTTTATTATTTTCTATTCACTTTTGCTTTTGTTTTACAATCCACCACTTGTAAAATCTCATTCATTTTCCCCCTTTGCTAGCATCGTTCTTTTGAAAATTTCAAACTAAAAGGCAATCCTTGGCAATGGTTGTTTCGAAATAAATCATAAAAAGGCCCAAAAATGGATTAACAAGGAAAATCATGATGAATGGGGAAACAGAATGGTGGCCTCTAATCATTTCAATTCCGATCACTTAGCCTTTCCAAACCTATGTTTTGATGGGTTTAATAGTTTTCTAAGGTTTTTTCTTTGCTTCTTGTTAAATTATGTTGGTATACCACACAAATACACCATGAAATCTCTTTTTAACAAAATTTAACGGATGTAGTACCAAAATTAATAGTTAGAGTTCATCCATTTGAGGTTTTCATGTTTGCCATCGAGTTCATTAGGCTTTCCCATCACATACTAAAGACTTAGAATACTTATAATCAAACACCATTTTATTGATATTGGAAAGCTTATTTGGATAAGGAGCAGGGACATCATTCCCTTGCTCACCCTTTGAAAACAAATTAAAAAAACAGCTTAGACCTTTAACCTAGACTAGTTGTCCCTTGTAGGCCCAAGGATGTAACTTGGGTCTTCCACTAAGACTTCCTCTTCTTCTTCAATCGTCATGATCTTCATTGTCAAACCATTTGGATCTAAGAATTCTTCAACTTGGGATATGAGCCCCCTAACTAAACATTACTCATCTCCCTAAAAGTAGTCATTAAGATGACTTATCCATGAGAAGTGATAGTTAAATGATGAGGTGAAGCCTGAAAAAGGGGAAAGAAGGATAAAAGTAAAGGTCATCCTATGACCGAAACCATAACATCCCTAGATTCCCCTGCAAATGCAAGGGTGGAGCAGTCCCAAGTCTCTAAGCTCATTAATATCGTGAAGTTCAAGTCATTATTCAACTGGTTTGGTTTCCCACCTTCAGTAAGGTAGAAGGCCACTAAATCTCTCTCGCGCATTGCACATAAGCAATCTAGTGAATGCCTTATTGCAAAAACTCAAATGCAAAATCAATTTAGTGATGCCCAAAACACCATTAACTTCTCTAAAGAAGGCATGATAGTTTATTGCCTAGACCACAACAAGCCATTGTATGTAGAGGCAAAGCTCAATGTAATCCCATTTTGACTTGCCCTTGTTGATGATGGGGCTTCAATGAATATCACTTTAGTAACCCTTCGTGCAGACGAAATCCTAGAAGAGAAGATTAACCATCAGCCGATTGACATCATGGAAGTTAAGGGGGATGGACAAGTAACCTTAGGTAATCTCAACCTAGAGCCTATGATTGGACCAATGAGGGGTGCAATCATGTTCCATTTGAAAAACTCCACTATCAACTACCACATGCTAGTTGTGTGTCCCTGGATTCACAGATACCATGGTATCGTGTCCTCATATTATCAATGCTTCAAGGGATTCCATAAGGGAAAGACTATTACTATTAAGGGAGTCTCGACGCCCTTTGAGATACATGAGGCACATTTCTCAAAGGTAGCTTTTTTGAAGACTTGGCTTTTCTCGAAAAGGCCATATTACAGCCCTTCATTTCTATCTATCCTAAGTGGTCTGAGAAGCCCTCAAACTCCAAAAGAAGAATCTTATGGATATATCAATTCAAGCTTCACTTTTTGTTCCACTTTACATTTCGAGGGTTAATACCGAAAGAGAAAATTTAAGGAGACATAACTCCTCCTTAATGGATTATCCAAGAGTCTAAGAGGCGTGCCAATGATACAAGGTCATTGACGGATAATCTCATCAAGGAGTCATTACTTGATTTTAAGGACCAAGGAACCACATTGCCATTGGTTTTTATAGAATTAGAGATTCTGGATCAGAGATTGGGTATGCAATGGGAAAGTCACGAATAAGCGGCCTAAGTGCGCCTAGGCCTTGATGAACTTAGCCCATACTCTTGCTATATTATAAAATATGTCAATTTGTTAACAATATTATGAGCATACAAAAGCATGCACCCCTCCATAACAGTTATAAAGTAATTAAAAGTGTGAAAATATAGGGAAATAACAAGAAACGATATGTGCCTAACTATGGCTTACATCCCTTAAAGAAAGAAATGAAATTACAGGGAAATTGCGAGAAAAATAAAAGTAGCTAACCACGGCTTACATTCCCAAAAATAATAAACTGAAATTATAGGGAAATAACAATAATTTGAAAGGTACTTAATCAAGGCTTATATTCCAAAAATGTGTAAATAAAACAAAAAATAAATAAACCATCCATAGCAAGTAAAGAAATCCATCCATAGCAATCAATAAATCCATCGATAGCAATTAAATAAATAAAAAATAAAATTAACTCCATTCCCATAGCAATATATGAAAATTAAATTCATCCATTCATAAACCATAAAATAAATAATTAAACTCATCAATGAAAAAAAATGTAAAATAGTAACTAATCCATTATTCAAATACATAATTAAAACAAGAACATGTACTTAAGCACTAATTCATCAAAAGAAAGCATGTTATCTCACCTAGGAAGTCATTAATCAAACAAATAAGTAAGTTATGACATGTTCTCAATCAAAACAGAGGCTTTATCACATCATCATGGCTTGGACAACAACTAATTCGTATCAAATTAATAACACAATCATGGATGTCTCAACTATTATGCATATAGTTTATTAAAGTCATAACTTGGAGACGTGTGAGCATGCATATTGTTATAAAACCCTAGAATATAGTGATCATCACAAAAAACAAAAAATTTAACATGGTCATATCCTCATATATCATTCATAAAAATTTGAAACATACTCTAACGTCCTAAATCACAAAACCACTGTTACAATATGCCTTTTTAGGGTTTCAAATTCATGATCATTAAATTCATGTTAATTTATGATTTAAAATATAAAAATGTTTCTATAATTTTTATTATACGAGTCATACAAACAAGTCTGGAATCATTCAGGCATGTAAATTAAATATCGAAAACGAAATGAAACAAAAACAAAATTCTGAAAAAATCTGGGCTGGGGAACCACTTTAAAGTGGCACCTTTTGGTGCGAGAACCACTTCAAAGTTGCACCCTTTAGTGCAGAAGCCACTTAAAGTGGTGTGCATTGTTGTGAGTTTTAAATTACTCGCAAGCGCACGAGTCGTTTGCAATATAGTGTTGTGCAAGTGCGAGTCGAATCCACAGGGAATTGCGTTGTGAAAATGTAATTTAATCTAAACTAACCTTATCTTAACCTAGTTCCGAATTGCGAATTATATTTTGCAAAACAAATATAAACTAAACTAAATTGATTTAAAAACTAATGATAAAAACACTAAGGTTTCTGAATCCACCCCACCAAAGTTAAGCATATATCTTCATGTTCTAAAAATAGCCTATCAAAACATTCCATGAATCCAACTTAAAACAAAAAAACAACAAATATCCCAATTAAACCAAAAGCATCCAATGTATCCGATTTTAACAAATCACAACGGAAATCCAATTTAATCAAAAACAATTTGATGTATCCATCAGATGAAACACACGGAATATCCAACAGAACAATTTAAACGCAATCAATCATAAGATTTTACTCAAATAATTGATAGAACATTTATACTAAAAAAAATTTAGTATACAAAAACAAATTTAAAAATTGCAGTGAGTTGCAAAAACATGGATTTTCTCAATTATATTTACATACAAATATAACATAGTGATACCTTTTTATAGAAATGTTCTATTTTGTGAGTTCATCAGAAGATTGTGAATTTAAACTACATATTACTCATGTTTCATACTAGATCTTGAATTCAATAACATACAAGAATTAATTTTCACATGACTCTCGTTGAAAATCACCTTCAAATCCTAGGTTGTGACCTTCAAACACCCCAAATCTAGAATGATTTGGATCAAGACAAAAATCAAACCACAAAAGAGAAAACACAAGCAATTGTTATCGAGGTTCAGCAAATTGCAAACGTCCTCGTGAGCTCCTTTGAACTCTCTGAACTAAATCAATGGAGTTCTTACAATTATAATAACTCTTCAAGAACAAGATGAACACTTGTGTATTTGATACACGATATATGAGATATATGATATTGTTGCTATATTACCCTTTATATAGAGCAATAACCACCATAACTAATCTTGAAACCAATCTCAGCCCTTAGATCTTGAGAACCAAACAATCATAGCCCTCTAAGTGGTTTAAGTGAACCTATGCATTTTAACCAAAACAACACACCAGCTGAAGGAGCTTGAAATTTGGTTTCAGGTAGACTTCGCGCCGCTATGCAGAATAAAGTGTGCCTAGGCGAGCTCCAAAAACATGGACTTCCAGACATGCAGGCGGGTGAGGTGTGGGTGGTCCTGCCTAAGCGCCCAAAGCTTGTGCCTAGGCTCCAAATGCTGCCAAAGCTGAAAATCTGTAGCAAGGCCATCTCTTCTCAAGAACTCCTCAACCTTTAATTCTTAGACAAAAACCCAACAAACTCTACCTTTGTCTAAGCAATTAAAACCGAACCAATTATGCAGAGAACTCAGGATCCAAACTCATCATTAGTCATCACATCACCTGGTTCCAACTCTAAAAAGTTCAAGGCAATGATTGAACTTGCTTAGAGTTAGAATTTTAGTGCCTAAATCTATAAGATTTTTTTTTCTGTTGCCACTTTGTCCAAATGAATGCTTCCTTCCGTAACCTTTTCCGGAATGAAATGATACTGAACATCCACATGCTGAGTCCTCTCATGGAACACCGGATTCTTACACAAATGCAACGTACTTTAGCTATTCGTATACACCACCACCTGCTCTTTTAGAACCTTCAACACTTCCAACAACCCTTTCCACCATAAAGCCTCCTTAATAGCTTATGTTGTTGCTATATAGTTTGATTCGGTTGTTGAAAGTGCTACCACCGGCTGCAACTAAGCTTTCTAACTTATACAACATCTGTTTAAGTTGAAGAAGTATGAAATAATCGATCTTCTCTTATCCCGGTCTGCTCCATAGTCTGAATCCTATTAACCTTCTAACCAGAGAGACTTACCCCGCTTCTCGTAAACAATCCCCACATCTAAGCTTCCTTTCAAATACCTCAGCAACCACTTCATCCCAAGCCAATGCTCCTTTTCGGGATTGCTCATAAACCTACTGAGAACACTAATGGCATGAGAAATGTCGGGTCTAGTGCTTACCATAGTGAACATGACTGATCTAACCGCACTAGAGTAAGGGATGTTTTCCATTTCCTTCTTCTCCTCATCCGAACTAGGAAATTGATCACTGGAGAACTTGAAATGACCAGCAAGGGGAATTTTTACTAGTTTACTATCTTTTATAGAGAACTTAGATACCATCTTTTCTATGTAAGAAGTC
Source organism: Bretschneidera sinensis (assembly GCA_023935145.1). Classification (NCBI taxonomy): domain Eukaryota; kingdom Viridiplantae; phylum Streptophyta; class Magnoliopsida; order Brassicales; family Akaniaceae; genus Bretschneidera; species Bretschneidera sinensis. Next base: position 51,910,654 of record CM043701.1, read on the forward strand.
TGAGAAACCTTCAACCTGTTTCTCTCCCTTTCCCGGATTATACACATCCCAAGGATATTTTGAGCATGACTAAGATCCTTCATCTCAAACTCCGAACTGATTTGAGACTTCAACCTTTCTATCCTCCCCTTATTACTACCAACCAATAGCATATCATAAACATAGATGAGAATAATCAACATTTCCTCCACCTTGTCACCTTTGTAGTACAAGCACAAATCATAGTAGCTCCGCATGAAACCCAAGCTAATTACAAAGGAATCAAACTTCTTATTCCACTGCCAAGGTGATTGCTTCAAGCCATAAAGAGATTTCTTCAAATTGCACACCAAATCCCCCTGTCTTCCTTCCTCATAGTCTTCGGGTTGTCTCATGTAAATGATCACATCAAGCTCTCTATGTAAGAATGTTGTCCTCACATCCATTTGCTCAATCGCCTAATTAAATTGGACCACCATAGCTAACACCATCCTTATCGTCTTGTATTTCACAACCGGTGAGAAAATTTCTGTGAAATCTATTCCTTCTCTTTGTGTGAACCCCTTTGCCACTAGCCTAGCCTTATACCGGACTTTATCCCTTGGAGTGTTTCCTTGATTGATCTTGTAAATCCACTTACAATCCATAACTCTCTATTTTTCCTGGTTTAGACACCAATTCTTAAGTGTTGTTCTTCCTCAAAGAATGCATTTCCTCCTCTATAGCTAGCTTCCATCTTAAAAAATCCTTACTTCTCATGGCATCACTGTAAGTTTCTAATTCACAGTTGATTATCCCTCATTCAGAATAAAGAGCTGCTACAATAACATTTGCAAAACCATATCTCAAAGGTGGTCTGATCTGCCTCCTTTCCCAGTCTCTTGTGAGCTGATAATCATTCTGATTTACTGCATCATCTCCTTATAGTTCAGGCTCCTTTTGAGTATCTTGAGCTTGGCCTTCATCAATAGGCTCCACCTGATCCAAACCATCTTGCCTTCCTTTCTCTACCTAAACTGAATTTTCTTTGATGTAAGGTTCCACATAAACCGGGCTGGTTTGCTCACTTTCTCCTACAGGGTCAGTTTTCTCCAAATAAGGAAATAACAGCTCATTAAACATGACATCCTTACTTATTATGAGTTTAGATCCATTTGGCTCTAAGGACCATAACCTATACTCCTTAACCCCTTCAGCATATCCTAGAAACACACACTTTCTAGACCTTAGGCTAAGTTTATAATCCTTTTGATGTGTAAACGTAGCACATCCAAAGGTCCTAAGGTTGCTTAACTCAGGGGGTTTTCCACTCCACATCTCCTCGGGAGTCTTAAAGTCTAAAGCTCTAGAAGGTGATCTATTAACCAAATACACAGCAGTAGATACAGCTTCTCCCCAAAAACACTTAGGTAAATCAGAGCTAACAATTATGCACCTAACCTTGTCCAAAAGGGTCCTATTCATCCTCTCAGCAACTCCATTTTGCTGAGGGGTATACACAACCATTCTATGTCTTAGAATCCCATTTAACTCACAAAATTTGTCAAATTCCTTCTTACAAAATTCTAAGCCATTATCGGTTCTCAAAACCTTAACTACCTTGCCTGTTTGAGTTTCTAGCAACTTTTTCCACACCATAAACTTATTCAAAGCATCTGATTTATTTTTAAACAAATAAACACAAACCTTTCTAGAATAGTAATCAATCAAAGAAAGAAAGTAAAGACTGCCTCCTTGTGTTGGTGTTCTTGATGGCCCCCAAAGATCGGCATGAATGTAGTTAAGAATAACCTTTGATTTATACACTCCAGTGTTGAAGGTAACCCGATGTTGCTTCCTAAGAACATAACTCTTACAGAAATCAAGTTTTTCTACCTTGTCACCATCAAGTAAACCATCTTTGCTGAGAACTTGCAATCCCTTATCGCTCATATGTCCCATGTGATTGTGCCAAAGAAACTCCTTATCAATCTCAGCCATCAAGCTTGCTTCTTGATCCTTGATGTTCGTCTCTCCAATCATCTCATAGAGACCATCCTTTATTACTGCTTTGATCACTACCAAAACTCCCTTGGTTATCTTTATCTTTCCTTCCTCTACCTTGTATATATATCCCATGGAATCTATCTGCCCCAAAGAGATCAAATTTCTTCTCAAATCTAAAAGGCATCTCGCATTCTGTAGCAACCTTGTAACTCTATCAAACATTCTCAATTGGATGTCTCCTATGCCCCTAACTTCGCAAGAAGTACTGTTCCTCAAGAAAACCTCTCCTCCATTGCTTTCCTTGAAATTCTTGAACCAATCACTATGAAGACACATAGATAAGTGCACCTGAAATCCAAGATCCATTTCTCGCTGCTTTGCCTTTCGCTCACATTTTAGCACACAACAAGAACATCAGTATCTTGCTGTTCTCCTTTGGCAATCAAAGCCTCTCCATTTTTGGTATGACCTCTTCCTTTCTCATCCCATATCATCTTCTTGGAATCTCTCTTGAAATGGCCCTCCTTATTGCAGTAGTAGCATCACTTTCCTCCAAACCTCGGTTTAGAATGTGATCTCCATGGCTTTGTCCTCTACCCTTTGGTTTGTTCCAGTAGTTGCCATAGTTGTTGCTGCTATTCCGAGTTGTAGGCCTTCTACTAACGAACAAACTTTCTCTGCTTGATTCTTCCCTCATCTTGGCTTTGAAATCATGAGCCCTTATAGCATTAATCACAATTTCTTTGGTTTGTGTATCTCTTCCATATTCAATAGCATTAATTAAGCTTTTAAAACAATCAGGAAGATAATTAAACAATATAATAGCCAATTGTTCATCCGGGAATTTTATACTACAACTAGCCAAATCTTGAACTAGTTTATTAAACACATCAAGATTGTCTTGCAAATCTTTATTATGATCCATTTTAAAAGCAAAGATACATTTTAGAAGATAGATTTGATTAAGGAGAGTTTTGGTAAGAAACAACTCATCTAGTTTCTTCCAAATGACAGCTGTATCTTCCGAATCTCCACATTCCCTTGTCACACTATCTGACACGTGCAGAAAAAGAGTTCTATACGCCATTTTCTTCATCTCATTCCGATGGAGCTTCGTGATACTTGCTGGAAAATCATCATCTTCTCCAATCGCCAAGTTCACCTTTTGTTGCATAAGAACCGCCTTGATTTTCCGCTTCCAAAGGGCAAAGTCTTCCTTTCCATCAAACTTCTTAACAATGAAGTTTGAATCCATCTTACAGGAAAAAATCCCAAGATTTATGCAGCACCCACAACTACTTTCCAAAACCACTTCTCTCTTACTTCTAAACCTCAAGAACCCCGATCAAATCTTGATCCCAACACCGTTCTTTAATCACCAAAAAAGTTTCTTTTGATTCTTGGAATCTTGCTCTGATACCACTGTTGGTAAACCAAAGCTCTGATACCACTGTTGAAAATCACCTTCAAATCAGAAAGTTGTGACACTCAAACACCCCAAATCTAGAATGATTTGGATCAAGACAATAATCAAACCACAAAAGAGAAAACACAAGCAATTGTTATCGAGGTTCGGCAAATTGCCTACATCCTCATGTGCTCCTCTGAGCTCTCTGCATTAAATCAATGGAGTTCTTATAATTACAACAACTCTTCAAGAACAAGAGGACCATTTGTGTATTTGATACAAGATATATGAGATATATGATATTGTTGCTATATTACCCTTTATATAGAGCAATAACTACCATAACTAATCTTGAAACCAATCTCAACCCTTAGATCTTGAGAACCAAACAATCATAGCCCTCTAAGTGGTTTAAGTGAACCTGTGTGTTTTAACCAAAACAACACACCTGTTGAAGGAGCCTGAAATCTGGTTTCAGGTAGACTTCATGCCGCGGTGCGGAACAAGGTGTGCCTAGGTGAGCTCCAAAAACGTGGACTTCCAGACATGCGGGCGGGAGAGGCATAAGTGGTCGTGCGTAGGCGCAAAAAGCTTATGCCTAGGCGTGCACAGCTTGTGCCTAGGCGCCAAATGCTACCGAGGCTAAAATTCTGCAGCAAGACCATCTCTTCTCGAGAGCTCTTCAACGTTTAATTCTTAGAAGAAAACCCAACAAACTCTACTTTTGTCTAAGCAATTAAAATCGAACCAATTATTCAGAGACTCAGGATCCAAACTCATCATTAGTCATCACATCATCTGGTTCTAACTCTAAGAAGTTCAAGGCAATGATTGAACTTGCTTAGAGTTAGAATTTTAGTGCCTAAATCTGCAGGATTTTTTTCTGTTGCCACTTTGTCCACATGAATGCTTCCTTCCGTAACCTTTTTCGGAATGAAATGATACCGAACATCCACATGTTTAGTCCTCTCATGGAACACCAGATTCTTACACAAATGCAACGCACTTTGGCTATCTGTATACACCACCACCTGCTCTTTTAGAACCTTCAACTCTTCCAACAACCTTTTCCACCACAGAGTTTCCTTAATGGCTTTCGTTGCTGCTATATAGTCTGATTCGTTTGTTGAGAGTGCTACCACCGGCTGCAACTGAGCCTTCCAATTTATACAACATCCATTTAAGTTGAAGAAGTAAGAAGTAATCGATCTTCTCTTATCCTAGTCTACTCCATAGTCTGAATCCTCATAACCTTCTAACTAGATAGACTTACCCCTCTTCTCATAAACAAGCCCCACATCTGAGCTTCCCTTCAAATACCTCAGCAACCACTTCATCCCAAGCCAATGCTCCTTTATGAGATTACTCATAAACCTACTGAGAACACTAATGGCATGAAAAATGTAGGGTCTAGTGCTTACCATAGTGAACATGACTGATCCAACCGCACTAGAGTAAGGGACTTTTTCCAATTCCTTTTTCTCCTCATTTGAACTAGGACATTGATTGCTAGACAACTTGAAATGACCAGCAAGGAGAATTTTTACTGGTTTACTATCTTCCATAGAGAACTTAGATATCTTTTTCTTTATGTAAGAAGTCTGAGAAACCTTCAACTTGCTTCTTTCCCTTTCCCAGATTATACACATCCCAAGGATATTTTGAGCATGACTAAGATCCTTCATCTCAAACTCCAAACTGAGTTGAGACTTCAACCCTTTCTATCATCTCCTTGTTACTACCAACCATTAGCATATCATCAACATAGATGAGAATAATCAACATTTCCTCCACCCTGTCACCTTTGTAGTATAAGCACAAATCATAGTAGCTCCTCATGAAACCAAAGCTAATTACAAAGGAATCAAACCTCTTATTCCACTACCGAGATGATTGGTTCAAGTCATAGAGAGATTTCTTCAAATTGCACACCAAATCCCCCTACCTTCCTTCTTCATAGCCTTCGGGTTGTCTCATGTAGATGGTCTCATCAAGCTCTCCATATAAGAAAACTGTCTTCATATCCATTTGCTCAGTCACCCAATTAAATTGGACCACCATAGCTAATACTATCCTTATTGTCTTGTATTTCACAACCGGTGAGGAAATTTTTATGAAATCTATGCCTTCTCTTTGTGTGAACCCCTTCGCCACTAGCCTAGCCTTATACCGGAGTTTATCCCCTGGAGTGTTTCCTTCTTTGATCTTGTAAATCCACTTACAATCCACAACTCTTTGTTTTTTTGGTTTAAACACCAATTCCCAAGTGTTATTATTCTTCAAAGAATGCATTTCCTCCTCCATAGCTAGCTTCCATCTTGACGAATCCTTACTTCTCATGACATCACTGTAAGTTTCTAATTCACAGTTGATTATCACTCATTCAGAATAAAGAGCTGCTACAATAACATTTACAAAACCATATCTCAAAGGTGGTTTGATCTGCCTTCTTTCCCAGTCTCTTGTGAGCTGATAATCATTTCGATTTTCTGCATCATCTCCTTCTAGTTCAGGCTCCTTTTGAGTGTCTTGAGCTTGGCCTTCATCAGTGGGCTCTACCTGATCTAAACCCTCTTGTCTTCCTTGCTCTACCTGAACCGAATATTCTTTGATGCAATGTTCCACATAAACCGGGCTGGTTTGCTCACTTTCTCCTACAGGGTTAGTTTTCTCCAAATAGGGAAATAACAGCTCATTAAACATGACATCCTTACTTATTATGAGTTTAGTTCTATTTGGCTCTAAGGACCATAACCTATATCCCTTAACCCCTTCAGTATATCCTAGAAACACACATTTTCTAGACCTTGGGCTAAGTTTATCATCATTTTGATGTGCAAACGCAGCACATCCAAAGGTCCTAAGGTTGCTTAACTCAGGGGGTTTTCCACTCTACATCTCCTTAGTAATCTTAAGGTCCGAAGCTTTAGATGGTGATCTATTAACAAATACGCAGTAGTAGACACAGCTTCTCCCCAAATACACTTAGGTAAATCGAAGCTAACAATCATGAACCTAACCTTATCCAAAAGGGCGCTATTCATCCTCTCAGCAACCCCATTTTGCTGAGGGGTATAATCAACCATTCTATGTCTTAGAATCCCATTTAACTCACAAAATTTGTCAAATTCCTTTTTACAAAATTCTAAGCCATTATCGATTCTCAAAACCTTAACTACCGTGCCCGTTTGAGTTTCTAGCAACTTTTTCCATACCACAAACTTATTCAAAGCATTCGATTTATTTTTAAACAAATAAACCCAAACCTTTCTAGAATAGTCATCAATCAAAGAAATAAAGTAAAGATTACCTCATTGTGTTGGTGTACTTGATGGCCCCCAATGATCGGCATGAATGCAGTTAAGAATAACCTTTGATTTTGCACTCCAGTGTTGAAGCTGACGCGATGTTGCTTCCCAAGAACACAACTCTCGCAGAAATCAAGTTTTTCTACCTTGTTACCATCAAGTAAACCATCTTTGCTGAGAACTTGCAGCCTCTTTTCGCTCATATGTCCCAAGTGATTATGCCAAAGAACTGCCTTATCAATCTCAACCATCAAGCTTGCTGCTTGATCCTTAATGTCCATCTCTCCAATCATCTCATAGAGACCATCCTTTATTGCTGCTTTGATCACTACCAAAACTCCATTGGTTATCTTGATCTTTCCTCATTCTACCTTCTATGTGTATCCCATAGAATCTAGCTGCCCAAAGAGATCAAATTTCTTCTCAAATCTGAAAGATATCTCACATTCCGCAGCATCCTCCATCAAACATCCTCAATTGGATGTCTTCTATGCCCCTAACTTGGAAAGAAGTATTGTTTCCCAAGAAAACCTCTCCTCCATTGGTTTCCTTGAAATTTTTGAACCAATCACTGTGAGAACACATATGATAAGTGGACCCAGAATCCAAGACCCATTTCTCGTTGCTTTGCCTTTCACTCACATTTTAGCACACAACAAGAACATCACCATCTTGTTGTTCTCCCTTGGCAATCAAAGCCTCTCAATTTTTGGTATGGCCTCTTCCTTTCTCATCCTTTATCATTTTCTTGCAATCTCACTTGAAATGGCCTTCCTTATTGCAGCAGTAGCATCGCTTTCCTCCAAACCTAGGTTTAGAATGCGATCTTCCATGGCTTTGTCCTCTACCCTTTGGTTTGTTCTGGTAGTTACCATAGTTGTTGTTGCCATTCTAAGTTGCAGGCCTTCCTCTAACGAACAGACCTTCTCCGCTTGATTTTTCCCTTATCTTGGCTTTGAAATCATGAGCCCTTATAACATTAATCACAATTTCTTTGGTTAGTGTATCTCTTCCATATTCAATAGCATTAATCAAGCTTTTAAAACAATCGGGAAGATAATTCAACAATATAATAGCCAATTGTTGATATGGGAATTTTATACTACAACTAGCCAAATCTTGAACTAGTTTATTAAACACATCAAGATTACCTTACAAATCTTTATTAGGATCCATTTTAAAAGCAAAGATACGTTTTAGAAGATAGATTTTATTAGGGAGAGTTTTGGTAAGAAACAACTTATCTAGTTTCTTCCAAATGTCTGCTGGATCTTCTGAATCTCCACATTCCCTTGTCACACTATCTGACACGTGTAGAAAAAGAGTGCTATACGCCATTCTCTTCATCTCTTTCTGTTGGAGCTCCGTGATACTTGCTGAAAAATCATCATCTTCTCCAATCGCCAAATCCACCTTTTGTTGCATAAGAACCGCCTTGATTTTTCACTTCCAAAGGGCAAAGTCTCCCTTTCCATCAAACTTCTTAACAATGAAGTTTGAACCCATCTTGCAAGAAAAAATCCCAAGATTTATGCAGCACTCACAATTGCTTTCCAAACCTCTTCTCTCTTACTTCTAAACCTTAAGAACCCGATCAAATCTTGATTCCAACACCGTTCTTGAATCACCAAAGAAGTTTCTTTTGATTCTTGGAATCTTGCTCTGATACCACTGTTGAAAATCACCTTTAAATCCTAGGTTGTGACTTTCAAACACCCCAAATCTAGAATGATTTGGATCAAGACAAGAATCAAACCACTAAAGAGAAAACACAAGCAATTGTTATCGAGGTTCAGCAAATTGCCTACGTCCCCGTGAGCTCCTCTGAGCTCTCTGCACTAAATCAATGGAGTTATTACAATTACAACAACTCTTCAAGAACAAGATGAACACTTGTGTATTTGATACAAGATATATGAGATATATGATATTGTTGCTATATAACTCTTTATATAGAGCAATAACTGCCATAACTAATCTTGAAACCAATCTCAGCCCTTAGATCTTGAGAACCAAACAATCATAGCCCTCTAAGTGGTTTAAGTTAACCTGTGCGTTTTAACCAAAACAACATACCAACTGAAGGAGCCTGAGATCTGGTTTCAGGTAGACTTCGTGCCACGGCACGGAACAAGGTGTGCCTAGGCGAGCTCCAAAAATGTGGACTTCCAGACATGCAGGCGGGTGAGGCGCAGGTGGTCGTGCCTCGGCACAAAAGTCCGCGCAAAGCTTGTGCCTAGGCGGGCAAAGCTTGTGCCTAGGTGCGCACAGCTTGTGCCTAGGTGCTAAATGCTGCTGAAGCTGAAATTCTACAGCAAAGCCATCTCTTCTCAAGAACTTCTCAACTTTTAATTCTTAGACAAAAACCCAACAACTCTAATATATGGTAAACAACAATTATCTCATTTCATGACATAGTAATATTTGAACTATGGTTAATGTTGGTATTTGTCTAAGGCTTAAACGGGAGTTAAAATCAACATCAGCTCATGGGTGGGCGTCGCGGCCCACAGAAAGTCCAAAAGATCACCTCCTCCATGCGCGACGCGGCTCAGCCTCCCCAAGGTGCGGCACCCAGAAAGGCAGCAAAATCCTCCCTTCCAGGCCGTGGCTTGCCCTGTTCTGAGCCGCGGCTTGAAGGCACACCTAAAGGCAATTTTCAGCAACCTTCTTTTATTGCATGAGGCATGATCAAAATGCACAGGATCACTTAGACTTTTTAAAGGGCTATGATTGATTGGTCCTCAAGATCTAAGGGTTGAGATTGACTTCAAGATAGGTTCAAGAAGTGGTACACTATATAAAGGGTCACCTAACTTCAATCTCAACAAGTGTGACATACAAGTGATCATCATACAAGAGAATTCAAGTGCAAGTGTGAGAGTGCAAAGACACAAAACACAAGAGAAGCGCTAGAATAGAGGCTGGTTGTTTAGAGAGAGAGTAATATAGATTGGGGATTCAAGGCCTTGTAAGTGAAATTTTCTTGGGAAAAATTCCAGGGTAACTCAAATCCTTATCACTTTCTTTTCTCTTCTTTCGTTCTTTAAGAACTAGAGGTTTCTTGAAGAGGTGTTGTTGTAACTTGTAAGAACTCATTGACTTAGTGCAGAGGGCTCAGAGGAGCTCACGAGGACATAGGCACATTGCCGAACCTCGATAACAATTGTTGTGTTCTTTCTTTGATTGGTTTATTTCTGTTCATTACAAGTCATTCTAGACTTTGGTGTTTGGAAGATCACCACCTGGGCATCTTGAGGTGATTTTCTAACAGTTAAAATGAAGAAAACAAGTTTACTAACCTTTGTATAGGCTTAGGATCACCACGTGTATTGTGTTGATGCTGACCTCAAAGATCTAATATAGCTCTTCAGATGTAGATAAACTTGAACCTTGACTTCATTTCTGAAATAGAACCACTTACAAATGATTTTGGATTTTGCTAGTAAGATTATTGCGAGAGTGTGGTGTTTTGAGAATCCAACCTAATAAAAGAAAAGCTAATCCCAAAAATATTTCCCCAAAGTAATCAAAAGAAATTTAGTAAAATTTTAGCAAGGTAGGTGAAGAGTTGTATGTGTAGGTTGTTTTAAAATGGAAAGGTGTATATATATGGGTAAATGGGAGACAAGAATGTAAATGGGATTAATGATGGTTAAATATGTTATTGGCAATTGTTACAGAAGTTTTGTCTGAAATGGAATCAAGATCATGAAGATGGAGATCTGGATTAATTATGTTGTTTGTGTAATAGTTGCGAGCCAATCTCTTCGGTTAACGGGGCATTTGGTCCATTAATCAAACCGATCGGCCCAAGCTTTGAGATGTTTGGTTCAATGAATCTAGATAGTTTTAGGGTGGGTTTCATATTTTAGCGCTGATTTTTGGCTTAGTTGGGTTAGTTTTTTGGCTTTTAGGCCTTAGGATGGGTTTGTAATTGGCTATTTTTCAAAAAAAGTCCAAGTTCTTGTTTTTTCAAATCTGAGCAATTTCTGATCGAATTCTAATAGTTGGGTTCTACATGATTTTCAATCTAAAATTTGGAGCGAAATTATGTGTGTAAACAAGGAAAGCATATTTTACAAGTCAAAATTGAATGGGTGCCAGGTTGTTGCTAGTGGAGTTTCCAAGGCAATAGTAGGGTGTCTATTTTGAATGACCAATTTATTGGACTAAATATCACTACTTTTTGATAAAACTTTGGCCACTATTTTCTGTGGATGGTTAGGGGAATAAGTCAAGATGACCATAGAAAAGAAAAAAGGAAAAGAATATCACAATAAGAGAGTACATTGAAGAGTTATTTTAGCATCAAAATATTAGAGTTGAACTTCTTCCAAATGAAGAGCTAGAAATCATTCTTCCCAGGTAAGAGTTTCTAGATTTCTTGCAATTAGGATTGGATGTTGGAAAATTTCAAAAGCACGAAATGCATATCTCCATAGCGTAATTCCAGTCTCACCTCAGTAGATCAGACAAAAGGTAATTCTTATGATCTGAAATATCTTCAATACTTTCACTCCTTTACTTGCTGGTGATTTTCATGCGTCCATATCCTAAAATAAATAGAGGTTCTTGGGAGAAATGGATGGCTCATCTACTTGAACTTTTGAAACTAAATACATATGGTTGTAGTCGTGAAGGTCTATGTCCAAGAGGAAGTCTTATCAAAGGCTATACTGACAATGTTTTATTGCTTTTTCCTATTATTTGGGCCAGGTTGGAACATGGAAGGTGAGGTCAAAGCTTTTTTAACATGTATGCAAATTTGTAAAAGCAGAAACATTGTTATTTCTTTCATTGAAACAAATTATATGGTGCTAATAGATTGCTTTAACAACAAGTCCATCCCCTAGAAGATTTTTTTTTATATAATTTAGGTATGCTAGTCTCTACTCCCTATTCTATATTCTCATCGTCACACATTCAGAGAAGGAAATCGTCTTGTAGATAGTCTAGTAGTCTTGGCGCACCAATCACATTCCAAAGTGATTTATTCAATTCTAAACTCGCTTCCACATTATATTTCTCGACTTTGCTTTTTGAAGATAGCCTAGGCTTACCTGTTTATCTTACGAAAAATAGAATTATTTAGTTTAACACTCTTGTAGCTTTATTTGTGTTATGCATTGTTCTACAAAGTTTTGTTAGACCCCTTGATATTCTTTATACTAATTTTTTTTCAAAATTAATAAAACTGGTAGGGATCCTAGCCAAACTCCACCACAAGCAGGCTTCTCTGAAAACAATGAAGAGATGGCTCCCTAGAAGAGCTTAGTGTTATCCCCCATTCAATAAGGGTTTCAAATTTTTTTTTTTGTTTATAAAAAAAAATTTGGGCTACACAGGAGGTACCTCTCTCCCATCTGTTATTCCTCTCATCTTTAGTATGAGTCGAGTTTGATCACTAGTTTCTTGTATAATAATAAGTAACTCTACCAACTAAATTAACTAGCATCCACGTTAGGGTTTCAAATTAATCTCTAATAAATCTTTCGCAATGGATTTCTATTGTCCTTTTTGTTGTTAATTTGGATTGTGATTCTTTACCTCATACCTACCTTATTCTATTGCTTTCTTAGAGTCTAGCATTTTCTAGTCTATCTTCTCCATTTTTGTTTCTCTCGTCTCCCTTGTGAATTTGGGCGTGTGTGACGTTTGAGTAACCTAGGTGAAATTTTTTCAATGATTGTATTCAGAGTCTCGGGTTGGTTAGTGGGCCACTACTACACTAATGGAAAACAAAAACAAGAGCACTCCTCGATTGAAGGAGAGCATGCAAACTATGTCACTCTCCTCACTCCATCTTTACCAAATTTGGTAAAGGATCCTTGGCTTCTCAATGAAAAGGAGCACATATCCATTATTACATTATGGTTACCCAGAAAAAGGGAATCAACAATAATATATAATTATTGGAAAAGACAAAATTTTATTAGTTATTTTCTCAAGAAAACGACGAAGAGAACGGGTTTCAGAAGAGCAAGAGTTTGCTGCTGGAGATGGATGATTACAGATCCTCTATTCAAAGCCAAAAGGCTCTGTACAAGGAACTCAAACTTATCTGGTTTATCTTTCAACACTGGCTTCTTCTTGGAAACGTTATTGTAATTGGTGAGGAGGGTCACTTTTAGGTCATACATTCCCAACTTGCAATTGACGGAGAATTTGTCTGGCAAAGAAGTCCCTGGTCGGTGGATGGAGATTTCTTCGTGGTGGATAGATGGTTCTCCAACATAGTGATGAGGAACCTAGCACTAATTCGAATGCCCATTTGGGTTCAACTTCATGGATTACCCTCAGAATATCACACTGATGATTTAGTTCCTAAATTTGGGAATGTTGTGGGGGAATTTGAAAGAGTGGATTGGGATGATAAAATCCCCTGCAACATCTATTGCCTCAGACTATAACTGTGGATTAATCCATGGTCTCCCCTTTTGGCAGGCTTTGTGATCTAGCGAGATTGTGGGTACCTCCAATGGGTTGATGTAAAGTATCAAAAGGTATGGCAAGTCTTTGCTTATTCTGTGGTCTGATAGGACATCCGCATCATAAATGTAGAAGAGATAATGATGTTGAGAGTAAGTTCACAAGGAAGGTAGCTTTACTCATAGCCCTTTAAGGTCATGTTTGAAACAAGTGAATCAAGCAAACAATGAAGGTAGCACAATCTGGCAATCAATAGTTCTGATTCAGATGATTATGGCCAACCAGGAAATGTTACAAGAAGTAATGTAAAACCCTCACTTCAGTGTCGGGGTGATTTGATAATTTGATAATTTTTATGGCATTATCATGATCATCCTGCACAACTTGCTTAGTTATTTATTTTGACAGTGTAATTAATTTTGAAAATTTTCTCTTAAATATAAATGATGGCTTAAAATTTTGTTGAAGAAATTATGATAATAAAAGATTATAAAAGAAATTATTATCATTATTAATTAATAAATAAAAACACTAAATCATGTTTGGTAGAAACTAGGAAAAACTATTTTCCCACTTACAAAAATTAGTGTGTAGACACCACCTGCTTTATCTTTTTATTCCTCTTCTCCTAACACGCCACCTTCTTTTCTGCTGACTCACCTTCCTTCTCTCTCTAAAATACAAACCAGTAACTTTCTCTCCCTGAACACACCTCTCTACCGCAACTCTCTCTTTTTTTTCTTTTTTTTTCTCCCATTCTCTCAGGAACAAGACTTCCATATAGAAGCTTTCTCCCACGTGACCCAGTCTCATTATTCGGTGGTGCAGCACCGAAAATTACTTGGGATTTCGTCACTGTTCAGCCAATAAATTAGACCACCACCAACTATCGTTTTTCTCCTTCAATCAGTAAAATCTCACTAATACATGACAGAAATTTTGAAACGCTATGCATATACCATGACATCATGGTTTTATTTTGATTTCAATTTTATAATTGATTGATTTACATGTTCATTTTGAAACCAATTTATTCACTAGACAAAGATCTTTCATGGCATCTTGGTTTTTAATCTATGATTTTGATTGAAATCTTTAGTTTAGCTTAGGGTTCTTTAATGGATAAAAGGGTTGATGAGAAAATAATTTTGGAGGAAATATGGATTTATTATCAAATTAACAGTTATATATATATATATATATATATATATATATGATTATGCTTATTTGTGATACATATGGAAATCTATGTGAATGGGTAACTTGATTGGAAATGGGAAAGAATTGATAAAACATCGATTGAATTTGATGATGGATTTTGGGTATTTTCTTCTTGAGGAGAATTAGAAGTGTGTATATGAAAGGAGTTATTTGATTTTTTTTTATAAGTGAATTTTTATTTAATAATTGTTAAAATAGATGGATTAAACAAAAAAAATTTGCAAGGCAGTATGGGGAAAATAAACATTTTGAAATGGCAATATAAAAGGAAGTAATAATTAAAAAAAATGCTGACACAGTCACAGTGCTTTGAGAAATCGAATATTGAGAATGACTATAAGGTAACTAAGGTCATCATCTTTGTTTGTAAATTTACTTAAGGTATTTGGGCCATTATAAATATTGTATCAGAGTAATTATTAACAATATACATTGATTCTCATTTTCAGTGAGACCAAGTCTAAGAAAATTAATATAATTACTAGTACTATTTGAGGATAATACAAGTAATTAAATATAAGAGGTGATGCGTGTCATTTAGTGGTGCTATTGCGGTAATAATTCTCAAAGAAACAAAAGTGATATTATTATTTTGAGGGAAGATTTTAATGAAATGTGACGAAAGCGCTTGAACTAATTAAAGTGAATTGGTTTGTTCTGATTATGATTATAAATGGGTATCTTTAAAGTTTTTCTCTTTACTTGGGAATGCTTTGTATTTCTTGGCAATACTTGATCTATTAAACTTTAAAAGATTAGCATTAGCATGATTTAAAACTTCTTCGATTTTAGCGTCTAACTTGTTTTTGTACTTAAAGCTATAGATATTTAACATATTGATCTTAGCTTATTTTGAACACTTTGGGAAAAGAATGTATAAAAAAGTGTTTCCTCTACAGAAAAAGAAGTATTTGAGGATAGTTTTCAAACAAATTTTTGAGAAACTTATTAATTCTGGTAAGGTCATTGAATGAAATTATCGATGGTTTAAAAGTGAATTAAACACACACATGCATACATGCATCATAGCATCTCATGAACTTTATTGGTAAAGGTGGTTCAGTAAGTTAACTTTTTCTAGTTATCTCTCTTATAGGTGGTGTATCAAGAACGGGTTCCAGTACTCTGCGTGCTAAGTGAGTCTCTTGGCTATTAGCTTCGAGTTAAGTTTACTATACCACTGGATATTCTTCTTTTTTCTTAATTTATGAGAATGTGAGTTGTGTTATGAAAGTTTGAAATATCTAAACTTTATAGTAGTTTAAGAAACTTAAATTTTTGTTTATGTTTTGAGATTTACGAGAATTTATAATTAAGGTCAATATTTCATAAATGATTTATGAAGAAAGGATTTATTTGAAAAATAAAAATTGTTTGGTTATCCCCATTTTTACTTGAATAGACATTTTTATGTGATATTTTGTTATAAGTGAATGAAATGCCTTTCTGTAGAGAAAATTGAGGAAAAACTCATTTAAGTCATATATTTAAGAATGAGCTTGGTATTGATGCTGCACTTATATATAAAGGTATCCTATTGGATGGGGATACTTTATATTATATATGTCTTGCCAGATGGGGACTTACTATATATTAGTATCGTGTTAGATAGGGATACATTTCTTGCTTAATTGAGACATTTATTAGATATGAGTATCCTATTGGATGGGGATACTAGGATACGATTTATTATATATTGGTATCTGAATTCGCTCAATGGGAATATTTATGTTATATTAGTATCCTACTAGATAGGGATACATCTCTTCACCCTTTATCTTCTTCTTTATCTTATTTCCTTTCTTAATCCTATCTTCTCCCATTTCTTCTATATTTTGTGTATATGGTCTTTTGTGACCCACCCACAATTTTAAATTGATTTTCTTATAAGCTTTGAGTATCATGCTTGTTATATATATATATATATATATATATATATATATATATATGATTGATGAGAAGAAAAGCTTAAACTTTTCTGGGTTACAAAATGATTGTACGATGATGTGTTTCATTAGAATGTCTTTTAAGCCTGTGATTAAGCAATGAGTTTTGATTTTTATACTTCTAATTAATGAGTTGATTTATCTTGGAAAATTTCTTTCTTGGTAAAGATACTTCATTTTGCTCAAGCAAAAATTGTTGTAATTATATATATATGATTATGTGCCATTTTCTCATGTCATTTATTTTCCTCTTATGAATATCCATTGTTGGTATTTTAAGCTCATGTCGACTGACTGATCGTTTTATGATGAAATGATCAGGTTTGGAGTAGTTTTAGTGTCATTTTGCTAGAAACAATGTCTCCCTTGTATAGGCGGTCACGTATAGCATTCTCTCCTCGGGCTATATTTTATTTTGTTGTATTTTTAAGATATTTTATAACTTAGAGTTTTGTATGTAAATAATCATTTTTTCCTTATTCTTTTTAAGATAAATGGTGAGATTTGAAATTTACTTTTGATGCAATACTGAAGTCTAGAAAATGGCATAATATGATTTTCATACATTATTTTGTTTTTTTGCGCAGCGAGTTCCTAAGGGTAACATTGTGGATTCAGGTCATGATAAGTAATCTAGGGAATTCCTCTGGTTTCCCTCAATTTGCAGCTGTGGAAAGACCTCCAACCCCAGCATCTGATAGTACACCTAACTCCCAAGTGCCTTTAGACTTTATACTTCTTGGCATGGAAATTGATGAACACTGTGATGGAGGTATCCTAATTCCAATATCTCCCCCAGAGGAATAGTGGGAGGAACTCTCTATTCATGCCTAACCGAGCCTTCCAAGATTACCAGAATTACCATCCTTTTCTATTTCCCTAATTCTAGATGGTAATGACAATCTTTCGCAACTGATAAACAACCAACTCTGGTGGATCCAATGAACTGTTAGTAGGGATCAGTTCCTGACCAATTCCTTTGTATTGATGGGTTAGTATGTGCTCAATGACTTTCACGCAAGCCAATATAACAGAACTCCAGGATCGACTTTTGATCTCACTATTATCCCAGATAGTCTTGACCTTCAAATACATCCATGCCCTACACCCAAAAGCCAACATAATTTACTAGAGAACTAGAACCTAACTATAGGACACGACACTCAAACACATATTGAAGTCCTCTTAGCCACAAACCTTAATTCAAATCTACAATATGAACCTCATCCATGATATAAGCAAGATAAAGCAAAAGGATAATGACCGATTCTAAGCAAAAGAAGGTGGATAAAAACCAATTGTCCAAATAGGATATGGCAGGAAAAGAGAAGGTTTTACATCTTGGAAATAGTAAAGTTGAAAATTAGCTTGAGTGGGTGGAGTTCCTTAACAACCCGAAAACAGCCAAATAGAAGCAGAGGCAACGAAATTTTACAAGGCTCTGCTACTCAAGAATGGGTGGCTTTCTTTAACAACCTGGAAACAACCAAATAGAAGCAGAGGCAACGAAATTTTATTAGGCTAAGATACTCAAGTAAAGTTGAAATGATTCCTTCCTTTCAACCTCCTCATACAGAACAGTTAGAGGCATCTAAACAATCTGACAGTACTGACCCAGACTCTGGCTTTAGAGCCACTTGTAGCTTGCAATAGGGGAGGAAGATAATACTTAAGTGCATAATGATGATGTGGGAAGAGAACGAAAAGGCTCCTCATCAACGGATGTTATAGTGATATCTTTCTCCTTGTCAGATGACATGCAAATAAGCAAAGATAACTCTGATCTGCAAGAACTGAGAGGCTGGAATCTTCCTGTTGCTAAGGACTAAGAGGATGAAGATGGGAAATGAGAAATCAAACTCAAAAGGAAAAAAGAGAGGGAAGCTAAAAAACAGAATGAGAACTAAGCTAAGAAATAATCTCTTCCAAAGAACACTAACTCAACTGAAGGGCATTGGAAGGCTTGCCTCAAACACCCTTCCCAAAAGCCATGATGTACTTCTAAGTTGGAACTGTAAAGGGATGGGTAACCCCCTAGCAGTTGACCATATCTTAAACCTTACACATAAATATCATTCTAGTTTTATTTTTCTTAGTGAAACTAAGTTTAAGGTTGAAAAGATTAGTCTATTAATGAATAAGTTGAATCTGAGCCATTTTGTTTGTTGGTGGGATAGAATGACTTCATTACAGTTCAAATTCTATGGCTATCTTGAACAAAGTAAAAGACACAAAGTATGGTTTGAACTCTTAAAGCAGCATAACAATGTACAAGTCCATGGTGCTTATGGAAGATTTTATTCAGAGTTTAGCCTAGAATGAAAAAAATGTGAACTAAGAAAGCTAGAACCACAGGACAATACCAGTCCAGAGCCTTCCTTAATAATTGTGGATTTGGAGCTTACAAACTAAGGTAAGTTTTTTAGATGGACCAATAACAAAGATAATGAAGAGAGAGTATAGAAAAAATTATTTTTATAATTTAAAATGGTTTGACCAACATAGGTTTGCCTAACTTGACACTCTCCAAGTCATGATATATGATCACAGTGCTTGAACGATTCGAGACCTGTCAATCATACAAATTATAAGTAGAAAAAAAAAAGACAAGATTTACTAAGGTTCACCCCACAATAGGGCTATGTCTTGCCGAAAGTTTCTTATTATAAACCTCACAAATCTGTCGTTACAATGTATGCTCAGTACATAAAGAGTATTTATAAGACCCTTAAGACGCCCTAATTAGGATTTTTACCCTGCTGCAGAACTACAGCTATTCATAAGCTCAAGCCCAAACTATCAAGCAAAAAACCAGACCCAACTCATGTACAGGGACTGTGTTCGTCTGGAGTTCTACAGATCTGGTCCCGTGAAGTACGCACCAACTCTAACAATCTCCCACTTGGTAAATACTTCACACACATGAGAAACTTCTTAGAACTATGTTTCTTCAAGCCGATATCAGTAGCACACCACTCAAACTTTGCTAGACTAACTGTCTTAGTCAAGAAATCTGTGTTGTTTACTGCTCTATCGACTTTGTCCAAGATTATCACATTTTCTTCAATCTTTTCCCGGATGAAGTGATATTGGATATCAATGTGCTCTGTCCGTGAATGAAATACAAGATTCTTTGCTAAGAAGATAGCACATTGATTATCACATTTCACCTTCACTGCTTCTTGTTTAAACCCAAGCTCAGTATACAACCTTTGAAGCCAAACCGCTTTCTTTCCAGCTTGAGTTATCGCCATATTCTCTGCTTCTGTGGATGAAAGAGCAACAACATTTTGCCTCTTGCTCATCTAATTCACTGTCCCACCAAACAGATTGAACACATATCCGCTTGTAGACCTCCTGCTATCAATGTCTCCTCCCTAGTCAACATCAATGGTTCCTACGATATCAAGATTCTTCTTACCTCCCATAGCTCTATAACATAATACAAACTCTGATGTACTACGAAGATATTTAAGAACTCTCTTGATTGTAGTCCAAAGCTCTTTCTCAGGATTAGACATATATCTGCTCAATACTCCCATTGCTTGGGCAATATCTGGTCTCGTACACACCATGAGTGGGACCCCCGTGGTCGTTCAGGGTTCTATGGATCTGGTCCCGTGAAGTATGCACCAACTCTAACAGTGCTCTTGTCCTCAACAGCTGGCCTACTAATAAGAAAAAAGGAAGTAGTAAATATAGATTTAAAAGAATTTGGTTCCCTAATAGGCAATGCAAACAAATTATTTCCTAAGCTTGGAGCAATAATATTTAGGGATCTCCTAGTTATGCTTTTAATTATAGACTCAAATTGGCAATTTCTGAATTATGGAGATGGGCAAGTTCAGATTTAGTGATAGAAAAAAAAAAATAGCTGAGCTAAAACACCAACTAGAACTCATTCAAGGAAATTTGATGAATGACTCACAAGATTTTGAAGAGAAAATGGTCATAATTGAGCTTGAAAATCTACTTGAGGAGGACAATCTTATTAATATCAAAGAACTAGAGTGAATTGGGCTGATAATGGTGATCAAAATACTAAATATTTCCACACCATTGCTTCGAAGAGGAAATCCATAAACTCGATTGAAAGTTAGGATATGGTAATTGGATAATTTTTCAAGTTTATATTGTTTTAGCATTCCAAAGTCCTTACATGAGCATTTTCAACTCACCTGATTTCTTGAGTGAAAATGAGCTTAGAAATGAAAGTAAAAATTCCTCATCTTATTAAATCTCAGATTGAGCAACTCTCCTAAACACTCATCTAGGAGGAAATTTGAACAACAGAATTCCAATTAAGTCCTTTCAAAGATCGTGGAATCAATGGAACACCTGTTTTCTTCTATCAAAATTTTTAGAACACTATGGCCCATCTATTTTGAGTGTTGTGCTATCTTTTCCCGAATTAGAACTTTTATTGAAGGATTTTAGTAAAACTCTCATCCTATTATTTCAAAATCCAATACACAAATGCATGTTTTTTTATTATAGACCGATTAGCCTTTATAATGTGTCCTAAAAAATCATCTCCAAGGGAAAGTGAAATCCCATGGGTGACGTTCACTAATACCAAAATGACAGACAATTGTTTGCCCGCTAAGGGGCATTGTGATGAGAAAATGTAAGCTCGTAGAAGGGCGTATTTCGTTGACCCTAGATTGCATAGGGGCTTAATGATGAGTGTGAGAACGGCCCGTTGAGGGCGTGTTGAGGTAATTTGAGCTTGTTGAGGGGCGTATTTCGTTAGCCTTGTTTTATATAAATATTTTGCAACAGTAGTGTGGTTTTGTGTAATTCTTTATAATCATGCTTTCAATTATGGTTAAAGAAGAATTTGTTTAATTTGTTTATGATAAAGCAAATGTAATTGAGAAATATAGATCTTTGAAGCCTAGGGTTGAGAAATATGGATCTCTCATAGCTAAGTTTTCTCTCTGAGGCTTTGTGAACTCTCTTAGGTGTGCCTATAGGGTGGCAGCCCCACTGGCCTAAACCCTAGCTAGATAGGTCTGTACCTTCTACCTAGAGTCGTGCGCTTCAGCTCTAAACATGACTGCAGCTCTTCCCGCCCTCATTCTCCTTGGCTGTCAACAGTTGTCTTCCTTATTTCTACAGTGCACCATGCCTATCCCTGCTGTAAGTTCTCCTCCTCCTCTAACCTAGCCGCACAGACCAGCTTGCATGATCACTGTTACACTCAGGACCTCCGCTCACACTATCTGTTTGCTTTTACTTAGCTGGACACCTAAAACACTTCTGTCGCTTCACCTCTCCCTTATCTCAAACCCTAAACACTAAACACTAAACCTAACTAAAATCTATTATCGCCACTTATAAACCCTAACCCTAAAACACCTAGTTATGCCATCAGGGTCACACTATCCAGTTAGTGTTGCACCTAGTAGCTTAAACCCTAGCTGCACCACCTGATCTTGTCTTTCATCCACCCTAACCCTAATCCTAAACGCCTCTTCCTTTCCCTTTAGTACTCCTACAGTGTCGCTTTAGACAATGTTACACAGTTTTTGCATCAGTTAGTGTGCGCTTGGCAGATAGTGTTGCACTTTCCAGTTTTAGCCCTAGCCACACTTCTTGTCTGAGCCACACAGTTTTCATACCTGATGTTCTGTGTAAATAAACCTATTGCATGGTTGCTTTGTATAGTTTCCCCTTAAAAAGAGGGGGGAGGGGGGCGTACCTCATCAACCTCCCAATATATTGCCAATCCAAACAAACAACCTCCTCCCCAAAACTAGTCTAAATAACTTATTTTACATAAGATATCTTATGCCAATATCCTTAAAGGCATGGCAAACCTTGTGCCAACAGCTAGGAAAAATTTCCTTATATTCACTGGCCCTATCCAACAAGTTGGCTACAAAAGTTAATGGTGAATAAAAATCCATGTCTCACCTATAAGATTTTCCAAGGCTACGCCAGCTTTTGCCACTATAGTTGTTCTAAAATTTTACTCAGGCATGCCTGCAATGAGTTAGATTAAAAAGCACATTACAACTTGACATTTACAACATGATCCAATTGTGGGTTCTCTTGAACGGCATATTATGGTTCAGTTGGCCTCATAGGAAGATCCCGTTGTCATTTGGTCTCACTGGAATCACCAATTAGATAATTTTCTTTACCGTATATTTAAGTGGACCCTTGAGTTTAACCCGAGGAAGGATTCCACTCATACTGCAGTATAGATTCGATTACTGGGACTTCTTTTACCATGTTTTCATGAATCCTTCCTGAAAGGGATCGTCAATACCTTTGCGTGGTTCCGAAAAAACAGATGATAAAAACTTATCATTGGAATGACCAAGTTGTGCTCATATTTTTGTTGAGTTGGATCCACACAAGATAAACCGGATCAAGTGTGGATTGGTACTAGTAAATATGAAGGCTCATGGCAGAAAGTTTTATATGAAGGTAATTTGTCCTTTTGTACGCATTGTTGTTTCCAAGGCCACAGTAATGCAGATTGTAGATGTCTTTTGGGTGTACCTCCTCTAAAGGTCAATAATTAGTCTAAAATGGTGCAGTAGCAAGTGAAACCAAAAGTCCTTAAAGCAAATAACAAATCCAAAAATTCAAAGCATGTGCAAAATAAAGCTAAAGAAGTCCTTGAATTTATGGAAAGAGCTCCTTCGGAGAAAAATAATTCTAGTGTGCAAGATCCTTCAAGCTTAAAAGAGGTTGTGTTTATGGATTTAGAAAATGGTTTCTGATCACTATATTCAACAGAACATGAAGGTGAGTGCTAAGGGCAAGTCGATTTTAGTTGTTGATCTAACTTCTTATGTGTCTCTTGAGGATGCCTTTGCCCAGGTATCTTCTAAACCTAAATCTTTTGCGATGATTGTCCTTCACTTTCAAATTTGAATTATTTGATATACTAAGATGATTGTAGCATAATTCCCACAGATACTATTAGTTTTTGTAAAGGCCCAAGTTCGGCTAATATTGCCTTAAATAGTAGTTTTTAGAAGAAATTCTAATCAAATCCAACTGTGGGCCTAAAGGAGTTTTCAAAGAGTATGGCTAAATTTATAAAGAAAAAAGAGATTAAGAAAAAAATTGTTAAAACCAAAAGAAAGAAAACGAATCGTGTGGGGTTAAAGTCTCTTCCTAGTTCTCCTCTAACATCTGATTAATGATTAGCAAACCACTGAGGAATATTAGAGGGGTTGGGAACCTTGTAAAAATTGGTTTACTTCGCAGACTAATTAGTGATAATAGAATTGCATTGTTAGTGATTATTAAGCCTAAACTTTATGGGGACCATCTTCCTCATATTGCTAAAAGACTCAAATTTTCAAATTTCTGTAATGAAAATCTAGTTAATATGCATATTTGGCTGTTATGGAATAATGAAACTGAATTGGAAGTTATATAGTTTACTGCTAAGTGTGTTTTAGTGAAGATTTTGTTTAAGTCTGATTTAAAAGTATGCTATGGTTCGCTAGTTTATGCTAAGTGTACTAAACAAGACAAAAGGGAATTGTGGACCTCTTTAAATCAGTTTAGTTCTTCGAGTCATTTTTCGTGGTTGTTTGGCGGTGATTTCAATGTTGTAGTTACTCCTTCAGAAAAATGCAGTGTTACTCCTATAGATATGCATATGGTTTAAGAGTTCATTGATTTCATAGATAATACTGGTTTGTTAGTTCAAGGTTATGAGGAAAATGTGTTTACGTGGTCGAATGATCATCAGGATGCTACTAGGTGTTGATTTTACCTTGATAGAGTGTTGATTAATAGTGAGTTCATTTCGAATTTTCCTCCAACAAAATTCATTCATAAGGGTAGAACGTATTTCGATCATGTTCCTTTGGTTTTTTTGGTATGTAATGTAGTGTCTAAACCTTGGTCTTTTATGTATTTTAAAGCTTGGTATGGTCATGACAATTTTATTATTGAAAATTGTTGGGAGAAAGTTTTCAGTGGGCTACCTATGGTTGTTCTTCATCAGAAGTTAAAGCATGTCTGGAAGCAGATTAGAGGGTAGAACTAGAAAGTATTTGGTAATGTTATAGAACAAATTCACATAGCTTAAGATGAGTTGATTAGAAAGGAATGCAAGCTTCAACTTGCATTCTTCACAGACCATGTATCTGAAGTTTGTGAGACTAAAATGAACTTGGAATGCTTGTTGGATCATGAGGAGTCCATGGTTAGGGAAAAATCCCAAGAAAAATGGTTGATTAAAGGTGACTATAGCACTAGTTTCTTTCATGCTGCTATTAAACAAAAGACGGTCTAATCAATTTTTAAGTTAAAATTGCAGGATGGAATATGGGAGACAGTTGAAAATTGGTTGGGGAGGTAGCTTGCTTTTATTTTCTCAATTTATTCTCAACTTAAAATTCTTGGAGTTCGTTTGATGAGCTCCTTCAATGTGTACCAACTCTAATAATGATTTATCAAAACTAATCTTTATGTGAGATTATTGAATCTGAGGAATTTTTTAATGTAGTTAATAGTTTGTATCTAGAGAGGACTTTTTGGGGTGGATGGGTTTACATGTCATATTTTTAGAAAATTTTGGAATATTATCAAATTGGATGTGGTGACTGTCATGCAAGATTTCTTCAAAGGTCATTTGCCAAAATCATTTAACTCGATAAATTTGATTTTGTTGCCTAAGGTTGTGAATCCAATTGCTCTAACATACTTATGTCCTATTAGCTTGTGTACTTTCATATATAAGATCATATTGAGGATCCTTACAAATAGATTATCTCATCTCTTACAAGATTCGATATCTCAATAACAATCAGGTTTTGCAGTTGGGTAGAATATTCACGAGAATATTATGTTGGCCTATGAATTAATTCAAGATCAAATGTTGTCTTCAAGATTGACATATCTAAGGCATATGATTAGTTGGAATAGAGTTTTTTATTCGAGATCTGAGGAAGTTTAGTTTTGCTGAATTTTGGTGACATATTATTTATAGGTGCATTTGTAATGTCTGGTATCCAGTCATGCTCAATGGTAACCAACATGGTTTCTTCACTTCAACGAAGAGTCCGTGTCAAGATGATCCCCTTTCTCCTCTATTATTTATTTTAACCGAAGAGATCTTCCCTCATAATTTGAAAGTCTAGATGGACCAAGGCCACATTGAGAAATATCGGGTTTTTAGGACCTCGTATAGTATTTCGTATTTGTTATATGGTTAAGATATGCTTCTTTTTGTCAATGGAAAAAAAATCCTTAGTGGACACGTGCACTACTTTATTAAAACTGTATGAGGAAGTTTCGGGTCAGAAAGTAAATTGGGACAAAAACTCTTTTATTGTCAATAAAAAATGGAGTAAGGTTCATATTGCTTTGATGAAGCGACAAACTTCCTTTTCCCATTCCTTATTACCATTCAATATCTAGGGTTTTTTTTTTATTCAATGGTAGGAGTTTAGGGAGATATTTTTCTGTAATTAGATGAGAAAATTTGGAAGAAGTTGCAAAACTAAAAAGCAAAATTATTATCTCCTAGGGGTAAACTTACTCTCATCAAGAGTATGTTGTCCTCATTTCCAATTCACACCTTGGCGGTGGTTCCTGTGCCACAAGGTTGCCTTCAAAATATAGAAAGTAAATTTGCAAGTTTCTTCTTGAATAATGGTTCCGAGAGCTAGCTTCATTGGGTGTCTTGGGAGACAATGTGTAAGCCATACAGTGAAGGTGGGTTGGGCATCAAAGCTTTAAAGGAAGTAATTTCATATTTTCAAGAGAAAATCGCTTAGAAATTTATTTAGGGTAAATCGGTGGGGGCAGGGTTTATGAGGAACAAGTATGGTTCTTTTTTTGGGTCCTTCTCAGCTCCATGGTACAATTCTTACTATTGGCGTTTTATTCACCATCATATTTAGGTAATTCTGTAAAATGCTAATTGGCTTACTGGTAATGGTGATATACCTTTCTAGATTTCTAGATGGTATAATAAGGTTATGTTTGTGGCTAATCCTCTCTTTCCTGAGAGCTCAGTAGCTGGGATTCTTCAAAACCCAGATAGACTACAGGCTGTAAAAGATTTCTCCCCTTCATTATCAAGTATTCTGGAGAATATCCTAATGGAATACATTCCGAATAAAATAAGGTGGGATCATTTGACTTTCGAGTCAGTTTTTGCTAAAGAATATTGGAGCAAGTGTAGAGTGCGAGGTCTGGTGTTCAGGTGGCAAAAAATATTTCGAATAAATGGATCCTAACTAAGGTAGCTTCCTTGGTGTGAAGGATGTTACATGGGGGGTTATTAGTGAACCAAAATTTCCAATGCCTTGGTAGAAATCTTGTTTCTAAATATATACGCTATAAGGTGTCAAACATAGAGTTGATCGCACACCTATTTGTTGGCAGTGAAATAGTGGTTACGGTTTGGAATTATTTTGGTTGAATATAGTTCACCTAAACTCACTTTATGCTTTGGTAACAAATTGGCTTCATCAAGCATCAGTTTCTACTCTGATGGGTTTGGCCAGAATCATTGTGTTCAATATGGTCTATTGGGAATTATGGATTGGAAAGAATAGTGAAATATATGATGATACACCTATGACGACCAATGCTATTATTGGAAAAGTGTTAGGCTGGATTTCAGAGCTTTAAAGTGGTTTTTTGCCAGAGTATTCTCCTAATTTCCATGACATCATATGTTTGCAAGCTCTTTATTTGCTTTTGTGCAACATCTGAATTCATTAGGGTAGATGAATAAAATGGAACCCTCTTGATACTAATTAGGTTAAGTTCAATTGTGATGGTTTGGCTATGGAAAGCAGAGGAGGGGGTGGTGGTGTTTTAAGGTCTGATCAGTCCTTTATTACTCTTGCCTATTCGAATTATTATGGTAACTGTACTAACATGCAGGCAGAAGCTCGAGCACTACTTGATGGGCTTAAGCTTGTGGTAAGACATAATATCCATATACATTGTATTGAGAGTGATTAATAAGTTCTGATGGACATTTTAAACAATGCTTGTGATGCTCCGTGGGATTTAACTTATTACATTCGAGAGATAAAAGCACTACTTCCATCCAATGTTTGTATCAGGAATATTTTCAGAGAGGGTAATCAATTAGTTGTCTCCTTATCTAAATAGGGTCATATGCCTGAGCAATTAGAGCTCCTCTAGTCTCATAGATTGTTACTAGGTAGTTGTAAACAAGCTTTTAACAATGGCATGTAAGATATTGATGCATTTAGGAAAAGATAGTGTCATCGTCTCTGCATACTACTGCGAGTTGGAAGCGCACTATAAGAAAACAACTTATCATCGAGGGACTATCACAGAGCGACACACATCCCTCAATGATAAGTTTTTTCAATGATAGATATCACTGAGGGCCACGTGTCCATCGATGATAGTGTGAAATATTACCTACGAGTGACTTTTCCCTCAGTGATAATATTTTCACACTTGATATTAAGTTTGTGAAATTTTTTTTAAAAAAAATTAGTTTTTAAAATTGAAATATATTATTACTGAAGGATTTAACGATAACTACTATCACCAAGGGAACTTATATTATCATTGAGGGAACTGTTGGAATTTGTCTAAGAATTAAACGGGTTGAAGATGAAGCTTTAGCAGTCTTTTGAGCCGCAACATAAGGAGTGTGCGCCGCGGCCTACAGTAAGGGAGGATGATCTTCCACTAGGTATGCGCTGCGGCACAAGGTGGCACAAGGCTGTACTCCACGGCTCAGGCCTTGTACGCTGCGGCGCCCAGCACCTAGATGAGTTCTGCCCCTGTGTGCTCCGTGGCCTACCCTGTTCTGGGCCGCGGCCCCCAGGCACACCTGATGCACTCTGATCAGCACTTTAGAATGGTGCGTGGGACTTGGTTAAAACACACAGGATTACTTAGACTTCCTAGAGAGCTATGGTTCTTTGGTTCTAGAGATCTAAGGTTTGAGATTGGTTCTTGAGATCTATATAAAGGGTTATCTAGGAGCATTAAAGATAAGTGTGTGAAATAGAACACAAACAAGTAACACAAGTGCAAGTGTGAGAGTGCAAAGACACAAAACACAAGAGAGGCACAAGAAGAAGTCTTATTCCAAGAGTGGCTGGTGTTGAGAGAGAAAGACTCTCAAATCTTCAAAGGTGTTTCAAGTAAGAGAGAGTATTCAAGAAGTGGGGTTCAAGGGCTTTGCAGAAACACTTAGTTTTTATCTCTTTCTTTTCTCTTCTTTCATGTATCAAGAACGAGAGGGTTCTTGAGGAGGTGTTGTTGTAATTGTAAGAACTCCATTGATTTAGTGCAGAGAGCTCGGAGGAGCTCACGGGGATGTAGGCAAATTGCCGAACCTCGATAACAATTGCTTGTGTTCTTTCTTTGATTACTTGATTCCTGTTTTATTACAAGTCATTCTGGACTTGGGTGTTTGAAGGTCACCACCTGGGAT
Source organism: Bretschneidera sinensis (assembly GCA_023935145.1). NCBI lineage: Eukaryota > Viridiplantae > Streptophyta > Magnoliopsida > Brassicales > Akaniaceae > Bretschneidera > Bretschneidera sinensis. The sequence goes on from CM043701.1 coordinate 51,939,355, forward strand.
TCTTGAGGTGATTTTCAATAGTGGTATCAGAGTTGAACAAGGGCTATCGGAGCAAGACTCCAAGAGTCAAATGAAAATTCTTGGGAGATTCAAGAACGGTGCTGAGATCAAGATCTGATTAGGTTCTTGAGGTTCAAGAACGGTGTTGTGATCAAGATTTGATCGTGTTCTTTAGATTTAGAAGTTGGAAAGAAATTGTGGGTGCTGCATAAATCTTGAGATTTTCTCTGCAAGATGGGTTCAAACTTCATTGTTGAGAAGTTTGATGGAAAGGGAGACTTCGCCCTTTGGAAGCGAAAAATCAAGGCGGTTCTAATGCAACAGAAGGTGGACTTGGCTATTGGAGAAGATGACGATTTTTCAGCAAGTATCACAGAGGTCCAGCGGAATGACATGAAGAAGATGGTGTATAGTACCATCTTTCTGCACATGTCGGATAGTGTCACAAGGGAATGTGGAGACTTCGAAGATCCAGCTGTCATTTGGAAGAAACTAGATGAGTTATTTCTTACCAAGACTCTCCCTAATAAGATTTATCTTTTGAAATGAATCTTTGCTTTTAAAATGGATCCTAATAAAGAGTTGCAAGATAATTTTGATGTGTTTAATAAACTAGTTCAGGATTTGGCTAGTTGTAGTATAAAATTCCCAGATGAACAATTAGCTGTTATTTTGTTGAATTCCTTTCCTGATTGTTTTGAAAGCTTGATTAGTGCTATCGAATATGGAAGAGATACACTAACCAATGAAATTGTGATCAATGCTATAAGGGCTCATGATTTCAAAGCCAAGATGAGGGAAGCATCAAGTGGAGAAGGGCTATTCGTTAGAGGAAGGCCAGTAACTTAGAATGGCAGTAACATACATGGCTACTACCAGGACAAACCATAGGGTAGAGGATAAAGCCATGGGAGAACGCACTCCAAACTGAGATTTGGTGGAAAGATATGCTTCTACTGCCATAAGGAGGGTCATTTCAAGAAAGATTACAAGAAGATGATGAGTGATGAGAAGGGAAGAAGCCATACCAATAATGGAGAGGCTTCGGTTGCCAAAGGAGAACAACAAGATGGTGTTCTTATTGTGTGCTCAAATGTGAGCAGGAGGCAAGGCAGCGAGAAATAGATCTTGGATTCTGGGTGCACTTATCATATGTGTCCTCACAGGGACTGGTTCAAGAATTTCAAGGAAACTAATGATGGAAAGGTTTTCTTGGGGAATCATACTTCTTGCCAAGTGAGGGGGATAGAAGACATCCAATTGAGGATGTTTGGTGGAATTACAAGGCTGTTGAGGAATGTGAAATATCTTCCGGAGTTGAGAAGAAATTTGATCTCATTGGGGTAGCTAGATTCCATGGGGTACACATACAAAGCAGATGGAGGAAAGATCAAGGTAACCAAGGGATCTTTGATAGTGATAAAAGCAGCAATGAATGATGGTCTCTATGAAATGATCAGAGACATAGGCATCAAGGATCAAACAGCAAGCTTGATAGCTGTGATGGATAAAGCAGTTCTTTGGCACAATCGCTTGGGATACATAAGCGAAAAGGACCTGCAAGTTCTCAACAAGAATGGTTTACTTGATGATGACAAGGTAGAGAAACTTAATTTATGCGAGTGTTGCGTTCTTGGGAAGCAACATCTGGTCAGTTTCAACACTGGAGTGCACAAGTCTAAGGGTATTCTTGACTACATTCATACTGATCTTTGGGGACCATCAAGAACACCAACACAAAGAGGTAATCTTTACTTTCTTTCTTTAATTGATGATTATTCTAGAAAGGTTTGGGTTTATTTGCTTAAAAATAAATCAGATGCTTTGAATAAGTTTGTGGTGTGGAAAAAGTTGCTGGAAACTCAAACGGGTAGGGTAGTTAAGGTTTTAAGAACTGATAATGGCTTAGAATTTTTTAATAAGGATTTTGATAAATTCTGTGATTTAAATGGGATTCTAAGACATAGAACGGATGTGAAAACCCCTCTGCAAAATGGAGTTGTTGAGAGGATGAATAAGACCCTTAGAGAGAAGGTTAGGTGCATGTTAATTGGTTCCAGATTACCCAAATGCTTTTGGGGGGAAGTTGTGTCTACTGCTGTGTATTCGGTTAATAGATCACCCTCTAGAGCTTTGGATCTCAAGACTCCCGAGGAGATGTGGAGTGGTAAACCCCCTGAGTTGAACAACCTAAGGACTTTTGGATGTGCTACATTTGCACATCAAAAGGATGATAAACTTAGCCCAAGATCTAGAAAATGTGTGTTTCTAGGATACGGGCAAGGGGTTAAGGGGTATAGGTTATGGTCCTTAGAGCAAAAATGAACTAAACTCATAATAAGTAGGGATGTCATTTTTAATGAGCATTTATTTCCCTATTTGGAGAAAACTAACCCTGCAGGGGATAGTGGGCAAACCAGCCTGGTATTTGTGGAGCATAGCATCAAAGAAAATTTAGTTCAGGCAGATCAAGGAAGGCAAGAGGGTTCGGACCAGGTAGAGCCCATTGATGAAAGCCAAGCTCAGGACACTCAAGAAGAGGCTGAACTAGAAAGAGATGATGCAACAAATCAAAATGATTATCAGCTCACAAGGGACTGGGAAAGAAGGCTGGTCAGACCACCTTTGAGATATGGTTTTACGGATGCTAATGTAGCAACTTCTTATTTAGAATGAGGGAATGAACCTGAAACTTACATTGATGCCATGGGATGTAAGGATTCCTCAAGATGGAAGCTAGCTTTAGAGGAAGAAATGCATTCTTTAAGGAAGAACAACTCTTGGGAATTGGTGCCGAAACCAGGAAAATAGAGAGTTGTGGATTGCAAGTGGATTTACAAGATCAAAGAAAGGAATCTTCTAGGCGATAAAGTCTGGTACAAGGCTAGGCTGGTGGCGAAGGGGTTCACGCAAAGAGAAGGAATAGATTTCATAGAAATTCTCTCACCGGTTGTGCCCAAGGCGGAGGAAATGGTGATTATCCTCATCTATGTGAATGATATGTTGTTGGTTGAGAACAGCAGGGAGAGGATAGAAAGGTTGAAGTCTCAACTCAGTTCGAAGTTTGAGATGAAGGATCTTGGTCATGCACAAAAGATCCTTGGGATGAGTATAATCCGGGAAAGGGAGAGAAACAGGTTAAAGGTTTCTCATTCTTCCTACATAGAAAAGATGATATCTAAGTTTTCTATAGAAGATAGTAAACTAGTAAAGATTCCTCTTGCTGGTTATTTCAAGTTCACCAGGGATCAATGTCCTAGAATGGATGAGTAGAAGAAGGAAATGGAAAAGGTCCCTTACTTTAGTGCGGTTGGATCTATAATGTTCACCATGGTAAGCACTAGACCCACATTGCTCATGCGATTAGTGTTCTTAAAATATTTATGAGTAATCCCGGAAAGGAGTATTGGCTTGGGATGAAGTGGTTGCTAAGGTATTTGAAGAGAAGCCCAGATGTGGGTGTTGTGAGTTTTAAATTACTCGCAAGCGCACGAGTCGTTTGCAATATAGTGTTGTGCAAGTACAAGGTCGAATCCACAGGGAATTGTGTTGTGAAAATATAATTTTATCTAAACTAACCTTATCTTAACCTAGTTTCGAATTTTGAATTGTATTTTTACAAAAGAAATATAAACTTAAACTAAATTGATTTAAAACTAATAATAAAGACACTAAGGTTTCTGAATCCACCCTACCAAAGTTAAGCATATATCTTCATGTTCTGAAAATAGCCTATCAAAACATTTCATGAATCCAACTTAAAACAAAAAACAACAAATATCCGAATTAAACTAAAAGCATCCAATGTATCCGCTTTTAACAAATCACAAAGGAAATCCAATTTAATGAAAAACAATTTGATGTATCCTTCAGATGAAACACACTGAATATCCAACAGAACAATTTAAACGCAATCAATCATAAGATTTTACTCAAATAATTGACAGAACATTAATACTAAAAAAAACATCAGAATTGTATAAACAAATCTGAAACTATTATGCCAAACAACAGCGAGGCTTCATCTTCAACCTTAGTTGAAGATTCTAGTCACTCATAATCATGAAACTAAAGTTCACAATAACAGTGCTAAACATTAAAAAACTAACAAAAGCAATAAATTAAAAACTGACTATTCATGGGAGAAATTTCAGTCGCTGTTATGCGGCGCTTCCCCTCGTGGTAGCAAAGCCTTTGGAGATCCACCAGAATGCTAGTAGAAGTCCTCCAAATTGAATTAAAATGGAACTTGGATTCGTACACTAAAGATGAAGTGAAGAGGGGCCTATATAGGGAAACATCACAAGTGCAATGTGTTTCCAATCTAATGTGAGATACTGCAGATTCCAACTTTTGCTCCTTGACCTTTGTCTACTAAAACCGCCATAACTTTCTCTAAAAAAATCATTTTATTGATTCGTAAAATTTTCCAGAAAATAGACATCCGGATCTTTCCAAGCATATATGGCTCATCTCCTAGTTCTTCCTTAATCAATACAGTTAAATTCTCAAAAATGGCTGATCTGTCATGCTGAAATCATGCACAGTCTGACTTTTGTCTACTAAAACTGCCATAACTTTCTCTAGAAAAATCATTTTATTGATCCGTAAAATTCCTCAAAAAATAGAAGTCCGGATCTTTCCAAGAATATATGGTTCATCTCCTGGTTCTTCCTGAATCAATACAGTTTAATCCTAAAAAATAGCTAATCTGTACGAGCAATTCTAGCAATTTAGTGAAACTCCTTTCCAATCTTGTAAACCTGTAAAACAACGAAAAACAACTCAAAGTAAAAAATTCCTAAGCTAACAAATGTAAATTAAGTGGCCAAAATATGCAATATTTGGCACTCATAAAATACCCACAAACTTACTTTTGCTAGTCCCTTAGCAAAACAAAATAAAAAACTAAATGAAAAACAAAGAACATCGACATAAGTTCATCACTCATGGTATCCAAAAATTTAAGGAGCACTCAAAACCATGATATTCATTCATGAGAAAGCTTAAAAAAATATAACTCATCTTCGCAATGAATAAGAATTTTAAAACCTAAGTACTTACAAGAGGCAAGCAAGACATCACAAGCTTGAATCAGTGTAAAGTGAATTAGTATATACAGATGAGGTTTCTAAATAACTCCAATGTACAATGTCTCCATGTCTTAAGATTCACATGATTTCTCATCAGAATGAACAACGATAGCATAGTTTTATTTTACCCTTTTTTTTATATATAAGGCTCTGCTATGATTAGTTCCCTTAAGCTTTCTAATTGACCTATGTAGCGAGTGTTGAGTCAATGACTCCCAAACCAGATGGTTTTAGGGCATTAGGGGTAAAGACACCCCTAAGGACTTACCAACTCGAGTAAAAAAGGCTACAAAACTAAACTGGCCTTAATGCTACCAAGCAAAATTTCCACCTTTTGACGTGAACACTCACTGCTTACTGAGGCAAGAGGTCTAGTTACTCAGTGGAAAGTTTCACAATGATCATTATGAATAAAATTCCCACCTTTTGACGTGTACACTCACTGCTTACTGAAGCAAGAGGTCTAGTTACTTAGTGGAAAGTTTATTGATGATGATCATTATTTTTCCTTTTTTTTTTCTATGTCCAAGTGTTAATTCCACAAGTCATCTAGTTTCAGTTAAGTCAAGGAAACATACACATTGAAATTGCATGTCATGCCTCACACAAATATGTGCTAATGTGCTCGTGTTAGATTGGCTCAAATATGTGAATTCTCAAATGCCCAAAGTAAGTAACAAAGTTTTAAAACTCTATCATCAAATCGAATGTTCAAAATTTTAAGCTCACCAATGAAATCACATCACAATATTTGTTTAGATCAACTAAAATTTCAAAATAACATGAGCATGCATTTATCTTCTTATTAATTTTTTTTAAATGAAGAAAAACAACAACAAATTAGGACAAATGTGTGTAATGTGTCTCCTATACCCCCAAACTTAAATTACACATTGACCCCAATGTGTGAATAATATGGAAAGAGCTGACCTGGGATATGAAGAACTATCTGGACTTGGTATGGCTCATAGCATACCCCCAAACTTGAACTGAAGTACGCGTTGTTCCTGAAAAATAAAGACTGAAAAACAAAAATACTGGAAACAAACATTAATCATAAATATGTCAAATAATAAGTAAACAAAAAGGATAAGTTGTGGGGTGCCTCCCATGAGCGCTAAGTTTAACGTCTTCAGCAATACCCAACATTAGTAATCGTGCCCAGCTAAACGCTCCGCCATCTGATTAATAAATGGGAGTGGAAAATGATCCTTCCTTGTGGTAGCATTCCACTTACGGTAGTCTAGACACACTCTCCATCCTGATTGCACACGAGTTGGAACCAACTCATCATCTTTATTTATCACTACCGTCAATCTAGCATGCTGTGGCACGACATGAATCGGGCTCACCCACTCATTACCAAAGATTGGATAAATGATCCCTACATCCAACAGCTTTATCACTTCAGTCCTCACAACCTCTTGTATAGCTGGGTTGAGCCTTCTTTGTGGCTCCCTTGATGGCTTGGCATTCTCATCCAAATGTAACTTGTGCATCACCATCGAGGGGCTGATCCCCTTGATATCCTCAATAGTCCAGGCTATAGCTTCATTGTGCTATCTTAAAACGTTCAATAATTTATCCACTTGAGCGTCAACCAAATCTGAAGCTATAGTCAGAGGCAAAGAATCTGCTAGACCTAGGAACTTATACTTAAGATTGTCCAGTAAAGGCTTAAGTTCCTTCTTGAGGGGTTCAGGTGCTGTGGTCTCTTCCATCTCACTGCTCTTCTGAGAAACAGACTCCAAAGTAGCATTTGCTTGCTCAAACAACTTATCCAAATCCAAATCCTCTTCAAGCTGAGCAAAGCATGCCTCCAAAGGGTCCTCAATGCGGGATTCATCCACAGTCTCCTCTGTCTCACTACTATTCTGATGAGGAAACTCCAAAATGGCATTCGCTTGCTCAAGTAACTTATCAAAATCCAAATCCTCTCCAAATTGAGCAAAGTATGCCTCCAGAATGTCCTCAGACTCCCCTCCTTTCTTGGGCGCTTGTAATCTCTTAGGGTAAGGCGCTTTAGGTACAAACGACCTAGGGAGATCCTTAATAATTGGTGTGGATATAGATGGCTCAGTATCTCTCTTTTCCTTGTTGCCACTTTCTTACCCTTGTTGCAGAGCTAGGTTCTCTTCCACTTGATTGTCCACTTGTCTCCCAGACCTCAATGGGATAATCAATTGCACTTGTTCTTGCCCGTGCATAGGAGTTGATGAATTTCCCACCGCAAACTATTCCTTCGGGTTAGGCTCAGGTTGACTAGGGAACCTTCCCTTCTCTCCTTCACCCAAGTGACTTACGATTTGACCCATTTGACTCTCTAGCTTGACAATTGCTTGAGTGTTTACTATTGTTGCACTCCTCACTTCGCTTATGGATTAGCCGGTCATCTTCCTGAAATCATTGAGGGCATCCTCCAATGACTGTGAAACCGACGCTGACGCGTGAATGGGAGCTTGGTAAGCGGGTGATGGTGTTGGATAGGCTGAGTGACCATAACTTGGAACTGGTGGAGGAAATTCGAGAGGGTATTGATTGTGAGCATGATGAGGGGCTTCTCCCTGATTTATCAGTTGGTTCTGCTTCCATGAAAAATCAGGGTGGTTCCGCCACCCTGGATTGTACGTCTCGGAGTAAGATCCATTTGATTGCCACCAATAATCATTGAAAGCGTTCATTTGTTCCATAGGATACTCGACAAAAGCTGGCGTAGATGGACAACTCTGTGCTAAATGCATAGGACTAGCACAGATGGAATAACTATCAACATTGAATGTATTGGTTGTATTGATGGACTGGTCGGTCATCTTCATGAAATCCTTAAGGGTGTCCTCTAAAGACTGTGAAACCAGTGCTGGATTCATCCACATTTTTTTATTTTTTTATATTTTTATTTTTATTTTATTTTTGGGCCAATGCAAATAAACTAAAATAAAATTGAAATTGAAATTAAAATTAAAATCAAAATCAAAATTAAAAATTATAATTATAATTATAATTAAAATTAAAATTAAAATTAGAAGTAAAATTAAAATTAAAAAAAATAAAACAAAAATGCTAAGTAAACTACTAGAAAAATAAAATTAATTTAGACGAAAATTTCACAAACAAAACAATTCCCCGGCAACGGCGCCAAAAACTTGTCGTGAGTTTTAAATTACTCGCAAGCGCACGAGTCGTTTGCAATATAGTGTTGTGCAAGTGCGAGGTCGAATCAATAGGGAATTGTGTTGTGGAAATATAATTTTATCTAAACTAACCTTATCTTAACCTAGTTCCGAATTTTGAATTGTATTTTTGCAAAAGAAATATAAACTTAAACTAAATTGATTTAAAACTAATAATAAAGACACTAAGGTTTCTGAATCCACCCCACCAAAGTTAAGCATATATCTCCATGTTCTAAAAATAGTCTATCAAAACATTCCATGAATCCAACTTAAAACAAAAAACAACAAATATCTCAATTAAACAAAAAGCATCCAATGTATCCGCTTTTAACCAATCACAAAGGAAATCCAATTTAATGAAAAACAATTTGATGTATCCATCAGATGAAACACATGGAATATCCAACAGAACAATTTAAACATAATCAATTATAAGATTTTACTCAAATAATTGACAGAACATTTATACTAAAAAAAACATCATAATTGTATAAACAAATTTGAAACTATTCTGCCAAACAACGGCGAGGCTTCATCTTCAACCTTAGTTGAAGATTTTAGCCATTTATAATCATGAAACTAAAGTTCACAATAATAGTTCTAAACATTGAAAAACTAACAAAAGTAATAAATTAAAAACTGACTATACATGGGAGAAATTCCACTCGCTGTTAGGCGGCACTTCCCCTTGAGGTAGGAAAGCCTTTGGAGATCCACCAGAATGCTAGTAGAAGTCCTCCAAATTGCACCAAAAGGGAACTTGGATTCGCACACTAAAGATGAAGTGAAGATGGGCTTATATAGGGAAAAACCACAAGTGCAATGTGTTTCCAATCCGATGTGGGATACTGCATATTCTAACTTTTGCTCTTTGACCTTTGTCTACTAAAACTGCCATAACTTTCTCTAGAAAAATAATTTTATTGATCCATAAAATTCTTCAGAAAATAGACATCCAGATCTTTCCAAACATATATGGCTCATCCTCTAGTTCTTCCTGAATCAATACAGTTAAATCCTCAAAAATGGCTGATCTGTTATGCTGAAATCATGCATAGCCTGACCTTTGTCTACTAAAACTGCCATAAATTTCTCTAGAAAAATCATTTAATTGATCCATAAAATTCTCCAGAAAATATATATCCGGATCTTTTCAAGCATATATGGTTCATATCCTGGTCCTGAATCAATACAGTTTAATCCTCAAAAATGGCTGATTTGTACGAGCAATTCTAGCAATTTAATGAAACTCCTTTCCAAGCTTGTAAACCTGTAAAACAATGAAAAATAACTCAAAGTAACAAATTCCTAAGCTAACAAATGTAAATTAAGTGGCCAAAATATGCAATATTTGGCACTCATCAGTGGGGCTTATTTATGAGAAGAGCGGTAAGTCCATTTGTCTTGAGGGTTATGTTGATTCGGACTATGGAGCAGACCGGGAAAAAAGAAGATCGATTACCTCATATTTCTTCAACTTAAACGGATGTTGTATAAGTTGAAAGGCTCAGTTACAGCCAGTGGTAGCACTCTCAACAACCGAGGCTGAGTACATAGCGGCAACGAAAGCCATTAAGGAGGCTACGTGGTGCAAAGGGTTGTTGGAACAATTGAAGGTCCTAAAAGAGTAGGTGGCGGTGTATTTGGATAGCCAAAGTTTGTTGCATTTGTGCTAGAATTTGGTGTTCTATGAGAGGACAAAGTATATGGATGTTCGGTATCATATCATTTGGGAAAATGTTACAAAAGGATGCATTCATGTGGACGAAGTGACCACGGAAGAAAATCCTGCAAATTTAGGCACTAAAGTTCTACCTCTAAGAAAGGTCAATCATTGCCTTGGACTTCTTAGGATTGGAGTCGGATGATACGATAACTCATGCTTAGTTTGGATCCTGAGTTCTCTACACAATGGGTTCGGGTTTAATTGCTTAGACAAAGGTATAGATTGTTGGAATTTTTCTAAGAATTAAACGGGTTGAAGATGAAGCTTCAGCAGTCTTCTGAGCCGCAGCACAAAGAGTGTGCGCCACGGCCTACAGCAAAGGAGGATGATCCTTCACTAGGTGTGTGCCGTAGCACAGGTTGGTATGCGCCACGGCACAAGGTGGCACAAGGTTGTGCGCCATGGCCCAGGCCTTGGGTGCCGTGGCGCCTAGCATTTGAAGGAGTTTTGCCCCTGTGTGCACCACGGCCTACCCCGTTCTGGGCCACGGCGCCAGGCACACCTAATGCACTCTAATCAACACTTTGGAATGGTGCGTGGGACTTGGTTAAAACGTACAGGATTACTTAGACTTCTTAGAGAGCCATGGTTCTTTGGTTCTTGAGATCTAAGGGTTGAGATTGGTTCATGAGATCTATATAAAGGGTCATCTAAGAGCATTAAATATAAGTGTGTGAAATAGAACATAAACAAGTAACATAAGTGCAAGTGTGAGAGTGTAAAGACACAAAACACAAGAGAGGAACAAGAAGAAGTCTTATTCCAAGAGTGGTTGGTGTTGAGAGAGAAATACTCTCAAATCTTCAAAGGTATTACAAGTGAGAGAGTATTTAAGAAGTGGGGCTCAAGGGCTTTGTAATTGGAATTTTCTTGGGGAAAATTCCAAGGAAACACTTAATTCTTATCTCTTTCTTTTCTCTTATTTCTTGTATCAAGAACGAGAGGGTTTTTGAGGAGGTGTTGCTGTAATTATAAGAACTCCATTGATTTAGTGCATTGAGCTCAGAGGAGCTCATGGGGATGTAGGCAAATTGTTGAACCTCGATAACAATTACTTGTGTTCTTTCTTTGATTATTTGCTTCCTGTTTTATTATAAGTCATTCTGGACTTAGGTGTTTGAAGGTCACCACCTAGGATTCTTGAGGTGATTTTCTACAGGAACTAAATCCCTCGGTGATAATATAACCCTAGATATCACGCAACAGCTTCCTTCCTCCCCCATTTTTCTTCTCTTTTGTTTCCTTTCCCTGTGGGCCGCACAACATTTCACCATTTTTCTCCTTCAAATTTCTTTCACACACACACACTCTCTCTCACTCACATATTTTTCTAATTTCTATAATTTTTGTTTTTCTCCTCTTCACCACTTTCTCTGTCTACCAAAAATTGTATGTTTCCTTTCTCTTTACTCTTTAGTTTCTTTTGTTATTTATGTTTTGTTATTTTTTATTTTTATTTTTATTTTTTAAAATTTTGATATATATGTTGCTTAGGTTCTGTTTGGTGGGTTAATTTTTTTTTTCTTTTTTGTCACCCACTTTCTTAGGTCTCTCTTTGTACTGTAAGTCCTGTATAACTTGTTTTATTAATTTAATTTCCTTCTACTTTTTAATTTTGATATATATGTTGCTTAGGTTCTGTTAAGTGGGTTCTCGTGTCTCTCTCTATTGCAAGTCCTCTCTAACTTGTTTTGTTAATTTTTTTTTATTTAATTTGTTTCTACTTTTTAATTTTGATATATATGTTTCTTAGTTTCCATTAAGTGGGTTGTAACTTTTTTTTTAGTTTTCCCTTTTCAAATGTTTTTATTATGTTTGGTTTTAATTTGTTTCCAATATTTGAAAACAGAATTTAATTCCAGATTTTTGGCCTTGTCCTTAAGTTTTTATGATATGATATATTGTAAAAAAATGGAATGGATCATGTTATTTCACTTAAGAAAAATATTTAGTAATTCTAACTAATAGATATGTGAATGTGAAATATTACACAAATATATTCTGCTTCAATTAATGAAATTTCCAATGATCCGCATTCTACATCAACTATGTACTTGGAAAAAAAATAGTATCGTCAATATAATAAGCTTATTTTAAAAAACATTTAGTTAAATATTGTAATGGTTTACTTATACTTGACTGGAAAATGTAAATGCTCCCCGAGTTTTCTTAGGTGATATTTCTGAAATTTATACAAGTACTTGTTCCATATAGATTAAGATTATAAGTTTGTTTTTCTACATAGTATGGAAAAATTAATTAATTGAGTAAAATTTAATTGAAAGGGAAAATCATCATATAATAATATAATTACCGCGTAACTAGCAAAACCGATTCAATTCGACAATGTTATAGATTAAGAGCTTTGATAATTAAGTAGCCTAATTACAACGCTTGAAATTAGATTAGAAACATAGAGCCTAGAGAGAGAAAAAAAGTAGAAAAAGATTGATAACTTTGATAAAATTAGTTAGTTTTAGTGTCTTTTTTATATAACTACAGTTAATGTAAATTAGTGAATGTGCTATATATCTAGTTTATACTTATGAGTTGAGATTGAGATTTGTGAGAAGATAATTGATGCATATAGCATTGAGAGAAAGAGAGTGAAAATGGTATAATTCAAGTTTAAGAAAGATAAAATGCTCCAAAACCAAGCTTAGTTTATTGAAAAGTGATAAAGTTCAAGTTTAAGCAAGTTTAAACTTTATGATGCATATTCTATATTCTTAATACATAAGCTAACCGTGAAAATGACAGAATAAATGGTTGACCATAAATATGCATATTATACTTATAAATGGAAGCTTGTTTACTTATAAATGTGCATATTATACGTGCATCATAGCATATAATGAGTATATCCATGCATTGCGTCTTACCTTAGAATGCCCATCTAATGATTATTAAGCGACCCAAATACTCTTGTTGCTAATGAAATAAATATGTTTGCTTGCGTTCAAATAATCATTGGATTGTCTAGAGTGGACAATTCAGGAATGTATAATCGATTTTTCAATTTGTAGTTCATAGCATGTTTTGTTTCGACTAGATTTCGTCTGCAACTCTCATTGTTCTCTAGGTATGCACTAAATTCGGCCCTATCTTCCTCAAGATATAGCTCCAAATTTAAGTCATGTACTTGGAGGACTAAGGGAAAATGCTGTCGAAATCGTGTACTTGGTGTCAGGTATTTTATTCAATCGACTGTATAGTTCATTTAATTGACTGAATGAATTAATTCAGTTGACTGAATGAATGGATAAAACTTTTTGTCCTTCATTCAGTTGACTGAATGACGTCATTTAGTCAACTGAATCAAAGCATTCAGTCGAATGAATGCCTTGAACCATAATTTTTGTGTTTTCAAAGGTTTTTGCAATCAAATCTATTTTTGACAAAATATTTTTGTTTAAAAATGAGCCAAAAAGAAAAACTAAATACTTGTAAGTAGAAATTTACAGATATTAACTAACTTAGAACCTATTCTAGGTCTTTATTATTTTAAAACAACTTATTGACAATAGATTCTTTATTATTTTAATAAATAGAAGAGGTGGAGGGTTTTCTTGACTTTGTATATGGTAATCCATCGTTTGTAATGGCGAAACTATTCGGTGTCCTTGTTTTCTATGCTAGAATTTAAGGTTTTTAAATCGAGAAATAATTGCCTTGTATCTATTTAGGAAAGATTTTACTCCTAATTATAAGAGGTGGTTTTTTCACGGTGAGAGTTTTTTGAGACGCAAATGGTCGAAGCTCTAATTAGATCACTATGTCGAGGAAGGTTTCGGAGAAACAAATCACATAGGGGAGATGGTAATGGATATTGCTGGCCTAAACTTCAACTAGGATGCCGAAAAGGATCTGAATCCTCATGCTGCAAAGTTCTATGACGTGTTAAGAGATGCCGATGAGCCCTTGTGGGAGGGTTGTAAGAAGCACTCTAAGTTATCGACGATCTCACAACTGTTGAATTATAAATCTAATTTTGACATATATGAGATTTGTGTCGATCGATTATTGAAAATAATTAAGAGTATGCTGCCCAAGGACGAGAAGTTGCCTGAAAAACTTTTACAAGTCCAAGAAGATGGAAAAGAGTTAGGACTTGGGTATGAGAATATTCATTCATACTCGAATGATTGTATGCTGTATTGGAAGGAAGAAAAAGAAAAGAAAGTGTGTGATGTGTGTGGACATCCTCGGTTTAAACCTAGGCAATATGGTAATAAGAAGCTAAAAGACATACCACACAAGGTGTAGCGTTATCTTCAGTTGACACCTAGACTTCTATGGCTTTATTTGTCAAAAAACACTGTTGGACATATGAGATGGCACAAGGACGACAAACGTAGTAAGCCAGACATGGTCATCCATCTGGCAGATGGGATGGCATGGAAACATTTTGATGATACTCACCTCGATTTTACCAATGAACCACATAATGTTAGGTTGGGACTCTCAACTGATAGTTTCACTCCATTTGGCCATTCAGTGTCCTTGTACTCTTGTTGGTCGAAATTTGTCACTCTTTATAATTTACCTCCTAGTATGTGTATGAAAGAGCATAATCTATTCTTATCATTAGTAATTCCTAGCCTAAACAACCCTGACAAGAATCTAGATATCTATCTACGTCTATTAATAGACGAGTTGAAGACATTGTGGATGGATAGAGTTCTTACTGATGATGCAGCTAAGAAATAAAATTTTAATATAAATGATGCACTTCTATGGACGATCAGTGACTTCCTTGCATATGGTATGCTTTCTGGGTCGAGCACTTATGGTCTACTAGGTTGTCCTCACTGTATGGAACATATAAAATCGTTCCGATTGCCACATGGTCATAAAAATTCTTGGTTCGACTGTCACCGTCAGTTCTTACCAGAATATCATACTTTTAGAAGTTAAAAGAAGGGTTTCATAAAGAATAGATCTGAGAGTGGCTCACCGCCACCACGGTTGTCGCGGGTAGATGTGAAAGCTAGGGTGATGTCTTTCGAACAAATCATATTCAATTCCTATGGTAAAAAAAAGAAATATTTGGATTTGAGAAGGATCATAATTGGACAAAGAGGAGCATCTTTTGGAAGCTACCGCACTGGTCAACTAATCTTGTTTCATATTAAGAAAAATATATTTGAAAACATTTTCAACATTGTTATGGATGTCAAGGGTAAAACCAAAGAAAATTCTAACACTCGTTTAGATATGGAAAATTTTTGTAGGTGTCCTCAATTGGAGTTGGTTGAAGTTAGTGGTAAACCTAAATATAAACCCAAAGCAATGTACGCATTAAACAAGTCTCAGATAAAGGCGGTTTGCAAATGGGTTTCAAATTTGTAGTTCCCAGATGGGTATGCCTCAAATTTAGCACGATGTGTTAAACTGAACAAGTGCAAGTTCTACGAGATGAAGAGTCACGATTATCATGTGTTCATGAAAAAATTAATTTCCTTGGCATTTCGTGACTTTTAGCTGACCTTGTATGGGATGGGTTGACAAACCTAAGTAATTTCTTCAAGGATATATGCACAACTAAATTATGCATTGAGCATGCGGAGTTGCTTGAGAAAAATATTCCCATCATCCTATGCAAGCTTGAGAAGATTTTCCCTCCGGTATTCTTCGATTCAATGGAGCATTTGTCCATTCACTTAGCTTACGAAGCTAATGTCGGTGGCCTTATGCCATATCGATGGATGTATCCATTTGAGAGGTAATATCTATAATTTTACTAATTGTTAGATTCTTAACAGTTCATATAATTGAATTCAATTTCAATAAATTTGTGTATGTGTGCATAATAGGTGTATGTACAACCTAAATAAAGAGACTTGAAATAAAGCGCACGTTGAAGGTTCCATAGTTGAGGCGTACATCATATAGGAAATCTCAAATTTTTGTGCTGAATATTTTCAACAAAATGTCAGACAAAAATGAATCGAGTCAGTTAGAACGACGACGAGGGGAATGTTGATCAAGGAGAGGGCCTATCTATTTTCAGTTATCTAGGTCGTACTTTTGGTCATGAGACTATTAGAGTCTTGGATCACAAAGAGTTAAAAGTCGCAGAAATCTACGTTCTCCTTAATTGCCCTGAAGTTATGCCATATGTGGAGTAAGTGCAATTGTCATTTTTAAATATAATGTATTCCCTCACTACATATGAATATCTTAGATAATAATTAATTCTTCATCACCATTGTTGTAGACAATATGACGAGTCCTTGAGGAGTGCACACCGAGGCGTAATTAACGAACAAATTGAAAAGTTTCGTGAGAAGAACTTCGCAAAATGGCTTCAGAATTTTCTAAGCCATGCTAGATGATATATAAATATTGTTAGTATATATTTACTATATAATAAGTATCATTGAATTATATATTTTAAACATAGGTCACTAAGGATAAAACAATTGACAAGCAAATACAAGGTATAGGCACTAGCCTGATTAATCGTTTGAAGTGTTATCCCGGATATTATGTCAACGAATTCAAGTTTCACACCAAGTATGGACAATATAAGAAAACAATGAACAACAGTGTACTTGTGAAAAGTAGTTGTTACGATGAATATCAACGTGACCTTTACGAGATGTTGACAAAAGTTAAAGAGGTCTAATATATAGGGATTAATAACATTGTTGTATTGTTCAAATGTGATTGGGTTGATTCTAAGAATGGACTTCAAATAGATCGACATGATCAAAAGCATTAATGAAATTGAGATATGTTTGAAATTATATGCTTTGATAAAATATGAATTTGAAATTACAGAAGATTAAGAAGCTTACAAAGTAAGAGAGGAGGGAAAGAAATCAGAATCTCGCACTCACTCTATTACAAGTATTTCTCACTCAAATGTACTCTGCCTCTTGAATCTGAGAGTTTACAGATTTATAGAATAACTTGTGTGGACTTCATCTCTTTTTAAATCCGGGGTCTTGATGACTTTGTAGATAAGATGCAATTGTCGGGCATCTTTTTTACTTTTGCTTTTGAACTTTGTGGAAAGGCAAGATGCGTTGTCAGGCATCTTTCCTTTCTGCTTTTGCTTTTGGACTTTGTGAAAATGTGAGATGCATTGTCGGGTATCTTTCCTTTTTGCTTTTGGCCTTTGTGGAAAGGGAGGGATGCATTGTCCGATATCCTTTGTCTTGTTTTGATAATGTGATTTTATGATAGATCAAACGCATCATATGGGTCTTGAGCAAATTGTTCTTGCAACTTGTCTTGTCCAAATAAATCGTCTGATGTTTGAGTACTGTCGCCACTATCAAATAATTGGGATAGCCCTTCCAATAATTTTTTCATTTTCTCTTTGTTTGATAATTTCTTGGTTCCAGAGGAACCTGATGGACTTTGCACGAATTAAGAATATTGGGGATTGTCAAAAAACTATTGTTTTATGATTGGGACACTGGCCAAGGAGCAGTTATATTTTGCCCACCATTTTACTTTGAATATTCTTTTGATGGCCAGAATTTCAAGAGGGGTTCCTATAATAATGAAATCCCATAAAATGATCCAAGGAATGGAGAATACAGCATGGAAAAGCATTTCATGAGAATATGGTTTCTCAGCATTTGTGTTTTCTTTGAAATGTATTAATGAATCTTTGATAGGAGAGGGAAGTATTGAGGAATCACTTCCAAAGTCCACCAATCAAAACTCCATATTGGGAGAGTTATTGGGCATTTTTTGTCAAAAATATGAACCATAAGTGTGATTTTGGTCTTATGAAAAACATATTGTACCATGTCATTTGATAGTCATGGTAGTTGTAGGTGGGTGGTATGAACGGTATGGAAAAGGCTTTTAGCTGATAATGGTCTTTGATTTTTTTTTTTGGGTTATGATTTTGAGTATTTTGCATTTGGAATAAGTAATGAGATTGGGATCCGTTGAATCTTTTGTGTGGGTTATTTCTACCGATTGAGTGTAAATCAATTTGAGTTCATAAAATTTTTGGGTTTTCTTTGCATCCTTAGGAACAAAATTGAGACCTGTGGGGAAAACTTGGTTAGTATAAACATAATCATTTATAATATCAATGTCATTTGTGGGCTGGTCAATACTTGTACATCAGATATGTTCTTGATATGGCTTTTAGATGTATTGGCTAGGTTGTTAGGAGGATACTGTTTGGGCATATGTTTGGGGAGAAAGATTTGGGAACTCTCTAAGAGGTATAAACTTGTTGTTTTGTCTTTGTGGGGTGTTTGGTTGGATAGGCTTTTGGCTTTTTGTGCCATAATCGGTTAGACTTCGAGGTTTGTTTGAAGGTGATGGTGCCTTTTGCTTCTAATGAGAAGAAGAAGAAGAATGAAAAGGAGAAAGAGATGGAAAAGGAGAAGGAGACGGAGAATGAGAAGAAAAAGGAGAAGGAAAAGAAGGAGAATAAAGAGAAGAAAGAGATGAAAGAGAATAAGAAGAAAAAGGAGAATAAAACGAAGAAGAAGAAGAAGAAGAGGAATAAATAGAGGGGGGAGAAGGGGAACAGGGGGAACAGGGGGGAAAAGGTGGAAGAAGAAGAAAAAGAAGAAGGAGAAGAAGAAGAAAAAGAAGAGGAAGAGGAAGAAGAAGAAGAGGAATAAGAAGATGATGATGATGATGATGATAATGACGATGATGATAACTCTAGTACTAACACAGATGTTGATTAGTTAATGGTAAGGTAAAATTTTTCAGGGATGATGAGAATTATATGAGTTGCATGACTAACAAATTCTATACATTGTATGATTTCTTTATTGTCATTTGCATGAACTAGTGTTTAAATAGATTGTATCAATTGTATGAAGCAGAAGAAGAAAAAGAAGAAGAGAAATAAGAAAAAGAAAAAGAAGAAGAAGAAGAAGAAGAAGAAGAAGAAGAAGAAGAAGAGGAAAAAGAAAAAGAAGAGGAAGAAGAGAAAGAAGAAGATGAAGAAGAGGAAGAAGAAGAGGAAGAAGAAGAAGAAGAAGAAGGAGAGGGAGAAGAAGAATGAGAAGAAGAAAAATAATAAGGAAGAGGAGGAGGAGAAGGAGAAGGAGAAGGAGAAGGAGAAGGAGACAGAGAAGGAGAATGAGACGGGGAAGGAGAAAGAGAAGAAGAATAAGAAGAAGAAGAATAAGAAAGAAAAGGAGGAGAAGAAGGAGAAGGAAGAGAAGGAGGAGAAGGAGAAGAATGAGGAGAATGAGAAGAAGAAGAAGAAGACGAAGAATAAAAGGAAGAAGAAGAAGAAGAGGAATAAAAAGAAGGAGAAAAGTAAGAAGAAGAAGGTGGAGAAAAAGAAGAGGAATAAGAAGAAGAATAATAAGAAGAAGAGAAAAAAGAGGAGGAAGAGGAGGAGTAGGAGGTGGAGGAGATGAAGAAGAATAAGAAGATGATGATGACAATGATGAAGAAGAAGATGATGATGATGACAATGACGATGATCATAACTCTAGTACTAACACAGATGTTGATTAGTTAATGGTAAGGTAAATTTTTTCAAGGATGATGAGAATTATATGAGTTGCAAGACTAACAAATTCTATACATTATATGATTTCTTTACCTTCATTTGCATGAACTAGTTCTTAAATAGATTGTATTAATTATATGAAGCAGAAGAAGAGAAATAAGAAGAAGAAGAAGAAGAAGAAGAAGAAAAAGAAAAAGAAAAAAAAAGAGGAAGAAGACAAAGAAAAAGATGAAGAAGAGGAAGAAGAAGAAGAAGAAGAAGAAAAAGAAGAAAAAGAAGAGGAAGAAGAAGGAGAGGGAGAAAAAGAATGAGAAGAAGAAGAAGAAGAATAAGGAAGAGAATGAGGAGAAAGAGAAAGAGAAGGAGAAGGAGAAGGAGAAAGAGATGGAGAAGGAGAATGAGACGGAGAAGGAGAAAGAGAAGAAGAATGAGAAAAAGAAAAAGAAGAATAAGAAGAAGAAGGAAAATGAGGAGAAGAAGGAGAAGGAAGAGAATGAGGAGAATGAGGAGAAGACGGAGAATGAGAAGAAGAAGGTGAATAAAAGGAAGAAGAAGAAGAAGAGGAATAAGAAGAAGGAGAGGGAGAAGAAGAAAAAGAGGAAGAAGAAGAAAAAGAAGGAGAATAAGAAGAAGAGGAAGAATAGGAGGAAGAGAAGGAGGAGGAGAAGATGATAAAGAAGAAGATGATGATGATGACAATGATGAAGAAGAAGATGAGGATGATGACAATGACGATGATGATAACTCTAGTACTAACACGGATGTTGATTAGTTAATGGTAAGGTAAAATTTTTCAGGGATGATGAGAATTATATGAGTTGCATGACTAACAAATTCTATACATTGTATGATTTCTTTATTGTCATTTGCATGAACTAGTTTTTAAACAGATTGTATCAATTGTCATGTATTCACATTTCCAACTTTTCTTGAAAACAGGATTCCATGAGGCAGAGGTCAATCACTTGGAAGTGCAGAGGGGAATGGCCATGGACAAGGTCCCACGAGCTTGGTTGTGAGACCAGAAGCTACTACTCCAGAGGCTACTACGCTAGAGGGTAAGATCCACTTTTGTGTTATTATATAATCATGCATTTTTCTATTAATTTAAAATAATTCTTAACTAATGTATTATTTAATATGCGATTATACATTCTCTTATACAAGGGTTAAGGTCGAGCCTTCTCAAGCCCCTCTAGTCATCCGTCGGGTTAGATAACCAAACAAAGAGAAGCCTCTACCAGCTCAAAAAAAGCTTTTGACCATATTGAGCGGCAGGTGTTTATACATGTTCATTGTATATTATTTATATCATTAGTTTACATTAATATATGTCACATATTGATTAATGTACTTATTTGTTTATAAATGTAGTAAATTCCATAGGTGCAAAGATATCTCCCAAAATATTTTGACTCAACTGAGGAAGCACATAAATATCCCATGGAACAGTTACCATCAATACACTACCGACATCTAGAACTCTATTTGGGATAATTTTCTGGTATTACTTTTTTTTCAATTAATTTGTTTAGTTTTACAGTTATAATATATTCTATGATTGTACTATATATAAAATAATTGAAAACTAATCATATTTTGGTTGTTTCTTAGAGGCGTTGCACTTTTGCGACCCCCGAAGAGCTTAAGTCTGCTAGGTCTGTCCAGAGAGGATCGTTGCGGCTCGCCACATCGATTAGATGAATGAATTGCTGGATAAGTGCAAGCAGCAACGTGGCGAGGACAAAGTAAATTGGTATGGTTGGAATGGGGATGACGGGGGAAGAGGTCACAAGATCCCCATTGAGCACTAGGATGCTCTGGTTAGTTTCTAAGCATTAAACACATGGACTCATCGCTCCAATGCTGCATTGGTGAATAGGCGATCAGGCAATGATTGGTGTGTTCACCATGTTGGGGGGTACATCAACGCGGACGTCCACGCAAGTGTATTGGCATACGTTTTCTTTTTTTTCTCTACACTTATATATATATATATATATATATATATATATATATATATATATATATATATCCACCTTTCCTAACAAATTGTAAGGTGTAGTCCAAAATTTGGGCAGAGATGTCACACCTATTGAGATGTTTAATAGGATGCACAAACGCCAATCAGGGACAAGTGATTATGTCGATAACAAGTCCAAGGACATGATGGTATGTATAAAGTGTATTTTTTACTTATATGCAAAATAATTATTGGTTTTAATATAGTTTGGGAAAAAATTATTAATCATACACATTTGTTTGTAATGTAGAAAACATATAACCAGCGTGTTCGAGATAAGAGTGGTGGTCGGATTAAAGCATCCTCATAGCCGAAGATCGACACCACTAAGTGGTTGCATGCATCAGATGGTCTAAAGAAGGGACGATTTTACGGATTCGAGGGCATGATAGATGGTCGCCCTTTTGCTACCAGCTCTCCAGGTAGCAACAGTTCCTCTATCAGATCCATTGCATCATGGTTCAGACCTGTTGTTGATGTCAATGTGATGCAACAATGAATAGATGATGATGGGTCAAGAATCGAGGAGCTTCAGTCACAGTTGGTGTGAGTGAACGCTAGGGCATATGACATACATTCATGTCTCGAGTCCATGGAGTAGATACTGCAACAGATATCGATTCTAGGAGGTGCTAGGGTTGATCCTACCACATGAACCGATGTAAGTAAAACACATTGAACTTTTTTACATTATTAGATACCAACCGTGGCGGTTTTAAGTTAAGAAAATAGATAACTTAGGCAACAGATGAGGTGGGTTTAACCATCACGTCCGTTTGGTATAATGTAACTTGTGGGAACAAACGAAATCCATTTTGGATCACCGGTTACAAACCCGAGAGATTTTGGACTCAAAAAGTATATAACTTATCGGTTTTAAGGTAAAACAAAAGTAGATAACTTAGGTAACGGATGAGGCAGGTTTACTATCACGTCCATTTGGTAGAATGTAACTTGTAGGAACAAACCAAAACCATTTTGGATCACCAGTTACAAACTCAAGAGGTTTGAACTCAAAAAGTATATAATTTAGCAGTTTAAGGTAAAAAAAAAAAAAGTAGATAATAGGTAACATACGAGGCAGGTTTGCCGTTACATCCGTTTAGTATAATGTAACTTGTGGGAACAAACGCAACCCATTTCGGATCATTGGTTATAAACCCTAAAAGTTTTAGACTCAAAAGGTATATAATTTAACGGTTTAAAGGTAAAAAAAAGTAGATAACTTAGGTAACAGACGAGGTGAGTTTACCGTCACGATTGTTTAGTAGAATATAATTGACGATGCAGACTCACAAAGTATATAGCTTAAAGGTTTTACTTTCATAAATTGTTTAGTTTTTGTTTTGGTTTACATGTATATTTGACCATTTATTTGTTATATATAGGATTCAGCTGCAGATGATGATGTTGAGCATATGGACCCCGATGGTGACACACACCTGGCTGACCTATAGTTTTATTTTTAGACATTTGTATTTTGATTTTTTTAAATATTCAATTATTTTTTTAAAGAGGAATATTCGATTATCGATTGTATTTTCATTTGTATATTATATTTTATTAATTTATGAAATATTTTGTATACTCGATTTCGTTGTATTTTGTATTTTTTAAATATATTTGAAATACATTGAATATGTTTTAACAGAGAAAATAAAAAAAAATTTAGAAATTAATTACTATCACCAATCCCTCGGTGATAGTATTGCACACTAATACCAAGGGATTTCTGCCGTCGGGGATTATAGACACATTCGTCAGTGTTGAGCTTAGTTAATTTTTTAATTTTTTTTAAAAACAACTCATTACCGAGGGATGAATCCCTCGATGATAAGTACTATTTTTACTGACAGGCCATCCCTTGGTGTTGAACAGGTTATTTTAAAAACAACCAAAAATAAATTTTATTAAAATACTATGACCGAGGGACTCTTCCCTTGGTGATAGCCATCAGTGATAACCTATCACCGAGGGAATATTCTAGCCCTTTGTAAAATAATTATTACCGAGGAGCTTAACACCAAGTGGGTTATCACCGAGGGAATTCCCTCAATGACAAGTATTATCGATGGCAGAAGACCCTTCACTGACGAGAAAAATCCGTCGGTGATAAGCAATTTTCTTGTAGTGGTGTTGTGGGTGCGAGGTGATGCAAGAAGTATTTATTTTTTATGTTTTATTTTAATTTAGTGTCTTGTAAGGTTAGTTTTAAATGATTTGAGTTGTTATTGTCTTGGTTTAGGAAGTATTACATTTATGTATTTTATCGGATAAGGCTTAGGGTCACCTCCGTGGTTAGGTTTTAGGTCCCCCTCAGTTATGGTATGTCCTTTTGTCCCCCCATATTTGTATTTCTCTTTTTATTATGAAATAAACTAATAGGGTTCCATGCCAAACCCCCCTCCACCATAAAGAGGTGTTCTAAAAAAAAAAAAAAATTGAGAACATATACTAGTATATATATCCTAATCCCCACTTCTTATGTGACTATATTATGCATGTGAACGAGCTATCTCACTGGGATGTCAAGTTTTCCCCCTCTCTTTCCTTTTCAGATTTGTTGTACGTTATGGGTCTTTGGTCCACCCGTGTGGTCGTTGGTACGTGTTAGTTGTAGTATGATATTTGGCATTATGAGGAAGTCTAACTTTTAATTGTGATTCTTCCGATTATTTTAACTCTGATTTTTCCTTATCTCTTAAAAATTGAATTATCTGTTCAAAAATTTTGAGCCTTGTAATTTATTCTAGAATTTTGGGATTTATATATGAGGAATGAGACATAAGTTTTGATTTATGGATGGCTTTTTAATTGATATGAGTGGGTGATGGATAGAGAAGCAGTGTGACTTTTCCTTTTATGAACATTGAACATGATTTGTGTGCTTCTTTCAAATTTTGATTACTAAGTTGAGAGCTTGTTTATAAATATTTAAGGAATAGATTGTGTTTTATAGATTAGTTATCTAATTTGAAATTTTTGTCAAGCGGGTTCTAGATTAAATTTGTAATTTTCTTTTGGATTGTACAATACCTAACTGGCGGTTGTACTTTTTGTATGGATCATTACAGTTTTAGTGAACAAACTAGGTATGTGTTGTCTTTTTTGGGTATGGGTCATTACAGTTTTGATCATCAATGCAAAACACTTCTGTTAATGACAAACTCATTACTAATAATATCATCATTTCAAACGAGTTGCTTGAAAAAGATAAGGCAACAAAAAAAAATAGAGAGAAAATGGTATTAGTACTTTGAAAATTGATATGAGTAAGGCCTATGATAGAAAGTCATGGCAATTCCTAAAAATATATTTAGTCTCATGGGATTTCTTGATCACTGGATTATGATAGTTTCAAGACATGCCTTATCTATTACTAACCTTCTTTATGTAGATTACTACTTTTTTATTTTATTTGAAGCTACACTAGAAAACTGTCAGGAACTCGAAGGTCTCATTTATAAGCTAAAATTTTTCTTCGAGAACTTGATTAATAAATTCCAATCCAAGTTGGCTAGTTAAAAAATCAAGATGCTCTCGCAGGATGGTAGACTTACTCTTATTAAATCTACATTTGCTGCTTTGCCTTTGTACATTTTATATGTATGCCAAGAATTGGACCAAACCATAAATAACTTCTGGTGGAGGCATGACACGAGAGTGAGGAAAATACATTGGAAAAATTGGAGCAATATTTGCCTGCCTGAGTTCAAGGGTAATTTGGGCATCCGTAACATGCAAGAGATGAATCTTTCCATGTTGGGAAACTAGGCTTAGAGGCTTAGCTAATCTAATTCCACCCCTATTGTTTTAACCCTAAAAAATCGACATTACAATAAGTACTTATTTGTTTCAGCCCTATGATTCAAAGCACAATGATAGTATCAGATACAGGACATTGGGTTATGATTATAGTTGTAGTGATGATGGAAGTTCATTGAGGGGGAAATTATATGTGGGTGGAGCTTCCTTCCAAAATGGTGAGTTTGCAACACTTTTGTGGGTGTGATTAAGGCCTATACTAGACCAAAAAGTCTCAAAGTCTCTTTCTTGTGCTTAATAATATAATGCTAAAAGCTTTGGACAATGGCATTCTCTCATTCAAAGTGCTTACAACCTTTGTTATGATCAACAATCTAATTATTATAAAATCCTTTCTCAATCAATTGTGTTAAGAGGTACATGAGCTTCAATGCTTGAAGAAAAATTTCATTACTATTATAGGTCAAATCATAGACAAGTGGGAGGAAACGTGACATAGTCAATTGTGACAAGAGGTACATGAGTTTTAATGCCTGAAGAAAAATTTCATTATTATTACAGGTGAAATCATAGACAAGCGGGAGGAAACGTGACAAAGACTACAAATCCTAGCTTATCTCTTTGAAGTATAAATTTTTTATGTCTATTTCAGGGTCAAATAATCACAGTGTTTGGTATTCTACAGGCAATAATCGAAGTTAAAATTGGTCCACTTGGGTCGTGGAGAGTGTAGAGAGCAAAACAATTTTTAAGAGATAGGTGGTAGGTTTTATGCATATGCTTATGGCCAGGTGTCTTGTCTCTTAGTGTGAGAGGGAATATATATTTATTTAGCAGTATTAGTAGCCACATATGTTATATACCTATTTTAGGAGTGTTAGTCAAGCAAATGGTCGCAACCCTATGCGAGGGTATGGCAGTGCTATGCGATATGACTGGCGAAGGTCATGTTATAGGCCATATTCCCACTTCTTTGCCTCTGAGAATGAACGTAAGGTCAAAATATGGCGCTTTCGACAAACTTTTATTCTAGCTAGCATTCAACGGTCCTAAAGTGTTCCAAAAAAAAAAGGTTCAGCGGATTACTCGGAGAGATCCGACAGATGCTTCAATAACATGGACTTGTCGTGAAGTCGTTGACAGTTTATGTATCTCCCTCTTTTCCTCAGACTCAACTCCACACTAGCATGCTCATGAGTTGCATAGGCTTCGAGGATCTCCAATCGCAGACCGACCTGTCAGTTTGGTGGACGGGCTCGGTCAGCCTCTTGGTCTCCCCTTAAAGTTATCCACTGTTGTGAAGGATTCATGCAAAGGGAGGTAAGAGGGTGTCGAGAAAGATCAATCAGGGTCCAACGGGCCTAAAGGGGGACTGTAGAGTTCTATAAGCCCGACCTTACCTTTTTCAAAGCCATGGTTCTACCGGTTGCATGGGATGCAAGGGTGCTTACAAGGGTTGCAACACAGAGTGTAGGGCTATTCAAGGGCCCTTGTACATCATCTCTTTTTTCACTAGCATAACCAAGTGGCACTCATCACAAGGTTGACGATGAAAGCTTGATCATCGTCCATTTGTCCTAACCTAATTAGCTAGTCAACAAGGTCAGTGTTGAAAGATCTACATGTAGCAGCATGTGGAAATTCCTCGCAAACAATATATTCCCTTCACGTGTGAAGGTTAAAATGTGGTTGTGTGCACAATGGCTTGAATCTCTTCAGGATTCGTGCATGAGAGTTATAACCAACTTCCATGCACACACGACAATGGGTGGTTAGTATAAAATTTTGTGCAACAACAAAGAATCAAATTCTTGGCATGCAAAAAGAGTTAAGACTTCTGGTTAGGGCATAAGTTCCATCCCTTCAACCTTCATTTCCTCATTTAAAACTTAATTCCCTAAAGCCTTTGCTGAAATTCTCTTGCGTCACAACCTATTCAAAGATTTATGTTTTCCTACTCCTTTTGATTTAAGGCCCTTCTGCATTATGGATTTCTCAAGCTTCTAAGAGGGTTTTCACCCTATTCTTTTTGCATCAGAACCCTTTACCTACTCCTTCGCCAATTGCAAGCCAAACATGTGCGATAAGGTTGCACTTCCCTAGTCTACTAGATAAACCTTCTAAACTAACCAACCCTCTAAAACCTAAGCAAATGTAAAAACTTTTGAGTATGTTCACGAAAAATACCATAAAGCCTAATAAAACCCTATTAAAGTCGAGGATTTTGGTGGTTATCCAAAAAATGTGTCAAGTGTATTGTCAGATCCAACTAAGGACTTTACAAGTTCCTTAGATGTTTTAATAGACGATTTTGAGTTTGCTAATGATCTTATCATAAAAGAAGGGCTTGGAGATGAAAACAATGATGGAAAGCCCGAGGTAAGTCGCACTATGTTGATAGAGGGTGGTGAGGTCGCAAGGGTTTCAGACCCTGAGAACTTTAGAGATGAAACTTGGATGGATGATTTCTTATATATAGGATTATGAAAGATCATTGTTGAGGGTTTCAAGCTGATCACAAACAGGCCATTGTTAATTTGTTTAGAACCTAGTTACAAGTCTAAAGAAAACATGGAGAGCATCGAGTGCATTGACTCTTTATTTGTTAGACTCCAAGAGGGTCACAGAGAGTTCCTTGCCTCTTCATACATGCATGATAGCTGTATTGGTGCACCCTATGGATGGGGAAAATGGATGAATAGGATTTTGAACCATCCTACTTATTTAAAGACCCCTAGAAATGTTGACATCTATTATGATGTTGCAACAAGTCCTACTAGGATGCCCATCCACGATAAAGCTTATATTTATGTGTTATGTTCTCAATGTCTTCCTTGACCAAAATCTTTATCATTGGTTTTAGTGAGATTGCTATAGTTTTGAATGATATTGAGGCTACCCTACTCCTCCTAAACACTAGTGAGATAAACCCAACTAAATTTGATTTGGGCTTTGATATGGTTGTCGTTGATTTTTGGCTAAGTCTATTGGTGATGCCGAAAATACTAAGATATTCCATATCAAAGTGGGTACCGAGCCTTCTCCCAACTATGGCTATAAGTGTACCTTAAATGGTTATATAAGGTATTTTTACAAAGATCTCCAACAATTACCTAACAGAGATGTGGGTGCAGTTCTGCCTGATGTACTTGATAACCATCCCTGTGAGCTTGCAACCTTCATAACCGTGTGATTGACTTGGTATGTATTCATGGCAAGCCTTTATGATTCTTTCCATGCTAGAGTGATCCCAATGGCAGTGATGCTTGGAAAAGGGAAAAGAATCCCTCTCGCACCCTTCTTTCTTGGATCCCTTTACTATGAGCTCGATAAGATGAATGATGCCCAATACATATCCTTTGGGTTTCTTTAGCACATTTTTTTCGAACACTTCCCAAAATATGCAACATAATCGAATGTTTAGGTATCTAGCTTTCAATTTTTAAGGTCGAAAGTATTTCACATACGGGAGATTGCACTAATAACGGATAGATATTGATGGGCATCTAAGCTTAAGAGTCTTGAGCCCAAACTATGTATATAAGCTACTCTTATTTTTTGATTTCTTTAATATGTGGGATAACTCATATGTGGATATTATAACAAATCTCTCCCTCACATGTGAGTTATATACCAAACTTCCCCTTAAATAGAACTATTGGTCACGCTAGCAGGAAGTCCTCAACGAGGCATACTGTATTATAGGGAACACACATGATTGTCTTCCAAGAAACCATATCCATACAAACACTTTCATCAACAAACTCAACCATGGGGTAGATCATGGGAGTCACACGATCATGACCAACTCAAACTAAGCTTTGATACCACTTGTTAAGGTTGGGAGTACTTAACATACGAGGGATTAAATGAACACAAGTTTGATGAACATATGCTCAAAACCCTACTATCGAAGCTAACGACCCACTTTTCAAGAAAAAGCGTACAATATTGAACTTCTTCGGTAAGGTGTCAAAGGAAAAGTTCAAGATGACTTTGATGATGGTCTTCAGAGCCCTACTAGCCTAATGTGAAGTCTCTAAGATAGTGATGAGATATAGTCCTCATAGGGCTGCGAGGCAGTTGGACTATAATCATCGTGTTTCTTTATTTCTTCATCCTTTAGCCATAGGATATTTGACTGCTTTGGATAGGTTTTTGGATGAAAACTTTAATATGTTATTTTCTTGGAAGGAGGACATCTTGATCCCTAGATGCACTCGAAACTCTAGCAGGACTTTGAGGTTTTTTGATAATTGGAAATTAGTGGAGAAGAGGTTGCACAATTATGCTAACACTTTAATTCAAGTTGACATCTTAGACCTTCCATTAGTAATGGCAGCTAATCCAAAATTTAAGGCCTTAACTAGTAAGAATAAGGTTACAAAGAAGGCATCTACAAAGAAGAAAATGGCCAAGTCCCAAGATGATGTTGGTGGTATAGTACATATATCTAGGGTTGCGGAGGTGTGCCCAAGGTTACAAACTCAGTGATTTGTGAGCTAGCTCCAGTGGCCAGGATTAAAAAGGTACAAGAAGCTCTTATTTTAGCATGTAAGGCCATGTGAGACACTTCTAGCAGAAGGAAGAGTGGATTGTAATATTATCTTTTCCTTTTATATATTCTACCTTGTGTGTTTCCAATTTGGATTTGATATACACTTTATTGATTCTTTGCTTAAGTTTGAATACTTATCTCAAAGCCCTTTGTGAAGACTTCACAAGCCTCAGAGTAGCTAGAGTCAACATTGAGGGTCCCTATAAATGACTTGAATATGAAGCCAGGTTTTGCTTAGGGATTCATAATTACAGGTTTGGTTGCCTCCATGACTAGGGTCGAATCAAGGTCTCATAATATCTCTCCCCAAGGAAGGGATACTCTTAGGTACACCCCTAAAGGTCTCTTCATAGTGTAGTCACTTACTCATACTCTATATAGAAAGGATCTCGAAAGGTAGGTGGCAGTCCCTGTGTTAGTCAATAGTAAGCTGAAGGGCCACTTATCGAAAAACTAGACCCATAAATGTTATTGAAACTTTTTCCTTTAGCCTAAAAATATGGAAGTTGAAATGGTTGCCACTGTATTAGGGATTGCAAAGAGAGTGAGAAAAGAGGAAGAGGAAAAATGAGAAGAAAATAGAGAAAGAGAATAAAAAAGAAAGAGAGAAGAAAAAGAGTAAGACAAAAGAGAGACAAGAGTTCAACTTGCTATTGCAGCTCTTCCCATTCAAGCTCAGAGTCCATCGAGGGAGAACCTCTATCAAGCTTTAAGGTCTTTATGGCTAGTTCAATTGAGAAATCTACTAACTCAAACAATTCTCATAAAAGCCCCACTATAAGATCGCATCCGAGAAAAAGCCTCAGTCTAGTTCTAATGTCAGTACCCCTAAAGGCTACCCTCTAAGGCATCCTAGTGCATCATCTATTCAAAGTATGGGTGCTTCAGTAAAATATTCTTTTTATGTCTCTTTTTATAAGATCTATTATGTCATAATTGTGTTGTGGATTAAACATCAGCTAAACATGGGACTAAAACCTCTTACTCCTGATGACTTTATGCTTTACTATGACTATTTTGAGGAGTGTGAGGGATTAGGCTTTGAGCAAGGTGGCTGTGAGAGAAACTGAAGGAGGTAGAAAAGCATCTCTGATACATGAAAATGGATCAATTAGAAACGGTGTATAATAAAAATTTGTCAGATCTTAGTGAGATTATCAAAAAACTATAAGAGGACATTGCTGCCCTCCATTCTATTAGGGATGAGAGGGCTTAGCAGTATGGGGATCCAAAAGAGGCAATAAAGTTTACCGTTTGAAGCTTTTTACATGTTAGACCTTTAGCTTTATGCTTCCTATGTCTTGAACTTGTAATTTTTTTATGGAGTGTGTAATTTTTTTTTGAAATTACTATGTATGTGTGTGTGTGGGTGTATGGGTGTGTATGTATATATATATATATATATATATATATATATATATATATATATGTATATATATATATAAGTGTTTGATCACATCCCTAAGTATTTCTTCCCTTGGTCTCTTTCTGTTTTAGTACAAGTTTCCAAAGGATTTGTCGAATCCTATATGGCATACATACATATATACATATATATCTACATACATATATATACACACACACACACACACATAAAGAGGATAGAAAGGTAAGCCTAACATAGTGAATTCCTAGTGATAACTAATGATAAAACTTCTTCAAAAAGCAAGTAGTAATAAGTGCAAGTAAATGGTCATAATATGGGTCAAAGATCTGATACTACTCGATTGGATGGTCTTTGTGATCACATAGGGACCTTCCCACTTTGGTGAAAACTTGGGAGCTAAAGTGTTCTGTCGAAGGTGTTGTGCAGTTCTCAAGATTAACTCACCGTGAGTGAATGAGCGAAACTTGATAAGTTTTGTGTAAGTTCGAGCCATCGTATCTCTGATATTTTGCATATGGCTTTTGGCTCGATCCTTATGCTCCTCAAGGGCTTCAAGCTGTGCAGCTCTACTCACTTTACTAAGTTGTGCCAAATGTGCTAAATGGATTGCTATATCGATTGGCAACATTGCCTCAGTGCCACAGATGATAAAAAGAATATCGAATCAATTGAGCCTTGCTTGGAAGTTCAATATGCCCATAAGGTAAGTGATTGCTTTTGGTTCCATAGGTTGGGATAGTTATGAACCATTTGACTTAGGATTCACAAAAGGATTTTTCTAGAAACATTTGTGGGTTTGTTACCCTTTGGGTAATAAGACATCAACTTGTGATGGGTCACACCATACAACTTTAAGATTTTTCTAACATGCATATTTACAAAAGGATTTCCATTGTACGAAAGAATGTGTCTCGATATCCCAAACCTTTAAATAATGTACTTTGATGAAGTTAACAATGGTCTTCCCATCAGTCTTCCACCAAGGGACTACTTCAATCAATTTTTTTAGGCATTCGGTTGCGACTAGGATCTATCTGCACCATTTTGAGAGTGAAGAGATTGGTTTAATGATATCTATTGATTAAGTGTGAAAACCCCATAGTGGATCGATTCCTTGCATCTCGACAATGGGTGTATAGATTCTATCGACCTGGAGTTGGCATTCCTTACACAATAATAAGAAATCCATGGCATCTACTTCCATAGTTATGTGGTAGTACCCTAGGTGGAGTAGGTGATAGTATAGCTTCCTATACCCTTTATTCTTTCCAACTTTGCAGTCATGGGAGGCTAACATGAAACTTCGGGCTTTCCCTAGATTAGATATTGAAATAGCTTTCTTCAAAGCTTTTCTTGTAAAGAAGTCTATCATTCACGCAGTATCTTTGTGCCTTCTTCCTAATAGTGATTGCATCACCTATTATTTTGGGTAAGGTATCATCATTAAAATGTATAAGATAGGGTGCACGCCAATCTTCCATGACTTCATTGAAGCAACATTTTGTAAAGTTTAATACCCTTTGGCATAGGTTGCAAACCTGCTACACAACTGTCTTGCCATGTTTGGCCAATAGTAACTCTGTCGTTGTATCCTATGGTAAAGATTTCCACCCTCTTGGCGACAAGCTTCATTATGGATAGCTTGCAAAAGGTGCTCACATCAAATGGTGATAGGCATATTTTCAAGATACCATTTAGGGTGTGAGAGTACAATTTATATTGTAAGATAGTGTAATGAGCTAGCTTCTTAATTAGCAAAGCCTAGGAATCCTTGGTCACTTAGAGCTTTGACAAAATAAGGGTGCTCCAATCAAGGGCTTTACCACTATCTTGTAGGGCTGCAAGGATAGACTCAAACCTTTTTAGTGATTAAACAATCTAAATTCCCTTGGTCAAATTTTACTTTAGATGCTAGGGTCACTAGAGCATCAAAATGCTTGTTGACTATTCTCAAGGTTTGCAGGAATTACATTTCCACGAATTTCATGAGAAGTTGTTCTACCAAGGTTCGATAAAGTAGCCAATGCAAATTCTCTGATAGCAAACTCTCTTTAGACTTGTTTTATCATAAGGTTAGAATTTCCTCGGATTTCTACCTTCTGTGCTTTGAGATCTCTTTCTGCTATGAGTCCCAAGGTAGGGCCTCATACTCAAATTTATTGTTGCTATACTAGAAATCAAGTTTGAAGGCAAGCAAAAGTATTTCTCTGGTAGAAGAGGTCAGGATTAGGCTTACGCCTCATTAGTTTACAGTTTCAGACTAGTCAAACTTGAGCTTCCACTCTATCTCTATGGTTGTTACCTCCATCTCCCTAGGGACTTTTTTAGATGGGGGATCGAACTCTCCTGAGGGAAATAAAGCAAGCAATTTAGAAAAAACTTGGATTTTGAGTGCTCTAGGGATATAGCATGTGATGTCGTATTCTACAAGCAATAAAAGCAATCGAGGTAAGCATTCTAAAAGAATAGTTTTTATCAGAAGATACTTGATAGGATCGCACTTTTTCATAAGCACGATAGAGTGAGACATGAGGTAGTGCTTGAACTTCTAGGCCATGAAAACTAAGGTAAAAAATACCTTTCAACTAGTGCATATCAGTCTTCTGGTCCCCTAAGGACCTGATAGATGTAGTGCAATAGTCATTCCACCCTATCAACCTCTTAAGCAAGTAGGGCTTCGATGGACTTCATCATGGAGGTGAGATATAGTAGTGAGGGCTTCCAAATGTTGAGGAAATCATGGTAGAGGTTAGCACTAGGATTTTATTATATCCAATCGAATGCTTGTTGGTGCTCACTAGACCAAACAAAGGGAATCCCTTTCTTCATAAGGTTATTGAAAAGAGGTGTGACCTTAGCCAATTTTGCGATAAAATGTCAAAAAGAAAGACTTTTCTAATGAAGCTTTTTAACTCTTTCAAGTCATACAGCCTTGACATATCCATAATGGCTCTTGCCTTCAAAGACTTAATGTCCATACCTTATTAATGAACAAGAAAACCCAAGAACTTGCCAGCTGAAACCCTAAGCATGCACTTCAAAGGGTTTGTTGGAAAATCACCTTGTTGCGGAATCCCAGGTTGTGATCTTTCCAAACACCCAAGTCTAAAATGACTTGTAATAAAACCGAAACAAAACAAGAATCAAACCAATCAAAGGAAGAACACAAGCAATTGTTGTCGAGGTTTGGCAGTGTGCCTACGTCCTTGTGAGCTCCTCCGAGCTCTCTGTACTAAATCAATAGAGTTCTTACAATTAATGCAACACCTCTTCAAGAATCCTCAAGTTCTTGAAGAACTAAAGAAGAGAAAAAGAAAGTGATAAGGACTAGTGTTTCCCTGGAATTTTCCCCAAGAAAATTTCAATTACAAAGCCCTTGAATCCCCAATCTATACTAATCTCTCTCTAAACAACCAACCTCTTTTGAATGATTCTCTCCTGTGTTTAGTGTCTTTGCACTCTCTCACACCATGTGTTCTATTTCACACACATTCACATGTCATCTTTCATCACACCTTGAATGGCTCCTAGATGACCCTTTATATAGAGCAATGACTACCTCATCCAATCTTTGAGATCAATCTCAACCCTTAGATCTCAAGAACCAAAGACTCATGGCTCTCTAAGAGTCTAAGTAATCATGTGCGTTTTAACCATGTTTCACGCACTATCTCAAAGTGCCCAAAATGAGGCTTCAGGTATGCCTGGCACCACGGCCCAGAACAGGGCTGGCCGAGGCCCAAACCAGGGCACACAATCTCCAGGTACTGAGCGCCGCAGCGCACACCACCCTGTGCCACGGCGCACACCTGGAGGAGGCTTCTTCATTCTTCATCCTTTGTTGGAGGCTGTGGTGCACACCTCCTGGGCCACGGCGCACAGCTGTATCTGAAGCTGACTTCTTCTCCTGTTTAATCCTTAGACAAATACCAACAGGGTTCATCCTCATGTTGTGTTTTTAGTATCTCTCAAACATAGCTTGAAGATCCGCGATATGGATTTCAAACTTTCTAGACTTAACCACAATGTCATCAACATAATCTTCCATGATGTCATGCATCATATTATGGAAAATTATGGTTATAGCCCTTTGACAGGTTGTGCCAACATTCTTCAATGTAAAGGGATGACCTTATAGAAGTTATATCCCATGGGTGTTAAAAATGTGATATTCTTGGCATCGACGGGTCCATACGAATCTGATTATAGCCATTGAAATCATCCATGAAGCAGAACATATCATGACCCGTAGTTGAATCCACCATCATATCGATGTTTGGAAAAGGTAACTCATCCTCGAACAGGCATTGTTCAAGTCCTGAAAGTCTATACAATATCTTATCTGCCCGTTCTCTTTTTTTTTTTTATTTACTAGAACAACATTCACAATACAAGTAGTGTATTGGATGGGTGTGATAAAGCCTGCTTTCTCAAGCTTCTTGACCTCTTGCTTGATTTGTTTTGTCATCTTATCCCTAAATATGTGCTAGCTTGCTTTACGAGTCTCGTTGTGGGTGACAGGGTAGACTTGTGGGCAACTATGGAAGGATCTAATCTGAGCATCTTATCATAAGTCTAGGTGAACACATCAATGTATTTGTAACGACCCATCTTGGGTTGGCCACCCCCGAGACAGTGTTGTCACATTTTGAAAATCTCAGCACGACACATATATGCAACAATAAGAAATATCACCAACATAATTTTTTTTTCATCAATCCTCAACCCTCAACAGGGGAGATCATCATTCTGATCTTGACTTTAATATTATATACTACGTAAAATGCATGAATATTTACAAATAAATTTTCATTTTATTTTCTCATTAGTCTGAAAATGTGGACACGTATGTGACTTACAGATAATGATTTCGTCTAAACCTCAACTCACCAAACTATTTGTCCTACCTGCTACCTGAAATCATTGTACAGTGAGGGGTGAGCTTCACAAGCTCAGTGAATTAAATTTACTAGAAGTATTCAATTTATATAAATGGTCTTTTAATATTTAATCATTTATATCTCATACAACTTGATAATAACACTCTACTATCACTACACAGATCATAAGTCTCATTCTCCATCAATCTCTTCTTCTTATTTATTGGTTCACCTTAATACCATCAATTATTTCATAATTACCTCGTAATGAGGTTCACAGCATAAATTCTACCATTTAGATGGTTCTTATCATATCATACTTCTATGTTTCTTTCTCATCGTAACTGTTTCTCAGTGAAACTCATTCATCTATAAAAAAAATTGACAATAACAGACAACACTTTAGTAATACAATCAATATTTAAAACAGATGTAATGCATGAATTATTATTAGGGAATGTTTTCAACATGTCGACATGTTTTTATCTTAGACTGGCCCCCTCTCGGTTCTTTTATTTTCAGCATATACCGGCTGTCATGGTATTTATTTCCAGCATATACCAACTGTCATGGTTTTCATTTATTTCCAGCATATACTGGCTATCATGGTTTTCCTTTATTTCCAGTGTATGCTGGCTGGCATGGTTTTTCAATTAGACTGGCCCCTTCCCGGTTCTTTTATTTCATGCATATGCATATGAACAATGATATGAAATATGCATATGAACAATAATATAAAAACAAACATGAATTCAAATATTTAAATTAGTTATCTTGATTATTCTCAAATTATTATTTGAAAAATTCCACTAAATTCCTCTCCTTATAAATCGCATCAAATCATCAATCATAGCTTGTCAAGATCCACTAAATTCCATCTTCTCATAAATCGTATCAAAACGTCAACCATAGCTCATCAAGAATTTCACTTATCGCTTTTATTATTAAATCAACTTATTATTCCAAAAGTATTATTTCTCATAAAATAATTCTCTACACATCCACTATTCCTATCACACCTATCAACCAATTTTCATCTAAAACCAAAGTATAAGCTAATAATCTTTTTTTAATATTATCACTAGATATTTCATTTTTATCTAGATTTCTTAAAGTAAATCTAACTCACCACATAGCACTTAGAGCTACCCGTGGATCACCTCCTTGCTTTTCCTGCTCCTCTCAGAAATTTCCCCCGGTTGCTAACTGTCAACACTTGATATAATATTTATATTAAAATTTCTAATATTTTTTTCCTTAATTCTTCCATAATTCACACCCTTTGAAAATTCCCACTTTGAATTCGGAAATTTCATGTATGCTAGATTTCAAAAATAAAACTTACATTATTACCTTTTGTTTTTCTTAGAGCTTCTCATGCTTCTCTATAAAATTCTCCTGTAAACCCCTTCAAAATTTTGCTCTTTCAATCTTTCTTTTGGTCCCCAAATGTTTAAAGAAATAGAGTAGTTTGAATTGAGGAAAAGAGAAAACCAAAGATTTGCTAAGAAAAATTAAAGTAAAGTAAAATTATATATATATATATATATATATATATATATATATATATATATATGCAAATCCTTTGTAAGGCTCAGCTTCTGTACCTCAGACTGCTGCCACGACAAATGCATGTGTCCTACATGCAATCCTCCAATGTCTTACTGCTGCCACGTTTTTTCTCTGTTTTTTTTTTTTTGAAAAAAAAAAAGAAGAAAGAAAAAAAATATCTTTTTTTTCTTTTTCCTTTTCTCGAAGACTACACATGTCCTTTCTTCTTCTTCTTTTTTGTTTTTTCTTTTCATTTTCTTTGTAACATTGGCCCCACGTGTCCAGTTTTTTTTCAAAAGAATTATTCTATTCAATACTAAATCCTTCGCGTGTAAATATATTATTTTAATTTCATGTCATAATTATTAATTTACTTATTTACCCTCACTTTACGAATATGAGTATTACAATATTTCTTCAAGAATGTTAAGATATTTTTCTTTTAGTCCTTGCTAAGATTCTTGCTTACGTAAACAGGCCATGAAGGCTTTCCGAGGGCTATGAGGTTCACCTCAAGGGTTTTGTCTTGCTATGGGCACGGACCATCTTGCATGGAGGGTGACACAGGGCCTAGTTTACAATACTTGTCATAGTCAGTGGTTGGATTGAGAAATAGTAATTTTGGATCCAACCTGTCGCACCATCATAAGTGATTGACAACCTTCCCATCTATGAGCTAAACTTTGACACATTTCCTTGTCTGCTTCCTATCGGGCTTAGTAGACACCCAATTTCGCACTCTTTTGTAAACAACAATTAATTTCTCCTTGGACCTTAATGAAAAGAACTAAGATGGTTATTTGACTATGTGATCGAGGCATTATATTCATGTATTTTCAATGTTTGCTATGATTAAGAGGTAATTTAAAAGAAAATCAAGAGAGGACTTAAAGTTAGAAAGGTCAAAAGGCCAAACTCTTATGTTTTGAGTGTCTATATTTCGAGCTTAATAAATTTTTACTCAAAAAAACTGAGATCTTGTCCTTCTCCATATATATAAAAAATTTAATTATCTTTCAAATATATACTGTGGGCCTCCATACGATAAGGGAAAGGTGAGAACATATATGTTTACTGAAATAGCCCCAAAACTAACCAGGTTTAGTGCAATGAGTCTCATTTAAAATCGATAATGACATTTTGCATAAGACCACTCGAAATTAAAATTATACTCCCTGTTGGAAATCACCTTGGAGATGCCCAAGTGGTGATCTTCCAAACACCCAAGTCTAGAATAACTTGTAAAAGTGAATCGGAAACAGAAACAGAAATCAAAGAAAAGAAAGGACACAACAATTGTTATCGAGGTTTGGCAATAGCCTACGTCCCCTTAAGTTCCTCTGAACTCTCTGCACTAAATCAATGGTTCTTTACAAATACAACAACCCTCTCCAAGAAACGCAAGTTCTTGAAGAACCAAAGAAGAAGTAAAAGAAAGTGATAAGAACTAACCCTGGAATTTTCCCAAGAAAATTTCCCTTACAAGCCCTCGAATCCCCTTTCTATTCTACTCTGTCTTTCTAAACAACCAGCCTTTACAATGAGTCTCTCTTATTTTGTGTCTTTACACTCTTACAATTGATCTCACTTTCAATCACAAGTTATTCCTCACACTTATTAGAGATTGAAGCTAGGTGACCCTTTATATAGTGCACCAACTTCTTGACCCATCTTGAGGATCAATATCTACCGTTAGATCTTGAGGACCAATCAACCTTAGCCCTTAATCAATTCTAAGTGATCCTGTGTATTTTGAACATGCCTTACACATTTAACAAAAGACTGAACCAAAAGGCATCAGTGTGCCTTCAGGCCACTGCCTAGAACAGGGCATGTCGCGGCCTGGAGTGTGCAGAAACTTCACCATGTTGCATCCATTTTGGGTACCGTGGCTTGGAGGAGGCTGAGCCATGGAGCACACCTCCTCTAGGTCTTCTCCTTTTCTAGGCACAGCACCTTGGAAGAGCTAGGCCGCGACGCACACTGGTGTGCACTTGATGCTGATTTTTCCTTATTTAAACCTTAGACAAACACCAACAATCTCTACCTTTGTCTAAGCATTTAAACCCAAACCCATTGTGTACAGAACTCAGAATCCAAACTCATCTTGAGTCATCATATCAACCGAATCCAATCCTAAGTAGTCTAAGGCAATGATTGAACTTACTTAGAGGTAGAACCTTGGTGCCTCAATCTGCAGGATTTTCCTTCGTGGCTACCTTGTCCACATGAATGCATCCTTCCGTAACATTTTCCCAAATGACATGATACCGAACATCCATGTGCTTTGTCCTCTCATGTAACACCGGATTCTTACATAAGTGCAACACACTTTCGCTATCCGAATACACCACCACCTGATCTTTTAGGACCTTCAACTCTTCCAACAACCCTTTGCACCACATAGCCTTCTTAACGGCTTTCGTTGCCGCTATGTACTCAGCCTCGGTTGTTGAGAGTGCTACCACCGACTGCAACTGAGCCTTCCAACTTATACAACATCCGTTTAAGTTGAATAAGTAGGAGGTAATCGATCTTCTTTTATCCCGGTTTGCTCCATAGTCCGAATTCGCATAACCCTCAAGACAGATGGACTTACCCCTCTTCTCATAAATCAGCCCTACTTCTGGGCTTCCCTTCAAGTACCTCAGCAACCATTTCATCCCAAGCCAATGCTCCTTTCTGGGATTCTCAT
Organism: Bretschneidera sinensis; assembly: GCA_023935145.1. Taxonomy (NCBI): domain Eukaryota; kingdom Viridiplantae; phylum Streptophyta; class Magnoliopsida; order Brassicales; family Akaniaceae; genus Bretschneidera; species Bretschneidera sinensis. The sequence continues at coordinate 51,979,663 of CM043701.1, forward strand.
AAACCTACTGAGGACACTTATTGCATGAGCAAAATCAGGTCTAGTGCTTACCATGGTGAACATAACTGAACCAACCGCACTAGAGTAAGGGACCTTTTCCATTTCCTTTTTCTCCGCTTCCGATCTCTGACATTGATCGCCGGAGAACTTGATATGGCCAGCAAGGGGAACCTTCACTGGTTTGCTAACTTCCATAGAGAACTTAGATATCATCTTCTTTATGTGGGAAGTCTGAGAAATCTTTAATTTGTTTCTCTTCCTTTCCTGGATTATATTCATCCCAAGGTTCTTTTGTGCATGGCCAAGATCCTTCATCTCAAACTCCGAACTGAGTTAAGACTTCAATTCTTCTATCCTCTCCATGTTGTTCCTAACCAACAACATATCATCGACATATATGAGGATGATCACCACTTCCTCCACCTTGTGCCACTTGTAATACAAGCAAGAATCATAGTAGCTCCTCATGAAACGCATGCTGGTTACAAAGGAATCGAATCTCTTATTCCATTGCCGAGGTGATTACTTCAGGCCATAGCGAGATTTCTTCAATTTGCACACCAACTCTCCCTGCTTTCCTTCCTCATAGCCTTCAAGTTGCCTCATATAGATGGTCTCATCAAGCTCTCCATGTAAGAATGCTATCTTCACATCCATTTGCTCGATTTCTCAATCAAATTGGACCACCATAGCCAATACTATCCGTATCGTCTTGTATTTCACAACCGACGAGAATATTTCAGTGAAATCTATGCCTTCTCTTTGTGTGAACCCCTTCGTCACTAGCCTAGCTTTATATCGGACTTCATCCCCTGGAGTGTTTCCTTCTTTGATCTTGTAGATCCACCAATAATCCAAAACTCTCTGTTTTTCTGGTTTGGGCACCAATTCCCAAGAGTTGTTCTTCCTTAAAAAATCTATTTCTTCCTCCATAGCTAGCTGCCACTTTAGCGACTCCTTACATTCCATGGCATCCATGTAAGTTTCTGGTTCAACCTCTCCTTCTATCTAAGGAGCTGCTACATTAGCATCCGCAAACCCATATCTCAAAGGTGGTCTAACTACCCTCCTTTCTCGGTCCCTTGTGAGCTGATAGTCATTATGACTTGCTGCATCAACCTCTTCTAGTTCAGCCTCCTTTTGAGTATCCTAAGGATGACCTTCATTAATGGTCTATACTTGGTCCGCACCCCCTTGCCTTCCTTGCTCTACCTGAACTAAATTTTCCTTGATGCGATGCTCCATAAATTTTAGACTAGTTTGCTCACTGGCCCCTGCAGGGTTAGTTTTCTCCAAACAGGGAAATAATAATTCATTAAAAAAACATCCCTACTTATTATGAGTTTCATTCCTTTTAGTTCTAAGGACCACAACCTATACCCCTTAACCCCATCACCATACCCTAGAAATACAAATTTTCTAAACCTTGGGTTAAGTTTATCATCCTTTTGATGTGCAAATGCAACACACCCAAAAGTCCTAAGGTTGCTCAACTCAGGAGGTTTCCCACTCCATATATCCATGGGAGTCTTGAGCTCTAAAGCTCTAGAGGGTGATCTATTTACCAAGTATACAGCATAGACACAGCTTCCCCCAAAAAATATTTTGGTAAACCGGACCCAATTAACATGCACCTAACCTTTTCCATAAGGTATCTATTCATCCTCTCAGCAACTCCATTTTGCTGAGGTGTTTTTACAATCGTTCTATGTCTTAGAATGCCATTTAATTCGCGAAATTTATCAAAATCCTTATTAGAAAATTCTAAGCCATTATTGGTTCATAAAGCCTTAACTACCCTATCCGTTTGAATCTTCAGCAAATTTTTTCACACCACAAATTTATTCAAGGCATCTGATTTATTTTTAAGCAAATAAACCCAAATCTTTCTTGAATAATCATCAATTAAAGACAAAAATTAAAAGTTACCTCCCTGTGTTGGTGTTCTTACTGGTCCCCAAAGGTCCGAATGAATGTAGTCAAGAATGCTTTTAGACTTGTGCACTCCGGTGTTGAAGCTGACTCGGTGTTGCTTCCTAAGAACGCAACACTTGCAGAAATCCAATTTCTCTACTTTGTTACCACCAAGTAGACCATCTTTGCTGAGAACTTGTAGGCCCTTTTTCGCTCATATGTCCCAAGCGAATGTGCCAAAGGGCTACTTTATCCATCTCAACCATCAAGCTTGCTGCTTGATCCTTGATTTTTGTCTCTCCGATCATCTTATAGAGTCCATCTTTTATTGCTGCTTTGATCACTATCAAAGATCCCTTGGTCACCTTGATCTTTCCTCGCTCTGCTTTTTATGAATACCCCATGGAATCTGGATGCTCCAATGAGATCAAATTCCTCCTCAAATCCGGGAGATACCTCACATTCCACAGCAGCTTTGTGACTCCATCAAACATCCTCAACTGGATGTCTCATATCCCTCTCACTTGGAAAGAAGTGTCATTCCCCAAGAAAACCCTTCCATCATCGATTTCCTTGAAATTCTTGAACCAATTTTTGTGAGGGCACATGTGATAAGTGCACCCGGTATCCAAGATCCATTTCTTGCTACCTTGCCTCCTGCTCACATTTGAGAACACAACAAGAACATCATCTTGCTGTTCTCCCTTGGCAACCAAAGCCTCTCCACTGTTAGTATGGCTTCCTCCTCTCCAATCCCACATCTTCTTCTTGCAATCTTTCTTGAAATGACCCTCCTTATTGCAGTAGAAGCACCACTTCCCTCCAAACTTCGATTTGGAATGCGATCACTCATGGCTCTGCCCTCTACCTCTTGATTTCTCCTGGTAGTTGCCATAAATGCTACTGCCATTCTGAGTTGCTGGCCTTCCTTTAACGAACAGCCTTTCTCCATTTGATGTTTCCCTCATCTTGGCTTTAAAATCATGAGCCCTTATAGCATTAATCACGATTTCCTTGGTTGTTAGTTTATCTCTTCCATATTCAATTGCATTAATTAAACTTTTAAAACAATCAAGAAGAGAATTTAACAAAATAACAGCCGATTGTTCATCCGGGAACTTTATATTACAGCTAGCCAAATCTTGAACTAGTTTGCTAAATACATCAAGATTATCTTTCTACTCTTTATTAGGATCCATTTTAAAAGCAAAGATTCTTTTAAGAAGATAAATTTTATTAGGGAGAGTTTTGATAAGAAACAACTCATCTAGTTTCTTCCATATGACAGCAGGATCTTTCGAGTCTCCGCACTCCCTTGTGACACTATCCAACATGTGTCAGAAGATGGTGTTGTATGCCATCTTCTTCATCTTAATCCGCTGGTCCTCCGTGATACTTGCTGGAAAAGCATCATCTTCTCCATTAGCCAAGTCCACCTTCTGTTGAATAAGAACAACCTTGATCTTCCGCTTCCAAAGAGCAAAGTCTCCCTTTCCATCAAACTTCTCAATAATGAAATTTGAACTCATTTTGCGGAGAAAATCCTAGATTTATGTAGCACCCACAATTGCTTTCCAACTTCTTCTAAACCTCAAGAACACGATCGAAGATTGATCTCAATACCGTTCTTGAATCACCCTCAAGAACACGATCTGATCTTGATCTTTACTCCGTTCTTAAATTACCCAAGAAGTTGATCTTTGATTCTTGGAGTCTTGACTCCGTCACCTTCTGTTCTAGATTTGATACCCGCTGTCCAAAGCTCCTCTAGCTCTGATACCACTATTGGAAATTACCTTGAAGATGCCCAGGTGGTGATCTTCCAAACACCCAAGTCTAGAATGACTTGTAAAGATGAATCGGAAATAAAAACATAAATCAAATAAAGGAAAGGATACAGCCATTGTTATTGAGGTTCGACAATAGCCTACGTCCCCGTGAGTTCCTCTGAACTCTCTGCACTAAATCAATGGTTCGTTACAAATACAGCAACCCTCCAAGAAACTCAAGTTCTTGAAGAACCAAAGAAGAAAAAGTAAAAGAAAGTGATAAGAACTAACCTTGGAATTTTCCTAAGAAAATTTCCCTTACAAGCCCTTAAATCCCCTTTTTATTCTACTCTCTCTTTCTAATAACTAGCCTTTACAATGAGTCTCTCTTGTTTTGTGTCTTTGCACTCTTACAATTGATCTCACTTTCAATCACAAGTTATTCCTCACACTTATTGGAGGTTGAGGCTAGGTGACCCTTTACATAGTGTATGAACTTTTTGACCCATCTTGAGGATCAATATCCACCCTTAGATCTTGAGGACCAATCAACCTTAGCCCTCAATCAATTCTAAGTGATCCTGTGCATTTTAAACATGCCTCACGCACTTAACAAAAGGCTAAACCAAAATGCATCAATATACCTTCAAGCCGTGGCCTAGAACAGGGCATGCCGCGGTCTAGAGTGTGCTGAAACTTCACCATGTTGCATCCATTCTAGGCACTGTGGCTTGGGGGAGGCTAAGCTGCGGCACACACCTCCTCCAGGTCTTCTACTTTGCTGTGTGCCGCACCTTGGAAGAGCCAGGCCGCGGCGCACACCAGTGTGCACTTGATGCTGATTTTTCCTTGTTTAAACCTTAGACAAACACCAACACTCCCTATGATTTCCAATAGGTACAAGTACTCCTCCTAATTCATTCGGAGGAGTGAGAATAGCTTATTTAAATTTGAGACCCAAAATTTGGAAATTTTTCTATTCCGAACAAGAATTCAATTATGGAAATTGCCTCATTGGAGATTGATTAGTCTCTAAGTTGGCCAGACCTAAACTCTAACCCTCATAAGACCTTTTATAACTTATATTGTTCTAATTCTTCCATATATAATTTTCACTAGAATGAATAGGTAGTATATGTCATTTTCTTGCTTTGTTGCATTCAAGTAACTTGGTAACTTTTTTTTTCCAAAATTTATTTGTTATTGTTTTTCATTTTGCCAGATAAAACTTGATCATATGCATGGATGGATGGATGAGTGAATGAAAATTTCATTTATATTGTGAAGTTCTTGAACTTTCTTTTAATGTAGAGATATCTTGGTAAATTGTTAAATTTCAGCATGCATAGATGAGTGAATGAATGGTCTAGTTGTTGAACTATAGTTTTTTTTTTATTTTTTATGTAGACATCTTGCTTACCTACTACATACTTAAGGCTATATGTAATTTGACTATTGATTAAAGCTTGTATGGATTTGAAAGATTAAGCTACTAAGTATTGAATTAGAGTTTTTTGAACTATACATAGGTTTTTTAGTATGTAACAGCAATTAATTATATTTTTATTGTTGACAAAAAATTATATTAAAAAATAAACATGACTTTTGGTGAGGAATGTCCTATTTAAATATCAAACTAAGGCAAGGAAATTCAACACCAAAAGTAAAGGGATAATCCTTGTCAAAAGATACCTTAAGAAAAGCAAAATTCTTGTTGAAACAAGGTCTATTGCAAGGACAGTCCTTGCTGAAATATGGTTTAAGGCAAGGAAAACCCTTGCGGAAAGTCTAATACGCTTAACAAACTAATGGTTTTGGCGAGGCATTATAAATTTTCAGTGAGGAAAATTGTCCTCACCAAAAACTTTTTTGGGCAAGGCTGGTTCTGATCCTTGCTATAATTTTAGGAGAGGGATGCACAGGCAAGGACTGGGCAAGGAAAACATTTCCTCACCAAAGCACTTTAGTAAGGATTATCCAGGTTTCAGCAAGGGATTTTTTCCTTGCCAAGGAGACTGTTCCTTGTAGTGTACATTCTTGCTAAAACTATGTTAAACTCATCCTGCAAATTTCATTTCTTGGGTTCTCAGTTTAACTTTCTTTTTTTGTTTGTAATAGGAAGGGTATTTCCAAACACTCTGCCTTACAAATCACGACTAGCCAAACTTTGAGTATTCTATTGTATTTGGTCCACTATCTCAATAACAAAGTTGACATTCTCAAGTTCATCCAATTTGGAGAAGCGCATTGGATCTTTAAGGGTTGCACCATATAACCGCATGTGGGTTATCCTTAGCATTACCTAAGGTTGCTAATTCTTACTAGTTTATTTCTTTTCAGTCATAATTGTTGTTATTGAAGTGAAACATTAGCTATGACGTTTTTTGAAATTATGTGAAAGTTAAACTTGTATGAAACGTGATCAAAACTTAATATGAGTTTATATTTTTAAAAGATATCATTGTGTGACAAGTTTATAATGAATTTTGTTTAGCTTCTGTTACTGGCAAAGACAGGCCGATCAGACCCTCATGAGATCTGATCGACCCAACAAATGGACCGATTAGTTCCACCATTTGGCCAATCTGGTCCACCTCTGTTTAGGCAGAAGATTTCCCCTGTTTTTCCTTTATCTTCACTATCGTGTTCTTTTTTTTTTAAATTACTATTGTAAACATTTAAAATGATTTTAACAGTTATGTTTCCCCTCTTTTAGTATGTTATTTTAGTACTTTTTTTGTTAATTTAATTCATTAATGGTTGTTTGAAAAGCAACTATTAGGTTACACTCTGTTGGGAAATCACCTTCTTGATGCCTAGGTGGTGATCTTCTAAACACCCAAGTCTAGAGTGACTTGTAATGAATTAGAAATAGAAACAGAAATCAATGAAAAGAAAGAACACAACAATTGTTATCGAGGTTCAGTAATAGCCTGCATCCCCGTGAGTTCCTCTGAACTCTCTGCACTAAATCAATGAGTTCTTACAAATTACAGCAACCCCCTTTAAGAAACCTCTAGTTATTAAAGAACCAAAGAAGAGAAGAAAGAAAGGGATAAGAACTATTACAAAGCCCTCTACCCACAATCTATATTACTCTCTCTTTACAACCAGCCTCTCTTTTGAGATCTATTCGAGTGCCTCTTCTGTGTTTTGTGTCTTTGCACTCTCACACTTGCACTTGAATTCTCTTGTATGATGATCACTTGTGTTTTCAACTTGTGTTATTGTGTTGAGATTGAAGATAGGTGACCCTTTATATAGTGCACTACTTCTTGACTAATCTTGAAGGTCAATATTCACCCTTAGATCTTGAGGACCTTTCAATAATAGCCCTTCATCAATCCTTAGTGATCCTGTATGTTTTGATCATGCATCCACGCACATTTCAAAGAGGCTAAAAAGCTTGTCTCAGTGTGCTTGGGGCCGCAGCCCAGAACAGGGCTGGCCGTGGTGCAAGGCAGGGCTACATTTCTCCACTTTTTGGGCACCGCGGCTTGGGGGAGGTTGAGTCATGACACACACCTCCTCCAGGCTTCCTCCATACTGGGTGCCGTAGCCTAGGAAGGCTGGGCCGTGGCCTGACCTGATGCTGTACTTCTTTGTCTTACTATGAGCTGAGGCGCACACTTTGTGTGCTGAGGTGCTAAGGTCTAATGAAGAACCTTGTCAAACCATGTTTAAACCTTAGACAAACACCAACAATCTCTACCTTTGTCTAAGCGATTAAACTCGAACCCATTGTGTAGAGAACTCAGGATTCAAACTCATCTTGAGTCATCATATCAACCGACTCCAATCCTAAGTAGTCTAAGGCAATGATTGAACTTACTTAGAGGTAGAACCTTGGTGCCTAAATCTGCAGGATTTTCCTCCGTGGCTACCTTATCCACATGAATGCATCATTCCGTAACACTTTCCCTAATGAAATGATATCGAACATCCATGTGCTTTGTCCTCTCATGGAACACCGGATTCTTACACAAGTGCAATGCACTTTGGCTATCCGAATACACCACCACCTGCTCTTTTAGGACCTTCAACTCCTCCAAAAACCCTTTGCACCACATAGCCTCCTTTATGGCTTCCGTTGCCGCAATGTACTCAGCCTCAGTTGTTAAGAGTGCTACCACCGGCTGCAACTGAGCCTTCCAACTTACACAGCATCCGTTTAAACTGAAAAAATATGAGGTAATCGATCTTCTTTTATCCCGGTCTTCTCCATAGTCCGAATCCGCATAACCCTCAAGATAGATGGACTTACCCCTCTTCTCATATAACTGCCCCACATTTGGGCTTCCCTTCAAGTACCTCAACAACCACTTCATCCCAAGCCAATGCTCATTTTCGGGATTATTCATAAACCTGCTGAGAACACTTATTGCATGAGCAATGTCGGGTCTAGTGCTCACCATGGTGAACATAACTGAACCAACTGCACTAGAATAAGGGACATTTTCTATTTCCTTCTTCTCTGCCTCTGATCTCGGACATTGATCGCTGGAGAACTTGAAATGACCAGTAAAGGTAACCTTCACTGGTTTGCTATCTTCCATAAAGAACTTAGATATCATCTTCTCTATGTAGAAAGTCTGAGAGATCTTCAATGTATTTCTCTCCCTTTCCAGGATTATACACATCCCAAAGATCTTCTGTTCATGGCCAAGATCCTTCATCTCAAACTCCGAACTGATTTGAGACTTCAATTCTTCTATCCTCTCTCTGCTACTCCCAACCAGCAGTATATCATCAACATAGATGAGGATGATCACCACTTCCTCCACTTTGATCCTCTTATAGTACGAGGATGAATCATAGTAGCTCCTCATGAAACCCAAGCTAGTTACAAAGGAATCAAACATCTTATTCCATTGCCGAGGTGATTGCTTCAGGCCATAGAGAGATTTATTCAATTGGCACACCAACTCTCCCTGTCTTCCTTCGTCATAGCCTTCGGGTTGCGTCATGTAGATGGTCTCATCAAGCTCTCCATGCAAGAACACTGTCTTCACATCCATTTGCTCAATCTCCCAATCAAATTGGACCACCATAGCCAATACTATCCGTATCGTCTTGTACTTCACAACTGGTCAGAATATTTCGGTGAAATCTATGCCTTCTCTTTGTGTCAACCTCTTTGCCACCAGCCTAGCTTTATACCGGAATTTATCTCCTGGAGTGTTTCCTTCTTTGATCTTGTAGATCCACCTACAATCCACAACTCTCTGTTTTTCTGGTTCGGGCACCAATTCCCAAGAGTTGTTCTTCCTCAAAGAATCCATTTCTTCCTCCATAGCTAGCTACCACTTTGATGACTCCTTAAATTCCATGGCTTCTATGTAAGTTTCTGGTTCAACCATCCCTCCTTCTGAACAAGGAGCTGCTACATTAGCATCCGCAAACCCATATCTCAAAGGTGGTCTGACCACCCTCCTTTCCCGGTCCCTTGTGAGTTAGCAGTCATTCTGACTTGCTGCATCATCCCCTTCCAGTTCAGCCTCCTCTTGAGTATCCCAAGCATGGCCTTCATCAATGGGCTTTACCTGGTCCGAACCCTCTTACCTTCCTTGCTCTACCTGAACTGAATTTTCTTTTATGCGATGCTCCACAAATTTTAGACTGGTTTGCTCACTAGCCCCTACAGGGTTAGTTTTCTCCAAATAGGGAAATAACAATTTATTAAAAATAGCATCCCTACTTATTATGAGTTTCATTTCTTTTGGTTCTAAAGACCACAACCTATACCCCTTAACCCCATCACAATACCCTAGAGATACACATTTTCTAGACTTTAGGTTAAGTTTCTCATCCTTTTGAAGTGCAAATGGAGAACACCCAAAAGTCCTAAGGTTGCTCAACTCAGAGGGTTTCCCACTCCACATTTCCATGGGAGTCTTGAGCTCTAAAGCTCTAGAGGGCGATCTATTTACCAAGTATGTAGCAGTAAACACAGCTTCCCCCTAAAAATATTTTGGTAATCCAGATCCTATTAACATGCAGCTAACCTTTTCCATAAGGGTCATATTCATCCTCTCAGCAACTCCATTTTGTTGAGGTGTTTTTACAACCGTTCTATACCTTAGAATGCCATTTAACTCACAGAATTTATCAAAATCCTTATTATAAAATTCTAAGCCATTATCAGTTCGTAAAGCCTTAACTACCCTACCCGTTTGAGTCTCCAGCAACTTTTTTCACACCACAAATTTATTCAAAGCATCTGATTTATTTTTAAGCAAATAAACCCAAACCTTTCTTAAATAATCATCAATTAAAGACAGAAAGTAAAAGTTACCTCCCTGTGTTGGTGTTCTTGCTGGTCTCCAAAGGTCTGAATGAATGTAGTCAAGAATGCCCTTAGACTTGTGCACTCCGGTGTTGAAGCTGGCCTGGTGTTGCTTCCCAAGAATGCAACACTCGCAGAAATCCAATTTCTCTACTTTGTCACCACCAACTAGACCATCATTGATGAGAACTTACTGGCCCTTTTCATTCATATATCCCAAGCGAGTGTGCCAAAGGGCTGCCTTATCCATCTCAGCCATCAAGCTTGCTGCTTGATCCTTGATTTCTGTCTCTCCGATCATCTCATAAAGTCCATCTTTTATTGCTGCTTTGATCACTACCAAAGATTCCTTGGTTACCTTAATCTTTCCTCCCTTTGCTTTATATGTATACCCTATGGAATCCATCTACCCTAATGAAATCAAATTCCTCTTCAAATCCGGAAGATACCTCACATTCCGCAGCAGCCTTGTGACTCCATCAAACGTCCTCAACTGGACGTCTCATATCCCCTTCACTTGGCAAGAAGTGTCATTCCCTAAGAAAACCTTTCCATCATTAGTTTCCTGGAAATTCTTGAACCAATCCTTGTGAGGGCACATGTGATAAATGTACCCGGAATCCAGAATCCATTTCTCACTGCCTTGCCTCCTGCTCACATTTGAGCACACAACAAGAACATCATCTTGCTGTTCTCCTTTGGTAACCGAAGCCTCTCTATTGTTGGTATGGCTTCTTCCTCTCTCATCCCACATCTTCTTCTTGCAATCTTTCCTAAAATGTCCCTCCTTGTTGCAGTAGAAGCATCTCTTTCCTCCAAATCTCGGTTTGGAATGAGATCTCTCATGGCTCTGCCCTCTACCTCTTGATTTCTCCTGGTAGTTGCCATGATGCTATTGCCATTCCAATTTGCTGGTCGTCCTCTAACGAATAGCCTTTCTCCACTTGATGCTTCCCTCATCTTGGCTTTGAAATCATGAGCCCTTATGGCATTGATCACAATCTCCTTAGTTAAAGTTTTTCTTCCATATTCAATTACATTAATCAAATTATCAAAACAATTAGGAAGACAATTCAACAAAATAATAGCCAATTGTTCATCCGAGAATGTTATGCTACAGCTATTCAAATTTTGAACTAGCTTATTAAACACATCAAGATTGTCTTGCAACTCTTTACTAGGATCCATTTTAAAAGCAAAGATTCTTTTAAGAAGATAAATCTTATTAGGGAGAGTTTTGGTAAGAAACAACTCATCTAGTTTCTTCTATATGATAGCAGGATCTTCCGAGTCTCCGCACTCCCTTGTGACACTATCCGACATGTGCAAGAAAATGGTGTTGTATGTCATCTTCTTCATCTCAATCTGCTGGACTTTCGTGATACTTGTTGAAAAAATGTCATCTTCTCCAATCACCAAGTCCACTTTCTGCTGCATAAGAACAGTCTTGATCTTCCACTTCCAAAGGGCAAAGTCTCCATTTTCATAAAACTTCTCAACACATAAATTTGAAGCCATCTTGCGGAGAAAATTCTAGATTTATGCAGCAACCGCAATTGCTTTCCCAAACTTCTAAATCACAAGAACTCGATCAAAGATAGATCTCAATACCGTTCTTGAATCACCCAAGAAGTTGGCCTTTGATTCTTCGAGTTTTGCTCCGCTACCTTAAGTTCCAGCTCCAATACTTGCTCTCCAAAGCTCCTCCAGCTCTGATACCACTGCTGTGGTATCTCCTTTAGCTCTAATACCACTATTGGGAAATCATCTTCTTGATACCCAGGAGATGATCTTCCAAACACCCAAGTCTAGAGTGACTTGTAATGAATCGAAAACAGAAACAAAAATCAAAGAAAAGAAAGAACATAACAATTGTTATCGAGGTTCGGTAATAGCCTGTATCCCCGTAAGTTCCTCTGAACTCTCTGAACTAAATCAATGAGTTCTTACAGATTACAACAACCCCCTTCAAGAAACCTCTAGTTCTTGAAGAACCAAAGAAGAGAAGAAAGAAAGTGATAAGAACTATTACAAAGCTCTCTACCCACAATCTATACTACTCTCTCTTTATAACCAGCCTCTCTTTTGAGATCTATTCTAATGTCTCTCTTGTGTTTTGTGTCTTTGCACTTGAATTCTCTTGTATGATGATCACTTGTGTTTTCAACCTACGTTATTGTGTTGAGATTGAAGCTAGGTGACCCTTTATATAGTACACCACTTCTTGACTAATCTTGAAGGTCAATATCCACCCTTAGATCTTGAGAACCTTTCAATCATAGCCCTTCATCAATCTTTAGTGATCTTGTGCGTTTTGATCATGCATCCACACACTTTCAAAGAGGCTGAAAAGCTTGTCTCAGTGTGCTTGGCGCCCCGACCCAGAACAGGGCTGGCCGTGGCGCAAGGCAGGGCTGCACTTCTCCACTTTCTAGGCGCCACTGCCTGGGGGAGGCTGAGCCACAGCGCACACCTCCTCCAGGCTTCCTCTATGCTGGGCGCCGTGGCCTGGGAAGGCTGGGCCGCGGCCTGACCTGATGCTGCACTTCTTTGTCTTGCTGTGCGCTTAGGCGAACACTTTTTGTGCTGAGGTGCCAAGGTCTAATGAAGAACCTTGTCAAACCATGTTTAAACCTTAGACAAACACCAACATGCTCACTGATCCTTGGGAAGACAGCATTGTCCAACAAATGAAAGTTGGGTCAGCAATCTCCCAAGTATACAAACTTCCTTATTGGGTGTGATGTTTGTTAAATTATGTTCTTGTTTTATATAAATTTTAATTTAATGTGTTGAATGCTAGTGTGTGGTAAAGTAGTTCAAATTAAAAGAAGAGAGAGAAATTCACTTTTATTAAGGAAACATGAGTGAGTAAATGTTCTTGGATGAAGAAATCAAGCATATTTATTCGAATATGGCCAACATAATTTCCTTAAAACTATTGTAATTTATTAGGACGATACAACGATTTGGAGTGATCAAAATGGGAAAGGGGCATGCTAGTAATTTTTTGGTGAAACTAGGGGAATTTGCCTGGTGGTGCTGATTCAATGGCATTCAGATTCGAAATGTTGTAATCTCCTTATTGGTAATGCAACCCCTTTGGAAATTAGCATAGGCTTTTATATTTTACCGTTAACTGGTTTTGCTCGGAGTAGCTTGTGTCTTATAGGTAACCTTTCTCCACCTGGTTAAACTATATTAAAAGGTACATTATATTAAGTAATGTAAGTGTCAAAAGAATTCAGCACAATAAAGTTGTAAGACAAGTCAATAGGAATACAATCTTTGCAAACAGACTGTGTCGGAAAAATAGTTTAAGGGTTGCATGTGGCTATTAAGTAATAAATATGCAAAGCATATTATTGATATCAATGAAGTATTGATTTCTTTTTGTATTTCACTGGACTTGTATCTATATACATTAAAATTTTCAGTAACTGCTACTTAACGTTTTAAGAAGATTGACCTTTAAAAAGCTATTCTCAACTTTTGAGATGGTCTATATAAACTAATGTTTAAAGCCATGAAGCGCGTCAGCATGATATCTTTCGCATCTACCCTGATCTCTAGCGCCATCACTTCTATGATGTTATATTTGTTTCTATCTACCTTTTTTCTACTACATACAGAAGTTGTAACAACATTACCTTGGAATGTAGGTTATCTTTCTAGCTCTTGATATACATGTGAAGAATGTAGCACAAACATACTTTCTTGAACACAAGGGTGAAAACAATCTTTTTGATCATTTATCTGAGTTGCTAAATTCTTACTTAAAAAATGATGAAAATTTCCTTAAAGAGTTAGCATCTGTGTCCATGCAACGTAGTTTGTGACTTAAAGTTAATAATCTAGATATTTTTTGCCACTTTTTGCTAAGTGAAATTTGAAAGTAAGTTTTATTTGAAGCAGTGATCTTTCTCAACCTCTTCACGTCCTTTTCATCACCTAACCTATGGCTGACAAATCAGCCTAAGTTAGATATCTTCTTTACTCATCAATGCTTTGATTTGCGATGACGAGAAGAGGGACACATAGGGAAAAAGAAACAGAAGAGAAGATCGGGGAAAAGAAAAATCAGGAAATTCCAAAATCTTAGTTTTATTATTCCATAATGCATTCTATCTCAAAACCCTACAAGAGTTGCTTTATATATTGGTACCAAGAACACTTGCAAATGAGGAAATAAATTAAAACTCTAATAATCCTATTTGAACAGTTGAACCCCAGTATTAAATCTGTAATTCCTAAATCAAATCCCTAAAACCTGATTCTTACATCATTCTACAATACTCACGGTTAATTTGTGGCCTAAATTTTTAGAGTAAAAGTGGGTCCATTCTCTTTTAATTGCCACGTCATCATGTAAGATTATAAATTGCAGTAGGATAAGCAATAATTTTAAAAAAAATGGTTGTTTTGGTTCTAATAGGACAATGAATACAAAATTAAATAGAATAAGGATTCTCTTTGACCTTGCCTATATATGTGTCTATTTCTCTTCTTTCTACAACAGAGACAACAAAGAGAAAACTACAGCAGAACAATAGAAAGAAAGCTACAGCACACGGATTTGTACAACAAACAAATCCTTGTAAAAGGTTAATACTTATTTTCTTCCTTTTAGGCTATTTTATTTTCTCAATTAAATTTGTGGTAGCCTAGATTTGGGGATTTGGGCTTAGGGAGTTTTATCTCTCTTCTAATTTGGACTTAGGGAGTTTTATCTCTCTTGATTTGTATTCTAATTTTGATTAAAGTGGAATCTCTCACCATTGCCCATGGACGTAGGAGTTTTAGCTCCGAACCATGTAAATTTTTTGTGCCTGTTTATTTTTTCGCTGCTTTATTCCTAACAAATTGGTTTCAGAGCTATTGTTAAAATTGATCTAGGCACGATGTCTTCTACCACTTCGTATAAGATACAGAAGTTTGATGGAACCGGTAGTTTTAATCTTTGGCAATTAAAGATGCAAGCTGTATTAACCCAAAAGGGTTTGAAAAAGGTGCTGCCAGGGAAGGAGAAGATACCTAGTACGATGACAAATGAACAAAAATTGGATATGGATGAGAAGGCCCTAACTAAAATTCAGTTGTGTCTATCATATGGAGTTTTTCATGAAATCTTTACAGAGAAAACTACTGCCGGAATATGGAATAAATTAGAGTCCCTGTACTTGGCGAAATCCCTTACCAACAAATTGCTCTTGAAGCAGCAGTTATATTTGCTGTGTATAACAGAAAGTACATCAATGAAATCCTATATTGATTAATTTAATTTCGTTATTACTGATTTGAATTCAATGGAAGCTAAATTAGATGATGAAGATCGGGCTCAACTATTGTTGTGTTCCTTACCAACATCGTTTGCACACTTTAGGGAAACTTTTTTGTTTGGTAGAGACACAATTTATTTAGAAAATGTTAAAGATTCTCTTTTGAATTGGTTAAGCGACATATGTCTGGGAATAATTATAAGAAACAGAGTCAATGTGATACTCTAGTTATTAGAGGTTTTAGAGAAAGATCTAGAGAAAAAGGTTCAGGTAATAATAGCCAGAAATTTCGATCTAAGGCCAAAAATAAGAATGTGACCTTTCATTACTATAAGAAAAATAAACATTATAAGTATGAGTGTTGGAATTTGAAAATGAAAATTTAAGAGGAAAACAATTAGAATCAAGGTAAAAATCGAGATCAGAATTAGAATCGGGATAGGAATCAGAAAGTGAAACAACCTGAAGTTAATGCTATTAAAGAAGACTCTAATGACTAGAATTGTGTCCTTGCTTTCAGTGGTAATGGGTTCTTTAGGCTTGATTGGATTATGAATTTAGCATGTTCCTACCATATTTTCCGAAATAAGAATTAGTTTTTAGAATATGAGCCTTATGACAAAGTTGTATTGCTGGCTGATGATGCAACTCGAAAAATTACTGGAATAGAAACTGTTTAGATCAGAATGCACGACGATGTAATAAGAACTTTGACAATTAGACATATTCTTGCCTTCAAGAAGAATTTGATTTCTCTAAGTACTCTTAATGTCAAAGGGTACAAGTATTCATCTTAAAGAGGAATTATAAAAGTTAGCAGAGTTGCTCTGGTTGTCTTGAAAGCAAAGATTATTTCTCCAAATTTGTATATTTTGCAGGGTGCTACCGTTACTGGTTCAGTGACTGCTTCTACTATGTTAGATTCTGAGGTTACAAAATTGTGGTATATGAGATTGGGTCATATGAGTGAAAAGGAGACTAACTTTGTTGAGAAAAATAGATTTTCTATGTGGACAGAATACAAGTAAAATGGAATTCTGTGAGCATTGTATTTTTGGCAAACAGAAAAGAGTTAGCTTCAGTATAGCGATTCACAGAACTAAGGGTACTGTGGATTATATTCACTATGATCTTTGGGGACCCTCACATGTTCCATCTAAGGGTAGTTCCATGTATATGCTTACATTCATTGATAATTACTCAAGAAAAACTTGGGTATATATGTTGAAGACTAAAGATGAGGCATTTAAATGTTTTAAATAGTGGAGGACCATGGTTGAGATATAAACGAGGAAACATATCAAAAGGCTGAGGACAGATAATGGTTTGAAATTTTGTTCAAATGAGTTTAATGACTACTGCAAAGATGAGGGTATTTTTAGATACATGACAATTAGAGGTACACCACAATATAATGGGGTTGCTGAGCGAATGAACATAACTTTTTTGGAGAGAGCTTGTTCTATGCTCTCAAATGTTGGTTTGACTAAAGAGTTTTGAGTAAAGGCAACATTTACTGCCTATTATTTAGTGAATCGATCTCCCACTACAGCTATAGAATGTAAAACACTACATGAGGTATAGATTATTCTATGGTAAAAATATTTGGATGTCCTGCATATGCACATGTTAACAATAAAAAATTAGAGCCTAGAGCTAAAAAGTGTATTTTTCTTTAGTATGCTAATGGTGTTAAAGGATATAGATTATAGTATCCTGATCCTAAGTTATCTAAATTTTTCATTAGTCATGATATTATTTTTAATGAATCTGCTATGCTTAACTCGAAGAAAGATGAGTTTGTTGCTTATGATTTTAAACATGGTAAGAGTAGCACATAACGAGTGGAGTTGGAAAGTTTTGATTCAAGTCCTATGCATATTACTTCCATGTAGCTTGTTTCTGAACAGAGTTAGAATTTGGGTGAACAGACTCAATAGATTCAGGACGAACCTTACAGCATTGCCAAACATAGACTAAGAAGAGAGACTAGACTACCATTGAAGTACAATAATATTGTTTTGTCTAGATATACTAATGTTATTGCCTATGTTCTGTCAGTTGCACAAGAAACCAGTGATGTAGGTAAACCTTCTATATATATAGAAATCATTACTTGTGCAGATTTTTTAAAGTGGCTAATAGCCATGCATGAAGAGATAGAGTCTCTTGAGAAGAATCAGACTTGGAAATTGATAAAACCACCAATGGGTAAAAGAATAGGTGGTTGCAAATGGATATTCAAGAAAAAAGAAGGCATCAGAGTGATTGAAAATGCAAGTCATAAGATATGTTTGGTTGCTAAGGGATACAGTCAAGTTACAAGAGTTGATTTTAATTATGTGTTCTCTCTGGTTGTGAATCATAGTTCCATTTGTATTATACTATCATTGGTTGCTATACAGAATTTGGAATTATAACAACTTGATGTTAAAACCGTATTTTTGCATGGTGAGCTTGAAAAGAAAATCTACATGCATCAGCCCGAGTGCTTTGTTATTGAGAGCAATGAAGACTATGTTTATTTGTTAAAGAAGTCTTTAAATTATTTGAATAGTCTCATCTTCAGTGGTACAAGCGGTTTGACTCATTCATGGTAAGTAATGGGTATTCAAGAAGCAAGTATGACAGTTATGTATATCTCACGAAGCTTGCTGATGGATCATTCATTCATTTATTGTTGTATGTGGATGATATGCTCATTGCTTGTAGGAGTAAATCTGATATTGCTAGCTTGAAAGCACTGTTCAACAATGAATTTGAGATGAAAGCTTTGGGTCTAGCTAAGAAGATTCTTGATATGGATATCAAAAGAGATAGAGGTACAAGTTGTTATATCTGACACAAGAGAAGTACATTGAGAAAGCTTTGGAACGCTTTGACATGAAGAATGCCAAACCCATTAGTACTCCTCTTGCTCATCATTTTAGACTTTCACTGCTTTGTCTCCACAGACAGATGAAGATAAAGATAAAGATTAAATGTCACTTGTTCCTTATTCCAATGTATTTAGGATTCTTATGTATGCTATGATTTGCACCCATCCAAATATGGCACAGGCTGTCAATGTGGTTAGTAGGTATATGGGTCATCTCGGGAAGGAGTACTGGAGAGTTGTTAAGTGGATACTAAAGTATCTTAGAGGTACTTCAGACGTATGTTTGAAGTTTGGAAGCCATAAGAGCAATGTTGTTGGTTATATTGATTCAGACTTTGCAAGCAATCTTGACAAAAGAAGGTCTAGTACAGGTTATGTATTTGATCTTGGTGGATGCCCTGTCAGTTGGAAGGCTACTCTATAACCAATTGTTGCTTTGTCGACTACCGAAGCGGAGTATATAGCTATAATAGAGGATATTAAGGAAGTTGTTTGGTTGAGAGGGTTGTTTAGTGAATTGTGTTGGGGTTCATTATGCTACTGTTATCCATTGTGATAGTCAAAGTGCCATTCACTTGATTAAGGATCAAATGTTCCATGAAAAAATGAAACATATTGATGTTCGTTACCACTTTGTTCGAGACATAGTTGATAGTGGTGAAATTATTGTAACGAAAATTGGTACAACAGATAATCCAGCAGACATGTTGACTAAACCACTTCCAGTGTCCAAGTTCGAGCATTGCTTGGTGTTACTTACAATATTTGAGTTATGCCCAGGTGGGACATTTGTGGAGATGGTGAAGAGTATATACTATCTGTGAAAATTCAAGCCAATGTAGAGATTTGTTAATTCATGGCTTGAGTAGAAGTGGGCCCATTCTCTTTTAATTGTCACGTCATTATACAAGAGTAAAATTGTTGTAGGATAAGCAATAATTAAAAAAGGTGGTTGTTTTGGTTATAGTAAGACAAGGAATAAAAAATTAAATAGAAAAACGATTCTCCTTGACTTTGCCTATATATATGTGCCTATTTCTTTTGACAACAAAGAGAACGCTACAATAGAGCCACAAAGAAAAAATTACAGTAGATAGATCTGTACAACGAATATATCCTTGTAGAAGGTCAATATTTCTTTTCTTCCTTCTAGGCTATTGTATTTTCCTAATTAAATTTGTGGTAGCTTAGATTTGGGTATACTGAGGATTTGGATTTAGAGAGTTTTATCTCTTTTGATTTGTACTCCAATTTTGATTATAGTGGAATCTCTCACCATCGCTCATGAACCTAAGAGTTTTAACTTCGAATCACATAAATTTTTTGTATCTATTTATATTTTCCGCTTACATTCACAAATAACCCATAATAACATAAAACTATTTGAATTACAGTGAGCATACATAAAGTTAAAATCCTTAGATTTAGTCTTCCAATGTTATGTTACCACAAAAAATTTTGGCTAGTTCGGGTATAAATTTAATGGTTTAGACCATCTGAAAATTTCATTAGTAATTTTGAGGAACTTTATTGATAAAATTAATATAAGTGTGAAACCCAAAAATTAATATTATCAATAAAATTTTAAATTATCAATAAAATTTTTAATTAGATTTAGATTCGAACCAACCAAAAAATCATCGCGTCACCACACTTTTAACCATCAATCTTGGAAAGGCCTCTTAGCCAGGGGAGTTAAGTGATTTGGTGGCGAATCTGGGTCTTCGGTTCAATGTCTTTCTTTATTTTAAGATTTTAACCTACAAACATATTACTGTTACACTGGGAAGTACATGTTAGTACTGAATTAATATTAATCAATCCAACACATTCTTACTATCTTCCGTACACATACAAATGTTGATTCTATTAAATTCGTATTGTTGAAGATATTTTTATATCATATGGTGGACTAAAATAAAAATATCTTAAATTTTTAGATAGTTTCTCTTTGATTACGTTAGGTATTTCCTTTGCTCGTCGTGAAATTTTCACTTGAATAGCAGGCATATCTAGTCTGGAAATTTTTGTGCAGCATTCCTGTGAATATGGCAGATTTCCTTCCATGGCTTTCATCCTCCATTTCACCCAATGAATACGAGGATATGCGGAAGTGCTTAAGCAAGATAGTCTAAGATGAAAGCTTTCCAGCTGGCAAGGTCTTATATATCATCCAGCCTGTTGAATTCTTTTCAAATTTAACAAAATGCATGTAGCTGATTGCAACTCTTGGTTATTGAAGGTAATTTTCACCTAAATGGATTGAAGAAATGGTGCTGATATGATTGCAAATTGTGCAGATGATCCTCAGGTTCGATGTTGTTTAGATTCCGCTTCTAGCACATTTAACTCAGCAATTAGATGGAGTACAGTATGGTTATGATTCATCCAAAACTGGGAAAAGGAAATATTTGGAGCCACCTAATGATGCTGATGATACTGCGGGGACCCATCTGATTGATGAAGTAATGCTTTGGCATAACGCTATTAAAAAGGAGTTGAATGAGATAGCTGACGAAGCTAGGAAGATTCAACTTTCTGGAGATTTTCTAATTTATCAGCCTTTGATGAACGGTTGCAATTCCTTGCAGAAGTATGCATCTTTCACAGGCCGGTATTTCTTTTTTTATTACGTCGATATGAAATTATTGAACATTGACTTTTTTCATTTTCCTTTGAAGTTAGTTTTATTTAATTCAGTCTAGTGGATCTTTTATGTAAAGCATGGTAATGTATTATTTGAATTGTTAATACTCTGGTTGCCTTCAGTGCTTCTTTGTAATATGATTTTTCTGGTACAATTCATTTCAGGCATTGATTATTTTATCTTTCCTTTGTGTTTCCCTATTCGGTGATTATAATGTAACAGACCAAGTAAAGACAGGAAAGAGTCTCCATCCCTTAAGGTGCAATTTGAAAAATTAAGGAGAAGTTTTCACCCTTCTGCTTAAAACCTATCATTGCCCCAAATATAAAAAATGAAGGAAAAAAGAGAATGGTAAAAAGTTTTGAACCTGAACAAGATAAACTGGAAGAAATAGTCATTTCTGAGTTTGAGATATTTTTAAAGAATCAAAGACTTCTGATGGTATTCTTATCTATTACTTAGAATTAAGCTTATCTGTGCTTTCAATAACTTTGAAATGCTAATTTCTGAATGATCACCATGTAATATTGGATGCGTCTCTTTGTTTGCCTTTTCTCAACGTTTTTTCTTCCTATTATATTAATTCTTTGTTGGAAAGGATAACAATCATTTGTAGCATTATAGGTTTTTAATCTATAGTTATCTCCTTTCTGGTTGCAGTATAGCTGAGGACAAAGTCATCTTCCCTGCGATGGATGGAGAATTCTCTTTTTCCCAGGAGCATGCTGAAGAAGAAAACCAATTTATTGAGTTCAGATGTTTGATTGAAAGTATACAGAATGCAGGAGCAATTTCCACTTCAGCTGCTGAATTTTATGCGAAGTTTTGCTCACATGCTGATCAAATAATGGAAACTATACAGAGGCACTTCTACAAAGAGGAAATTCAGGTGAGCTTTCCTTTTCGATGTAATAATTGGTTTGGGTTGGCGGGTGTTTGTTAGCTAGTATGAATTCATGCAACGGCTTTCTTCTAAAACTGAACTAGTACTATTCTCTCCCCCCTCCCCCCAAAAAAAGAAGAAAAGAAAAAGAAAACTGAACCAGCAGTATATGATCAAAACAGACCTTCTGTGGGAGTTAGGCGGGGGAAATTCTCTCGGGTGTTAATAAAAAACCTGATATCATCTGGTCTGATTCACATTATGGAAACGTGTGGTGCTATCTATGGCTTGACTAACATTGCATGACTAGAAGTCTGTGACGCTACTGAACATCCCCTTGGATTCTTGGAAGGTATCTGCTAAGTTCCTTGTGTATATAGGTTCTTCCACATGCCCGAAAGCACTTTAGCTTCAATAAACAACAGGAACTTTTGTATCAAAGCTTGTGCGTGATACCCTTGAGATTGACTGAGCGTATCTTGCCTTGGTTGGTTGGGTCATCGACTGTACCTTGGTTGGTGGGGTCATTGACTGAAGAAGAAGCCTGGAATTTCCTTAGAAATCTGTAATCAGCAGGTTCCATCCCTTCCATAGTCACTTTACAAACTCATTTTTCTTTATGCTATTTCGTATTTATGTGTATTTCTATGTTTCAGCTCCAGCAACAGATGCTGCCCTCGTAACACTTTTTTGCTGTTTGGGCATGCAAAGGTAGTAATCAGGGTATTTGTTTGTCTTCAAATGCAATTGGTTGTTGTCCTGTTAAAAGGTTCACTGATATTGAAGAAGGTTTTGTCCAGTCATGTGGTGCATGTGCTTCTGCATCATAGACAAAAGATATTTCAACATCATTTCATGGAATAACAGTGATGCCCCCGACTTTTCAGAAATCATAAATGGCCATAAATCATCTTGGAATGATAGGTCTTGCTGAGTTCCAGGTTGGGGAGTAAACAGTAATAGTCTGGGATTTCGTTCTCTGTCAGCGGCTAAGTCTCTACGGTCCTCATCTTTCATTTCCTCTGCTCTATCTCTCAACTCCAGTCTTTTTGTCTGGGAAACAGATAGTGGCTCTTCCAATAGTGGGTATGTAGAATGACCAATTGATAATATATTTAAATTCCATAAAGCCATAAGCAAAGGTTTGGCTTATCTTAATGTAGAATCTGGAAAGCTCAGTGATTGTAATGAGACATTCCTTCGGCAATTTATTGGACGATTTCATCTGCTCTGGGGCTTATACAGAGCTCACAGTAATGCTGAAGATGATATTGTTTTCCCAGCATTGGAATCAAAAGAGGTTCTTCATAATGTCAGTCACTCATACACGCTGGACCATAAGCAGGAGGAAAAATTATTTGAAGATATTTCTTTTGTTCTTTCTGAGCTCTCACTCCTCCATGAAAGCTTGCAGAGGGCCTATATGACGGAAGAGTTAACTGAAAGTAGAAATGAATTTTCTGGTGCCCTTGGTGGTGATTGTTTTAAGAAGTACAATGAGCTAGTTACAAAGCTTCAAGGGATGTGCAAACCTATAAAAGTCACTCTAGATCAGCATATTTTTAGGGAAGAACTTGAGCTGTGGCCATTGTTTGGCACAGATATTTCTCCGTTGAGAAGCAAGACAAACTAGTGGGTCGTATAATTGGGACTACAGGTGCTGAAGTGCTCCAATCTATGTTACCATGGGTAACTTCTCCCCTTACTCGGGATGCGCAAAATAAATTGATGGACACATGGAAGTAGGCAACCAAAAACACAATGTTCAATGAGTGGCTCAATGAATGCTGGAAAGAACAATCAGAATCATCTTTACGGACTAAAATATCGGAGCCTAGCATTCCCATAGAGATGTGCTATGCTTTTGCTATTGTGTACTGTGCAGTTTTATGTCGAGTTGGATACATTTGAAACTGTTAAGAATCCTAATAGGATTGTTATCATGTGTCCTAGTAAGTCTAGTTTATATTTATCTTATCATAACATTGTATCTTAGTTCTATTAGATTTAGTATTCATAAGTCTATATATTGGACTGCTGAATTATATTCCAATCAATCAATCAATAATACAAAATTTCTTTTGAATTCTTAATTTCAACATGGTATCAGAGCAAGATATCTTTCGGGATCCTGAATAATTTATTTTTTCTTCTTTCTTCTCCCAAAAAAATGGGTATTGTTCAAGAAACCGTTTAGTATTGTTCAGGGTACTTTTCAAGATACTGTTCATGTACTGTTCACGGTAAAAAAAAAGCAGCAGTTAAAAAAAAGTCATTCCTATGACTTCAGATAAATCTACTTTGGTGACTCAAGCTTGGTAAGGAGGTCAAGCTGATGTTAGTAATAAAGGACATGATTTTAGTAATCTGAGTGTCTTAATGGTAGAGGTAGTCGTGAAATTGGTGGTAGTGGTATATTTTTTGGTCGTGGTGGTGATGGTCGGGTTTAGTTCGTCAATGTACTCACTGTTACCATTATGGGCATACTCGGGAGACACCTTTGCACTTGATTGGTCGTCCCTGAGTTGCTAATGGTGTGATGGTTTCCAAAGCTGAGTATGATGAGTTCTTATGGTATAAAGCAACTATCCAGGCATCTTACATGACTACTCTTTTGACCTAGAAAGGTACATCAGTTGCTTGTTTACCCTTTAGTAGTTCTTCATCTAAACCTTAGGTTCTTGATTCTGCAGTCACTGATCATTTGTTAGGTACCACTGATTTTTTTCTACTTTTTCTCAGTCCTAATCCTTACCTGATGTTACTCTTGCTGAAGGATCTAAAACCACTGCAAGTTGTATTGGCACTCAGCATCCTAGTTTTCTTTTGTGTCTATGTCGTCCGTACTTTATGCTCTTTCTTCTCAGTACAATTTGTTATCTGTTAGTCGGTACTTTATGCTCTTTCTTCTCAGTACAATTTGTATTGGCACTTTTCATTGGCCCTTACATCAGTTGGATGTGAAAAATGCTTTTCTAAATGGTTATTTGCAGGAAGAGGTGTGCATGGAGCAACCTCCTGAGTTTGTTGCTTAGAAGAAGTTTGGGTTATTATGTTGATTAAAGAAGTCTCTATATGGATTGAAGCAATCTCCTCGAGCGTGGTTCGGTTGGTTCAGTGAAGTAATGATTGATTTTGGCCTCAGTAGATGTGGTATAGATCATTTTGTATTTTATAAACATAGTACGACAGGTAAGATTTTGTTGATTGTATATGTAGATGATATTGTGATCACAAGAGATGATAAAGAAGGAATTCTAGCACTGAAACAATTCTTGGTTACTAAATTTCAGACAAAAGATTTAGGATAATTAAGATAATTCATGGGTATCGAAGTTGCTAGATCTCGTCATGGTGTTTCTTTATCTCAACGTAAATATGTTCTTGATTTGTTGAATGATATTGGAATGTTAGGGTGTAAGCCTATAGATAGTCCTATGGATCCCAACACAAAACTTGTAGTTGATCAAGGTGAATTGTTAAGTGCAATATAGGCATTAGGTTGAGAAATTGAATTATTTGACTGTTACTAGACCTGATATTTCATTTGCAACAAGTGTGGTTAGTCAATTTCTTGATGCTCCACGAACTAGTCATTCGGATGTTGTTATTGAATTTTGAGATATCTTAAGAGTGCTCCTGGTCATAGTTTACTTTATCAAAATCATGGTCATGCTCAAAATAAAGATTATACTGATGTAGATTGGGTCGGCTTGAGGTCCACTACTGGATATTGTGTATTTGTTGGACTAATTTAGTACCATGGAAAAGTAAAAAGCAAATTGTGGTGGCTAGATCGAGTGTTGACTCTGAATATAGAACAATGACGCATACTTTGACTAAAACAATTGTTAGCGGAACTTGGGATTAACCAGTCAAGTCCTATGAGCTTGGTGTGTGACAATAAAACATCTATTCATATTGAAAATAATCCAGTGTTTCGTAAGAGAATTAAACATATTGAAGTTGATTGTTATGTTGTTTGGAAAGAGCTTATGCAAAATATGATCAGCACCAGACATGTGAAGTTGACAGATTAGTTAGCAGATTTTTTTACTAACTATTAGATTGTTCTCGAGTTAGATTTATTTGTAACAAGCTGGGTGCATATGATATCTATGCTCCAACTTGAGGGGGAGTGTTGAGGATCTTAATAAGATTCTTATTATGTGTACTAGTAGGCCTAATTTATATTTATCTTATCTAATCATTGTATCCTAGTCTTATTAGATTTAGTATTCATAAGTTTATATATTGGACTGTTGAATTGTATTCCAATCAATCAATTAATAATAATACAAATTTCTTTTCAATTCTTAATTACAACAGAAACAATCTTATGAACTAATAAAATATCATTTTTGATATTGGTGGGCGGCATGTTTTGTCTTATTTCAATTTCATTTTGTTCTAGATAATGATTTTCAAGAAAGATTGGACCAAAATGATCATATGTTTAAGCCTGAGTGGAAAGATATTTTTTGTATGAATCAAAATGAGCTTGAGTCTGCGATGCTGTACAGTAAGGAAGAATTGATAAAAAATTATAAAATTAAAGATAGATGATCCAAATCACATGGATCTTCCCAAATCACATGAGAACACTGAACCAAATCACATAGAATAGTAGTCCAAATGACATGGACAATTCAACACTCAATCACAGAGTATGAAAATTGATAATTTAATCTGAATTCATTCATAAGTTGTTGAATATCAAATGAATCTCCTAGGAGAATTGTAACCTAAAGATAAAGACTAAATCCAAAAAAATAAGAACAATAGATCAGATAACAATGAAAGAAGATAAGTCTAATCTTAATCCTAATCCTATTCAAATAAGGAAGCTAACTAAGATAATAATTCTTAATATTTTCCATTACATTATTATCCCCATATCCTCCAATTCCTTGTGTTCCCCATCATTCTCCACCACTTAGAAAGAACTTGTCATTGAGTTGAAAAATGTTCCAATAGTAAAAGCTCGAAGGCATGTAGGAACAAACATTAGTCGTGAAAGTCTTGGAAGGCGAAATCACAAAAAGAAGAAAAAACTTTCGTTGAAAACATCTGTTTCCTAGGTACTTGAAACCAGGTAGGGAAGACAAACTCAATATGACGGACAAATGTGTATCAACTTGAACCTCAAACGAACAATCAAGCTTGTCGTCCTGCTTGTCTGGAATCTCTTCAACTGTTTCAATGTACTCAGCAAACTCATCATCTTGTTGAACTGGTTCGAATAAAATAACCTCACATTGATCTGGTTCAATATGCTCAATAACATCAAGCTGGTCATCAATCTATCCTTCATTTTTGTCGACATCTTGGTCTTGAACCTGGTCAATAGACTCAATGAGCATAACCAAGTCAACATCTGACTGACATGGTTCAACTACGACAGTCTCACATGGAATTGGGACAACATGTTCAACTCTTACTTGAATATTTTCATTCTCGTTGACTTCATCTTGGTGCTCAGTGGAGTCTTCTCTATCGTTAGTTGGTTTGGAGTTATTAAGTTCGGGATCAACTTGCACTGTCACAACATCCAAGGGCTTGCACAATTTTTTATAATCTTTTAGAAATTGGATTATGTAAGCACGATCATACCCAACACAACCATAGTTAGAATCTTTAGGAGCATAATAATAATTTTTATACGCTACTCCCTCTTCATCATAAATATAACCGTCATTACCATTCAAAGCATGGACATCTTGAGATCTCTGCTTACACTCATACTCATATTAGTACTACAATTCTTCAAGTCGTCTCTCATCACAATAAACCTAATATTGAAGTTCTCTATATTCTTCATACATATGTCGGGGAAGATAACACCAACCATACTTGATCCCTTTGGATTTCAATGCATTCAAGTGAGAGTAAGCACTTGATAGATGAGCTCGTAGATTTTGAATATGAATCCGAGTACGGTAAGACATGATATCAAACTAAAATACCTCAAACATAATTATTTTGTTGGAATTTGTCTAAGGTTTAAACATGTCTAAACATGGTTCAAAGATGGTTAAAGTCTAAATCAAGGTTGGAAGATTAAAAAACAACATGTTAAAGGAGTGCACACATGTGTGTGCATCCATTTGGGTGTGTGTGCACACCCCTAATCAACAAGGCAAAGTTGTGCGCACTGCTGTGTGAAGGGCAGCATCAGTGTGCGCCTCACCTCCCCTTCACCAGCGCCTCACCGCCCAGCAAGGAAGTTACTTGGAGAAGGGCAGTGCCGCATCGCCCCTCCACCAGCACCGCACCACCCAGAATGTGGTGCAAATGAGCTTTGCCTAGCGCCTCACCTCCCCCTGTTCAGCGCCTAGGCGCTAAGCAAACTGATGCACACATGGACAGCTTATTTAAACCTCCTATTAGGTGCATGGATGCAAGGTTAAAATGCACAGCACCACTTATGATTGATGGAGGGCCATGGTTAAGTGGCTATCAAGATCTAAGGGTGGAGATTGATCTCAAGATTGGACAAGAAGTTGATGCACTATTTAAAGGGTTACCTAGCTTCATTATCAACAATAATAATAACACAAGTTTGTGACATACTTTGATATCAATTGTAAAGATTGATATACAAGAGAGAATTGTGTAAGAGTGCAAAGACACAAACACAAGAGGGACTCATTGTAGAGAGGCTGGTTGTAAAGAGAGAAGAGTCTAGATTAGATAGAGAACATTGTTAGTTCTTATCTTCTTCATTTCTTCTCTTCTTGGTTTCTTCAAGAACTTGAGCTTCTTGAAGATGGTTGCTGTAATTGTAAAGAACCATTGATTTAGTGTAGAGAGTTCAAAGGAACTCACGGGGACGTAGGCTATTGCCGAACCTCGATAACAAATCGCTTGTCTTCTTTTCTTTCTTGCTTTCGATTGCTGTATTTCTTTCTACAAGTCATTCTAGACTTGGGTGCTTGGAAGATCACCATACGGGCATTTTGTCAAGGTGATTTCCAACATATTTTTTTCTCTTTTTCTACTGTTTTTTTCTTAGAAAAAAATTACAGATAATTTCAGTAAAAAAAAGAAAACCATGAACTTTTTTTTGAACTGGCTCAGCTTGGCTCGAGTGTTGCAGTGGTTAAGGAGGTTTCTAACCTTTTTCTAGCGGTTTCTGAGCATGTGGAGACCAAATTGGAGTAGAAGGGAGGATTCCAATCAGGGGGTGTCGGCGCGTGACGGTGGCTGGTGGTGGGGATTGACGGCACAAAACAAAAGAAAGTGTGTTTGGCTACTGTATGTTGGGTTTTTTTTTATGGAGTTTTTTTTCTCACTGTGGAATGAAATTAGGGCTCTAATACCACTTGATGTAGTACAGTAGGAAGAATTTTAAAGAAACAGGAAGTTAAAGATAGATACAATCCAAATCACATGGATCTTCCCATATCACATGAGAACACTGAACCAAATCATATGAAACAGTTGTCCAAATGACATGGACAATTTAACACCCAATCATACAGTATGAAAATTGATAATTTAATTTGAATTCATTCATAAGTTGTTGAATAACAAATGAATCTCCCATATATATAGAGGAGAATCCTAACTTAAAGATAAAGACTAAATTCTAAAAAGATAAAAACAACAGATTTGATAACAATGGAAGAAGATAAGCCTAAACCTAATCCTATTCAAATAAAGAAGCTAACTAAGATAATAATTCTTAATATTTTCAATTATATAATCATCCCCATATCTCCCTATTTCTAGATTAAAATCTCTAATCCTAATTCTTCTCGTGTTCCCCATCAGTTGAGATCAAAAAGGTTTATCGGGACTCAACTCTTGATCCAAGGAGAAAATCATACCTTGTTCAAAATCTTATAACTAGGTTAGTTTTAACTGTTATAATCTGCTCGTTTATATGTGATTGCACATAACTTACCAGTACATGCTTTATTTATTTATTTATTTTTGGGGAGTGTGTTGTAGGTTAAAAATGGTCGTACTTTCTTGTTCACGAGTCCTAAATAATTAATCAGTAATGCTTTATTTTAGTCGATGGATAGCTGCTCAGCAAAAGTTACCTCAAGCAACAGTTGGTGATGCTTCAAATGGTGAAGATCCAGTGGGTTGCTCTCCATCCTTTCAAGATCCAGAGAAACAAGTGCTTGGCTGTGAGCATTACAAAAGAAACTGCAAACTGCGTGCTGCTTGCTGTGCCAAGTTGTTTACCTGTAGATTTTTCCGCGACAAAGTGAGCGATCACTCAATGGATAGGTAATTTTCTGTCTTATGATTTAAACCACAAAGTTAGCCTTCTGCATATGTGATTTTTTTTTTTTAATTAATTGCATGTGATTTTTTTTTTAATTAATTGCATGTGATGTTTTGTTTGAATCATCACAGGAAAGCAACATTAGAAATGATGTGCATGCGCTGCCCCAAGATTCAGGCTATTGGGCCAATCTGTACGACGCCTTCATGCAATGGACTTTCAATGGCAAACTATTATTGCAATATATGCAAGTTTTTCAATGATGAAAAGTACATGAGTTTTTTATTGTAAGTTTTGAAGTATTTAAACTCATAAATGTTTGTTGTTCCAGTAGAAGAAATAATCAGAGATATTTATGGTATTTTAATGTCTTCATCTGAACTTGTATATGGTGTTTTTCCTTTTAATTTTCTTATGCTTTTTCCTGGATATGATCCATTTTACATTTATAAGATCCTTGGCATGTTCGCTTACCTTTTTCCAAATTCCTCTTGGATGACATCTTCCTCTGCTTCCCTTCTTGGGGAGATAGTGAATGAAAATGAAATTAAAGTGATGCTTCTCAGAATATACTTTATTGTTCTAATAGCATAGGAAGAAATGGACATTATTTTTTTCTTCTTTCAAAAGGTTGTAATTAGAATGGTTGTCAACATTACACTAGCAATTCCAGTTTGGCCTTAAATATTAATACTACATTGCTCTCTTGAGTTTATGTGTGCTTGCTGACACATTGCTGACTCCTTAGAAAATTTTCTTTTTAAACTTCAGGACTCTATATCATTGCCAATTTTGCAATTTATGCCATGTTG
Source organism: Bretschneidera sinensis (assembly GCA_023935145.1). Taxonomy (NCBI): domain Eukaryota; kingdom Viridiplantae; phylum Streptophyta; class Magnoliopsida; order Brassicales; family Akaniaceae; genus Bretschneidera; species Bretschneidera sinensis. The sequence goes on from CM043701.1 coordinate 52,010,373, forward strand.
GGAGGGGTCTTGGCATCGATTAGTTTCATTGCATGACATGCAATTGTTGCCTGAGAAAGAAGTTAGTGGACCACAAGTGCCTAGAGAAGAGTTTAGAAACAAATTGCCCTATCTGCTGTGATTTCTTATTCACATCCAGTGCTACAGTCAGAGCTCTACCTTGTGGCCATTATATGCATTCTGCTTGCTTTCAGGTATCTATTTTTCTGGAACTTTTGTTGTCAGTCTTTTTTCACATACTTATTACTTCTTAGAAGGGATATCAGTAAAGTGATTTACTCTAATCTCACCTTATTGTGGTCTGTTAGGCATACACTTGCAGTCACTACACCTGTCCAATTTGTAGCAAATCCTTGGGAGATATGGCGGTAAGGGAACTTCTCAGTTTAGTTCTTGTTATATGCATATGATTATTATTTAGTAAATGTTGTTACATGCATTATGCAAACATGAAACAGTAACCCCAAATTTTAACCATGTTAACGTCTCAGTTAGTTCTATTATTATAAACGATTTTCCTACAAAAGGTGAATCATAGTTTCCCTACTAAATCTTTCTTTTTGAGAACCATTCCTTTTGCATAAATAAAATTTAAATGTTTAGGCTTCTTTAGGCTCCATTTGTTTTCTGGAAACTAACTTCCTGACATTGGTTTTCCTTATTTTTCAGTGTTTGGTGTAATACAGGCAAATAAGTCAATTGAAAATATATTCCTTGTCAACATAAATTTATATTTAGATTCAGAAAATGACTTCTCTTTACAAAAATAGGCGTAGCCCAATGGTCACATCTCCCCTATTGTGGGGGCATGTGTTGATGTTTTTTCAAAATAAACTTTGATTTTAAGTGTTGGATGTTTTAGAAAATCAAAGGAAAGAAGAAAAGAAAAGGAAATTCAAGTTGTGAATGATTCAGTCAACTGAATGCTCATTCAATCGAATGAATGATTGATGTTGGTATTTGTCTAAGGTTTGCACAGGTCCAACCATGGTTCAAAGATAGTTAAAGTCTAAACCAAGGTTGGTGCATTAAAGTTCAGCAAGTTAGAAGACTGCACACATGTGTGTGCATCAATTTGGAGCAGGGGAAGGAAATGCACACTAGTGTGCGCACTTCTGCACACAAGCAGAAGGGTGTGCGCACAGTAGCAGAAGGGAGCAGCATCAGGTCAGGGCGCAGCGCACCTACTCTAAGGCGCACCCCTCAGAATGGCTGCAAAGCTGGAGGAGGCCAAGTCGCACCTTGCCCTATTTCAGGGCACACCTTGCAGGCAAAGGGCTGCACACATGGACAGCCTGTTTTAAGACTCTCTTAGGTGCATGTGTGCAAGGTCAAAACGCATAGCACCACTTAGGAAAGTGATGAAGGGCCATGATTAAGTGATGATCTTGATCAAAGGGTGAGGATTGAATCTTAAGAATGACCAAGAAGTGGATGGCTATAAAAGGGGTTTCCTAGCCTCATTTTTCAACATTAGAAACACACAAGTTTGTGACATTGTGAGATCAATTGTAAACACATAGAGAGAATTGTGTGAGAGACATAAACACAATAGGGACTCTTTGTAGTGAGGCTGGTTGTAAAAGAGAGAGAAGTCTAGATTAGATAGAGAGCATTGTTAGTTATTATCTTCTTCCTTTCTTCTCTTCTTGGTTTCTTCAAGAACATTGTGGTTTCTTGAAGGGGATTGCTGTAACTTGTAAGAACCATTTGATTTAGTGCAGAGAGTTTAGAGGAACTCACGGGGACGTAAGCACATTTTCGAACCTCGATAACAAATTGCTTGTATTCTTTCTTTTTTTGATTTTCTGTTCCTGTTTTTTATTCCAATTCTTTCTACAAGTCATTCTAGACTTGGGTGTTTGGAAGATCACCACCTGAGCATCTTGTGAAGGTGATTTCTAGTAGCAGTATCAGAGCTGCACAGCTGGCTATCGGAGTAAGAACAAGAAGGTGACGGAGCCAAGACTCCAAGAATCAAAGATCAACTTCTTGGGTGATTCAAGAACGGTGTAAAGATCAAGATTTGATCGTGTTCTTGAAGGTTGATTCAAGAACGGTGTTAAGATCCATCTTCGATCGGTGTTTTTGAAGTTGAAGAAAGTATTTGTGGGTAGTGCATAAATCAGGGATCTTGTCCGCAAAAGATGGCTTCAAATTTCTATGTTGAGAAGTTTGATGGAAAAGGAGACTTTGCTCTTTGGAAGCGGAAGATCAAGGCGGTTCTAATGCAACAGAAAGTGGACTTGGCTATTGGAGAAGATGATGCTTTTCCAGCAAGTGTCATGGAGGACTAGCGGACCGACATGAAGAAGATGGCTTACAGCACCATTTTCTTGCACATGTCGGTAGTGCCACAAGGGAGTGCGGAGACTCGGAGGATCTGGCTATCATATGGAAGAAACTAGATGAGTTATTTCTTACCAAAACTCTCCCTAACAAGATTTATCTTCTTAACAGAATCTTTGCTTTTAAAATGGATCCTAGTAAAGAGTTGCAAGATAATCTTGATGTCTTTAATAAGCTAGTTCAAGATTTGAATAGCTGTAGCGTTATTTTTCCATATGAACAATTGGCTGTTATCTTGTTAAATTCTCTTCCTGATTGCTTTGATAATTTGATTAATGCTATTGAGTATAGAAGGGATACTTTAACAAAGGAGATTGTGATCAATGCCATAAGGGCGCATGATTTCAAGACTAAGATGAAGGAGACATCAAGTGGAGATGGGCTGTTCGTAAGAGGAAGGCCAACAACTCATTATGGCAGTAGCAATCATGGCAACTACCAGGAGAAATCAAGAGATAGAGGGCAGAACCATGGGAGATCTCGTTCCAAGACAAGACTTGGAGGAGGAAAGAGATGCTTCTACTGCAACAAGGAGGGCCATTTCAAGAAAGATGGCGAGAAAAGGATGTGGGATGAGAGGAGAAGCCACACCAACAATGGAGAGGCTTCGGTTGCCAAAGGAGAACAGCAAGATGATGTTCTTGTTGTGTGCTCAAATGTGAGTAGGAGGCAAGGCAGCGGGAAGTGGATTCTTGATTCCGAGTGCACTTATCACATGTGCCCTCACAAGGAATGGTTCAAGAATTTCAAGGAGATCAATGATGGAAGGGACTTCTTGGGGAATGACAATTCTTGCCAAGTGAGAGGGATTGGAGACATCCAATTAAGGATGTTTGATGGAGTCACAAGGCTGCTGCGAAATGTGACGTAATTTCCAGATTTGAAGAGAAATTTAATCTCATTGGGGCAGCTGGATTCCATGGGTTATACACGCAAAGTAGAGGGAGGAAAGATCAAGGTGGCCAAGGGATCTTTAGTAGTGATCAAGGCAGCAAGAAATGATGGACTCTATGAGATGATCGGAGAGACAGAAATCAATGATCAAGTAGCAAGCTTGATGGCTGAGATGGATAAGGCAGCCCTTTGGCACACTCGCTTGGGACACATGAGCAAAAGGAGCCTGCAAGTTCTTAGGAAAGATGGTCTACTTAGTGGTGACAAAGTAGAGAAACTGGATTTCTGTGAGAGTTGCATTCTTGGGAAGCAACACTGGGTTAGCTTCAACACCGGAGTGCACAAATCTAAGGGGATTCTTGACTACATTCATTCGGACCTTTGGGGACCAGCAAGGACACCAACATAGAGAGGTAACATTTACTTTCTGTCTTTAATTGATGATTATTCAAGAAGAGTGTGGGTTTATTTGCTTAGGAATAAATTTGATGCCTTGAATAAATTTGTTGTGTGGAAGAAGTTGCTGGAAACTCAAACGGGTAGGGTAGTTAAGGCTTTACGAACCGATAATGGCTTAGAATTTTGCAATAAGGATTTTGATAAATTCTGTGAATTAAATGGCATTCTAAGGCATAGAACAGTTATAAAAACATCTCAGCAAAATAGAGTTGCTGAAAGAATGAATAGAACCCTTATGGAAAAGGTTAGGTGCATGTTAATAAGATCCGGGTTACCAAAATATTTTTGGGGAGAAGCTGTGGCTACAACTGCATACTTGACAAATAGATCGCCCTCTAGAGCTTTAGAGCTCAAGACTCCCATGGAGATGTGGAGTGGAAAACCCTGAATTAAAGAACCTTAGGACTTTTGGGTGTGCTGCATATACACATCAAAAGGAGGATAAACTTAGCTCAAGATCTAGAAAATGTGTATTTCTAGGATATGGTAATGGGGTTAAGGATATAGGTTGTGGTCCTTAGAAAAGAAGGGCATGAAACTGATTATAAGTAGGGATGTTATTTTTAATGAATTGTTATTTCCCTACTTTGAGAAAACTAACCCTGCAGAGGCTAGTGAGCAAACCAGTCTGGAAGTTGTGGAGCATCGCATCAAGAAGAACTCGGTTCAGGTAGAGCAAAGAAGGCAAGAAGGTTCGGATCAGGTAGAGCCCTTGGATGAAGGCCAAGCTCAAGAAACTCAAGAAGATGTTGAACAAGAAGAGGTTGAATCAGCAAGTCGGAATGACTACCAGCTCACAAGAGATCGGGAACGGAGGGTGGTTAGACCACCTTTGAGATATGGGTTTGCAGATGCTAGTGTAGCAGCTCCTTGGATAGAATGAAAGCTTGAACCAGAAACTTACACGAATGCCATGGAGTGTAAGGATTCGTCAAAGTGGCAGCTGGCTATGGAGGAAGAAATAGATTCTTTGATGAAGAACAATTCTTGGGAGTTGGTGCCCAAACCAGAAAAACAAAGAGTTGTGGATTGTAGATGGCTCTACAAGATCAAATAAGGGAATACTCCAGGGGATGAAGTCCGGTATAAAGCTAGGCTAGTGGCGAAGGGGTTCACACAAAAAAAAGGCATAGATTTCACTAAAATCTTCTCACTGGTTGTGAAGTACAAGACAATACGGATAGTGTTAGCATTAGTGGTCCAATTTGATTGGGAAATCGAGCAAATGGATGTGAAGACAGCATTCTTACATGGAGAGCTCGATGAGACCATTTTCATGAGGCAACCCGAAGGCTATGAGGAAGGAAGGAAGGAAGGCAGGGTGAGTTAGTGTGCAAATTGAAGAAGTTTCTCTATGGCCTGAAGCAATCACCTCGGCAATGGAACAAGAGGTTTGATTCCTTTGTAATCAGCTTGGGTTTCATAAGGAGCTACTATGATTCTTGCTTATACTATAAAGTGCAGAAGGTTGAGGAAGTGGTGATCATCCTCATCTATGTTGATGACATGTTGCTGGTTGGGAGAAGCATGGAGAGGATAAAGAAATTAAAGACTCAACTCAGTGAGGAGTTTGAGATGAAGGATCTTGGCCATGCACAAAAGATCCTTGGGATGTGTATCATCCGGGAAAGGGAGAGAAACAGATTGAAGATCTCTCAAACTTCTTACATAGAGAAAATGATATCTAAATTCTCTATGGAAGATAGCAAACCAGTGAAGGTTCCCCTTGCTGGTCATTTCAAATTCTCTAGTGATCAATGTCCAAGATCGGAGGCGGAGAAGAAGAAAATGGAGAAAGTCCCTTACTCTAGTGCAGTTGGTTCTGTTATGTACACAATGGTAAGCACTAGACCCGACATTGCTCATGCAATGAGTGTTCTCAGCAGGTTTATGAGTAATCCCGGAAAAGAGCATTGGCTTAGGATGAAGTGGTTGCTGAGGTATTTGAAGGGAAGCCTAGGAGTAGGGCTGGTGTATGAGAGGAGGAGTAATGCCATCTGCCTTGAGAGGTTTGCAGATTCGGACTATGGAGCAGACCGGGATAAAAGAAAATCAATTACCTCCTACTTCTTCAACTTAAACGGATATTGTGCAAGTTGGAAGGCTCAGTTATAGCCAGTAGTAGCACTCTCAATAACCGAGGCTGACTACATTACGGCTACGAAAGCCATTAAGGAAGCTATGTGGTGCAAAGGGTTGCTCGAAGAATTGAAGGTACTGGATGAGCAAGTTGTGGTGTTTTCAGATAGTCAAAGTGTCTTTCACTTGTATAAAAATCCAGTGTTCTAAGAGAGAATAAAGCTTCTGGATGTTCGGTATCATTTCATTCAGGAAAATGTTACGAAATGATGCATCTATGTGGACAAGGTTTCCACGGAAGAAAATCCTGCAGATTTGGGTACTAAAGTTCTACCTCTAAGTAAGTTCAATCATTGCCTTGGACTACTTAGAATAGGAGTTGCTTGATAGATGACTCATTATGAGTTTGGATCCTGAAGCTTTCTGCACAATGGTTCAGGTTTAAACACTTAGACAAAGGTAGAGATTGTTGTCTAAGGTTTGCACAGGTCCAACCATGGTTCAAAGATGGTTAAATTCTAAACAAAGGTTGGAGGATTAAAGTTCAGCAAGTTAGAAGACTGCACACATGTGTGTGCATCAATTTGGAGCAAGGGAAGGCTATGCGCACTAGTGTGCACACTTCTGCACACTAGTGTGTGCACTTCTGCACACAAGCAGAAGGGTGTGTGCATAGTAACATAAGGGAGCAGCATCAGGTCAGGGCGCAGTGCACCTACTCCAGGGCGTGCCCCTCAGAATGGCTGCAAAGCTGGAGGAGGCAAAAGCGCACCTTGCAGGCAAAGGGCTGCACATATGGACAACCTGTTTAAAGACTCTCTTAGGTGCGTCTATGCAAGGTCAAAATGCACAGCATCACTTAGGAAAGTGATGAATGGCCATGATTAAGTGATGATCTTGATCAAAGGGTGAGGATTGCATCTCAAGAATGACCAAGAAGTGGATGGCTATAAAAGGGGTTTCCTAGCCTCATTTTTCAACATTAGAAACACACAAGTTTGTGACATTGTGAGATCAATTGTAAACACATAGAGAGAATTGTGTGAGAGACATAAACACAATAGGGACTCTTTGTAGTGAGGCTGGTTGTAAAAGAGAGAGAAGTCTAGATTAGATAGAGAGCATTGTTAGTTATTATCTTCTTCCTTTCTTCTCTTCTTGGTTTCTTCAAGAACATTGTGGTTTCTTGAAGGGGATTGCTGTAACTTGTAAGAACCATTTGATTTAGTGCAGAGAGTTTAGAGGAACTCACGGGGACGTAAGCACATTTTCGAACCTCGATAACAAATTGCTTGTCTTCTTTCTTTTTTTGATTTTCTGTTCCTGTTTTCGATTCCAATTCTTTCTACAAGTCATTCTAGACTTGGATGTTTAGAAGATCACCACCTGGGCATCTTGTGAAGGTGATTTCCAACAATTGATTTAGTCGACTGGATAGAAGGCTAAAATTTTTTGGAACTCTCTGGAACTTTTTGAGTCGACTGAATGAAAAACCCAGTTGACTAGATGTTAATTTTGAATTTTCTGAAAGTTAAATGACATTTGGACGGGAATAGAAGTGTCCTTTGAGAAGGAACATTTAGTTATTCAGTTAAGTCAGTTGAGTCAGTTAATTACTGAACCAAAGTTTCTATAATGAAAAGACACTAATTAAACACTATAAAAGTGTGTTTAACTGTCATAATTAATAGATTACAAAATAGTATACAGATTTCCTTTATTATTCTTCTTCTCCTTCTCTAAAAGCCTGATCTCCTTATATTTAGAAATCTTGCAAATTTCCAAACATAAGTGTTTTTCATCCATAAACTCATAGAAGCTACTATGAGTTATTATTCACAAGTAAAAAGTGCAAAATAACAAAAGAGCTTCATTGTATCTTAGAGAAAATTCGTCAGAAAACTTCTTGCACTAGTGAGAGGCAAATTAAACTTTAAAGCGACCTGGTCGTGCCTTGAAGCCATTTCTCTTATTCTCTCTTATTCCTTTTGATAAACAACCCTTAGAAATTTACTCAAAAATATTAAGGTTTAAACTTCACATTGTTTATCAAATTGACTACCTCTTTAAGTTCCCTGAGAGATATGGCGTTGGACTTCAACAAGCTTGAGCATTTCGATGGAGAAGATTTTTATTACTGGCAAAAGAAACTGTTCTTCCTTTTGACGTCGCTGCAAGTATATTTTGTCATCACTACACTAAGGTCGGAACCTACAACAAATGAGAGGATTGCCCAGACTCGTGATAGGCAGAAATAGGATCAAGATGATGATATCTGCAAGGGTCATGTTCTTAATGCGATGTCCAATACGTTGTTTGATGCTTACCACAATGTAAAAACTGCAAAGGAGTTATGGAATTCACTTCAAGAAAGGTACATGAAGGGAAGATACTACAAGTAAGCGATTTATTATTACAAAATTTAACACTTACATAATGGTTGACACTCGTTCTATTATGGATCAGTTTAGTGAAATAAAAACTATACTAGATCAATTCTCTCAATATAAACTGAAAATGGATGAGACCATAACAGTTACAACCATTATAGACAAATTGCCTCCACTTTGGAAAAAATTCAAGAGTCGTCTAAAGCACCAAAAGAAAGACCCGACTCTTGAGGAGTTAGGCAATCATCTTTGAATTAAGGAGGATTTACAGAAAGAAAGAAAGTAAGAAGCCCTCTCCAATATTAATTCGTTAGAGGAAAAAAAACTTTGAAAGAAATCTCTCAAGATTCTCACAAGAGAAAGAATCCTTCGACCAATTCTGATAAGAATAACAAGAAGGTAAATGGTGTTTGCTTCCATTGTGGAAAATCAAGACACTTCAAGAAAGATTGTCAAATGCTGAAGAAAAAGAGAAAACTACAACAAGAGTTTGTTGCTTAAGAATGTATAAGGTCTAAGGGAGGAGTGTTTGTTAGTACTTAAATGTATGAGATTATATTTAAGTGAATGAGAGAATGTTTGAACACAAAATTAATAATAAGAATATTATTTATGTTTGTTTGATTAAATTCATGTTTAATTCAATTTATAATGATTTATGAATCTTATATCTTGTCAAATGGCATGTTTTAATTACAAAAGCCATATATTTTTCTAGTGGTGTTATATATGTAAGAGTAACATATATATTAAACATTGCTTAAGACAAGTGTGAATTCCTCAAATAAGTCTTAAGAAGACTTCTAGTATGTTTTGGTTAATACTTATAATTGAATATATTCTTATGGTAGAAATCTACAAGAATATGAATCTCAATAAGTTACTTGTAGTAAAATCCAGTTTAGATGATAATGTCACTTGGACTAGTGATATGAGTATATGCTACAGTGGTTATTGTACAGTGGTATAAACACCAAGTTAAACTGAGCATAATAGTGAATTACAAGTGGGCAAAGTCAAATAGTTATAAGAGATAGAAAAATATCACTTTGTGGTGGGGGTGATTCTTAGTGTAAGTGCGATTAGTATTATGTGTAGAAAAATATCACTTATGGTGGGGGTGATTCTTAGTGTAAATGCGATTGGTATTATGTACACAATGCATTACAATGAATTATCTTGGGCATTAGCCAAGTTTAAAATTTTATAGATGTTAACCAAGTTTTAGCTAGCAAATAATTAAAATTTATAAGGGATGGGGATCAAGCCCATACGAATAATCACCCATGATGGAACCTCGACTCAACACTTACTAACCATAAGTCTTGAGTTCAATGAGATAAAGTACATCATCAGTACGGAAAATACTTAATAAGCTTACCTAGTGAGTGTGAAGTGTGGCCGCTTCTGTTGAATTCAAGGGTTTGACTCTAGAGCACTCATGACATAAGATACATGATACAAGGCATGTAAACGTGTCAGCATATTTTCTGGCAAATTCTACGAGGAGAAGTCTTATGTGTGAGACATGTTCGGTTAAACAAATAGGACTTTTGGTTCAAAGTATTATACTATCACATATTCTGTTTAACTTTGATGTGTTTTCACTAAGTGAAGATTCAAGTCTAAAAGACATCTTCATCTAGATATGAACTTTAAGGGATGATAAAAGATTAGATTTTTAAAGTGTTGGCATTTGTCTAAGGATTAAATGGGTTGAAGAGTTCAGCATCAGGTCCAAGTGTGCACCGCGGCACAGGTGGTGTCCGCCGTGGCCACCAGCAAAGGAGGAACTCCAGGGAGGTGTGCACCGCGGCACAGCCTCCCTCACGCTACGGTGCCTAACAAGAATGAAGACCTGGAAGTGGTGTGCCCTGTTGTGAGCCGCGGCCTGCCTTGTTCTCGGCCGCAGTTCCAGGCACACCCGATGCGAATTTAACTCACTCTTCTCCTGGTGTGTGGGGCTTGATTAAAATGCACAGGATCACTTAGACTTGTTGAAGGGCTATGATTAATTAGTTCTCAAGATCTAGGGGTTGAGATTGTCTTCATGATTGGTTCAAGAAGTGGTTGCACTATATAAAAGATCATCTAGGAGCAATAACATAGAGAGTGTGTGAATGTGTGTGAAATAGAACACATGGTGTGTGAGAGTGCAAAGACACTAAACACACGAGAGACTCATTCAAGAGAGGTTGGTTGTTTAAAGAGATAGTAGTATAGATTGTGGATTCAAGGGCTTTGTAATTGGAATTTTCTTAGGAAAAATTCCAAGGAAACACTTAGCTCTTATCACTTTCTTTTTCTCTTCTTTTGTTCTTCAAGAACAAGAGGTTTCTTAAAGATGTGTTGCTGTAATTGTAAAAACTCCATTGATTTAGTGTAGAGAGCTCGGAGGAGCTCACGGGGACGTAGGCACATTGCTGAACCTCGATAACAATTGCTTGTGTTCTTTCTTTGATTGTTTGATTCATGTTTCTTACAAGTCATTGTGGACTTCGGTGTTTGGAAAGATCACAACCTGCGATTTTTCAAGAAGGTGATTTTTCAACAGTGGTATCAAAGCTTGGTTCCAAGAATCAAAGGATTCTTTGGTGGTGATACAGTGGTATCAGAGCTAGCAACAATGGGTATCAGAGTTGAACAGGGGGTATCAGAGCAAGACTCCAAGAATCAAAGGAAACTTCTTGAGGGATTTAAGAACGGTGCTGGGATCAAGATCTGATTGGGTTCTTGAGGTTCAAGAACGGTGTTATGATCAAGATCACGTTCTTGAGAATTGTGGGTACTGCATAAATCTAGGATTTTTTTTTCGCAAGATAGGTTCAAATTTCATTGTTGAGAAGTTTGATAGAAAGGGAGACTTTGCCCTTTGGAAGCGAAAAATCAAGGCTGTTCTTATGCAACAAAAGGTGGACTTGGCTATTGGAGAAGATGATGATTTTCCAACAAGTATCATGGAGGTCCAGCAGAATGAGATGAAGAAGATGGCATATAGTACCATCTTCCTGCACATATCGGATAGTGTGACAAGGGAATGTGGAGACACAGAAGATCCAGCTGTCATTTGGAAGAAACTAGATGAGTTATTTCTTACCAAGACTCTCCCTAATAAGATATATCTTCTTAAACGAATCTTTGCTTTTAAAATAGATCCTAATAAAGAGTTGCAAGATAATCTTGATGTGTTTAATGAACTAGTTCAAGATTTGGCTAGTTGTAGTATAACATTCCCGGATGAACAATTGGCTGTTATGTTATTGAATTCTCTTCTTGATTATTTTGAAAGTTTGATTAATGCTATTAAATATGGAAGAGATACACTAACCAAAGAAATTGTGATCAATACTATAAGGGCTCATGATTTCAAAGCCAATATGAGGAAAGCATCAAGTGAGTAAGGGATGTTCGTTAAAGGAAGGTCAGCAACTCGGTATGGCAGCAACATCCATGGCTACTACCAGGACAAACCAAAGGGTAGAGGACAAAGCCATGGGAGAGCGCACTCTAAATCGAGATTTGGAGGAAAGAGATGCTACTACTACCATAAGGAGGGTCATTCCAAGAAAGATTGCAGAAAGATGATAAGGGATGAGGGAGGAAGCCATACCAATGATGGAGAGGCTTCGATTACCAAGGGAGAACAGAAAGATGATGATGTTCTTGTTTTGTGCTCAAATGTGAGGAAGTGGCAAGAAGGCAGCAAAAGATGGATCTTGGATTCCAGGTGCACTTATCATATATGTCCTCGCTAGGATTGGTTCAAGAATTTCAAGGAAACCGATTGGGGAAAGGTTTTCCTGGGGAATGATACTTCTTGCCAAGTAAGGGGCATGGGAGACATCCAGTTGGGGATGTTTAATGGAGTTACAAGGCTACTGCGGAATGTGAGATATCTTTCGAATTTGAGAAGAAATTTGATCTCATTAGGGCAGTTAGATTCCATTGGGTACATGTACAAAGCAGAGGGAGAAAAGATCAAGGTAACCAAGGGATCTTTGATAGTGATCAAAGCAGCAATGAAGGATGGTCTCTATGAGATGATTGGAGACACAAAAATCATGGATCAAGCAGCAATCTTAATGGTTGAGATGGATAAGGCAGTTCTTTGGCACAATTGCTTGGGATACATGAGCGAAAAGGGCCTGTAAGTTCTCAAAAAGGACGGTCTACTTAATGCTGACAAAGTAAAGAAACTTGATTTCTGCGAATGTTATGTTCTTAGGAAACAACATCTGGTCAGCTTTAACACCGAAGTGTACAAGTCTAAGGGCATTCTTAACTACATTCATGTTGATCTTTAGGGGCCAGCAAGAACACCAACATAGGGAGGTAATCTTTACTTTCTGTCTTTAATTTATGATTATTCTAGAAAGGTTTGGGTTTATTTGCTTAAAAATAAATCAGATGCTTTGAATAAATTTGTGGTGTGGAAAAAGCTAGAAGAAACTCAAACGGGCAGGATAGTTAAGGTATTAAGAACCGATAATGGCTTAAAATTTTTTAATAAGGAACTTGATCAATTTTGTAAATTAAATGGGATTCTAAGACATAGAACGATTGTAAAAACCTCTCAGCAAAATGGAGTTGCTGAGATGATGTATAAGACCCTTATGGAAAAGGTTAGGTGCATGATTATAGGATCCAGATTACCCAAATGTTTTTGGGGGGAAGCGGCATCTACTGCTGCGTATTTAGTTAATAGATCGCCCTCTAGGGCTATGGACCTTAAGACTTCCGAGGAGATGTGGAGTGGAAAACCCCCTGAGTTAAACAACCTTAAGACTTTTGGGTGTGCAGTGTATGCACATCAAAAGGATGATAAACTTAGCCCAAGATCTAGAAAGGGTGTGTTTCTAGGATATGGTGAATGGCTTAAGGGTATAGGTTGTGGTCCTTAGAACCAAAAGGAATGAAACTCAAGTAGGGATGTCATTTTTAATGAGTACTTATTTCTCTATTTGGAGAAAACTAACCCTGCAGGGGATAGTGGGCAAACCAGTTCGGTATTTGTGGAGCATAGCATCAAAGAATATTCAGTTCATGTAGAGCAAGAAAGGCAAGAGGGTTCAGACTAGGTAGAGCCCATTGATGAAGGCCAAGCTTAGGACACTCCAGAGGAGGCTAGACTAGAAGGGGATGATGCAGGGAATCAGAATGATTATCAGCTCATAAGGGACCGAAAAAGAAGGCTGGTCAGACCACCTTTGAGACATGGTTTTGTGGCTGCGAATGCAGTAGCTCCTTGGACAGAATGAGGGATAAGTGAACCAGAGACTTACACGGATTCCATAGGATGTAAGGATTTATTAAGATGGAAGCTAGCTATGGAGGAGGAAATGCATTCTTTGAGGAAGAACAACTATTGGGAATTGGTGCTGAAACCAGGAAAACAGAGAGTTGTGGATTGTAAGTGCACTTACAATATCAAAGAAGGGAACACTCTAGGGGATAAAGTTCGGTATAAGGTTAGGCTAGTGGCGAAGGGGTTCATACAAAGAGAAGGCATAGATTTCACAAAAATTTTCTCACCTAGACACAAGGTGGAGGAAATGGTGAGTATCCTCATCTATGCTGATGATATGCTATTGGTTGATAACAGCAGGGAGATGATAGAAAGGTTGAAGTCTCAACTCAGTTTGGAGTTCGAAAGGAAGGATCTTAGCCTTGCACAAAAGATCCTTGGGATAAGAATAATCTGGGAAACGGAGAGAAACAGGTTGAAGGTTTCTCAGTCTTCCAACATAGAAAATGTACTGTCTAAGTTTTCTATAGAATATGGTAAACCAGTGAAGATTCCCTTTGCTAGTCATTTCAAGTTCTCCAGCGAACAATATCCTGGAATGGATGAGGAGAAGAAGGAAATGGAAAAGGTCCCTTACTCTAGTGCGGTTGGATTAATCATGTTCATGATGGTAAGCACTAGACCCGACATTTCTCAGGCAATTAGTGTTCCCAGCAGATTTGTGAGTAATCTCGGAAAGGAGCTTTGGCTTGGGATGAAGTGGTTGCTGAGGTATTTGAAGGCTCAATTGCAGCCGGTGGTAGCACTCTCAACAACCAAGGATAAGTACATAGCGGCAACGAAATCCATAAAGGAGGCTATGTGGTGCAATGGGTTGTTGGAAGAGTTGAAGGTCCTAAAAGAGCAGGTGGTGGTGTATTCGGATATCCAAAGTGCATTGCACTTGTGTAGGAACCTAGTGTTCCATGGGAGGACTAAGTATATGGATGTTCGGTATCATTTTATTCGAGAAAATGTTATGAAATGATGCATTCATGTGGACAAAGTCACAACGGAAGAAAATCCTACAGATTTAGGCATCAAAGTTCTACCTCTAAGCAAGTTCAATCATTGCTTTGGACTTCTTAGGATTGAAGTCAGTTGATATGGTGACTCAAGTTAAGTCTGGATCCTGAGTTCTCTTCACAATGGGTTCGGGTTTAATCGCTTAGACAAAGGTCGAGATTGTTGGTATTTTTCTAAGGATTAAACGAGTTGAAGAGTTCAACATCAGGTCCAGGTGTGCGCCGTGGCCACCAGCAAAGGAGGAAGTCCTGGGAGGTGTGCACCGCAGCATAGCTTCCTCCACGCCACGGTGCCTAACAGGGATAAAGACCTAGAGGTGGTGTGCCCTGTTGTGAGCAGTGACCTGCCCTGTTCTGGGCCGCGGCTCCAGGCACACCTGATGCCAATTTAACTCACTCTTCTCCTGGTGCGTGGGGCTTGATTAAAATGCACAGGATCACTTAGACTTGTTAAAGAGCTATGATTAATGGGTCCTCAAGATCTAAGGGTTGAGATTGTCTTCAAGATTGGTTCAAGAAGTGGTTGCACTATATAAAGGATCATCTAGGAGCAATAACATAGAGAGTGTGTGAATGTGTGTGAAATAGAACACATGGTGTGTGAGAGTGCAAAGACACTAAACACAAGAGAGACTCATTTAAGAGAGGCTGGTTGTTTAGAGAGAGAGTAGTATAGATTGGGGATTCTAGGGCTTTGTAATTGGAATTTTCTTGGGGAAAATTCCAGGGAAACACTTAGCTCTTATCACTTTCTTTTTCTCTTCTTTTGTTCTTCAAGAACAAGAGGTTTCTTGAATAGCTGTTGCTGTAATTGTAAGAACTCCATTGATTTAGTGCTGAGAGCTCGGAGAAGCTCACGGTGATGTAGGCACATTGTCAAACCTTGATAACAATTGCTTGTGTTCTTTTTTTGATTGTTTGATTCTTGTTTCTTACAAGTCATTGTGGACTTAGGTGTTTGGAAAGATCACAACCTGGGATTCCGTAAGAAGGTGATTTTCCAACACAAAGTTTTATCAAGTCAAAATATTTTGAAAATTGTGAGGGGTTGTTGATGTTTTTTCAAAATAAACTTGGATTTTAAGTTTGAGATGTTTTAGAAAATCAAAGGAAAGAAGAAAAAAAAAAGGAAATTCAAGTTGTGAATGATTCAGTCGACTGAATGATCTGAATGATTGATTCAGTCAACTGGATGGAAGGCTAAAATTTTGTGGAAGCCTTAGAAACTTTTTGAGTCGACTCAATGAAAGACCCAGTCGACTGGATATTCGAAAATTTTGAATTTTCTTAATGTTAAATGACAGTTGGATGGGAATAGAAGTGTCCTTTGAGAAGGAACACTTAGTTATTTAGTTAAGTCAGTTTATTAATGAGCCAAACTGTCTATTATGAAAAGACACTAATTAAACACTCTAAAAGTAAGTGTGCTTAACTGTCATGATTAATAGATTACAAAACAGTATACAGATTTCCTTTATTATTATTCTTCTCATTCTTTTAAAAAACTGATATTCTTATGTTTAGAAATCCTGCAAATTTCCTAACATAAGTGTTTTTCATCCATAAACTCATAAACTCATAGAAGCTGCTGTGAGTTATTCTTCACGAGTGCAAAGTGCAGAATAACAACAGAGCTTCATTGTATCTCAGAGGAAATTCACCGGAAACCTTCTTGCATCAATGAGCGACGAATTAAACCTTAAGGAAAACAATATAATCGTACCTTGAAACCATTTCTCTTATTCTCTCTTACTCCTTTTGATTAACAGCCCTCCAAAATTTACCCAATAGCATGTCCCCGTTTCGATTACAGTTACCATCGTAGCAATAAAAAAAAAGTAATGTTTGATAAATTTCATTTCTCATCTCGTAGGCGGGCTACAGGTGTTTCCAATGGTCTTTTGATTCATATCATCAGGAAACTGGATTATAAGTGGATTATAAAAAACTTACTTTTAACTTTTGGAATTTTAGCAAACTCATCGTTAATGTCTTGCTGTCAAAAATGCTACTACGACTTTTAGCTTCACATGTGATAATTTTCTAAATGATCAGTGAAAACATTTGTGCTTGAAATGTGATTTTGTGTTAAGACTGGAGAAGAGTTAAACTACTTCATCCATTTTTCAGGGGGCACTTCTATGTTAGACACAAGTCGGCATAATTAGGGGAAAATTCCTATAAATAACATTTTCTGCATTTGGGTAAACTTGAAATTAACATTTTAAAAACACTAAAGTCATTTGGGTCAAATAGTATCAACAGAATGACTTTAATTTACAAAGGTTGATTTGTCAGCTTTTAGTTAATTTTTTATTTGTCTGGGCTGCTTTACTACATACCTCGGAGGCATTATGAAGATCGATTCTAGACTCAATTCTTTATTATTTTTCTAAACTACTCAGGTTTACTTTGGTATGCTCGACGCATTGTTGGCTGCTGAGGAGCTTCAGGAAGAATACAGGGATCGTTGCCTCTATCCCCTATCGCTTCATCTTTGTCTGGTTCAGTATCCATAATTTCTGTGAAAAATCATTACATAAGGAGTTTCGATAAGGCTCTACATTTTCATGTCCAGAGCAATCTGTAATCATAAAAAGTTGAAAGTGTATGCCTCTGGGAATCAAGGATAATGACCTTCCTCGTGTTTGTGTCTTTGACTCTTTGTATAATGTAAATATTAGTTTCTATATGTTTGAAAAGCCATTCATTTGTTGGTACCATTAAACAAGTTTATATGAAGTCTACTTACTAGAATTAAAAGGTTTATATGAAGTCCATCTATCCATCTTAAACGGATTTCAAGAGTAAGTCATGTCGAAAAAGTATTAATAAAAAATTGAAGTTTTAACATGCTCTATTTGTCAGAGTCCTAAGAAACACACTTCAGTCACAGTTTTAAGTAGGCTTCGTTTTCTTTTACTATGCACAAGCCGAATACAATTTATTCACCTTTAAGTGTCTTTAATAGAAGAGAAAAGTAAAATGATGAAAAATTAGAAGGATAGAAAAGCGAGAAAATTGACTTTTTCTTTTTTATTAGGAAGGGAGGATGAAAAACTAGAAGGAAACTTGTTTAGTATAGTGAAAAAATTAGAGAAAATAAAATACAAATAGTATCATTTCACTATTATATTTTTCATAATGTTAATTTAAGGAATTAAATGTGGATAAAATAGTAAAATAATAATCTAATCTCTTTTTTTTTGTCTTCTAATTTTTCACTCATCAATCCTCTAATTTGAGAGAATTATAATTTATGTGTAATAGAAAAACAACAATCCTCATTTGGTTTTCATTTCTCTCACTTTTCTCTCTTATTAAGCAAAAGAAAAGTACACTCTACTCATTGTTCTTTCCTTTCCCTAAGTGATAATGCTTGATTATGCCCAAAGAGTAATGCGGTAGTTGTAGCACAGTTTTAGGGTGTTGATTCCACAGGAAAATAAGTTAATTACAAGAGAAGATGGAATCCTTAACACGAACGATAAAAGTTGAACAAGAGAATTTGAATAATAAAGTAAAGTGATATGTGAATTGTGTAATTGTAATGAAAACTATAATGGAAGCAACAAGGTTCCGAGAATCCTCCATAGGTTCATTGTCTTATTCCAATATCAATTTAGTTGTTTTTAGCTCGATTGCAAGTTTCACATCCCAAACAAGCAATCAGCAAATATTCAATCAAACAACATATATAAACCCTAATGCAATTGTTATGAAATACTTTGTACTTTCAAGCACACATGATCTAACTTATAGATTATCAAGAAACGACAATATACCATACTAACAATACTGCAGTAATAGACAAATCTAGAAGAGAAATCTACCGGACTCAATCACACCTCAACAACATCACATAAGAAGAGCATGACTAGACTTATATGGGGGAGAAAGATGCAATCACCGGATTAAGGGAAAATCTTCTAATTAGATAAAAAAAAGTAAATCATAATAATGTTTAATGAAAATAAATCCATACTACAACTGAATCAAGAAAAGAAAATAAGAACAACTACACCTAGGGATTCACCCATTCGCCTTGCTTGAAGATTAGTTGGCCATGGAGCTCATGCTTCCTTGAGTTGCCTCCGACCTCTTAATGATCTCCCCCTTGGTAGCAAAGCTTCGGAGATTCATCAGCTTGCCCTCCAAAAGTTCACTGGGTTCCTCCTAAAGGCCCTATGGATTTGCTCCAAAAGGCTCTTTGGATCTCATCCCCGATGATCCCAAAAGATGAAGTGAAGTGTTATTTTTATAGGGGAATTCTCGAAGTGCAATGTGCTTCCATTCTGATGTGGGATACTGCCCGTGTGTGCTCGATCACAGCATGGTGCAATCGAGCGCACTATGGTGCGCTACAAGGTATTTTTGACCGATGTGGGATGTCACGAGTGCGCACTTGCAATCGATCGGAGCGCACTAGGCATCTTCCAGCTTGACCTTCGTCTACTAAAACTGCCATAACTTTCTATAGAAAAATCATTTTTACGAACCGTAAAATTCTCCAGAAAATATACTTCTGGATCTTTCTAAGCATATATGGTTCATCTTCTAGTTCTTCTTGCATCAATACAGATTTAATTTACAAAAATGATTTATATGTACGGACAATTATGACAATTTAGTAAAACTCATTTCCAAGTGCTTGTAAACCTTCACTCCGGTGTTCATCGAGTCATTGTGCTAAAAGTAACGATAGCTTTTCCATCTCTTTTGAACTTAAAGTACCTGAAAATGCATCGAAATAGATCAATGATCCAAGAATGACACTTTAAAGTTGTTAAAGTATAAAAGTGCAATTCAAACCTAGATCAACCATAAAATGCTAACAATTAAGTACTGTTAAGGTGCATTTTATGACTCTCATCACAACCCCTAACTAGCTTATTGCTAGTTCCTAGCAATTCAAGCGAAAACGAGAAATGAATTCTATGGTAGGAATCAAAACAAAGTAAAGCAATGCTAGTGTTAAACAATGAGCAATTCACATTTTTTGTCTCAGAAATTGCACATAATATGCAGCACATAGAATTATTAAATATCACTTAAGTCCAAAAGTAATCCAAGTATCAATCTTAAAATCGTTATTGACTCTTATTATCCATCTTACCACAATCCATTAATCCGAACACCCGGATGACTTTATGCATAACATTCATGAATACAAGTCTTGGCCTCTAAGAACATAATAAATTGCGTGACATCAATCACAAAAACAAGCTCCATAGGCTCACTTTTCAAATCACTCTCCACTATTGTAGAAAAATCACACTATATTGGATCAATAGGTCTTTAATAAGCTTGTAACGTTAGGCTAAGGTAAAGATTAAGAAAGAACGGGAAGGATTCACAAGTAAAAGAACCCAATCTCTTAGTTTTAAACACAACCACTTTAAGCACTTGATAACCTTACTTTAACACCTAACTCTTTCAACCATTTTTTTATAAGAGCATATCTCTCAATAAGTCACAACTTTTCTTTTCTTTTCTTTTTTCTTTGTCATAATTCACTTCTCTTTTTCTTTTCTTTTGTATTTTGGCTTAAGACCATTCACTTCTTTTTTCATTTTTTTTTTCTTTTCTTTTCCACAACCCCCAACTTCTCTCCTTACTCCTTTTAAGTGCTTCTCAACAAATGTATATAACTAAGTTCTTTTAAAAGAAATGTAAGGATATAATATTTTTAGGCTCATGAAGGTGAGTGAATGGGCTATTGAAAGAAACAAAACTCAAATTCTTTTTCAAGAAAAAACTCAAATAGGTAACTAGCGATAAATATAGCAATGGTAGGTTTGAAAGGCTCAAACGGTTCAAAAATGGCCTATATCATGTCATAAGTAATATGCATTCTAGGAATTCGACTCAACTGATTATCAAATAAGTTCTAGAGCTTATCGAGACCGCAAAAGTATTCAAAAAGTAATCACACATAAAAATTTTCTAAATGTTTTAGACTAATCATACAATCTTACCGCAAACTAGAGTCTCAAACCAAATGAAGATTGATACTTAAATTATTTTCAAACTGAAGCAAGATTTAATTTCTTCTAAATGCTATATGCTATCTCAATTAAGCTCATATCATTGACATGTGAATAAACTCTAAGGCTAACACCAAACATGCTAAAAACAAACAAAAAGGGAAAATGACACCAAGCAGTTCAATAGTATGCAATAAGAAATGTGTTTCCTCCACCCCCAACTTAAGATAAACATTGTCCTCAATGTAAAAGCAAAAATTAAGGAAACTCCCTTTTTAACCAAAGGTGCGTGGAGCTGAAAATTGTGCACGACTAATTGAACTGATGCGCATGTTTGTCCCTAAAAAAGAAATACAAAAGTAAAACTGGAAAACAACAAAAGAATAATAATAAACAAGAAAAAGAAATATGAAGAATAGTAAAAATAAAAGGATATGTTGTGGAATGCCTCCCATGAGCACTAAGTTTTACGTCTTTAGCCAGACGCTCTTATTCTCTCTTAAAAAAGCATAAGTTGCATGCACCTGCAACTACTTCACTGCCAAATTTGGTGCATCCATGCTTTGGAGGCCTCAAGGATGTCATCATTAACATCCGTAAATTCTGGCTTGATATATGCTCTTGTGAAGCCATGGGTGAGGGTGGACTCCAATGGATTAAGGTGCTGAACCTTTTCCATGGGTGAGTCAATCATGTATGCTTGGTAGCTTTCGTCCACATTCTCTGATTTTTTCGTTGTTGGGATGTGTAATAAGTTACCACTTAGTGTCTCAATGGCATTCACCTCCTTCAAATTCTGTTGTGCCAAGTGCTGACCATAGGATGTGGAATGAGCTTGAGAAAGGAACTTACCTTGCTCAGTCACACTCAAGTAACTCATTAACTTGGGCACTTGGCTCTTTCTCTTTATTTTCTTCAACAGCCTGCGTAATTAAAGATTTAAGCCTTTGATTAGTCTTACCATGTGCCTCATTAAAAACATGTAAAGTGTCTTCTAAAGAACTCCTAGAAGATACAAGTGCATGATATGAATCAAGATATGGTGCAGGAGGTTGTGCAAGCTGCTGGTTTTCAGACTTCCAGTTGAAATTGGGGTGATTTAGCCATCCCGGATTATAAATATCAGAGAAGGGTGTCAAAGGCTTCTTGTACATGCCTAAGGCATTACATTGTTCCTCATACATCCCTCTCATTTCAGCAAATGTGAGGCACTCTTTGGCGAGATGATCTACCCCGCAACACACAAAACATGGTTTCAAAGACGATGCATGATTAGCTACTTGTGTTGGCTTTGAGCTTTTAGTCTTTAACGCCTCTAGTTCCCTAGTGCATCTCGACCTTGGCCTTAAGGTTATCCTCTTCTCTAAGATGGTAAATTCCACCACCATTTGGGTGCCCTATAGGTTGTGACCTATTTGTACTTTCAGTAGCAGTAGGTCCAGCCCAAGTGTGAGTTTTTTTAGCAAGCTCATTGAGATACTCTATGGCCTCATCAGGATCTTTCTCCAAGAATTCACCATTACACATCATCTGTACAAATTGGCGCTCTCTATATATAAGTTCCTCATAAAAATAGCTCACCAAGCGCCAACTCTCATACCTATGGTGAGGGCACATACTCAACAACTCCTTAAATCTCTCCCAAGACTGATACAAAGTCTCGCGGTTCTTTTGTGCAAAGGTAGAGATTTATCTTTTTAAAGCATTGGTCTTATGTTGGGGAAAGTATTTATTAAAGAAAATTCAAGTCATCTCAGTCCACAACCCAATAGATCATGGTCTTAGTGAGTATAGCCAACTCTTAGCTCTCTCCTTCAAAGCGAAATGAAAGAACTTAAGCCTCACAATGTCATCGGTTTCATCTTGACTATGAAAAGTCGCGACTACTTCCTCAAGCTCTCTAATGTGCACATATGGGTTTTCACTATCCGAGCCATGAAATGTAGGGAGTAACTTTATCATCCCTGTTTTAAACTCTAGTTGGCGAATATTGGCTGGAAACATGATGCATGATGGTATGGCTGTGCGTATAGGGTGGAGGTAATCCTGAAGTGTCCTAGCAACATTCTTATTAGGGTTATTGGCCCTGTTAAAATCCTCTAAATTCTCTAATGGGGGTGCACTATAGTTTGATCTAGGCGAGGTTTCACTAACAGACATGGAAGGAGAGGTTAATTCTATTTTTGGGTCCTCTAATGAATCTACCTCGCAAATATCTCGGTCTAAGCATACACCAAATGAATCAGAGAGGAAATAAATAAAACAAAATAAAAAAAATCAGAAAATCAAAACTTAGAAAAAGGAACAATAATAAAACAAATGCTATAAAAAGAAAGAAGGAAAAAAATAATGCAGCAAGCTAAAAGAATGAACGAAATTACCACCTTTGCAACTGCTGAAAAGAAAAACTATTTACAATTCTTCTACTGTCATGCCAAAAGTTGACAATCTTCCTTGTACTTAAGCACGTCTCCCCGGCAACGGCGCCAAAATTTGATTACACCCAAAGAATAATGCGGTAGTTGTAGCACAACTTTGGGATGTCTATTCCACAGGGAAACAAGTTAATTACAAGAGAAGATGGAATCGTTAACACGATCGATAAAAGTTGAACCAGAGAATTTGAATAATAAAGTAAAGTGATATGCGAATTGTGTAATTGTAATGAAAGCTATAAAGGAAGCAACAAGGTTCCGGGAATCCTCTTTAGGTTCATTGCCTTATTCCAATCTCAATTTAGTTGTTTTTATCTCGATTGCAAGTTTCACATCCCAGACAAGCAATCGGCAAATATTCAATCAAAGCACATATATAAACCCTAATGCAATTGTTATGAAATACTCTTTACTTTCAAGCACACATGACCTAACTTATAGATTATCAAAAAACGACAATATGCCATAATGAAAATACTGTAGTAATGGACAAATCTAGAAGATAAATCTACCAGACTCAATCACACCTCAACTATATCACATAAGAAGAGCATGACTAGACTTATATGGGGGAGAAAGATGCAATCACCGGATTAAGAGGAAATCTTCTAATTAGATAAAAAATTAAATCATAACAATGTTTAATGAAAATAAATCCATACTACAACTGAATCAAGAAAATAAAATAAGAACAACTACACTTAGGGATTCACCCCTTTGCCTTGCTTGGAGATTAGCTGGCCATAGAGCTCATGCTTCCTTGAGTTGCCTCCGACCTCTCAATGATCTCCCCCTTGGTAGCAAAGCTTCGGAGATTCCTCAGTTTGCCCTCCAAAAGTTCACTAGGTTCCTCCTAAAGGCCCTCTGGATTTGCTCCTAAAGGCCCTCTGGATCTGATCCCCAATTATCCCAAAAGATGAAGTGAAGTGGGGTTTTTATGGGGGAATTCCCGAAGTGCAATGTGCTTCCATTCTGATGTGGGATACTGCCCGTGTGCGCTCGATCGTAGCCTGGTGTGATTAAGCGCACTATGGTGCGCTGCAAGGTATTTTTGACTGATGTGGGATGTCACGAGTGCACACTTGCGATCGATCGCAGGCTTGGTGTGCTCGAGCGCACTAGGCATCTTCCAACTTGACCTTCGTCTACTAAAACTACCATAACTTTCTCTAGAAAATCATTTTTACGAGCCGTAAAAGTCTCCAAAAAATAGACTTCTGGATCTTTCTAAGCATATATGGCGCATCTCTTGCTTCTTCTTGCATCAATAGAGTTTTAATTTACAAAAATGATTGATCTGTACGGGTAATTCTGGCAATTTAGTGAAACTCCTTTCCAAGTGCTTGTGAACCTTCACTCCGGTGTTCATCGAGTCATTGTGCTAAAAGCAATGATAGCTTTTCCATCTCTTTTGAACTTAAAGTACTTGAAAAATGCATCGAAATAGATCACTGATCCAAGAATGACACTTTAGAGTTGTTAAGGTATAAAAGTGCAATTCAAACCTAGATCAACCCTAAAATGCTAACAATTAAGTACTGTTAAGGTGCATTTTACGACTCTTATCAATGCTTGTCACCTTATTATACTCAGATTTCTTAAGTGGTTTAACATTTAAATGCCTCTCCAGGATATACTCTGCAATGACTATGATCAGAAGGGTACATCACGCTTTCACTGGTTATATCATAAATGTGGATCCTGTGGATCTTATAACACCCAGGTGATCAAGAGTGAGACAACAACTCACAACTGCTCTACATCACACTGATGGTGGTTTTGTTTTGTTGGGATTTTACCTCTAAAATCTACATACTCAAATTTTAGGCAAAAACACAACCACAACAATTAAATAGGCAAATAAAATAAAGAGTAAGAACAACAATAATTAATGTGGTTCGAAAACCTGTTTGCCTACTCCACCAACAAACCTGCTGCTTTATTAATCTTCAATTACAACTTTAGTTAGAGCAAAGTTATTAAACTTTCACCACAAAGTCGCAATACAACCAGAGCTCTTAACCTAACTCTAGTCATAAGTTTCCTCTCTACTTGACAACCAAAAATCCTAATACACTCGAAGCTCATTCTAGCTTTAGTAGTAAACCCCTCTAGTTTACAATATATATGAAAATTATGAGTGTCCCTCAAATCTCAACTAAGATCCCCTTCAAAAGAACAACAACAAAGAAAACAATTTCTATTACTATTAAAACAAACAATATCCAATAGAAAACTACTACCACTCCTATTAGAACAAGCAACTACAAAACAGGAAACAACTTTTTCAAACCAATTAGAAGTCTTCCTTGTGAGAAATTGAGTAAAAATCCTAACAAAACTCCACATGATCATCAAATTTGGCTTTCTTCTTTGGCTGATGCGATCTTTCTTTTTGGTTTTCCCATCTCATCCGCTTACTTTTCGAAGCAAGCTCATCTCTTGATATAGTCACATACAATTCTTCATCCTCGAACACATCTGGTCTCTTTAACTTATCTCTTTCTTGAGGTACCGTGGGAACCTCTCCATCCATCCAAACTTCCATCATCTCTAGCGGCTTGGATTCTTCAATCGTCTTGTAGAGTCATTGTCGCATCAGCACATCTTAGATGAAACTTTGCCAAAGAGAGAAACAAGTCTCCCCATCCAATAACTCAATATCAATTTTGCCTATCTTTAGTGTTTTTGCCATTAGAACCAAGCTCTGATACCACTTAGAGGGATTTTACCTCTAAAATCTACGTACTCAAATTTTAGGCAAAAACATAACCATAACAATTAAATAAGCAAAGAAAATAAATAGTAAGAATAACAATAATTAATGTGGTTCAACAACCTCTTTGCTTACTCCACCAACAAATCCACTACTTTATTAATCTTCAATTACAACTTTAGTAAGATTAAAGTTGTTAAACTCTCACCCCAAAGTCACATTACAACCAAAGCTCTTAACCTAACTCTAGTTATTAGTGCCATCTCTACTTGACAACCCAAAATCTCATACACCCAAAGCTCTTATCCTGTCTCTAGTAGTAAACCCCTCTAGTTTATAATGTATATGAGAATTATGAGTGTGCCTCAAATCTCAATTGGGACTCCTTTATATAGAGAGCATTTTCCTAATACTATTAGGAAAAGAACAACAACAAAGAAAACAACTTCTACTACTACTAAAACAAGCAATATCCAATAGGAAATTACTACCACTCTTATTAGACTAAACAACTACAAAATAGGAAACAACTTTTTTAGACCAATTAGAAGTCTTCCTTGTAGGAAATTGAGCCAAAATCCTAACACGTTTCACTTACATAATGTATACAGATTAGTTTGTAAATACTTTTATATCAATTTTCCCCAATCTTTGGTGACTGGTTATCGATGCATATGCGGTGAATCCTATAGAAAGTCCTTTAAAGATCACATTGTTATGGCTAGACTTCATCTGAGATGATAGTGACAATGGTAAGAAGAAACTATGGGCATGTTTGGTAACAGTTTCTTATTTACAATTTTTGAAAACTATTTTCAAAAATGAAAACTAAAAACAATTTTATGATGTTTTATGAAGAAAACATATTTAGATAACTGTAACTCGAAAACTATTTTCAAAACAGAAAACAATGAAATGTTGTTTGAATAATCTTATTTTGAAAACTGTTTGAATACACCTTTTTGTAATTGTTTTCATTTTTCAGTTTAAATTTAAAATCTATATTAATTTTATTTCTCATATTTACTAAATACATTTTTTAGCACATACCAAATACTTAAAAATAATTAATATTATTTTATTTCTAAAATTTTAGTATTTTTTATATACCATAGATCAAACATGATCAAACTTTTCCCCCTCGTCATATCACATATGTTTGTTTGTTAAATAAATTTTAAAAAATTAAAATAAGAAATACAATACAACTTTCACAATTTGATAAAATTTAAACAACCAACCCATCATTCTTCTTGAAAAATGGTTCAATATCTAAAACATGATATAGTTTTCTTGTTTAAAATAAGATAATTGAGGACAATTTTAAAATAACAATAATCATGGATTAAATACAACTTTGAGAATTTGATAAAATAAAAATGAGCAACTCAAAATTTTTCTTGCAAAAGGGTTTGCTTCAACTGTCCAATTTCTTTTTATGCTCATTTCGTCTCAACTGTCCAATTTGGTTAGTTTGTCATCCTCACACCTTATAAGTCAAACAATATATTAATATGTGAAAATATTCCTAAGAATAACAAAAATAATTCAGTAACTAAAAAAAATAAATTAAACACAAATAAGGACATTAAATTAACTAACTCTTACCGACAAATTATAACATTATTACCAAATATACAATCAAATACCAAAACAATTTGCCCACATCTGAGTCACAATAAGCTCATGAAACGCAGCCATAGCTGTTGCACACACATCTGGCAAATCAACTACATGATTATTTGTAAATTTGCTCGACTCTCCTTCACTTTCTACTTCATGGACCTCTACTTCCCATTCATTAAACAATTGATCACTCTGAGAATACTAGTGTACAAAATTATGTACGACACAACAAGCAACAACTATAAGAGGTTGTCTAACGGGCTTGAATCTAAGCATCATTTTTAATATTGAAAAGCACGCCTTTAAGACCCCAAAGCAACATTCTATAACATTACGTAGAGATGAGTGCATATAGTTAAATAGTTCTCTATAACCCATTGGTTGGCGTGTTCTACCTTGATATTCATTTAAGCGACACCGTTCACCTCTAAACGGTGGAAAAAACCCGACTGTACATGGATAGCTAGAATCCACCAAATAATACTAACCTATAAGTCATACAAATTCTCTTAGTACATATCAATCAATTAATATATAATATCAACTTAGTACTAAAATAGATTTACCATTAGTAGGCCAAGAAAATTGAGCATCCGATTAAGTTAAGGTGTTTAAAAAGACTCGTGAATCGTTAGCTGTACCTTTCCATCCACTATACACGTATGTGAATTTCATATCTAATGAACATGCACATATCACATTTTGTGTCCGAATCAATTTTCTACCTTTATAACTAGTAGTTTTTTTTTTATGCCCATGCACCGATGTATGTTCCATCAATTGCTCCGATACATTTCAGTGTCTATTATATTGCATACGATCAAAATCAGTTTGGTATTACATATTGTATATACAGAGCTAAACTAATAAATTAACAATCAACCATAAGATACATTACCTTAAAATATGAGTAAAATCTTCGATCATGTCTAATTTGTGAAGGCACCATTTGGTCATTCGATGGACAAATGATGTGCTTGGCAAACTTGTTCAATGCTCTCATCACTGTCTTAAAATGTCGATTAATTTTTTCTAATGAATATTGAAATCGATCAACTAGAACTCTATGCCCCACAATGTGTCCCACTACAAACAAGAAAATGACCAATTTTTCCTCTATTGTGACACCCCCAAAGTCTTCTATATAATTATATTGCTTCAATGTGTTATATAAGTGAATAAATGTTTCATTGTCCATGCGAAACAATTCATAAACTGCCACTGAATGACCATTTAACAATTCAGTTATATATTCACGTCCACTGAGTCATGATGTTCGCATAGGTAATTTATTCATAAATTTTTCATCATATTCGGCAAACATAGTAAGCATTAACAATGAGAGCATTTCATACTTATCTTCAATGGACGAACTTGATGAATTAGATTGGCTTCCACAATTATTGTTTACTGAATTGTCCATTTCTTAACCTATACAGAAAACAAGTCACATTATGGTTATCATGTAGTATAGTTTACATTCTACAAATCTAAATAGATTGAAGTTTAATTCTATTTTTTTTAAAAAAATCGACAGCACCTCCTTTGTTTTCAATGATTTTCCAAATCTAATTAGACATGTATACACAATTCTAACCATTCAAAACTAATTAGACATGTATACATAATTCTAATCATTCATATTCCAACAATACAAGGAATGTCAAATGCATTTAATTAATCCAAACAAATAACATATCATCCATAAACTAAAAAAAAACAATAAAAATATCCAAGTACAAATATAAACACACATCAAAGAACTAATAGTCTCCTTAACACACGAACATAATTTAAGATCAAAGGCAATGTCTCCAAGTCTCAATCAATCCTAGCTAACCACACATTCTTCCTCCTTATAGACATTTTAATGAATGCCTCCCTCAACTCAAAATTATTAGTAAATTTTTCTAATGCCTTCATATATGTGTCATCATCTACACGAGTTTTCATTTCATCAAGAACTTTCAAACACACTGCTACCGAATAATCCACTGAAACCACCGAACTTGTTCCCTCAACGCTTTTCTCTCTATACCTCTCAGCCCTAGCCAAAGAGGCTTCTGTCCTTGCATTTGTGGCCTCCATGAAGCAAGAAAAAACTTCACTCAATTGACTATTTCTAGTTTCCTTTTGTTTTTTTTTCTTATCATTGATTTTAGAACGCTTCACAGAACGTTCAGGTTGAGTGGGCTGAGTGCTTAAGGTTTCAAGGTCAACCGGAGTATTTGGGTCATCTGGGTTAGCAAGGCCATCAACATCCACATCTACATGCACTCCACTATTGAGAAAAGCTTCATGCAATTCATTCTCCTCATCGAAATTAGGGGGATTTTGGGTAGAAGCATGGTGAAGAATTCCTGTGGCAATTGACTTGTTAAAGATAATCCCTAACAGTTTGTAGTGTTCACAGCCTTGCTTACGAAATTGGAAAGCTTTTGGGTGTGCCTAAGACAATAAATTCAAGATATAAATTTCATTATCGATTGTTAAAATTTTTCAAAGAAATTATCATAAGATAAGTCTACCATATGAAGTTTAGGGAGAATAAAGATACTCGAGTGTAATTTTCCCAAGTCTCATCTAAGGTTGTGACAATATTACTTTCTGCATTTCTAACTAAACCCAATTTGCTCAAGCAATTGAACAAACAGTCGGTGTTTTATACACAACCTTTGATATTTCTCCCTCAGTTGTTTCACTGTAAAGAGCTTGTTGGTCTTCATATTCAATGCTTTGCAAAT
The DNA here is from genome assembly GCA_023935145.1 of Bretschneidera sinensis. NCBI lineage: Eukaryota > Viridiplantae > Streptophyta > Magnoliopsida > Brassicales > Akaniaceae > Bretschneidera > Bretschneidera sinensis. The sequence continues at coordinate 52,040,361 of CM043701.1, forward strand.
TAAATTCAAAATCTTTCTATGAAACACATCATCTTTTATGTTTCCCTTGTTTACCTCATCAACCATGATATCGATAAAACATTTATCTCTCTCATAGCCCCATAATAAAATATCAACACTTTCAGAAGCCATCTACATTAAAAGCAAACTTAGCATATTATTATTGAACAATACAACCTAACCGAATATTTTAAGATACTTAAATTAGACCTACATATATCTACCAATTATCCTTTGTCCTAAAATAATACAATACATCTACCACTTATCCTTTGTTCTACTAGCATGCTACTAAAATTGACAAGGAAAATCATACAATGAATTCATTTGTATGCACATCCTTACTAAAGTATCAAATTTCATATGCACATAAAAAAAAAATATAAAAGCAAAAGAAGAGAAAAAAAAAAACAAAATAATCAACCATCTAAACCACTAACTTCTACCTTTTTACAAGAAATTATTTAAAATTTAACAAAACTAATATCAAACAATGAGATATAAAAGCAAATCACAAAGAAATAAAATTTTGAACCATTCAGTTGCAACATTCAATAGATTTTTTAATTCTATCATTCATCATTCATCATTCATTCTTTCTAGTGATTCAAAATGCAAAAACTACTTGATACTTCAATTCAAGCCATTCAAAAGCTTAAAATATTAAAAAGATCATTTAGGCTCTAAATCTTTAAAGGTTTAAATTTAAACTACTCTAAATAGTAAACAAAAAAAAGGGATTGCAACCATCTCAATGTTACATAGATTTACTTATACAAATTGTTACAATTCATGCACTTTTGCACGAATATATACCTATGCATGATCAAGTGGCACCAAATCAAATCTGGAACATGGTAAAAGAAACTACAATGAACTCGTAAGAGTCTTTCTTTTGATTCTATATAGAAAATAAATTTTTGCTTATAATCTCTCAACATTGACATTGGATAATAAGAAAAATAAAAGGAAAACATACAAGCTAATGATCAACATGTGATAAGCCTTAGATGGGCAACTAGTGCTACTTATGTGATTGTTAATAAATTCTATTGAGTTTTTGAGACTTGACTTTACAACTAACAGGGATTTAGAAAGCATATATATCACTCAAAGTGGCATGGCTTACTATTACTCAATAATACCAAAAATACAATAAACAAATTTTGGACAAAAACCACATGGCCTGTGCTATTAACATCCATGAGAAACCAAAAATTCATCAATAAATCCTCACCAAAATAATACTTAAAACCCCTAATATAGAACTACAATGAAGGGTTTGACGCAGAATTGGAGCATTAAACACTTAATCTCAAATTTTTAGAACTAATGCTATGAAACCCAGAAAAGTAGTTAAATTCTACACTGACGATAAACCAAATTCTGAAGTTATTAGAAGAAAAGAAATCATAAAATGGATAAGAGAAAACAATCAACTGAAGCAGCCTGAAGAATTACATATACAAACACAAAACCGAAATCTTTGAAGAACACAACAAAATCTTAAGTTCCAATTCAAAATATCTCAGTGATATAATGAAATCAACGAAAGATCAGATATACTCATATGAGAAAATGGCATAAGAATTGTACCTGAAGTCTCCAGGGACTGGGGAAAGTATAAGAAGAATGAGAAATGAATAGATAAATGGAGAAAAGGGTAAAACAAATAAACATTGAAAACGTAGGAAATGGGGTGGGTTTTATGATATGAACAAAAGAAGGAGCTAGGAAACATCAGGGGAAGAATAAATACCATCTTTTTTGCAACTCTGTGTTAACTTTTTCAACTACCCTTTCTAAAAAAAACTTTTTCAACTACCCAATGACACAAAAGTCCATAGAAACGAAGAAAGAGGAAAAAGACTAACGAGAGTAAGAGCAAGACAGAGATTGTTAATGCCAAAACAGAGATTGTTTTCTCTCAATATTATAAAATTAGTTTTAATGGTGAATATGAGCTAGACTAAAATCAAAACATCCATTCATTCTGAGAAACAAAACAAATTAAATCAGCATTTAACGGAGAGAAAACGAAAAAAAAAATTTTGAATTACTTGATATGGGTATGTACGTAGCAGATTCTCTCAAACCCTCAACTAATCTGTCATGAAATTAAATCAAAAGTAGGGATTTGATTTTCTTAGCTGAATATCAGAGAGAGAGGCAAAGACAAACAGGAAATGAAAGAAAGAAAATAAAAAATGAGGAAACTTACCAGAGAAGTCGTGCCTGGCGAAGTGACGGCGGCGTATTCATGGTCAGTTTTTGGGTTTCGGTTATATGGGTGCTGGAGAGATCCTTGTTGCATAGAGAGGGAAAGGAAATAGGAGGGAGAGAGAGGAAGAAGGAGCTGCGCAGAGAAAAGGAAGAACGAGCTGCGTAGAGAGAGGGAAGAAGGAGAGGAAGTTGCGATCTGCCCAGAGAAAAGAACACTGATTAAAAGGGTTGGTTTTTGAAAATTATTTCTAAAAACGTTAATCGGGGGCTTCTTTTTACAGTTTTTGAAATGAGTTTTTTTTAATTAGTTTTAGAAAATTGGGTTTGAAAAGTGTTTCTCAAATATATTTTTAAGTTTTTGAAAGTTATTTTAATTTTTAAAAATTAAAAATTGTTTTTAAAAAATACTTTCAAACATGCCATACATTTTTCAAATTTGTATTTCTGAACTATTTTACAGATGGTGAATACCAGTATTGGAATGCTTTCCTCATTCCATGGCTGAATATTAAATTACCCCCCTTTAATCAGTAATTTGCTGGGGTTTTACCAAACAAGGACCGTACACTTGCGCTCAAATATTGATTACTTATCTTATGTTTCTAATTGATTACGTATCAGTTCAAGCAAAAATAAAACCCTAATTTTATGTAAATGCATTACATGGCCTTAATGTTTTTAATGAATGAAAGAGAAAATAAAATAGCGGGAGAGAGAGATGGCCCCTTAAATTAGTATAATTTGCTGGGCTTTCATCAAAAAAAACCTTACACTTTCGCTCAAATATTAATTACGTGTCTTATGTTTCTAATTGTTACGATTACTACTTTATAGTTTGATCGTATATCAAACGAGGAACTTTTGTGTACTAAACTGTTAAAGATAACAGAATTCTTGGGCGTATGGCGTGTGAGCAACTCGTATCCATCCCCCCTCACATGCACAACTCGTATTAATCCCTGGAGTATATTATCGTTTTTTCGAAAAAGGAAAAAGAGAACGACCAAAAACAAAAAACTGGAGAGAGAGAGAGGGAGGGCGACATGAATTATTGGTCCATAATTAGATTAGCTGGGTAGCTGAAGGAAATACAAGTCAATGTTTTCAAATGTGTTTCTAGGCTGGTCCGGAGATGGGACTAAAGCAAAATACTTTGAGTTTCAAAGTATTATGTATTTTTTTTTTTGTTAGACATATGTTTTTTGCTTTGAAGTATATATTTTTTATGTTTCATTGAATTTTTTTTTTTTACATTAAGTCAGTTATTCTCGTAGTTATATCATTGTGTTTGATAAATATTTATCACATGTTATCTAGTTTAATAATAAGTACAAACTATTTAATTAATCACTTATAAGTTACAACAATATAAAAATAAAAATATATATAATATAAATATATATTAATATTTTAAAATTATAATTATAATTTATATACTCTAGAGAGTTAATAAAAGTATTAAAATTTATTGAAAATTAATTAATTTAAATTTAGATTATTATATTTATATCATTTATATTATTTTAATTAATTAATTTTTATTATTTTATTAGAATTTCGAAACACTCCAAGACTTACGATTCGAGCTTTACGTCTCACTTCATTAATGCAAAACATCTTACCCAACATCTTCGCTTCTAAAAACATAGATACAAACAACGAATCAAGTAAGTAAAAGCATTTAAGAAATATATTTGTTCTTTCAAACCCGGCCCTTGAATTGTTGCTTTTATCTTAATTAATGTCACAACAGGAAACAAAAGGTGGTGTAAACAATAGGCATCTCTCACAAAGCAACAGCAACAAATTCAAACGTTTTTATATATATGTACATTAACATATAAACAAAGTCCAAAAGCAATCTAATGAAAGATAAACAGAATGAGACGGGCAATGAAAAAAGGGTAGCTGATTTATGTCTCCTGACCTTGTGACATCTTTAGATGCATGAAACCCTCCTCCTGATTCCTCTTCATCTCCTTTTCATCATAATATTATTCTTATTCATGGGCATTTAGCTCTCTTAGATTCCCTTATTAATTAATTCCTCCTTTACAAGCCCATATGTACTTCCAAGTTTTCAGACATGACTCAGGTATTAAGCAAAGAACATGAATCTCCAAGCTGATCCTCATAGTTTAATTAGTAATAAATAACAATTAATCATTTCTTTTTCCTCCTCTCTTTTCCATTGCGTAAAATAGAACTTAAACCAAATAGATTTGCTGTTACTCTAGAAATGTAAGGAGTGGCACATTCAACACAGGACTAATTCGAATAGTACCATTGCTGCCATAACTTCCTCCGTGGTTCTTGTTCAGTGGAGGCTTTTGTGATAATTGATACACATTGCAACAACAACAAGACTTTTTTGTCATTGAATTTGATGGCTGCAGCAGCTTATGTGAACTTTGCTTGTGAAAATCTTTCAACATTGTTCGTTTCGGATTTGGCACTGAACCAGTAGAATTGCTTCTGGACAAAAGTGGTAGCGAGAAAATTAAGCTCTTCTTGATATCACTACTAAGACTATTACTTCTCTGGAAACCCCAGTCTTCCAAATCAGAATTCACCACCATGACTTATGTTGAATTTAAGAGAGGAAGTGAGACAATACAAAGAGAAGAATTGTATTGAATGGTGTAATTTACTTACAAGGGAGCTATCATATTTATACAAGCCAATAGGAGAGGCAAAGCTATACACAACCAATGTGGGATATAATACATTAACATTCCCCCTCAAACTCAAGGCGGTAAGTGAGAGGTGAACTTGAGTTTGGAAACCAAAGAGTGAAAGCGTCCGGGTGGATGAGCTTTAGTGAAAATGTCAGCTGTCTGATCGGCTGAACTGACGGATTGTAGATGAACCGTATTCTGGAGAATGTGATCACGGATGAAGTGGATGTCATTCTCGATGTGTTTTGTACGTTCGTGGAAGACATCGTTATGAGCGATCTGAATAGCACTCCTGTTGTCACAGTGTAGGATAGTGGCAGCAGGAGAAGAGATACCCATGTCAGCGAGTAACCATCGAAGCCAGAGAAGTTCTTGAGTTGCATCAGCCATGGCACGATATTCAGCTTCAGTACTAGAGCGAGCAACCACAGTTTGTTTCTTACTACGCCAGGAAATGAGAGAATTGCCCAAAAAGAAACAGTAACCAGTGGTTGAACGTCTGTCGGTGGGGTCTCCGGCCCAATCGACATCAGAATAGGCTTGTAAAATAGGGGCAGACTGTGCTGAGAAATGAAGCCCATGAAATAAAGTACCCTTGACATACCGAAGAATGCGAAGAACAACCGAGTAATGCGTGGTCCGAAGAGCGGGCAAGAACCGACTGACCTGATGAACGGCATAGGCAATGTCAGGGCGAGTGACAGTAAGATATACAAGACTTCCAACCAGTTGGCGATATAGAGTGGCATCCTGAAGAGGTGAACCATCGAGTGGGGTAAGTCTGACATTTGGCTCGAGAGGAGTAGTGGCAGTGGTTGAGTCAGTGATCCCAGCCTTGGAAAGGAGATCCGAGGCATATTTGGCCTGAGAGAGAAAAAATCCATCAGAACTAGATGAGATTTCGAGGCCAAGAAAATAGGTGAGCACGCCAAGATCTTTCATCTCGAATTGGCCACTGAGAAACTTTTTGAGTTCAGAAATACCATGTGGATCATCTCCAGTAATAACCATATCATCCACGTACAGTAAAATAAGGATAATACCGTTGGCAGTATGGTGGATAAACAGAGCCGAATCATGAGCACTTGGTGTAAACCCAAACTGATGAATAGTAGTGCTAAATTTGGCAAACCAGGCACGTGGAGCTTGTTTTAAACCATATAAGGCACGACGAAGGCGACAAACTTTGTTTCGAGTGGCATCCAAGCCGGGAGGTGTATGCATATAGACTTCCTCAAGAAGTTCCCCTTTCAGAAATGCAATTTTGACATCCATTTGAAATAGAGTCCATCTTCGAATGGCGGCGACAGCAATGAGTGTACGAACAGATGTAAGCCTCGCCACTGGAGCAAATGTCTCTTCATAGTCAATGCCATATTCCTGAGCAAATCCCTTGGCAACAAGTCGGGCTTTATATCGTTCAATAGAGCCATCAGAAAGTGTCTTGATCTTAAATACCCATTTGCACCCAATAGGAGTTTTTCCAGGGGGTAGATCAACAATATCCCATGTATGAGTTTTAGCTAGGGCCTGAAGTTCTTCATCCATTGCTTTCTGCCAAAGAGGATTAGTACTAGCCTCCTTATAAGATTGAGGCTCATGCAGATGAAGTATAGTGGAAAGACAATGATAATCACAATGGTAATCAGCAAGATGAGAATGGGGTGAGTTACCCTGGTAGATTTGCGGGGGTGATATGGAGGATGGCTCTCAGAGGGAGTCGGTGCAGACTCATCAGACATAGGAATATCCTCGGGCACGACCGATTGAGTCAGAGAGGTGAGGTCAGCTGATGGTTCTGGAGCTGGAACTGGGTCTGGGTCTGGGTCTGGGTCTGGAGAGGTAGGATCAACTGGTGGTTCTGGAACGGAAGGGGTGATATCAGCTGGTGATTCGGAGGTAGACTCAACAGTACCTGAAACTGGATTCTCAGGAAATAACTTAATAGATGGATCAGTAAAGAATCTGGAGTTAGTGATGGTTGATATGTCAAATGACCGTAAGGAAGAGAACATTTGATGTTCCCAAAAAATGACATGACGAGAGATACGAAGAGTTTTAGAAATAGGATCCCAGCATCGATACCCCTTATGTTCAATACCATATCCAATGAAACAACACAGATGAGCCCTTGGTTGTAATTTGTTGTGTTCATGTGGTTTGAGAAGAACAAAATAAGCGCAACCAAAGACTCTGAGGTTAGAGTAATCAGGAGGTTTACCGAAAAGGCGCTCGAATGGAGATTGATTTTGGATTGTAGTGGAAGGGACACGATTGATTGTATATACTGCGGTGAATACAGCATCACCCCAGAAACGTTCAGGACATGATGACAAAATGAGTAGAGCATGAACGGTGTCAAGAATATGTCGATGTTTGCGTTCAGCTCGTCCATTTTGTTGGGAGGTTCCAAGGCACGAGCGGTGGGGGAGCGTGCCATTTTTGTGAAGTAGGTTTAGAAAAGCACGGTCTTTATATTCCATTGCATTATCTGAACGAAAAATTTTGATATTCCGAGAGAATTGAGTTTGAACCATAGAAGAAAAATCAGAATATATTTGAAAGAGTTCAGATCTGTTTTTCATAAGAAACAACCAAGTATAACGAGAATAGTCATCCACAAATATAACAAAATAACGAGCACCACCCATTGATGCATGAGGAGAAGGCCCCCAAACGTCAGAATGTACTAAATCAAAAGGTGCAAGGGAAACGGACTGACTCTCATTAAAAGGTAAAGCTGATTGTTTTGCAAGTTGACAATGAATACAATGAAAAGACTCATGCTAAAGTGAACCTAACTGACCACTAGAAATAAGAGAACGTAGAGGGCTAGATGAAGTGTGACCTAACCGAGAGTGCCACAATTCCACAGGTGAGAGTGCTGGGATGGATGCAGCTGATTGATTTGGTGATGGTGATGATGGGACTTGGAGATGAGTGAGCTTAAAGAGGTGTCCAACTTTAAGGCCGGTTCCAAGGAGTTTTCCTGTCTGAGGGTCCTGCACACGACAACCATTAGAAGAAAAATGCACATCAAGTCTAAGATCACATAGTTGTCCAACAGATATAAGGTTAAGCGTAAGATTAGGAACTAAATATGTGTCAGGGAGAGACAAATGAGAACTATCAACATGTCCAGTATGGCTGACCAGCATATTTGATCCATTGGCAGTGTGAATAGTAGGTGCATGCTCATCGCGGGTTTTAGAGGAAAAAATAGAGGCATCAGAAGTCATGTGATTGCAACAAGCAGAATCGAAATACCATCGGGATGTACCTGGTGTAGTTGACATGGCTATATTGTTACCGATTTTATTTAGAGCCTCGGTAAGAACGGTGCAGAAACCACTCCAATCAGGTGGAGAGTTGGATGAAGTTGGTGTAGCATCAGTGGTTACAGCAGCAGTATTCTTTGGCTTAGAATATGACCGATTGTATGAGCCTCGAGAGTGATATTGGTTCCCATTTGACTGATTTTCAGATGGAAGTTTAGGGCAGTCTGCAAGATAGTGACCCGGTTCTCTGCAGACTTTACATAGGCGAGAAGGACATTTGAGCAATTCATGCCCTTGTGAATGACAATACTTGCAATATAAGGGCTTCTGGTGTGTGCTCTGTCGGTGGGGTAAGTCCGATTCAGCCATAGGAGCAAAGAAGAAGGTGAACCTCCAAGAAACCGGTGATATGGCGGTCAACTGATGATGTGGCAGTCAACTGATGATGTGGCGGTCAACGAGTAACGTGGCGCTGACGTGTTGTTGATGTGGTGCTACCGTGGCAGCAGCGTGTCTGAAACAGGAGCGGCAGTGGAGATGATGTCAACGGGTGACGTGGCACTATCAATTGATGATGTGGTGATCAACGAGTAACGTGGCGCTGACGTGTCGTTGATGTGGTGCTGACGTGGCAGCAGCGTGTCTGAAACAAGAGCGGCAGCGGAGATGATGTCAACGGGTGATGTGGCACTGATGTGGCAGCGGAGATGATGTCAATGGGTGATGTGGCACTGAGGTGGCAGTGAGGTGGCGCTGATGTGGATTTTAGGGCTGACGTGGCAGCAGCGTTTCTGAAACAGAAGCGGCAGCGGAGATGATGTCGATGGAGAATGAGACTCCGACTATAGTGATGACCCGACAGGTATGAAAAGGATATACCAGAAGTTTTTCTGATGTGAAGGATCCACTAATAGTGGCAATCACAGAGCATACTCAACTCTTAATATACCGAGAATTTCTGATGTGAAGGATCCACTAATAGTGGCAATCACAGAGCATACTCAACTCTTAAAATACCGAGAACCATTATGGCTCTGATACCATGTTGAATTTAAGAGAGGAAGTGAGACAATACAAAGAGAAGAATTGTATTGAATGGTGTAATTTACTTACAAGGGAGCTATCATATTTATACAAGCCAATAGGAGAGGCAAAGCTATACACAACCAATGTGGGATATAATACATTAACTATAATACATTAACAACTTCCTTCTCAGTACTTTTTTTCCTCGAATTCTCAGTTGAATTAGGACCGCGAAGAGGAGGAACAGAGACAAGAGGTGGGAGTTCATGTTTGTGGACTTGTTTAGGAGCAACAAATCTCTCTTGAACCTGAACTGGAAGGATCATGCCATTGGCGAAAAGCTAGTCAGCTGAACAAGATTGTTCCTCCTCCAAGCTGCAGCAAATGCTGAACTCAAAATCAGAACTTGAGAGCAAAAGTGATCCGTTCCTTCGAGACAGCTCATTGTGTCCGATTGGCATGACATCAAGATCACTGGAAAATGATATCTGAGGATTTGTTTCCGAGCACATGAAGGTTAATTACCACAATTCTTCACAAGGAATTAGGAGAAGATGTTTAACAAAGATACTTGCAAGAACTAGAAATTAATAATTCAATAATGGGATAAAATAATTGCTAGTTAAAGAGAAGGATTATGTATGATGGAGTACGAAGAACATTAACAAAGGCTTGATTTTTGGAGAAGATGGTTTTGGACTGTTAAGTCAAAGATGATAGATAGAGAGAACTGCGTAAAGTTCGAGGAATAGAGAGGACTAAAACAGTAGCAGCTTGTTTGAAAGTTCTCTCATCAGAAGCAGAATATTCTTCTCCTCTGTAGATGAAGCAGAGCAAAGTTAACAAAAGAGTGGGAGAAATATACTAGTAATACATATGGCCTCAGGAAAAACTATAAGAAAAAGAAAATGTTAACAAGTTTTGTGAGAAATCCGGAGCTAAAAAAGAAAATGAGAACATGAGTACCTGAAAACATTAAAGAGAGAGAGAGAGAGAGAGAGAGAGGGGTTAACTTGAAAAAGCTTAAGAGTTACCTTGATTCAAGACAAAGAAAAACAGCATACAAATATTTGAAAGAATTGCTTAAGAAAAGGAGGAGAAAATTAATGAAAACAGCTTACAAGGCATGAATACTCTTTGAAGTTGAAAAAATCATAGACGCCTTAGGAGACACTTGGGGGAGGAGGGCGTTTAATAATCAACACTGAATACTTGTTACAAGAATTGTCACTACTCTGAAATTGGTAAAAGAAAAGTAAGAGGATGGAAGAGGAAAAAAAAAAAAGAAGATGAAAAAAATGAAAATTAATGTATATATTTTTTTATCATTTGAATGGTAAGCATGGTTATAAGATCGAATGAAAAAAGATTAAAAAAAAAATATAGTTTTCATTTATCAAATTTTTAATTTAAAAAAATGGTGATTTATACGTATGCTAAAAAAATATTAAAAAAAATTATTCTTTATTAACTTTTTTTTCTCAATCAAATTTTTTATCTATCTTATTTTTTCTTCCTACTTATCATAGCTTAATACCCATCATAACCTAGAGGTGGCATGTCACTGCAAATTCAACGTTTTACTATTCTCCTATACTATTATAGCATGTGGAGTAAACCCTCTCACCATATAATTGACTTTTGGACCAACAACCGACGTAGCTGTTTGCCCTTTGTTTTTAAAGAAATATAATACAAAGTACAAACAACTGAGAAGAGCAAGTCTCTTCTCCCGTCTAATTTGAACAATTCATGGGTCATGCAATCCATTATTTAAATATATGAGTTCTTAGTTGGTTAAAACTTTACTTTTCAATTGTCTTTTCTACTTTTCGTAGGTTAATGCATGATTTAGATTTTTCACCTTATCTAATAGCATTATCGTGTATCCGTGGCAGTACAACTATTGACGGTTGGAAAATTTAGGATCAATAATATAATCAATACAATTAAATTACATCAAAGTTTAGATCAAGTACATACCGTTTTGATGAGCATAAACTCTCCACTCATAGCACACTCTCGTACGTATTTAAGGTAAAGTTTTTTCTGTCTCTTAGTTTTATTATAAGATATTTTTGATGGGCAAACTATTTTTCACATATCATAAAAAAAATATATATATATAATAACGTTTTAACCGATAGAAGAGAGGATTTAACCTAATGAGCTTTATACCTTAATTGAATCGTTCTATCCAAGAGTCCAATGGATAATAAATAGATCGGTACATCATATAACAGTCACACCATTATTATTAAGATGCACTATAACCCAAAATACCTTATGGATCATTGTTGATGCCGAAAATAGGTCGGGTCTTGCTCGAGGATCGCCGGGTCTGTTGCTAGAGTTAAGTTTGGTTTAAGCAGGGTCCGAGGTACCTAAAGAAAGCCGACCCGAAGTGGTTTGCACCGAGATGGACCCTCCGAAGATTAAGTCGAACTATGAGTTAGGGGGACCAAAAGTGAGAGTGAATTTACTTGTTTACAGCTTGGGCCCTATTTATAGGGACTATATGAGTAGGAATTATTGTTTTGCCCTTATGTTTGACATGTTTCATATTCTGATTTGATGGTATATATGCCCTACATCACATGCCCTCCCCATCGACTCCTTTTATAAATGAATGGTGTCTTTCAAATGTTGTGAGACTTCTGTCTCCCGACTTGCACTTCTTCGTCCGCCTAGGTTGGTATTCAGCTTTTGTTGGGGTCGAGTTGAGTTGTCTTGAAGCTCCTAGGTCGACACCCTGTTTGTTGGGACCGAGTTGTGTCTTTTGGTCCCTTAGGGTCGGTGCTCAGTCCAGAGAGTTGAGTCGACTTGCGTAGCTTTGGCACCTAGGGTCGGTACTTGGCCCTGGTGGAGCCGGGTTGCATAACTTCGGCACTGGATTAGGTACTCGGCCCTGGTGAAGTCAAGTTGTGTGGTCTTGGGCCTTGGGGTCGGTACTTGGCCTTGGTGGAGTTGAGTTGTGTGGTCTTGGCCCGGTACTCGGCCATGGTGGAGTGAAGTTGCGTGATCTTAGACCTTAGGGTCTATTCTCGGCCTTAGTGGAGTGGAGTTACGTAACCTTGGCCCTTAGGGTTGGTATTAGACCCCGGAGGAGCCGAGTGGTGTTAATGACTTAGTGTGGGTCCCATAATTTTTTAGCCCTTTAAGTTGGTACTTGGCTACTTCAAGAGGCCAACTTATATCTTTTTGGTCTTATTTTTCAACATGAAGTCTTTTACACATTGTAATACCTGTGTTCATAAAATAAGGGTAAAGACGTAATTTTTCATATATTATATTGAATTAAATAATCTTTAGATGAAAGATTTAGTATTGATTTGAAATAATATTTGAAAGATGATATTGAAAATTTTGTTAGAAAGAGTTATAAATTTTTGAAGAAAAAAGTACTGAAAAATTAAGAAATTAGAAGTTGAAATAAAAGAATTTTGAAGAAAAATGTGGAATGAGGTTGAAGAAAATAATTAGAAAAGTTGATGGAAGAAAATACACCATACTGTCTTCTCTAATTCTGAACTCAATCGGCTTACCACTCAATACTTCATGGCTGATCTTCTCTATCCCTTCATCTCTACTCTGCATCTCTAATAGGTGATCAATAATAGAAGACTGTACCATCATATTTGCCATCAATAATCATAATCGAGTTAGTATTAGGATGACACCATTTGAGGCTTTATATAGTAGAAGGTGCAGAACTCCAGTATATTGGGAAGAGGTTGGAGAGAGAAAGATATTTGGTCCATAAATGATAGATTTGACTACTAAGAGGATCAAACTGGTTAGAGAGAACCTTAGAGCAGCACAAAATAGATAGAAAGGATATGTTGATAATAGAAGACGACCTCTTGAGTTTTAGGTTGGTGATTGGGTGTATTTGAAGATATCTCCGTGGAAGGGTGTATTAAGATTTAAAAAGAAATGAAAGTTGAGTCCGAGATTTTTGAGGCTCTATGAGGTGATTGAAAGAGTTGGACCAATAGCACATAAAATAGATTTGCCTCTAGAGTTAAAGCAATTGCACAATGTATTTCACATTTCACTTTTGAGAATGTATTTACATGATGAATCCCATAGTATTCCAAGTCAGGCTGTAGAACTTCAGGAAGATTTGACATATATACAAGTACCACTCAAAATCCTAGACAGAAAGGAATAAGTCTTGCATAATAAAATTATTCCTTTAGTTCAAGTGTTGTGGCAGAGTAAAAATGTTAAAGAAATTACTTGGGAGTGTGAAGCAAGAATGATGAAAGAATACCCCCAACTTTTTCATGAGTTAGGTAACGAAATTTCGGAGACGAAATTTTTTTAAGATGGGTAGAATTGTAATACTTGTATTCATAAAATAAGGGTAAATAAGTAATTTTACATATGTTATATTGAATTAAATAATCCATAGATGAAAGATTTAAAATTGATTTGAAATAATATTTGAAAGATGATATTGAAAATTTTGTTGAAAATATTTTGAAATTTTTAAGAAGAAAGTACTGAAAAATTATGAAATTTGAAGTTAACATGAGAATTTTGAAGAAAAATATGGAATAAGATTGAAGAAACTAATTAGAAAATTTGATGGAAGAAAATATAATTTTTTTTTTCTATATTCTTATAACTTTTAAAAAAAAAATTAAGGAAGAAAAGATGAAAAATAGACTTTTAAGGGAAAATGGAAAAACTGTAATTATGAAATGGCATAATTGAAAATAAAGAATGGTAAAACCGTAAATTTTATATGCTGAAAGGTGGGCGGAAGAATTGTAAATAATTAATGGCAAACTTTTAAATTGTAATCGATGGTAGAATCGTAAATAATTAATGGTAAAATTGTAAATTTAAAATCAATTGTAAAATTGTAAATACTCAATAAAAATGAAACAGCAAACGATGAACATCATATGATGTTCACGTGAAGTACCTTGAGGTAAGTTTAAAAAAAATTGATCAAAGCTTTATATTGTCTCTAAAGTTCAGAGACTTCATTTTACAATTCCTCGTTTGGTTTTCTTTCTTTCTTCAAATCAAATTCTTAACAAAAAGTTATAAAGAAAATTCTCCAATATTAGAGATAATTACAGTCATCCAATTGCAATAGCAAGATTTCATCAAGTTTGAAGTGAATTTTCAATAAGACTCGTAACTAAATAATTATATTGCTTGAATTAAATTATGAAATAGTAAGATTAATGAAAGTTTATGGTTAGGTATTGGTGATCAACAATCCCGAGAAATTGCTGAAAGGAGCAAAAAAAGGCAATGATGTAATCCACAGGTAGCTTTAAGTACTACATGGTGAGTTAAATTTACTTTTAGTAATCGAGACCAATAAAAATATGAATTGATGATATTTGAATAAATCGTTGAATTATAATGATCGGATGATGCATTTTCTTTTATGTATGATAATTGATTGATTAATGATTGAATGATATGTTGAAAATTAATTATATAAGAATTTATATTTTAAAAAAGATGGATTAATGAAAAATATGTTGAAAAGATATATGAATTTCTTGAAAGATATGATTGAAAAATTGATATGATATATGAGGAGACAATTTAATATATATGATAAAAATAATAATTTTGAGAAAGAGATAGTTGAATTGAATGTTTTGATGTATGCTTACTTGCATGTCATTGCTCATATGAATAAAGGGAAGACCAGGAAGACAGTTGGCATGGCTGAGAAGACTAAGAAGGTAGCTGGTCTGGCTGAAACATATTGATATGTGGGAAGATGTTCTTAGATGACAGTGTGAAATGATCTGATGAGAAAGTCTGAATTCATGCATTATGATGAGTGCCAATTATTGTATATTTTGGTCTCTTAATGTACATTTGTTAATTAAAAATATGTTGAAATGATATATGAAATTCTTGAAAGATATGATTGAAAAATTGATATGATATATGAGGAGACAATTTAATATATATGATAAAAATAATAATTTTGAGAAAGAGATAGTTGAATTGAATGTTTTGATGTATGCTTACTTGTATGTTATTGCTCATATGCATAAAGGGAAGACCAGGAAGACAGCTGGTCTGGCTGAGAAGACTAGGAAGGTAGCTGGTCTGGCTGAAACATGTCGATATGTGGGAAGACGTTCTCAGATGATAGTATGAAATGATCTGATGAGAAAGTTTAAATTTATGTATTATGATGAGTGCTAAATATTGCATATTTTGGCCCCTTAATTTACATTTGTTAATTCTTTAGTTGTGTTGTAATCTGATATTTTGTGTTAGTTATATGATTTTTAATGTTTTGTAGGCATGTAAAAGAAATTGGGGATTTAACGTGAAAAAAAATGCAAAAGCTGGAATCTGCTGTTGTGATCGAGCATAGGAGACCTGAAATCGAGCGCAACAATGCTCAAGTATTTATTTATATGTTTAGCTTAGGAATTTGTTACTTTGAGTTGTTTTTTTCGTTGTTTTACAGGTTTACAAGCACTTGAAAACGAGTTTCACTAAATTTCCAGAATTGCCCGTACAGATCAGTCATTTTTACGAATTAAACTGTATTGATTCAGGAAGAACCAGGAGATGAGCCATATATGCTTGGAAAGATCAAAATGTCTATTTTCTGGAGAATTTCACGGCTCGTAAATATGATTTTTTTAGAGAAAGTTATGGCAGTTTTAGTAGACAAATGTCAGGCTATGCGTGATTTCAGTGTGGTAGAAATGATTTTTATTATTTTCCATATTTCCTGTTAACGTTTATTTTTAGTATTTTTTTGTTTTTCAGTATTACTTTAGTAATTGTTTTTCAGGGGCAACGCGTACTTCAGTTCAAGTTTTGGGGTATTCTATAAGCCATGCCAGTCTAATTAGTTCTCCATCTCTCAAGTCAGCTCTTTTCATGTTATTCACACATTGGGGACACTGTGTACTTTAAGTTTTGGGGTATGGGAGACACATTCACACACTTTGTCCCAGTTTTTTTTATATATTATTGAAAAGATAAATGCATATTCATGATTGTTTTGAAATTTTAGTTAATCTAAACAAATACTATGATGTGATTTCATTAGTGAGCTTAAAATTTTGAACACATAATATGATAATAGAGTTTTAAAGTTTAGTTACTTACTTTAGAAATTTAAGAATTCACATGTTTGATCTAATCTAACACGAGCATATTAGCACATAATTGTGTGAGGTATGACATGTAATTTTCATGTGTATGTTGATAAGTGCTTAAATATTCATATTTAAGCCCTTTAATTTATATTTGTTAAGCTCTTAGTTTGTGTTATTTCATCATATTTTATCTCATTTCCATGTTTACTGTGTTTTTCTAGGTTTTTATATGTTTAGCGTAGAAATTTGTTACTTTGAGTTGTTTTTCATTGTTTTAAAGGTTCATAAGCACTTGGAAAGGAGTTTCACTAAATTGCCAGAATTGCCTGTACAAATCAGTCATTTTTGTAGATTAAACTGTATTGATTCAGGAAGAACCAAGAGATGAGCCATATATGCTTAGAAAGATACGGATGTCTATTTTCTGGAGAATTTTACGGCTCGTAAAAATTATTTTTCTAGAGAAAGTTATGGTAGTTTTAGTAGTCAAAGGTCAAGCAGTGCACCATGCTGCGCTCGAGTGCACAAGACTGTGATCGAGCACACCTGCGACGTCCCACATCGATTCGAAACACTTTGCAGCGCACCTGTGCATGAGCGCACCAGTCTGCGATCGAGTGCACTCGGATAGTATCCCACATCGGATTGGAAACACATAGTACTTTGGGAGCTTCCCTATAAAAGCTCCTCTTCACTTCATCTTCAGTGTGCAATTCGGAGGACGTCTGCTAGCATTCTGGGGGATCTCTAAGGCTTTGCTACCACAAGAGGAAGCGCAACACAACAGCTGCGAGTGAAATTTCTCTATGTATAGTCAGTTTTAATTTATTTCTTTGAGTTTTAAAGTTTTATGTTTAGCACTTTTGTGAAATTTAGTTTCATAATTATGCGAGGCTAAATCCTTCATCTAAGGTTGAAGACGAAGCCTCGCCATTGTTTAGCATTATATTTTCAGATAGGTTCGTATAATTATGATATTTTTAGTATTAATGTTCTATTTCAATTGTTTGAGCGAACTCTTATGATTGATTGCTTTTAAATTGTTAAATTGGATATTCCTGGTGTTTTATCTGCTGGATATGACGGATCATTCAAACTAGATTGATATCCGTTGTGATTTGTAAATTAAACGAATACATTGGATGGTTTTGGTTTAGTTTGGGTATTCGTCGTGATTTGTATAATGGTGGATTCATGAAATGATTTGATAGATTACTTTTATATAGAACATGAAGATGTATGCTTTACTTTGGTGGGGTGGATTCAGAAAACTTTAGTATTTTATCAGTTATTTTTAAATCAATTTAGTTTACTTTATATTTCTTTGCAAGATACAATCCAAAATTTAGAACTAGGTTAAAATAGGCTTAGTTTAGATAAAAAAATATTTTCACAACTCAATTCCCTGTGGATTCGACCTCGCACTTGCACAACACTATATTGCAAATGACTCGTGCGCTTGCGAGTAATTTAAAACTCACAACATATGTTTCCATGGCTTAACTGAAACTGGATGACTTGTTGGATGAACACTTTGGCATAGACAAATAACACAAAAAAAAGAGAGAGAAAAAAAAATGCTCATTATGATTATTAATAAACTTTCCATTGAGTAAATGGACCTCTTGCCTCAGTAAGCAGTGAGTGTTCACGTCAAAATGTGAGAATTATGCTCATAATGATCATTGATAAACTTTCCGCTGAGTAACTGGACCTCTTACCTCAGTAAGCAGTGAGTGTTCACGTCAAAAGGTGAGAATTTTGCTTAGTAGTATTAAGGCCAGTTTAGTTTCATAGATTTTTTAACTCGAGTTAGTAAGTCCTTAGGGGTGTTTTTACACCTATTGCTCTAAAACCATCTGGTTTGGGAGTCATTGACTCAACACTCGCTACATGGGTCAATTAAAAAGTTTAAGGGAACTAAACATGGTGAGCCTCATAATAAAAGAAAGAAAGAAATAAAACTATGCCATTGTTGTTCATTCTGATGGGAAATTATGTGAATCTTGAGACATGGAGACATTACACATTAGAATTATTTGGAAGCTTCATATTTATGTGCTAGTTCACTTTACACTGATTTGAGCTTGTGATGCCTCAGCCGATCTTTTGTAAGTAATTAGATTTTAACATTTCTATTCATTGCGAAGATGGATTTATCTTTTTAAGCTTGCTCATGAATAAATATCATGGTTTTTTGTGATACTTAAATTTTTGGATACCATGAATGATGGATTTATCTTTGTGTTCTTTGTTTTTCATTTAGTTTTTTTTTATTTGGTTTTGCTAAGGAACTAGCAAAATGTAAGTTTGGGGGTATTTGATGAGTGCCAAATATTGCATATTTTGGCCCCTTAATTTATATTTGTTAATTCTTTAGTTGTGTCCTAATCTGATATTTTATGTTAGTTCTATGATTTTTAATGTTTTGTAGGATTGCAAAGGAAATTAGGGATTCAATGTGAAAACAATGCAAAAGCTAGAATCTATTGTTGCGATCAAGTACAAAAGACTTGCGATCGAGCGCAACAACGCTCAAGTATTTATTTATATGTTTAGCTTAGGAATTTGTTACTTTGAGTTGTTTTTTTTCGTTGCTTTACAAGTTTACAAGCACTTGGAAAGAAGTTTCACTAAATTGTCAGAATTGCCCGTACAAATCAGTCATTTTTGCCGATTAAACTGTATTGATTCAGGAAGAACAAGGAGATGAGCCATATATGCTTGGAAATATCCAGATATCTATTTTCTGGAGAATTTTACGGCTCGTAAATATGATTTTTCTAGAGAAAGTTATGGCAATTTTAGTAGACAAAGATCAGGTTGTGCGGGATTTCAGCGTGGTAGAAGTGATTTTTGCGGATTAAACTGTAATGATTCAGGAAGAAACGGGAGATGAACCATATATGCTTGGAAAGATCCGATTGTTTATTTTCTGGAGAATTTTACGGCTCGTAATTATGATTTTTCTAGAGAAAGTTATGGTAGTTTTACTAGACAAAGGTCAGGCTGTGCTTGATTTCAGCGTGGTAGAAGTGATTTTTACGGATTAAACTGTAATGATTCAGGAAGAAACAAGAGATGAGCCATATACGCTTGGAAAGATCTGGATGTCTATTTTCTGGAGAATTTTACGGCTCGTAAATATGATTTTTCTAGAGAAAGTTATGGTAGTTTTACTAGACAAAGGTCAGGCTGTGCTTGATTTCAGTGTGGTAGAAGTGATTTTTGCGGATTAAACTGTAATGATTCAGGAAGAAACATGAGATGAGCCATATACGCTTGGAAAGATCTGGATGTCTATTTTCTGGAGAATTTTACGGCTCGTAAATATGATTTTTCTAGAGAAAATTATGGCAGTTTTAGTAAACAAAGGTCAGGCTGTGCATGATTACAGCGTGGGCATAAGTTTGAAGGGCATGTAAAGGCTTAAATCCCACATCCCACATCGATTGTAAACACATTCTACATCCCACATCCCACATCGGTTGGAAACACATTGCAATAATGGAGTTTCCCTATAAAAGCCCCATTTTACTTCATCTTCAGGAGTGTGCAAACTCGGAGGCTTTGCTACTAAGGGGTGCAATCTGGAGGGTTTTGTTACCAAGATGTGCAATCTCGGAGGCTTTGCTACCAAGGGGTGCAATCTGGAGGATTTTCCTACCAATTGGGGGAAGTACCGCATAGCAACTGCGAGTGGAATTTCTCTCTCAATGTATTGTTAGTTTTAATTTATTTTGTTTGATTTTTAAAGTTTACTGTTTAGCACTTTAATTGTGAAATTTATTTTCATAATCATGATAGGTTAAAACCTTCATCTAAGGTTGAAGATGAAGCCTCGCCATTGTTTAACATTATATTTTCAGATATGTTCATACAATTTCGATATTTTTTTATTGATGTTCTATTTCAATTCAATTGTTTAAGTAAATTTTTATGATTGATTATTTTGTTTATAAATTATTCAAATTGGATATTCCATGTGTTTTATCTGACGGATACAGTGAATCATCCAAAGTTAATTGGATGTCTATTGTGATTCTAAAGTAAACGGATACATTAGATGATTTGGTTTAATTAGGGTATTCGTTGTGATTTGTATATCGATGGATTCATGGAATTATTTAATAAAATTACTTTGTATAGAACATGAAGATATATGCTTTACTTTGGTGGGGTGGATTTAGAAACCTTAGTGCCTTTTTCATTTGTTTTTAAATCAGTTTAGTTTAGTTTATATTCTTTGCATGACACAATTCAGAATTTGGAACTAGGTTAAAATAGGTTTAGTTTAGGTAAAAAACTATTTTTACGATGCAAATCCCTATGGATTCGACCTCGCACTTGCACACACTATATTGCAAACGACTCGTGCGCTTGCGAGAAATTTAAAACTCATAGCAAGTTTTTGGTGCCATTGCCGAAAATTTGTTTTGTTTGTGAAAATTAAATTTTTGTCTGAATTAATATTATTTTTCTACTAGTTTAGTTAGTATTTTTGTTTCATTTTGCAATTTTATTCTTGTTTATTTGTTTATATTCGCAATTGCCCATATATATATATATATATATATATATATATATATATATATATATAAATTTTGCCAATTTTTGTTGGCTCATTTTGTGAGTATTGTGTTTTCTATTTTTGTATTTATTTTATTTTATTTTATCTGCTAGTTAGTTTATTTTATTGCTTTTTGTGTGGTGTATGCTTGGTCGGAGATCCTTGAACTTAGAGTTGATACTTTTAGATCCCGAATTAGAAAGAACTCTTAAGAGAAATAAGAGAGCACTTGTTGAGAGAGAGATGATTGAGATGGGGGACAATTTAAGGAATGCAAATCAACCGAAGAATGTAGAGCATCATAGAGCTTGGAACGTGGACTTCACTACATTCCTTAGGGATTTGTTCGCACCCGTTGCGACAAAAGCTTTGAAATATTTATTGTTGAGCCATTTTTCAAGCTTTACCTTGAAAGAGAGAGATTATTCAATTGTATAAGCTTTCATTGTTGTCTCTCTACCATTTACTTTACAGCAACTCATTTATTGTAAAGGGATTAGCTTCCGAGAGGAAGGGATTTGCTTCCAAGAGGAAGGGATTGATTGTAAGGTTTGTGCAACACCCATGAAGTTGCACGACTAAGTTTCTTAGTGGATTACTTCAAAGAGGTTGCTTGAAGAGAGTGGACATAGGGTCAGAACAAATCTGGTATTGCCGAACCACTATAAACTGAGTTTGCATCTTCTATTTCTTAAACTCTATTGTTTACAGCACATTACTTGTTTACATGCTTGTACTCTTACCTATTTTTTTAAACTTGCGATTAATTAGCGAAAGTTTTTATAAACCTAATTCACCTCCCTCTCTTGGGTTTAAACCTCAGTCTACAATTGGTATTAAAGCCTCGTTCTCAATTTTAGGCTTAATATCCTTGAGTTGATCCGATGGCAGCAAATAGCTATTCTGAGGGACATTCTTACACTAGGCATCCCTTGTTCAATGGCTTCAACTATAATTATTGGAAAAACAGGATGAAAATCTTTGTCGAAGGACAAGATTATAATCTATGGAGAGTCATTGAGGAAGGACCTAGAATTCCATCAAAGGAAATAACTATTGGAGAAATCAATCATACAATGCCTAAACTCAAAACTGAGTTCAATGATGAGGATTGTAGAATGATATCTCTCAATAGTAGAGCCATGATTACGCTCAAACTAATACGCGGTTATTGTGTATAGTTGAGGTGTCAATCCCACGAGGAAACAAGTTAACTACAAGAGAAGATGTAAAACTAAACACGAACGATAAGATCAAGTGAGAGAATTTGAATTTTGATAGTAAAGTAATATAAGAAAATTGTGTAAATAGATTAAAAATATAATGGAGACGACAAGGTTTCGGGAATCCTCTCTAAGTTTGTTACCTTATTCCAATCTCAATTCAGTTGTCTTTATCTCAATTGCAAGTTTCACATCCCAAACAAGCAATCGACAAATATTCAATCACAACACATATATAAATCCTAATGTAATTGCTTATGAAGTACTCTTTACTTTTGATTCAAGCACACACGACCTATCCTATAGGTTTATCAAGAAACGACAATATATCTCTATGACAATATTGCAGTAATGGACAAACCTAAAAGATAAATCTACTGGACTTAATCACATCCAAACAACTTGACATAAGAAGAGCTTGACTAAACTTATATGGAGAGGAAGCATGCAATCATCGGGTTAAGAAAATTTAAAATAAGAAGAACATACAATGGAGCTATCACATGAACCTTAATTCTTCTTGTTTAAGCAAAGAATAAATCCTAAACAATGTTTAGCAATAAATCCAAATTGCAACTGAATTAAGAAAGGAAAATAAGAACAACTACACCTAGAGATTCATCCCTTTGCCTTGCTTGGAGATTAGTTGGCCATGGGGGAGAGTGTGGTAGCCTCCCTTGAGTTTTTCAGGCTTTGATTCCTGTCCTCTCTTCAACCCTAAGTGATCTATTTATAGTACAAAGGCCTAAAGGTGTTTTTGGGTTTAATCTATTGTTAAAACCCTAATTAAGTTCTGGCTCGGAGATAGAAAAACGTGTGCGCGCTGCGGCTCTCCTTTATGGGCACCGCGGCCTTGCCTTCAGCTTGGGTTGGGTGGCTTCTGGGTGCTGTGGCCTGGACTGAGGGTCACCGCTGCGCTGGCTGGTGGTTCAAGATATAGAGGTTCTGGGTGCCGCGGCCTTGGCTGGTCCAGGCCGCGGCGCACACTGGTGCTATTCTGGAGGCCTGACCTTTGTCTACTAAAACTGCCATAACTTTCTTTAGGAAAATCATTTTTATGAGCCGTAAAATTCTCCAGAAAATAGACTTCCGGATATTTCTAAAAATATATGGCTTATCTCTTGGTTCTTCTTTCATCAATACAGTTTAATTTGCAAAAATGTTTGATTTGTACGGGCAATTCTGGCAATTTAGTGAAACTCCTTTCCAAGTGCTTGTGAACATTCACTCCGGTGTTCATCGAGTCATTATGCTTCAAGAAATGATAGCTTTTCCATCTCTTTTGAACTTAAAGTACCTGAAAATGCATCGAAATAGATCAATGATCCAAGAATGACACTTTATAGTTGTTAAGGTATAAAAGTGCAATTCAAACCTAGATCAACCCTAAAATGCTAACAACTAAGTACTGTAAAGATGCATTTTATGACTCTCATCATAACCCCCAATTAGCTTATTACTAGTCTCTATCAATTCAAGAAAAAATAAGAGATGAATTCTACGGTGGGAATCAAAACAAAGTAAAGCAATGTTAGTGTTAAACCAAGAGTAATTCACTTTTGTCTCAAAAATCGTACATAACACACGACACATAGAATCATTAAATTTCACCTAAGTCCAAAAGTAATCTAAACATCAATCTTAAAATTGTTATCGACTCTTAACATCCATCTTACCACAATCCATTAATCCTAACACCCGGATGATTTTATGCACAACATTCATGAATACACATCTTGGCCTCTAAAATATATTAAATTGCGTGACATCAATCACAAAAACAAGCTCCATAGGCTCACTTTTCGAATCACTTTCCACAATTGTAGAAAAATCACACTACATTGGATCAATAGGTCTTTAATAAGCTTATAATGTTAGGCTAAGGTAAAGGTTAAGAAAGAACGGGAAGGATTCACAAGTAAAAGAACTCAATCTTTTAGTTTTAACCATAACCACTTTAAGCACTAGATAACCTTCAACACCCAACTCTTTAACCATTTTTTATAAGAGCATATCTCTCAATAAGTCACCCCTTTTCTTTTCTTTTCTTCTTTCTTTGCCATAATTCACTTCTTTTCTTCTCTTTTGTATTTTGGCATAAGACCATTCACCTCCTTTTCCATTTTTTTTTCTTTTCTTTTCCACAACCCCTAACTTATCTCCTTTAGTGTACTTGGGTTATGGTTTTCGTATTTTCATCCCTACTCATTTTAAGTGCTTCTCAAAAAATATGTATAACTAAGTTCTTTTAAAAGAAAGATAAGGATAAAATATTTTTAGGCTCATAAAGGTGAGTAAATGGGCTACTGAAAGAAACAAGGCTCAAATTATTTTTCAAGAAAAATTCTCAAACAGGTGTCTAGTGATGAATTTAGCAACGGTAAGTTCGAAAGGCTCAAATGGTCCAAAAATGGCCTATATCATATCCTAAGTAATTTTTATTATAGGAATTCACCTCAAGTGATTATTAAATAAGTTCTAGAGCTTGTCGAGACCGCAAAAGTATTCACAAAACAATCATACATAAAACTTCTCTAAATGTTTTAGACTAATCATACAATCTTACCATAAACTAGAGTCTCAAACCAAATAAAGATTGATACTTAAATTAATTTCAAACCAAAGCAAGATTTAACTACTTCTAAATGCTATATGTTATCTCAATTAGGCTCATATCATTGACATGTGAATTAATTCTAAGGCTAACATAAAGCATGCTAAAAACAAACAAAAAGAAAAATGACACCAAGCAGTTCAAAGAAAAATGTGAAAAACAGGAATATGTTTCCTCCTTTCCTCCACCCCCAACTTAAAATAAGCATTGTCCTCAATGTTTAAGAAAACTCCCTTTATAGCCAAAAGTGCACAGAAGCTGAAAATTGTGCACCACCATTTGAACTGCTTCGTATATTTGTCCCTGAGAAAGAAATACGAAAGTAAAACTGGAAAACAACAAAATAATAATAATAAACAAGAAAAAGAAATATGAAAAACAAAAAATAAATAAATAAAAGGATATGTTGTGGGTTGCCTCCCATGAGCACTAAGTTTTACGTCTTCAGCCAGACGAACCTTGACATATAACTGCTTCTACTGACCTTGACATATATTCATTGATTTTACCTTTGCTCTCAACGAACCTTTATGAAGTCACTATATCGTCAAATTTCAGATACTACTGTCTAAAAGCTTGCTTTAAACTCTTATATAAATTTTTGTATGTCTATATATGCAATGGTTTGTTACTATCTTCCCTAATTCTTTAGGTTGTACCATATAGACTTCCTTATAAAGTCTCCATACAAAAAAGAACTTTTCACTTCCACCTGATATAGCTCTAAAACCTTGTATGCTACTAGTACCATGATCACTCTAAAAGCATCCATAAAGGAAAATAAAGAGAAAATTTCATTGTAAACAATCTTTTTTTTCCGAGTGAATCATTTAACCACCGATATGGACTTGAAACTTTCAATCTTTTGGAGTCATTCTAAGTCATACAACCATCAGAGAATACTATAAGCTCAACCTTCACGAGCTTCCTTAACCAGCATTGAGTCTTATTGAATGCAACTTATCTTTCATCGCTTCTCACCACATATATAACTTAAAACTAGAAAATAGCTTTTCACAAGTCATTGGGTGATCCACCACATAGCTAATATTATAGTTACTCTTATCTTGAATAGATCGTATAGGTCAGAACATTGATAGATCTTCTTTCCCTAATGGATCACAACTAGTACCCTACATAATTGCATCTTACTGTTAAGGAGTTTTAATAGGAACTAGTTGAACAACTAGCTCCTGCTCCTTCACATGTCACACTATAGGTGTAGGAACCAATATGTTCATCTTTATAGGTAGAGAAAAGAAGCTATCCAAACATTCTCACTATCCTTAATAATACGAGAATAACTAAATTTTCAGCTAGATCAATATTAGAAATTTAGCTATTTTTTATTCAACAATTCTAGTAATTTTAGGTAAAACTATGAAACTCATGTCTTAGAATGATTTGAGTGCCCTATTAGGAAGCAACAATAATGTCTTAAATCCAACTTACCTTTATTTGGAATATATATAGGTGTAACTTTACGAAATATTCCCTAAATGTGGAGACTATCAAAGTTAAGGTTTCCATCTAGTTCATAATTCAAACGGATCTTTTAGATTACAACTTTATTGGGTACTTTAGTCAAGACTTACTGAACCATAGTAATGACCTTAACCCAAAGATAATATAGTCATAACACACTTCTTCTAAAACTTTATATGTGTGATTTCGCTTTTCAGCCACACCCTCATGTTAAATGGGTCACTATGTCCTTCAAGCATCTAGCAAACAAACCTTTATACTATCCTAAAACTTCATGTTTGCAAAAATAATCACTTTACTAATTAGACTTAATAATTTTTAAGGACTTTTCCTAATTGTTTCTTAAAATCAGTCCTAAAATATTGAACGTGTCAAGAAAATTAAGATTTTCTTTCATTGAGAACATGTATCCATAACAAGATTGGTCATCGATGAATGATACAAGTGTTTACACTTACACAATGTATTTAAACAAGGTCTTTTGTAAATAGTGTGGATGACTTCTAAAGATCAAATTTACAAGATGCATTCTTTTCTTTATATTAGTTAATTTACCCCTAAACAAGTCAATGCATGTCTAGTTTAGAGTAAGTCGGGTGTATTCCTTTATCACTATATTCATTCTCTCTTTAGAAATGAGACCAAAGTATTTATGCCACAACATAGAAGACTTTTATTAATTAGGGATGTATTGGAAATACTTGAACTTTATATGAAGTTTTATAGACTTCATTTAGAGTTAAAAACACAATCTATATGATCCATAGAACAAGCTTCAATGGCTAATAACTTTTGAATCAAAAGATGATTTAAGTTTATAATCTTTATCATCAAAAGTGTAGCCAATCTTGTCCAAAACCTTAAGATGAAAAATGAATTTCGCATTAAGATCATATATAAAGTGTGTCCCTAATAGTAGTTTAAATCTACAAGCTAAATTTAAACTAGCTACTTCTATGAACTTTATGTCCACCTCATCATTGTTGCCAACTGCTTATTTGGCTTTCCCTTACTTGTGAATCCATGTATGGTAAGAGCAATACAATTACCACTGTCAAACTATCACACTAAATTTGGTTTTAGTTACATTAGATTCCATTAAAACAAGAGTCAAAGAGTTATCCTCACAATCACTATCTTTTATACAAGTTTTTACTTTTCTTATAATCTAATTTATCATGATCTATTTTATACACAAGAAGCACTTAATTTCACTTTATAAGGACAACATCCTTAATAACCACTATATTATTAATCTTATCAAATTAATTATTAATCCTAAATAATTTTAGAAGCACTAGAATAATCCACTTAGCCTTTCTTACTACTTGTTTTGGAAATAAGACAATTTAGGATTTCAATCTTTATTTTAGAAAGGATCATCTTTTTTATGCGCTCTAAAATACATCCTTCTCCATTATACCTTATGAAATTTGCCTTATGTAGAATTGAACCTATCTAAGCATTCAATGACTCTCGATATCTTTTAATGGCTATGGTCAAACTTAATCTATGCACTATTAACCTGTTACTGAATGAAAACTATTATCCTTATGTTCTACAAGCTTATTATTAATTTATTGCCAACTTTATGTCTACTTTATTAATGACAAACTCATTAAAATTTTTAATTCTAGATAAGAGTATAATACCAGTTGTCAACAGGATCGAGTGAACAGTGAATTATGAACAGTAATAAGTGAACAGTAAACCAAATAATGGATAACCATTTGGAGTATCTCAGTCGAGAAGATCATATTTGAGGTTTTGTTCCTATGGTGTAGCTAGTGTTAGTCACTCTTCTAGACATGGGTGAAAATTTTGAGGTACCATGTCACAAATACAACGAAGACCTAGTGGGATGACTCCTTTACACAGGACTGTAGTTTGTTTTCGGTGTGGGCAATCTGGACATATTGCTGCGAAGTGTGGATTTATCAATTTAATGGTTATACCTGTGGTGCAAGAAGTCATATAGCACGTAGTCTTTAATTACTTATAGGAACTAAGCTCAATTTTAGTACTTCCTATCATCCTCAAACTAATGGACAGTTAGAATGTACTGTTCAAACTTTGGAGTATATGCTATGAGCTTGCATTTAAAATTTTTGTGGTAGTTGGGACAATCACTTACCTTTAATTAAATTTGCTTATAGTGATAGTTATTAGTCCAGTATTGGTATGGCACCATATGAAGCACTTTATAATAGATGATGTAGATCTCTAATATGTTGGGTTGAGGTTGGTAAGAGATAGTTGTTAGGTCTTAAATTGGTCCAAATTACCACTGAGAAAGTAAAGGTTATTCGAGAACACCTAAAATCAGCTCAAAGTCACTAGAAAAGTTATGTAGGCCATAGAAGACGTGACTTAGAGTTTCAATTGGGTGATTGGGTATTCTTGAGGGTAGCACATCTGAAAAGTGTACTTCGGTTTGGACGTAAGGGTAAACTTAGCCCTCGTTAAATTGGTCTATAGAGATAATTGAAAGAATTGGTATTGTTGCTTACCGTTTAGCCTTACCTCAAGAATTATTTCATATTCACGATGTATTTTGCGTATTTTTCTTGAGAAAGTATGAGCCTGACCCTTCACAGTTCTGATATTGTTGTATTAAAGGATGATCTCTCTTATGATGAGCAACCAGTTGAGATTTTGGATAAGCAAGTTCAAGTATTACTTAATAAGACTATTCCGTTAGTGAAGGTACTTTGGTGCAATCACACGATTGAAGAAGCCATGTGGAAGCATAAGTCAGCTATGCATGCTCAATATTCGCATCTTTTTTTTATTCTCAAGGTAAATTTCGAGGATGAAATTTTCTAAAAGAGGGTAGAAATGTAAAATCCTCACCCCAGGGGTAGTGGTGATTTGATAATCTCTTATTTTATTTTATGATCATCATGCATACATATAAATATTAATTTAATTTAAAAAATGAAATTTTAGGCACTATTGAAACAAGAATTTAAAATTTTACTAAAGAAAAGAGGTTTGGAAAGCATCAGAACTAAAGAAAAAGAGTTTAGAAGGCATCAAAACTGTCCTAGACGCTTGGGGAGGCGCCTAAGGCAACTCCAGACGCTTAAGCAGGCGCTTAAGGCTTTCCAGATGCCTAAGCAGATGTCTTAGAAGACCCAAACACCTATATAGGAATCTAGCTATTGTTACTTATCTTTATCAAAAACCTTAAGTTTCATATAGTTATTCAAAAGTTTAGAGATAATTTTAAAGAGAAATGGGAATTTCGAATGAGAAATGAAGTTTAAATGAAGAAATGAACGTATATATATGAAACTTCATTTTTCATCCGAAATTCTCATTTCTCTCTAAAATTCTCTCTAAACTTTTGAATAACTATAAGAAACTTGAGGTTTTCGATGAAGATAAACGACTATTGAATTCAATCGTTCAATATTGGGTTTTAGGAAGTTTCTGGCAAAAGCTTTGTGGATGCAATCTCCCTGTTTCTTCTTATTTTTCATATAGAAATTATGATTGTAAGAGTTTAAAACCTCATATTTCTATTGAATAAGTTTGAATTTGATTTAGGTTAAAGATGAAAGAAGATGTTTAAGTAACTAAAACTTTGAATTTGAAAAACAGGTTGGAACATGCATACATATATACATGCATTTAACATATTATAAGGGTTTAAATCAAGTTATGAGATAGTAATACCGATTAACGTATTCTTTTTATAGGAGTTATAGTGGGAGAAGCAGGTCCAAGTAACCCTGCTTTGTGAAATCTATCTGGATTGGGTGAAGTTGAGGTAAGTTTTTACTACCAAACTATATAAATTCTCATTTCATGTTGTAAAAATGTGTTCTATGCTTTGAAATTTATGAATTGTTTAAATCTTTTAATATTGAGGAAAAGATGAATTTGTATATGTGGATTGAGATTTTGTGAAGAAGTACGAACTTTTACCTCTAATTTAAAACTATTGGTCTTTTTTTTAATAAATTATAAAATCATTATGTGGTGTTTTGAGTAAATAGAAGAATTGAGGAAAAAGTCATTATTGAGATAATAAGATGGGCTTGGTACTAATGTTGTAATCATACACAGAAGTGTCATGCTAGATGTGGAGACATTTATTATTATATTATGGACATATCTCGTTGTATGGGGATTCACGACGATGATAAGAGTGTGCCCTAGAGATTACTCTGCCCTCACTTGTAGTTTATTTTAGTATCCAAATATATGTTCTACTAGATATGGGGATATTTATTATATTATGTATGTATCTTGCGAGATATGAGGATAACCGATGATAATATATATATATATATTCAGTGTATACTTGATTTTTGAAAACCAACCCATAAACAGATTATTAAATTATTCATGAGTTTTGAAGATGAGAAAATGAAAAGAAGTTAATTGATGATTTATATTGATTTATTTGAAATATCTTTATGAGAGAAGAATTGCTTTCAATAAAGAATTATTTGTGTTTGGTTAAGTTCATAGTTCATATTTTAAATAATTTATCATCGTATTTGGATGTTTTATATAACAAATGTTATTTCTCATTCTATAAGAATTTAAATTTCGGAACTTTAAACTCATATCGGCTTTTAAAAACTAACAAGCTGTTTCTTTGGTGAAATGGTCATGTTTGGAGGAATTTTAGATGTCATTTTCACTATTAGGAGCGTCTTCTTGTTTAGGTGGTATCCTATGGCATCCTCTCCTCAAGCTACATCTTGTTATAATTAAAATGATGGTTATTTTGGTTATGTTGTTAAGAGGTTGGATAAATTGAATATGGCTTGTAATATATTTTTTATCTATAGATGGGAGTGAGAAATTAAAATTATTATGGATTTAAGATGAAGAAGATGAAAATGGCATATTGGGGTTCATATTAAAATATATTATTTAATTTGATTGTACGTTATAAACGCGTAAAGATAGTCTTATGGGTTTGGGTCGTGACAACATTAACCGAGATTTCAAACTCATTATCATGAAACATTTTTGGCCTAAATACATGACATATGGTCTGAAATCCCACACATAAAAGTGGCCAAGAGAATTTGTTTCTACTTTTGCAAGACTAACACCTCTGGGTAATAAATTACTATGGCAAGTCATTTCCCAACCATATACCTTCATGTGTAACCCTCTAATTCTAATACACAATCACCACCTTTGGGTGAATGAACGCATACTCGAATCAATGACATCCCTAAAACATATGGAACCAAACTTCCACAAAATCCAATTGAAATATCATTTTGACGGCTGCAATTCAACTAAACCTATGAAACTCTCCTATAATGAGATATGCTTTATATCACTCACACCATAATTTCATAGTATGATCTTGACTTCAGAGACATGAGGCAAATTATTGTCTTTAAGATCATAATTACTTTTTGACATCACCTTATGCGAAGAAAAAATTAATTCACCTCTCTTAGATGTCTTTATTATGCTTATTACATTGATTATTAAATTTAATTTATACTTTAAATGGTTTTAATTTGATTTGGATGTGATTTAAGGCACTTTATGTGAAATTAAGCCAAATATGAGAGATAATTGATTGTGTGTAGGATACGGTTGACTATCAAAACTTTCCATCCTGATGACAATTGCCTGTATTAAACAATAATCAATTGTTGAAAGTTCCTTTCGTGATGATAGTTGACAGTCAATTAGGGTAAACCACAATTGACTGGAAAAAGTTTTTGTCAAGATATTTTCCTAAGCATAGTTGACTGTCCACAAGTTACAATCGACTGTGAACTCGACACCTAATACTATTCACTTGATTTTCACGCCATTTCCATGCTCAAAATCAATTTTTCTTTGTATTCAAACAATATTTAAAGGTTTTGAAGCTTCCATACATGTTGAAAACTTTATGAATACGTTGAATTTAATTGATATACTTGAATCAAGTCTAAACTAAGGTATAACTAACTGAACAAATATCATCAAGAACCCTAAACATGTTTATTTAAAACTTAAATTGATTCATATAATAATGAAACAAAAACTTTATATTTCAGGAATTTAACATACGAATCAAGATGCTTTATTGCTATGTTCAATTATAAAAATAACTTGATTCATAATCTAAAACTCTAGCATGGCTTTTCAATCAATAAATCAAAACTTGAATTAGGGTTCTAAACCCAAGTTATGGTGGCTCTGATACCATATGTAAGAGTTGACTAATAACAATTTATCCCTTGAATCAACCATAACAAGATTGTAGAATACCTAATATAATATGATTGAATTGATAACTTTAATGCGCATCTGTCTTGGACTCCATAATAAATCGCGTTGCGAAAATAAGAGATCCTCATATAGTCATATGATCAACTATACATAACTTGAAAACCGTTAGTAAAACAAGACTAGGGCTTTCTCCTCCTTTTTCCTATTGTTAACTAGCTTCCTGGATAAGACAGGAGACTATTGAGTTATGTTTTGGAATAGGATGATACCGGAAATTTTTATGGATATTCCAACTGAAATGGAATTAGTATAGAAACCCAAATTGATAACCCGGTTAATAGGGGGATGGCTAGATATGTGTTTGGGATATGGATATGTGAATATGAAACACTCAAAATAAAAGATAGATTGGCTCACCACTCAGTGGAATCCACTAATGAGATACAGAAACCAAACTCGCCACCCAAAGGAAGTCCACCCAGGGGATAAGAGTTAAAACAGAAGAAATCCTTCTTCTAAGAAAGCACAAACCTTATTTTTTGAAAATTCAATCTCTGCATTATTCATTCTAGCCAAATAGTTTATATAAAGGCTTAGAACAACCCTTTAAGCATAGGAAAACGAAATTACATTGAAAGGAAATTCAAATGATACTTAGAAACTAGACAACATAATAAAGACATATATAGAGCTTGAAACAAAAGTTAATGCCTTGAAAAACTACAAATTAAAGGTTGGAATATTTCTAAGAGAGTCCAATAAATGCTGATTCACTTCTTGGTAAATTCGTTCAAAATATTGGCTTGATTATCTAGGAATCTTCAAAATCATCACAATTGGGCTTTTTAACTTGAAATGGGCTGACTGAAGCTTTTGGAAAAATGGGGCCTTATTTGTTGGGCTTAGGAAAACAAAAGTTGGGCCTTTAGACCAGACTGAGTTTGTTAGAGATACTTGTGTCAGTCTCCCCTGATTGATGAAGACTTGCCCCCAAGTCCACTTGGTCTTCTTGATCCTCAATGTAAGGAGAAAGATCTGAAACATTAAAGGTTGCAGAAACTCCATATTCACCAGGTAACTCAATCTTGTAAGCATTCTTCCTAATGCGTTGAAGCACCCTAAATGGACCATCAGCTCGAGGCATCAACTTAGAAGATCACTTAGAGGGAAACCGCTCTTTCCTAAGATGAATCCAAACCAAATCACCCTCCTTGAAAGCTGTTGGTTTCCGATGCTTATTAGCTTGCTTGCTATACTTCTCATTTTTCTTTAAAATGCTTCCTCGGATCTGCTCATGTAATTTCTTGATTTCCTTAGCCCGATCTTTAGCATCTCCAGTAAAATGTTTAGTAACTGGAAGTGGTGCTAATTCAAGTGGTCTAATAGGATTAAGACCATACACAGCTTCAAAAGGACTACGGCCAGTAGTTTGGCTAGGAGATCGATTATAAGCAAATTTAGCTTGAGCTAAAAGAAGATCCCATTGCCAAATGTTCTTCCCTATAAAGCTTCTTAAAAGATTTCCCAAACTTTGATTCACCACCTCAGTTTGACCATCAGTTTGTGGATGATAAGAAGAGTTGAATTGTAGTGTAATAACAAGCTTCCTCCAAAGAGTACGCCAAAAATGACTTATGAACTTCGAATCCTGATCAGATGTGATAGTTTTTGGAACTCCATAGAGCTTAACTATCTCTCTAAGGTATAAGTCAGCAATATTAGATGCATCTGCAGTCTTGTTAGAAGGAACAAAATGCACCATCTTTGAAAATCGATCAACAACCACCATAACAGAATCCTTGTTCCTTTGGGTTCGAGGCAATCCCAAAACATAATCTAAGCTGATATCTTCCCATGGAGCTTTGGGAACTGGAAGTGGTGTGTAAAAGTCGATGTTCTTGCTATAACTCTTAGCAATTTGACAAATTCTGTAACTTTTGACAAAGCACTCAACATCATGAGCTTCCTGAATGTCCTACCAAACCTTGTCTCTCCTAAAATGTCCCACCAAACCTACTCCATGAACTTCCTGAATAATTGCCCTTCGCAAAGAACATTGAGGAATGCACAATCTGTTGTTCTTGAAAAGAAAACCTTCTTGCACCAAGAAATGATTGAATGAACCCTTAGAACAATTCTCCCACACATTTCTAAAGTCAGGATCATTCTTGTACAATTCCTTGAGCACTTCAAAACCCAATACTTGCACTTCCATTGTGTTGAGCAAATAATGTCTTCTACTTAATGCATTAGCCACTTTATTTAACTTTCTAGATTTATGCTTGATAGAAAAAGAATAGGGTTGAAGGAATTCAACCCAACTTATATGATGGCTGTTAAGTTTCTGTTGGCTATTCAAATACTTCAAAGCTTTATGATCTGAATGTAATAAAAACTCATTTAGAAGGAAATAGTGACTCCAATGATCCAAAGCCCGAATAATAGCATAAAATTCCTTATCATAAGTAAAATACTTCCTACGACTCTCATTCAGCTTCTCACTAAATAAGGCAATAGGCTTACCTTCTTGGCTTAGCACAGCACCAATTCCCACTCCCGACGCATCACAATCAACTTCAAAAAGCTTGCTAAAATCTGGAAGTATAAGCACTGGAGCTTTTGTTACTTTCTTCTTGATCAACTCAATGCTCTTTAGGGCTTCTTCATTCCATTGGAACTTTCCTCCTTTCAAGCATTCAGTAATAGGAGCAATGATGCTACTGAAACTTCTTATAAAGCGACGATAAAAAGAAGCAAGCCCATAAAAGCTTTTAATATCATGTAGAGATTTTGGCACGGGCCAACTGATTATTGCCTCTATCTTGCTAGGATCCATCTCGACTCCTTCAGCTGAAACCACATAGCCTAATAACACAAGACTATTTGTTAAGAAATGACACTTCTTCAAATTCACATATAACTTCTGTTTTCGAAGAGTTTGAAACACTTGATACAGGTGCTCCATATGATCTCGTTGAGTTTTGCTGTATATCAGAATGTCATCGAAATACACAACAACAAAAAGCCCAATGAAAGGCTTAAACACATGATTCATCAGTTGCATAAAAGTACTAAGAGAATTAGAGAGCCCAAAAGGCATCACCATCCATTCATACAGCCTATCTCTAGTCTTGAATGTTGTTTTCCACTTGTCTCTCAACCTAATTCTGATTTGGTGATAACCGCTGCGAATATCAATTTTTGAGAAAATAACAGCTTCATAAAGCTGGTCAAGAAGATCATCTAATCGCGAAATAGGAAAGTGATATATGATGGTGATCTTATTCATCGCTATACTATCAATGCACATACGCCAAGCATCGTCTTTTTTGGGAAGAAGGAGTGCTGGAACAGCACAAGGACTCATGCTCTCTCTAACAAGCCCCTTTTCTATCAACTCCTCAACTTATATCTGTAATTCTTCATGCTCCTTAGGATTCAATCGATAGGCTGGTTTGTTAGGCAACACAGATCCTGGTATAAGATCAATGCAATGTTGTATATCCCTCATAAGTGGAAGGCCATGGGGAATTTCCTCTGGAACAATATCACTAAATTCCTTAAGGAATGGAATCAAATAAGGGGGAATTTTTGTTGGTTCTTTCTCTTCCCTTACGACAATTGCAAAGTCTTCACCATTCTCCATCAATGCTTTCTCAACCTCAAATCTGGTCAACAAATTAGTTCCCTCCCCAAAAGAAGGTTTAGGAACATAAGCCATTTTCAGTGGAACCAAAAGGACCCTAACTCTATCGTTTTCAAAAGAATAAGTATTTTTGAAACCATCATGCTTAGTCTTTCTATCTATTGCCAAGGTCTACCAAGCAACAAATGATACGCATCCATAGGCACTATATCACAAACTACAGTATCTTTATAATTCTTGCCAATGGAAAATTCAACCAAGCATATTTTATTTACCTTTACTTCATTGCCTTTGCGAAGCCACTGGAGTTTGTAAGGTTTCGGATGATCTTCAGTTTTTAACTTCAGTTTCTCCACTATTGTTGCTGCCACAACGTTTTCACAACTCCTCCATCAATGATGATGTTACAGACCTTTCCATGAGAAGTGCATCTAGTATGAAAAATATTGTCCCGCAACCATTCATCTTCCACATAGGTTACTTTGAGGCTTCTTTGAACCACAAGAGCCTCCCTTCGATCAGCATACGTAATTTCTTCTTCCACAGCAACATGTTCATTAGTTTCTAGTGAAAAATCATCCTCACCTTCCATTTCCATATCTTATTCCACAAGAGACACCATTTTGCGATTTGGACAATCAGAAGTAATATATCCAAAGCCTTGACATTTGAAACACCTTCGATTTGTATTGGAAGTGATTAGACGATTTGAACCTGATGTAGCTTCATTTTTTGGCTTGGCAGCAGCTATCTTGGGTATGGTAGTGGTTTTAGAAGTGGAACCACTCCCATGGTTAGAAACTCCATCTCGAGTAAAGGATCGAAACTATTGCCATGTTTTTCTTTCAGTTGCTTCTCCACCTTCATAGCTAGTTTGCAAATTGTAAGTCCAATATGGTCGTAGCTTCACCACATCACTAATTTCAACACGTAACCCACCGAGATAACAGGCTATTATCTGCTCCTCTTGCTCAACAACATCACAGTGAATCATTAAATGATTAAACTCCGCTGTATACTCCTCCACGGACAGCTCTCTTTGCTTGAAATTATGAAATTTCATAAAAGCATCTTGCTTCTAGTGGTCAGATAAATACTTTCTTTTTAGCTCTCTCTTCATCTTTGCCCATGTTGTAATATGTTCTCTTCCTTTACGTTCTCGTTGCCTCTTCAAATACTCCCACCAGATTAAAGCATGTTTCCTTAGCTTGATGGCAACACCTTTCACTTTATGATTTTTTAGAACATCTTTGAAATCAAAGATTCGCTCAACGGTAGTAAGCCAATCAATGAAATCATCTGGTTGCATATTTCTTTCAAAATCTGGTATGTCCACCTTCATATCAAAACCCGGTCGTGAATTTCTCACAAAACGGGGGTGGGGTGGAGCTCTTTCACCAGAGGAGTGACTATGGGCACAGTGGAATGGATTTTCATTATCACTTTCAGAATCATGATACCTAGCACCACGTCCGTGATTCTCATATTGCTCCAAACGTTGTTGGAGTTCTTGAAGTTGCCTTCTTAGCACATCCATTTTGAAATTTGTATGACCCTCATCATGGTGCTCCATGTTATAACCTTGATGACTATGTCCAGCCATTAAACCAAAGCTCTAATACCAACTGATACCGAAATTTTTTATGGATATCTCAACTGAAATGGAATTAATATGGAAACCCAAATTGATAACCCGGTTAATAGGGGGATGACTGGATATATAGATAGGCATGGAATCCACCAATGTGATAAAGAAACCAAACTCGCCACCTAAACGAAGTCCACCCAAGGGATAAGAGTTAAAACAGAAGAAATCCTTCTTCTAAGAAAGCACAAAGCTTATTTTCTGAAAATTCAATCTCTACTTTATTCATTCCAGCCAAATAGTTTATATAGATGCTTAAAACAAACCCTAAGCATAGGAAAACGAAATTACATTTAAAGGAAATTCAAATGATACTTAGGAACTAGACAACATAATAAAGACATACATAGAGCTTGAAACAAAAGTAAATGCCTTAAAAAACTACAAATTAAAGGTTGAAATATTTCCAAGAGAGTCCAATAAATGCTGATTCACTTCTTGGTAAATTCGTTCAAAATATTGGCTTGATTATATGAGAATCTTCAAAATCATCACAATTGGGTTTTTAACTTGAAATGGGCTAACTGAAACTTCTGGAAAAATGGGGCCTTATTTGTTGGGCTTAGGAACACTAAAGTTGGGCCTTTAGACCAGATTGGGTTTGTTGGACACACCTGTGTCATAGGAGGAAACCTAGCCATAATCCTTATATAGTATCTTATTAGACTGCTCATCAAAGACATAATGGGTTACTAAGGTCAACACTAGCAAGTCCACAGGAATTATGTCAAATTAATAAATCACTTTATTAGGGCTGTCTCTAAGTCTCATTAATAGACCAATTACTTGACCTATTTGGACAAAACCCAAAATCCACAATTAATATAAACTCACTTTGTAAGAAAATTTCAACAATTTAATATTTATTTATGAGTGTATAAGGATGAG
This sequence comes from Bretschneidera sinensis, assembly GCA_023935145.1. Lineage (NCBI taxonomy): Eukaryota > Viridiplantae > Streptophyta > Magnoliopsida > Brassicales > Akaniaceae > Bretschneidera > Bretschneidera sinensis. The sequence goes on from CM043701.1 coordinate 52,078,953, forward strand.
TGAGAAGATTCTCTTATAGTGATTGCAAGATAAAGGGAGCAAGATGGAATAAGACATCTCATTCTATTTTCCCCTTATGCTGTCCATCAAAAATACCGGATATATCCATTAAATTTGATGTATTTTTGAAAGTAGAAAAAAAAAATTAAATAAGTATGAGTATAGTGTAGTCCTCATAAAATAAAATAAATAGTTTTAATAATTCTCTCCATGATTAAAAACCATCAATTATTGAACTATAGTCGGCGTATAATGTTGCATCAATTGAAATAATCCTCTTACCTGACAATTCAATATATATTCCAATGAGCAGGAATATTCAATTCGGTGGGGAATTAGTGTACTGACATACTTCTGAACTATGTACATAATTGACTCTAATAATATAATCCAAACGGTCCACTGTGACAACAGTTTTGTAGACATCCGATTTGTTCCGGAGTCATTTTTTTTCTCCAAAATTTTTAATTATGAATTAGAAAAATATTGAAAATTTTGTTTTATTTTGTGTTGTTTTCGTTCTTCTTAGAGATATATTTAAAAAAACCCAAAAAAAAATGAGGAAAAATAAAGGAGAGATCAAAACAAACTAAAGGTCAGCTGGCCTAAAAATTACTCTACATAAAATGTGGAGATGATTTGATTTGCCTTCTAAAAGCTGTACGCTCTGTTTAGTTCTCCGAAAATGTTAGAGAAAAAAAATAAAAAGGAAAGAACAATGAGAACTAAGATATTCAGCGTGTTCGGGAACAGTTTTAAAAACTGTTTTTTTATTTTTAAAATACGAAAACACTTTTTAAACAAAAATTTAAAACTTAAAATGTTTGGGTTACTTTTTTTCAAAACTTATTTTTAAAACTGTTTTCAAAATAGCATATTTTAAACTTCAAATTTAGAAAACTACTCTGAAACGTTTTTACTATTATTTTCAGAAACAAAAGTGTTAGACCAGACGTTTTGCCCTAAAGCGTTTGGATGTAAGCTTTTTGAATATGTTGGGACGTTTTAAAATTTTAATAAAATAATATAAATTAATTAATTAAAATAAAAATAATATAAATTAAAATTAATTAATTTTTAGCAAAGTTTAATACTTTTACTAATTCTCTATAATTATAATTTTATAAATATTAATATATATTTATATATAAATTATATGAATTATCACTTATATTTTTATATTGTTGTAACTTGTAAGTGATTAATTAAGTAGTTTATATTTGTTACTAAACTAGATAATATTTAATATATATTTTTATGAAATGTAATAATATAACAACATTAACACTTGCTTATTGGTTAAGACTTATGATACTCGTTAAGTTATGAGTTCAAATCTTTAACTTGCATTTTTTTCTAATTTTTAAGGTTTTTATAAAAACTTAACAAGGCGTATCCCCAGATGCCCCGAGAAAGAAACGTCTAATTTCAGGTGTCCCATGACGTTTTTACCTTACCCCGCCCCTAAGTGAGCTCTAGGAACACCCACAAAAACACTGGTTTTTTACTTTCTTGAAAACTATTTTGCAAAACTTAAAAAAAATAAATGGCGGAACAACTATTTTTTATGGTCGAAATTCGAACAAACTGTGACTTGAGTGACCCGAGTCTCGAGCAATTCAAGTCTCAAACGTCTCAAGACTCGAGCGATCAGAGACCCGAACAACCCAGATCCCTAGTGACCTAGGACCCAAGTGACCCACTCGTTCTCAACTAGTTATTCAAATGAATTTACATTATTTTCTATTTTTAAAAAACTCTTTTTAAGTTATAATTATCCAAAATAAGTTTTTTATAAAAAAAAATTGAAAACAATTCTATTTTCATTTTCAAAAATAACTTTTGAAAATAGAAAACTGAAAACTATTCCATACATGTCTATATTGTTCAAACTGTTTGCACTCATTTTGATGATCTTTTTACAAATTTTCAAAATGTTTTGTCAATTATTCAACTGAATATCTTTGGTTATATAGAATTAAGATTTGAAATTAAAATTGATACGAAATCATGATCATTTTTAACCATTTTAATGTTTTAAAAAATACTATTTTATTTTAATTTTAATTTTAAACTTTAATTTTATCCTACCAAATACAACATAAAAAAATTCAAAAAAACTTAGATGAGAATTGTTGTAGTGATCTTGTTGCTCAGCATGATGCCAATGAGATCAAGCATGCCTTTTGGGACCTAAAGCCTTTCAAGGCCCTAGGTCTTGATGGTTTTCATGCGGGACTTTATAAATCTTGTTGGGATGTGGTTGGTGACTCTTTCGCGAGTGCCATTCAAAATCTTTTTTCTAATTGGTGTATACTTTATTGTTGGAATCAAACTCTTATTTGTTTGGTTCAAAAACTAGAGCTGATTAAAATTAAGCTGGGTCCAACTCAAGTCACGTTTACACTAAATGTAGACTCAGTAGATATGGGCAAACCGAACCCAATTAAAAAATTAGGTTTTAATTTTTGTTCAAGTGACCCTTATAAGTTAAGTCAATTCTAAAGTCTTAAGTTATGTTCTAATTTTTCATAGTACAGAATGTTATACATAGAAATCTCAACACTAATATCACATGTTACATAGATGACGACTCACTTGAAAGTTAGACATGATGAATCATTCATTCATTTTCTAATAAAACATCATATTTACGGTAAAACCAATACATTTTAAAGTATTTTTTTTACCTTTAAATATACTGTTTTACCATTAAATGTGAATTTTTTTTACTACAAAATGCATTGTTTCATCAAAAAATATATATAGTGGGGTATAGTGCCTTGCTTTTAAATGAGTTGTCGATTACCCACTATATAACTAAATAATTTGCTTATTTGATGCGTGAGGTGTAAAGGTTATGCACCTCAAAGTTTAAGGTCTAAGACATACCCATAAAAAGTAATCGAGGTTCAGACCAATTTTACTGTTACAAAAAAAAGTAAGAAAAAAATAATTTAAAAAATATTTAACATAAAAAAATCTAAAAATCCTAAGCCATAGAACAGATGAGAGATGAGAGGGGAAAGACCAAAATTTTCTCTCACTTTCTCTCTAGACAAGCAGCCCATTCCTCCATCTTTTGAACAAAAATCAAAATAAAGAAAGAGATTCGAGAGTTTTGGCCTTCTTTGATCTCATTATCATGAATTCTCTCGGTTTTCTTTGGATCAAAAAGGGATAAAAAAATGCATCTTATCATATGAACAAAATTAGGCTTATACTTGATAGTTAAATTGACCCTCTCCGCAGGTGGAAGCTGAGACATCATGACTACTCCCCAACCCCCCTCTCTCTCCTCTGTCTCTACCCCCTCCCACAATTTCAACGTCTGACTCCCTCCTTTTTCCAATGACGGTTTCTCTCCCACCATGAAAGTTTCTTCATTCGAGTCATCCTCCTTTCCCTCCACTTATAAGCAAAAACTTATAATCTTCTTATCATATTTATTTTCCTACCTGGATTGATGATTTCTCTTTATTATCAAATACTCTTTCCCCTTCTAATTCGGTTTCCTCACCGTCCCAATATAGCTTTGTTTCTAGTTTAATTCTTCCTCAAGAAGAAAGGCAAAGGATTTATGAACCTTGGAAACACTGTTATTATAAAACTCATTTGGCATCCTCTCTTTTGTTAATCTCTATCCTAAACTAATGAATCTTTGGAAACTCAATATGATTTTACTCTTACTGATCTTGGACAGGAATATTATTTAATCAGGTTTAAACATATAAAAGATTATTTCTTTGTTCTTGCAAGAGCTCCATGGTTTTTGTTCAATCACTAACTTCTGGTTCATCGATGCAACCAGGCTTTCAGTCATCCGAAGCTTAAATATCTAAGATTATTGCCTGGGTCAACTCCTTGAACTTCCGGTAGAATTTTACCATTTTCGAATTTTATACCGGATTGGTAAGCTAATCGATAATCCTATCGCAGTTAACTTCCATACAGGTACTATCCAACGAGCCAAGTATGCTAGAATTTGTCTTAAACTTGGCATTTCAAAACCTATGATTTCATCAGTTATGATTGATAATTCGTCTCAAAATAATTGCCTATGATCGATTTCAAAAATCTATTTTGCCTTGGATGTGACAGAGTTGGCTACTCCCAAGTCCCAACTAAATTGCAAAGACTCCTCGATGCCTAACCGCCTTTCTCTTTCTACAGTAATGGGCCTTAGCCCAAAATCTTCTTCAAAAGATAATTTGCAGTGGACTCTTGTTAAGAGAAAGCCCCTTAGGAGACATACTCAGTCTTCAATAGGTCCTAATTTGTATCAACATATAGACCCTCCTAAAAATAGAGTAGGCCACATGGATCACATGAATGAGTTCACTCAAGGTTCCTAAACCGCCTCTCTCTTTGTCCGACGTCTCAAAAATTAGGATTTTTTGTGTCCCATTTTATAAAGAAAACTTTATAAGATAAATACATTTTAATTTTTTTAAATATTTTGGATGAATAAGATTTTATCATCAAATAAAAATAATATTATGTCAATTTTTAATAATTCAAAAAAATATAATTCATTATATTACTCACGTACCATTGTTTTTATTTGATGATAAATCTTATCCATTCAAAATAATTGAAGAATTAAAATGAATTTAAATTGAGTTTAAAGTTTCTTCACAAAATTGAAAAAATTATAATCCCAAAAACTAATACGAAATTAAATTTTAAAAAATGGAAACAAAAATCTGTCTCACTGCCTTCAACCACCAATCAGAATTCCCTTGCATGTTTAATCCTTTTTCTTCATTACAACAAGATGAAATCCCTTCTCCTCATGATGATTCCATGCCACCAATCTCTAATCGTCCTAATTCAAATTCCATCGTGTCCCATTCTTCATCTACTTCTTCCACTATCAACAGTTCCCTCTCTACGGCTCAATCCTCGAGCATCACTTCAAATGATCTTCACTTAAAAGTTCCTCTGCCAGAGTCTTCTAAAAACTCACCTATAAAGTCTAATACCATAGATAATACACAAATTAACCCAACATTTTCTTCACCCTCTACCACTGTGAACCATGGCACACAACCACAAAAACCCCTCAACTCTTCCCAACACCACCACCTTGACTGTCACTTCTCCCAATCTCAATCGATCACCACCGTCATCCCCTCACCTCTAACTCATCATCCCAACACTACTCAATCCCCAACCATTCCCACATCTCCACCTTTAGATAATGCAACCAACATGTCCAGGGATTCTGCCCCTAATTGTCACACTCACACCCCTACCACCACATCTATTGATAGAACCTATGCCAGTCTCTCTATAGATGGTGTTTTAGACAGTGATGAGCCCCTTAGGTTTTCCCAGACCCTTTTTCTTTCAATCTGTGAGCCCAGTTTCACCAACTTGTTCCACCTAAAAGAGCCAATCTAGAGAGCTCCAAATCTTTTAGAAATCGGAAGAATAATTCTTCTGCTTCAACAAGGTCCAAATGGAGTTCCTGTTTCAGCTCTTCCACTGAGTGTCACATATCTTCGTGGTGCTTTTCAATGTTTCCAAAATACCGCTACTCATCGAGCTAGGAATGAGAACAAATCTAGATGCTCAGAAAAATCACATCAAGCTGAATCTAGAAGTAAATGAACCCACCCATTTTCCCACCATGACATCAAGATCCTCTCAAATTCCAAGTGAAGATGTCGAGCAGATGATGTCCAATAGACATATCGATAATCTGAACTCTCCCTCTCCTCTTACCCAAATGAAGAAATGGTCTGGAATGTGAGAGGTGTCGGTAGGCATGATTTTCTGACTTAGACTTGTTAGTCATGGCTACTCAGCCAATCTGAAGATTTTATCCCGAAATTAAACGATAAGGATTCATCTCTTTATTAGTTGAGTTTTAAAGAATACTTATCTCAAAATGAAAAATGATAAGTTTATATTTGATCATCAGTTAAAGATGATCACGAAATATGGATGGATAAACATCATCCATGATTTGGATTTCAAATGAGTCAGTTATTAAGGGGCGGAGATAAGGCAGAAAGCCTCTATAAATAAATGGGTTCTCCCCATTGTTGAATACGCTGAAACAAGCAAGAAGCAGTCATCATCAAAACCTCTTATTTTCTTCCAAATTCTTAGTCTTATTCTTTCATCCTACTCTCGAAATATTCTTGTTTCAAAGAAGAAATCCAAGCATATAAACCAAACATTGGTATTAGAGCTAAAAAGCACCTTAAAAACCTTTTTTTTTTTTTTTTTTTTCATTTTTCCCACCCAAAAACACCCCATACACCTTACTAGGAGCCTAAGATGTCACCAGGCGCCTACCTAGTCGCCTAGCAAAGACACTAGTTAACTACCCAATCAATTAGCAGACACATTAGTCAACTACTAATAAGCTAGCAAAGCTACCGGGCGACTGCCCAACCGCCTAGCAGCCCGCCAGACAACTGACCAACCGACCACTCAGTCGAGCATCTTTTGTTTGGATAACACCCCCCCTTTTCTCTGCTCCAAAATAGGTCAAATTACATTTACGGCTTTAAATTCAAGCAATTTACTCATTTTTATCTTTTTCAAAAAAATTTCTTATTATAGTCTTTTCGAAATGGCTAGCAAATTGATTGCTTCTGAATTAGCAAAACTTAAATGAATTAATAGTGAGAACTATAATATGTAGAGTAAGAAAATCAAGTATGGCCTAATCTATGACAACGTCAATTATGTAATCAACGACACTATTCTAACCCTCGTTGATGCTCAAAAAATAAAGTTCGAGCAGTGGCAAATAAATGACAATAAGGCAAATATTCTTATGATGATGTTCATGGAGGACAATCTGATAAAAGTTTTAAAAATGATAAAACCGGTAAAGATTTATGGATCATCAAGAAAAAGTATGACACCATTTTTGAAATGAACATACAACTTCTCCTTCATAACTACAATACTAGTAGGATAAAGGAAAGTAAAAGTGTGGTGGATCATTGTAATAAGATAATTGTCATGGTCAAAGACCTGGAAATTGCTGAAACTTAGATTCCAGAGAAAATACATTTGGCAACTATTCTAAATAGTCCACCTCCTTCATTGAACTTGTTGCCATTACTCTGAGACTTATTTGCACCACTAAGAATGTGAGTGATTTGCCATCCATGTTGGCAATCAAGCAAGATTTGATAACCAAGAGAAAAAGACCTGAACTGAACCTTGTGTAGCAAGATGAGTTGTATTTAGCCCAGCCTAAACCAAGAAATCAGAATCATCAGCTCGGTCTTTAAAAACCATTTTTGAAGGATTCATAGCCATAGAACCGCAACAATAAAAAATCGATTATTGCTCAGGGTGCTTGTTATAAATGCGACAAATATGGACATTTTAAACCAATTTTCCATAACAAGCAAGGAAACAGGGGTGATTCAAGACACCTGAAACAATGAGGAAATAACAAATGAGAGTTTGTTGGAGTGATTGAGTGAAATATTGTAGCCATAAACATAGATAGGTGGTGGATTAACTTTGGTGAAACCAACCACACTGCCAAAACAAAGGAGGGGTTGTTGGCTACAAGGAGCTATCCAAAAGAGAACTGAGGATCTTCATGGGTAATAATACCTACTTGGATGTGGAAGATATTGGATCTTATCGGTTGGATATTGGGTATAGTATCATGGTCCTCAAAGAAGTGATCTATGCACTCAGGATGAGGCGTAATCTAGTTTTTGTTCCTGCATTACTAAAGAAAATGGCTAGAGGTTAGTAATTATAATAAGAGGATTTCCATTAGAAAGGACATAATTTTTTTTGCTATGGACAAGTTTTTGCTCGAACATGATTTATTTTGTTCACATGTCATAAATGATAATAAGAATGATGCAACTTTGAATTATTTTGTGTCTCTTAATTATTCTTCTAGCATTTAAGATTAGGACACCCTTGTAAATTTAAGATGAAACAAATAATTAACATGAATCTATTTTCATTTTTATCAAATATGACTGCTATGCAGTGTTATCAACATTGTTGTTGGTATTTGTCTAAGGTTTAAACATGTCTAAACATGGTTCAAAGATGGTTAAAGTCTAAACCAAGGTTGGATGATTAAAATACAGCATGTTAAAGGAGGGCACACATTTGTGTGCATCCATTTGGGTGTGTGTGCACACCCCTAATCAACAAAGCAAAGTTGTGCGCACTGCTGTGTGAAGGGCAGCAGCAATGTGCGCCTCACCACTTCTTCACCAGCGCCTCACCACCCAGCAAGGATGCAGCTGGAAGTAAGGCAGCACTGCACCGCCCCTCCACCAGCGCCGCACCGTCCAGAACATGGTGCAAAGGTGCTTTGCCCAGCACCGCACCGACTCCTGTTCAGCACCTAGGCGCTAGGCAAACTGAAGCACACATGGATAGCTTGCTTGAACCTCCTCTTAGGTGCGTGGATGCAAGGTTAAAATGCACAGAACCACTTAGGATTGATGGAGGGCCATGGTTGAGTGGTCATCAAGATCTAAGGGTGGAGAATGACACACAAGATTGGACAAGAAGTTGGTGCACTATATAAAGGGTCACCTAGGTTCAATCTCATAACGTAAGATGTGAAACACATTGTGATATAAGACACAAGTGTGTGTGTGACAGACATACAAGAGAGAATTGTGTGAGAGTGCAAAGACACAGACATACAAGAGGGACTCATTGTAGAGAGGCTAGTTGTAAAGAGAGAGATTTGTATAGAAAGTGATTAGGTCTTTCTTGTTCTCTTCTTTGTTCCTTCAAGAACTTGTGGATTCTTGAATTGTAAAGAACCATTTTTTTAGTGCAGAGAGTTCAGAGGAACTCACGGGGATGTAGGCACATTGCCGAACCTCGATAACAAATCGCTTGTCTTCTTTTCTTTCTTGCTTTCGATTGTTGTATTTCTTTCTACAAGTCATTCTAGATTTGGGTGTTTGGAAGATCACCACTTGGGCATCTTGTCAAGGTGATTTCCAATAGTAGTATCAGAGTCGGAGGAGCTTGCACAGCTGGGTCTCGGAGCAAGAACAGAAGGTATTGCTGCAAGACTCCAAGAATCGGAGGTCAACTTCTTGGGTGATTTAGGAACGGAGTTAAGATCTATATCTGATCGTGTTCTTGAGGTAAATCAAGAACGGAGTTAAGATCAATATCCGATCGTGTTCTTAAGGGTGATCCAAGAACGGAGTAAAGATCAAGATCAGAACGTGTTCTTGAGGGTGATTCAAGAACGGTATTAAGATCCATCTTCGATCTGTGTTCTTGAGGTTTAGAAAAAGTTGGAAAGCATTTGTGGGTGTTGCATAAATCTGGGATCTTGTCCGCAAAGATGGCTTCAAATTTTGGTATTGAGAAGTTTGATGGAAAGAAAGATTTTTTCCTGTGGAAGCGAAAGATCAAGACAGTTCTTGTGCAACAAAAAGTGGACTTGGCTCTTGGAGAAGATGATGCTTTTCCAGCAAGTGTCACGAAGGACTAGCAGATTGAGATGAAGAAGATGGCTTACAGCACCATCTTCTTGCACATGTCGGATAATGTCACAAGGGAGTGCGAAGACTCAGAAGATCCAGCTGCAATATAGAAGAAACTAGATGAGTTGTTTCTTGCCAAGACTCTCCCTGATAAGAGGTATCTTCGTAAATGAATCTTTGCTTTTAAATTTGATCCTAATAATAATCTTGATGCCTAGATAAGGAGTGCATCAAGTGGTAAAGGGCTGTTCTTTAAAAGAAGGCCAGCAACTCGGTATGGCAGCAACCATGGCTACTATCGGGACAGAGGTAGAGGAGAGAGCCATGGGAGAGTGCACAGTAACATGCATGGCTACTACCAGGACAGAGGTAGATGAGAGAGCCATGGGAGAGTGCACAGCAACATGCATGGCTACTACCGAGATAGAGGTAGATGAGAGAGCCATGGGAGGGTGCACAGCAACATGCATGGCTACTATCGGGACAGAGATAGAGGAGAGAGCCATGGGAGAGAGCACTCCAAACCGAGATTTGGAGGGAAGAGTTGCTACTACTGCCATAAGGAGGGTCATGTCAAGAAAGATTGCAAGAAGATGACAAGGGATAGAGGAAGAAGCCATACCAAGAATAGAGAGGCTTCTGTTGCCAAGATAGAACAACAAGATGATGATGTTCTTATTGTGTGCTCAAGTGTGAGCAAGGGGCAAGAAGGCAGCGGGAAATGGATCTTGGATTCCGGGTGCACTCATCACATGTGCCCTCACCGGAGTTGGTTTAAGAATTTCAAGGAAACCAATGATGAAAGGGTTTTCTTGGGGAATGATATTTCTTACCAAGTGAGGGGCACGGGAGACATCCAGGTGAGGATGTTTGATGGAATGACAAGGCTGCTGGAAAATGTGAGGTATCTCCTGGATTTAAGGAGAAATTTGATCTTATTGGAGCAGCTGGATTCCATGGGATACATATGCAAGATAGAGGGAGGAAAGATCAAGGTAACCAAGGGATCTTTGGTAGTGATCAAAGTAGTAAGGATGACCTACTTGGTGGAAACAAAGTAGATGAATGTGTGAGTTTTAAATTACTCGCAAGAGCACGAGTCGTTTGCAATATAATGTTGTGCAAGTGCGAGGTTGAATCCACAAGAAATTGCGTTGTGAAAATATTTTTATCTAAAATAGGCCTATTTTAACCTAGTTCCAAGTTTTGAATTATCTTTTGCAAAACAAATATAAACTAAACTAAATTGATTTAAAGACTAATGATAAAAACACTAAGGTTTCTGAATCCACCCCACCAAAGTAAAACATATATCTTCATGTTCTATATAAAAATAATCTATCAAAACAGTCCATGAATCCAACTTTAAACAAATCACAACAAATATCCCAATTAAACCAAAACAATCCAATGTATCCGCTTTTAACAAATCACAAAGGATATCCAATTTAATCAAAAACGATTTGATGTATCCATCAGATGAAACACACAGAATATCCAACAGAACAATTTAAACGCAATCAATCATAAGATTTTACTCAAATAATTGAACAAAACATTTATACTAAAAAAATTATCAGAATTTTATAAACAAATCTGAAAATATTATGCCAAACAACGGCGAGGCTTCCTCTTCAACCTTAGCTGAAAATTTTAGCCACTCATAATCATGAAACTAAAGTTCACAATAATAGTTCTAAACATTAAACTTTAAAACTAATAAAAGTAGTAAATTAAAAACTGACTATACATGGGGAGAAATTCCACTCGCTGTTGGGCGGTGCTTCCCCTCGTGGTAGCAAAGCCTTCGAGATCCACCAGAATGCTAGCAGAAGTCCTCAAGATTGCACACCGAATGATGAAGTGAGATGGAGCTTTTATAGGGGAATTCCCGGAGTACAATGTGTTTCAAATTCGATGTGGGATACTGCCCGAGTGTGCTCGATCGCAATCTGGTGTGCTCGAGTGCATACTGGTGCACTGTAAAGCCTTTTTAACCAATGTAGGATGTGCGAGTGCGCACTTGCGATCGATCGCAAGTGTGGTGCGCTCGAGTGCACTAGACATCTTCAGCTTGACCCTTGTCTACTAAAACTGCCATAATTTTCTCTAGAAAAATTATTTTTACAAGTCGTAAAATTCCTCAGAAAATAGACTTCCGGATCTTTCTAAGCGTATATGGCTCATCTCTTGGTTTTTCCTGAATCAATACAGTAAAATCCACAAAAATGACTGATCTGTAATGGTAATTCTGGCAATTTTAGTGAAATGTTTTTCCCAGTGCTTGTAAACTTGAAAAACAACGAAAACAACTCAAAGTAACAAATTCCTAAGCTAACAAATGTAAATTAAGTGGCCAAAATATGCAATATTTGGCACTCATCAAATACCCCCAAACTTACATTTTGGTAGTCCCTTAGCAAAACAAAATAAAAATAAAAAACTAAATGGAAAACAAAGAACATAAAGATAAGTTCATTACTCATGGTATCCGAAAATTTAAGGAGTATTCAAAACCATGATATTCATTCATGAGCTAGCTTAAAAAATATAACCCATCTTCGCAATGAATAGGAATTTTAAAACCTAATTACTTACAAGAAGCATGCTAAGACATCACAAGCTTGAATCAGTGTATAGTGAATTAGCATATATAGATGAGGTTTCCAAATAACTTCAATGTACAATGTCTCCATGTCTCAAGATTCACAGAATTTCTCATCAGAATGAACAACGATGGCATAGTTTTATTTTATTTATTTTTATTATAAGGCTCTGCTATGTTTAGTTCCCTTAAGCTTTCTAATTGACCCATGTATCAAGTGTTGAGTCAATAACTCCTAAACTAGATGGCTTTAGGGTATTAGGTGTAAAGACACCCCCTAAAGACTTACTAACTCGAGTAAAAAAGGCTACGAAACTAAACTGGCCTAACTGCTACCAAGTAAAATTCCCACCTTTTGACGTGAACACTCACTGCTTACTAAGGCAAGAGGTTCAGTTACTCAGCGAAAATTTTCGCAATGATTATTATGAATAAAATTCTCACCTTTTGACGTGAACACTCATTGCTTACTGAGGCAAGAGGTCAAGTTACTCAGTGGAAAGTTTATTGATGATGATCATTATAAATATTAGTAGTATTATTTTTTTTACTATGCCCAAGTGTTTATCCCACAAGTCATCCAGTTTCAGTTAAGATAAGGAAATATACAGATTAAAATCACATGTCATACCTCACACAAATATGTACTAATGTGCTCATGTTAGATTAGATCAAACATGTGAATTCTAGAATGCCTAAAATAAGTAACTAAAGTTTAAAACTCTATCATCAGATCTTGTGTTCAAAATTTTAAGCTCACCAATGAAATCACATCACATTTTTCAGATCAACCAAAATTTTCAGACGAACATGAACATGCATTTATCTTCATTAAGAAAAACAACAACAAATTAAGACAAAGTATGTGCAATGTGTCTCCCATACCCCCAAACTTAAATTACATATTGACTCCAATGTGTGAATAATATGGAAAGAGCTGACCTAGGATATGGAGAACTATCTGGACTTGGTATGACTCATAGCATACCCCCAAACTTGAACTGAAGTACCCGTTGTCCCTGAAAAATAAAGATTGGAAAACAAAAAAAATATTTGAAACAAATATTAATCATAAATATGTAAAATAATAAATATACAGAAAGGATATGCTGTGGGGTGCCTCCCATGAGCGCTAAGTTTAAAGTCTTCAGCCAGACTCTCCATAGTAGACGACATTCAATCTGAGTAACTACGATCCTCCAACAATATCATCTCAATGTCCGGACTCCTCAACTCCAACAATAGTTTTAGCCTCATCCATTTACCTTAAAAGTGTTACCATTCTTTGGATCCTCAGTCTCAGTGGCCCCATGAGGAAAAACCGACCGGATAATAAATGGGCCTGTCCATCGATATTTGAGTTTGCCTGGAAAAAAAATGCAGACGTAAATTATAAAGAAGAACTTTTTTACCCGGTTCAAAAGCTCGTCTCAAAATGTTTTGGTCATGAGTCTTCCTTATTTGTGCCTTGTATGACCATGCACAATCGTATGCATCATTCCACAGCTCGTCTAATTCATTGAGTTTGAGCTTCCTTTGTGAGCCAGCCTTTGAAAGATTGAAGTTCAGCTGCTTGATAGCCCAATAGGCTCTATGCTCTAATTCAACCGGAAGGTGACAGGCTTTTCCGTACACAATACGATATGGAGACATGCCAATTGGCGTCTTGAATGCTGTTCGATATGCCCACAGTGCATCATTCAATCGCAGAGACCAATCCTTTCTACTGGGGTTCACAGTCTTCTCCAAAATTTGCTTGATCTCGCGATTGGAAATTTCCACTTGTCCACTCGTTTGTGGCTGATACGGGGTGACAACCTTGTGTGTGATGAAATACTTCTTCATCAACTGCTCAAAAATCTGGTTGCAAAAATGCTTACCTCTATCACTTATGATTGCTTGAGGCGTACCGAAACGAGTAAAGATAGTGTCCTTCAAAAACTAGACCAAAACTCGATGGTCATTGGTTTTGCATGCAACAGCCTCCACCCATTTAGACAGATAGTCAACAGCAACTAGAATGTACAGATAGCCAAAAGAGTTTAGGAAATGTCCCATAAAATCAATGCTCCATACTTCAAAAATCTTAATAATCATAATAGGGTTGAAGGGCATCATATTCCTCCTAGAAAGACTCCCTAGCTTTTGGCAGCACTCACAAGATACACAGTAGGTGTGAGAGTCTCGGAACAAGGTGGGCCAATAGAATCCACACTGCAAGATTTTCGCAACAGTCTTCTTAGCACTGAAATGGCCTCCACAAGCATGATCATGACAAAAGACGATGATATTAGATTGGTCATGCTCAAGAATACACCTTCTGATGATCTGATCGGGACAATACTTGAACGGGTAAGGATTATCCCAGAAAAAATGTTTTACCAAGGCCAAAAACTTTGATTTATCTTGTCGCCCCCAATGTAAGGGCATTTGACCGGTGACAAGATAGTTCACTATATCAGCAAACCATGGCGCGGGATTGTGAGCAATGTGCATCAATTGCTCATTAGGAAAGGTCTCAGAAATAGGAGTGGCGGCCTCAGTGAAATCCACAATCAATCTAGACAAATGGTTCGCCACTACATTTTCGGAACCTTTCTTATCCCGAATCTCTATGTCGAACTCTTGAAGTAACAAGATCCATCGGATAAGATGAGATTTAGCATCTTTTTTAGAGAAAAGGTACTTTAATACTACATGATCTGAGTAGTTAATGACTTTAGATCCTAATAAGTAGGATCTGAACTTGTCTAATGCAAAAACGACTGCTAGCAACTCCTTCTCAATGGTAGAGTAATTGAGTTGTGCGTCATTTAGAGTTCTTCTTGCATAATAGATAACATGGGGAAGTCTATCAACATACTGCCCCAAAACAGTTCCAACAGCATAGTCTGATGCATCACACGTAATCTCAAAAGGCAAACCCTAGTTAGGTGGCTGAATAATGGGTGCAGACGTCAGAATCTTCTTTAGATCCCCAAATGCTTTCTTACAGTCTTCATCAAATACAAATAGGGCATCCTTCAATAATAACTTGCACAAAGGCTTGGCGATTTTGCTAAAATTCTGGATAAATCGCCTGTAGAAGCCTGCATGGCCCAGAAAAGATCGAACCTCCTTCACTGTACGTAGGGGTGGAAGATTGGAAATCAGGTCCACCTTCGCTTTGTTGACCTCAATCCCCCGATGAGATACGACATGCCCCAGTACAATACCTTGCTTGACCATACAATGACATTTCTCCCAATTAAGTACCAGGTTCTTCTCCTTGCACCGCACTAAAACCGAAGTGAGACGGTGCAGGCACTCCTCAAATGATGAACCAAAGACGGAGAAGTCATCCATGAAAATCTCTAAGAACCACTCTACCATGTCAGAGAATATGCTGACCATGCACCGCTGAAAAGTAGTAGGTGCATTGCATAACCCAAAGGGCATGCGACGGTAGGCGAATGTCCCAAAAGGACAGGTAAACGTCGTCTTCTCCTGATCTTCAAGGTCCACAAGGACCTGGTTATATCCAGAATAACCATCCAAGAAGCAATAGTATTTGTGCCCAGCCAAACACTCCACCATCTGATCAATAAATGGGAGTGGAAAATGATCATTCCTTGTGGCAGCATTCAACTTGTGGTAGTCTATACAAACTCTCCATCCTGACTGAACACGAGTTGGCACCAACTCGTCATCCTTATTTCTCACCACCGTCAATCCAGCTCATTTGGGCACGACATGAATCGGGCTCACCTACTTGCTATCAGAGATTGGATAAATGATCCCTGCATCCAACAGCTTAATTACTTCTGTCCTCACAATCTCTTGCATAGCTGGGTTGAGCCTTCTTTGTGGCTCCTTCAATGGCTTGGCATTCTCTTCAAAATGTATTTTATGCATCACTACCAAGGGGCTGATTCCCTTAATATCTTCTATAGTCTAGTCGATAGCTTCCTTGTGCTCTCTTAAAACATCTAATAATTTCTCCTCTTGAGCCTCAACCAAATCTGAAGCTATAATCACAGGCAAATAATCTGCTGGACCTATGAACTTATACTTAAGATTCTCCAGTAAAGGCTTAAGTTCCTTCTTGGGGGGTTCAGGTGCTGCGGTCTCCTCTGTTTCGTTGCTCTCCTGAGGAAGAGACTCCAAAATGGCATTCACTTGCTTGAGTAACTTATCTAAATCCAAATCCTCTCCAAATTGAGTGAAGCATGCCTCCAAGGGGTCCTCAATGCTTGATTAATCCACAGTCTCCTCAAGAATCTCCTCTATCAAGCATACATTTCTCACTTAATCATATTCTAGTGGTTGCTTACTGATATCAAAGATATTTAGCTCCACTGTCATATTTCCGAAGGAAATCTTCATCACCCCTGTCCTACAATTGATCAAGGAATTAACCGTGGCTAAGAATGGTTGCCCTAGAATAATCGGTATCCGAATCCCTACATTCTAAACCAGCTCTAAGTCATGCACAATAAAGCCACAGGGAAATAGAACTTATTCACTTTTATCAAAACGTCCACAACTACTCCCCGTGGTATTTTCACTAACCTGTCAGCCAATTCAAGCGTCATGGTTGTGGGCTTCAGTTCTCCTAGCCCTAACTGCAAATAGACTGAGTAAGGCAGAAGATTCACACTTGTTCCTAGATCAAAGAGATCCTTCTCGATCTGGCTAACTCCTATCGTGCAAGAGATGGTAGGACACCCCGAATCCTTATACTTGATGGGCAGCTTGCACTGAAGGATTGAGTTAACTTGCTCGGTCAAAAATTCCTTCTTCGGGACAATCATCCTCTTCTTGATAGTGATCAAGTCCTTTAAAAACTTGGCATATGATGGCACTTGATGGATGACGTCCAAAAATAGGATATTGATTTGGACCTGCTTGAATACCTTCAGAATTTCCTCACACTTCCCTCATTTCTTGGGCGCATGTAATCTCTCAAGGTAAGGTGCTTTAGGTACAAATGACCTAGGAGGATCCTCCATAGTAGGTGTGGCTGTAGATGGCTCAGCATCTTTCTTCTCATTGTTGCCACTTCTTTGCCCTTGCTGCATAGCAGGGTTCTCTTCCACTCGATTGTCCACTTATCTCCCAGACCTCAATGTGACAATCGATTGCACTTGTTCCTCCCCGTGCGTAGGAGTTGATGAATTTCCAACCACAAACTCTCCTTTCGGGTTAGGTACGGGCTGACTGGGGAACTTTCCCTTCTCTCTTTCACCCAAGTGACTTGCAATTTGCCCTATTTGACTCTCTAACTTGGCAATTTCTTGGGTGTTTACCATTTTTGCACTCCTTACTTCGCTTATGGATTGACCAATCATCTTCATGAACTCCTTAAGGGTGTCCTCTAGAGACTATGAAATCGGTACTGGCATTTGAGTGGGAGCTTGGTAAGCAGGTGATGGTGCAGGATGGGTTGAGCGACCATGACTAGGAATTTGTGGAGCAAATCTAGGAGGGTATTGATTGTGAGCATGATGAGGGGCTCATCCCTGATTCGTTGGTTGGTTCTGCTTCCATAAAAAATTAGGGTGGTTCCACCACCCTGGATTGTAAGTCTCGGAGTAAGATCCATTTGACTGCCTCCGATAGTCGTTGAAAGCATTCACTTATTCCATAGGATACTCGGCAAAAGCCGAAATTGATGGAAAATTTTGTGCTAAATGCATGAGACTAGCACAGATGGAACAGCTATCAACATTGAATATGTTGGCAGCATTGATGGACTGACCCACAGCGAAAGCGTCAATCTTCTTAGTGAGAGCATCTAACTTTATCCTCAAGTCAATGTCCTCCTTAATCTCATAGATGCCTCATTTCTTAGGAGCACGAGTGGACTTATCTCGACAGCTTGAAAAATCCCACTGCTGCGAGTTGTCGGACAACTTGTCCAATGCTTTGTATGCTTCATCATCCGTCAAACTTAAGAATGCCCCCCCATTCATAGACTCGATCATGCTACGGTTAGGTTGAGTCAACTCTTGTTAGAAAAACTGAATGAGTCTCCACTTCTCATATCCATGTGAAGGGCATCTGATCAGTAACTCTTTGAAGTGCTCCCAGCTTTCAGAAAACTTCTCATCCTCATCCTGAGTGAAAGAACTAATCTCCTTTCGGCACTCATTCACTCTAGACATTGGGAAAAACTTGCGATAAAATTTACTAAGCAGATTTTCCCAAGATGTAATAGACTCGGGCGTGTTGGAGTCCAAATATGCCCTAGCTCTATCGTGAAGTGAGAAAGGAAAAATTCGAAGATGGACTAACTCCTCAGAGAAGTTCTGGAACTTGAATGTGGCACAAATATCTTTGAACTTCTTCACATGACTGTAAGGATTTTCATGATCTAAGCCATGAAATGAGGGTAGGAGTTCGATGACATGTGGCTTTAAATCAAAATGGGTGGCATTGGTAGGTGGCAACACTATGTAAGAAGATGAGTTAGTCGCAATAGGTGCGAACAAATCGCTAAGGGGTGTAGTGGAGTCCACGTTCCAAGCTCTAGGTTGCTCTACATGCTCCGGTAGATTTTCATTCCTAAAATTTTCTCCCATCTCAATTGTCTCTCTTTCGACTAGTGCTCTTTTATGTCTCCTAAGAGTTCTTTCTAAGTCGGGATCTAAATGTATCAATTATAAGTTCAAGGATCTCCGACCAAGCATACACCGCCCAAAAAGCACTAAAATAAATTAACTAGCAGAAACAAAATAACAATAAAGTAAAATAAATGCAAAAACAAAAAAAACACACTACTCACAAAATGAGCCAACAAAAATTGGCAAATATATATATATATTTTAATAGGCCAATGCAAATAGAAGCAAATAAAATAAAATTTCAAAAAGAAAGAAAAAAAAAGAAAAAAAAATCAAACAAAAAAATGCTAACTAATTAGTAGAAAAATAAAATTAATTCAGACAAAAATTTAATTTTCACAAACCAAACAATTCCCCGGCAACGGCACCAAAAAACTTGTTATGAGTTTTAAATTACTCGCAAGCGCACGAGTCGTTTGCAATATAGTGTTGTGTAAGTGCGAGGTCGAATCCACAGGAAATTGCGTTGTGAAAATATTTTTATCTAAACTAGGCCTATTTTGACCTAGTTCCAAGTTTTGAATTGTTTTTTGCAAAACAAATATTAACTAAACTAAATTGATTTAAAGACTAATGATAAAAACACTAAGGTTTCTGAATCCACCCCACCAAAGTAAAGCATATATCTTCATGTTCTATATAAAAATAATCTATCAAAACATTCCATGAATCCAACTTTAAACAAATCACAACAAATATCCCAATTAAACCAAAACAATCCAATGTATCCGCTTTTAACAAATCACAAAGGATATCCAATTTAATCAAAAATGATTCGATGTATCCATCAGATAAAACACACAGAATATCCAACAGAACAATTTAAACGTAATTAATCATAAGATTTTACTCAAATAATTGTACAGAACATTTATACTAAAAAAAAATCAGAATTGTATAAACAAATCTGAAAATATTATGTCAAACAATGGCGAGGCTTCATCTTCAACCTTAGTTGAAGATTTTAGTCGCTCATAATCATGAAACTAAAGTTCACAATAACAGTGCTAAACATTAAACTTTAAAACCAACAAAAACAGTAAACTAAAAACTGACTATACATAGGAAGAAATTCCACTCGCTGTTGGGCAGCGCTTCCCCTTGTGGTAGCAAAGCGTTTGAGATCCACCAGAATGCTAGCAGAAGTCCTCAAGATTGCACACCGAATAATGAAGTGAGATGAGGCTTTTATAGGGGAATTCCCAGAGTACAATCTGTTTCAAATTCGATGTGGGATACTACCCAAGTGCGCTCGATCGCAGTCTGGTGTGCTCGAGCGCATACTAGTGCACTGCAAAGCATTTTTAATTGATGTGGAATGTGCAAGTGCGCACTTGCGATCGATCTTAAGTGTGGTGCGCTCGAGCGCACTAGACGTCTTCAGCTTGACCCTTGTCTACTAAAACTACCATAACTTTCTCTAGAAAAATCATTTTTATTAGCCATAAATTCTTCAGAAAATAGACTTCCGGATCTTTCCAAGCATATATGTTTCATCTCTTGGTTCTTCCTGAATCAATACAGTAAAATCCACAAAAATGACTGATCTGTACAGGCAATTCTAGCAATTTTAGTGAAACTTCTTTCCTAGTGTTTGTAAACCTGAAAAACAACTCAAAGTAACAAATTCCTAACCTAACAAATGTAAATTAAGTGGCCAAAATATGCAATATTTGGCACTCATTAATGAACTTGATTTCTGCGAGTGTTGTGTTCTTGAGAAGCAACACCAGGTCAGCTTCAACACCAGAATGCACAAGTCTAAGGGTATTCTTGACTACATTCATGCGGACCTTTGGGGACCAGTAAGGACACCAACACGGGGAGGTAACATTTACTTTTTGTCTTTAATTGATGATTATTCAAGAAAGGTTTGGGTTTATTTGGTTAAAAATAAATTAGTGGTGTGGAAAGGGCTGGTAGAGACTCAAATGGGCAGGGTAGTTAAGGGGATAAGAACCGATAATGGCTTAGAAATTTTTAACCAAGAACTTGATCAATTTTGTAGGTTAAATGGGATTCTAAGACATAGGACGGTTATGGAAACCCTTCAACAATGTGGAGTTGCTGAATGGATGAATAAGACCTTTATGGAAAAGGTTAGGTGTTTGTTAGATGGATCCGGATTACCCAAATGTTTTTTTAGGGGAAACTGTGTCTACTGCTACGTATTTAGTTAATAGATCACCCTCTAGAGCTTTAGAGCTCAAGACTCCCGAAGAGATGTGGAGTGAAAAACCCCCTGAGTTGGACAACCTTAGGACTTTTGGGTGTGCTGCGTTTGCACAACAAAAGGATGATGAGCTTAGCCCAGGATCTAGAAAATGTGTGTTTCTAGGATATTGAGAATGGCTTAAGGGGTATAGGTTGTGGTCCTTAGAAGGATTGAAACTCATAATAAATAGGGATGTTAATTTTAATGAATTGCTATTTCCCTACTTGGAGAAAACTAACCCTGTAGGGGCTAGTGAGCAAACCAGTTTGGTTCTTGTGGAGCATAATATCAAGGAGAATTCAGTTCAGGTAGAGCAAGGAAGGCAAGAGGGTTCGGACCAGGTAGAGCCCATTGATGAATGCCAAGCTTAGAACACTCTTGAGGAGGCTGAACTGAAAGAGGATGATGCAGTAAGTCGGAAGGACTATCAACTCACAAGAGACCGGGAAAGAAGGTTGGTCGGACCACCTTCAAGATATGGGTTTACAGATGCAGCAGCTCCTTGGACAAAATGAGAGATGAGTGAACAAGAGACTTACATTGATGGCATTGGATGTAAGGATTCACCAAGATGGAAGCTAGCTATGGAGGAAAAAATGGATTCTTTGAGGAAGAACAACTTTTGGGAATTGGTGCACATTCCGGGAAATCAGAGAGTTGTGGATTGTAAGTGGACTTACAAGATCAAATAAGGGTACCCTCCAGGAGATGAAGTTCGAAACAAGGCTAGGCTGGTGGCGAATGGGTTCACAAGAAGAAAAGACATAGATTTCATAGAAACTTTCTTACCTAGACACAAGGTGGAGAAAATGGTGAGTATCCTCATCTATGTCGTTGATGTGCTGTTGGTTCAGAACAGTAGGAAGAGGATGGAAAGGTTTACATCTCAACTCAGTGAGGAGTTTGAGAAGAAGGATCTCAGCCTTACACAAAAGATCCTTAGGATGTGTAGAATCCAAGAAAATGAGAGAAACAGGTTAAGGGTTTCTTGGGCAATGGGTATTCTCAGCAGATTTGTGAGTAATCCCAAAAAAAAGTATTGGCTTGGGATGAAGTGGTTGCTGAGGTATTTGAAGGCTCAGTGACAGCCGGTGGTAGCATTCATAACAATCGAGGCAGAATGCATATCGGCTACGGAAGCCATAAAGGAGGCTATGTGGTGCAAAGGGTTATTGAACGAGTGAGAGGTCCTAAAAGAGCAGGTGGTGGTATATTCGGATAGCCAAAGTGTGTGGCACTTATGAAGGAATCCGATGTTCCAAGAGGGGATGAAGCATATGGATGTTCGGTATCATTACATTCCAAAAAATGGTACGAAAGGATGCATTCATGTTGACAAGAAGACTACGGAGGAAAGTCCTGCAGATTTAGACACCAAGGTTCTACCTCTAACAAGGTCCAATCATTGCCTTGGACTTCTTAGGATTGGAGTTGGTTAATTGATGACTCAAGATGAGTTTGGATCCTGAAGCTCTCTGCACAATGGTTCGGGTTTAAACACTTAGACAAAGGTAGAGATTGTTGGTATTTGTCTAAGGTTTAAACATGTCTAAACATGGTTCAAAGATGGTTAAAGTCTAAATTAAGGTTGGAAGATTAAAATACAGCATGTTAAAGGAGTACACATATGTGTGTGCATCCATTTGGGTGTGTGTTCACACCCCTAATCAACAAAGAAAAGTTGTGCGCTCTGCTGTGTGAAGGGCAGCATCAGTGTGCACCTCACCACTCCTTCACCTGTGCCTCACCGCCTAGCAAGGATGCAGCTGAAAGCAAGGCAGCACCGCACCACCTCTTCACCAGCGTCGCATCATCCAGAACATGGTGCAAAGGTGCTCTGTCCAGCGCCGCACCGACCCCTGTTCAGCGCCTAGGCGCTAGGCAAATTGAAGCACACATGGACAGCTTGCTTGAACCTCCTCTTAGGTACGTGGATGCAAGGTTAAATGCACAGCACCACTTAGGATTCATAGAGGGCCATGGTTGAGTGGTCATCAAGATCTAAGGGTGGAGAATGACACACAAGATTAGACAAGAAGTTGGTGCACTATATAAAGGGTCACCTAGGTTCAATCTCATAACATAAGATATGAAACACATTGTGATACAAGACACAAGTGTGTGTGTGACAGACATATAAGAGAGAATTGTGTGAGAGTGCAAAGACATAGACATACAAGAATGACTCATTGTAGAGAGGCTGGTTGTAAAGAGAGAGATTTGTATAGAAAGTGATTATGTCTTTCTTGTTCTCTTATTTGTTCCTTCAAGAACTTGTGGATTCTTGAAGAGGGTTGCTGTAATTGTAAAGAACCATTGATTTAGTGCAGAGAGTTTAGAGGAACTCACGGGGACGTAGGCACATTGCCGAACCTCGATAACAAATCGTTTGTCTTCTTTTCTTTCTTGCTTTCGATTGTTGTATTTCTTTCTACAAGTCATTCTAGACTTGGGTGTTTGGAAGATCACCACCTGGGCATCTTGTCAAGGTGATTTCCAACAATTGTTTAGCTGAAAAAACAACTATGAATTCTTTTAAGATAAGTCAAAGAGCTAGTCAACTTCTTGATTTGGTGCACTCAGACATATGTGGCGCTTTGAGTGTAAAAACCCATGGTAATCAGAAATACTTTATTCCTTTTATAGATGACTATTCCAAGTTTACTTATATATATCTTATATCTTTCAAATTAGAAGCACTTGAGTGTTTTAAGATATATAAAATAGAAGTAAAAAATCAATTTGGAATGAACATTAAGGTGCTAAGGACTGATAGGGGATTGGTATACAATTCAGGTGATTCTGACAAATTATTCATAAAATATGAAATTATAAGATATACCACTATGTCTTTTACGCCACAACAGAATGGTGTGGCAAAAAAAATATAGAACATTATTGAATATTGTAAGATGCATGTTATCACACTCAAATCTCTCCAAAAGATTTTGGGGAGCGGCATTGATTACAACTAATTATATAGTGAATTGTATTCCCACTAAATCTGTCGAATCAACAGCTTATGAGATATGAAATGGTCGTAAACTTGGCTTAAGTCATCTAAGGAAATGGGGTTGTATAGCGCATGTTTTGATCCCATCTCATTTAAGAGATAAATTGGATTTCAAAACATTGAAATGTGTTTTCATAGATTATTTTGAAAGGTTAAAAGGCTATAGCTTTTATCATAAAGAAAAATGGGATATTGAAAGTAGATATGCTACTTTTAGAAAATCTAGAAGAAGAAGAACAAGTTCAAGAAGATAATGAACATTTATTTGTAATAGATGATAACTATTATGATGATGTTCTTGAAAAGAACTCGAAACCAAATCCAGTTATCGATGATGAACCAATACCTATAGAGGAACCTTCTATAAAGGCACCACCTCCTCAACCTGTTCAACTTGTTATTGGCAACAAGAGACCTAGAACACCTCATGCTTGAATGGACGATTATTACCTATATTCATGTGAGTTATCATGTTTTTCTTTGGACACATTGAGGAATGCGTATATCCAATGAATTTTGCGGAAGCGATGAAATCACAAGAATCGAATCTGTGGCTGGATGCGATGAAAGATGAAATTGAATCGATTGAAAGAAGTAAATTCTGGGAACTATGTGATTTGCTTCAAAATATAAAGTCCATAGGTTGTAAATGAGTGCTCAAAAGGAAACTTTGTGCTGATGGGTCCATTAACAAATTGAAGGCCCGATTAGTTACCAAAGGTTTTATTCAAAAGCTAGTAATAGTCTTTTAGGAGATGTATTCTCTAGTGGAAAATTTTGCATCAATCAGAATGATTATGGCTATTGTTGCATGTCTTGACTTGGAACTATTTCAAATGGATGTCAAGACTGCACTCATCAATGGAGAGTTGATGAAGAATATTTATATGAACCAGCCTGAGTGATTTTAGGTAGAAGGTCAAGAAAATAAAGTTTACAAATTAAAGAAGTCAATATATGGTTTAAAACAATCATCTAGATAGTGGTATCTCAAATTTCATGAGGTAATATTATAACTTGGTTTTGTCCCGAATAAGCTAGATAATTGTGTTTATATACGCAAAGGTGGGAGCAGTTTGTCTATATTGTCATTGTATGTAGATGCTATTTTACTTGCTGGAAATGACATTGAAATGTAACTAAGTTAGAACTAAGTAATAAATTTGAGATAAAAGTATGGATGAAGCATCATATTTTCTAGAAATACAAATACTGAAAGATAGAAAATCTAGAACATTGAGCTTAGATCAAGAAAGATACTTGCTCAAAGTCCTTAAGAAATTTGAAACAGAATTGCAATTCGGTACCAACACCATTGGTAATGTGGAGGAGATTGTCTAAATACCAGTTTCCTAGATGGGGACAAAAGTCTTTAGATGTATCGTATGCTCAGGCAATTGGAAGCTTGATGTATGCCATGTTGTGTACTCGACCAAACTTGACATATCCAGTAAATTTGGTTAGTAGATACCAAATTAATTCTTGCTCAAATCATTGGGAAGCAATTAAAAGAATATTGAAGTCCTTGAGGGGTACCTTGCGCCTTAAATTTGTATATCAAGCTTATATGCTTGAGGTAATTTGTTACTTGATGCAGATTTCAGAGGAAATAAAGATGATGAGAAGTCCATTTTGGGACATTTGTATATTTTTGGTGGCATAATTGTTTTTTAGGGTATCAAGAAACAAGGATGTGTACTAAGATACATAGTATCAATACAATACTGTGGGTGCTACTCATGCAGTATGGATTAGATGTTTCTTGATAGATTTGAATATTAATATAATTGAAAGACCAATAGAAATTTATTGTGATAATCAGACACTATTAGTCTGATTTACAATAGAGCAAATAGCTCGAAAGATCAACACATTAGAACACAGTATCATTTTTTCATGATATTATGGTGGATAAAAGGAAAGTTAAAGTATCTCATATCCCCACTAGTGATATAATTGTTGATCCCTTGATGGAGGTTATTCTAGTGGAAAACCTTATCAAATATGTTAGTTTGATGGGACTTAGGAACATCTAAGTCAAAACGATATTTTTGTCATATCTCATGGATAGTGGAAGTGTGTTATCTCACAGATAGTGGGAGCGTAACATCTCATGAATAGTGAAAGTGTGTATAGAAAGGAATTTATATGGTATCTCACGGATAATGAGAGCATACCTAGATTTTTTTTGGCTAAGTAGCCAAGTGGAAGATGTTAGTTATGGTTACTCAGCCAATGTGAAGATCTTATCTCGAAATTAAAGAGATAAGGATTCATCTTCATATCAGTTGAGTTTCTAAGATTGATTATGTCGAAATGAAAAGAATAAGGTCATATCTGACATTAGTTAAAGATGATCACGAAATATGGATGGATAAACATCATCCATGATTTGAATTTCAGATGAGGCGATTATCAGGGGTGGAGATAAGGCTGAAAACCTCTATAAATAGATGGGTTCTTCCCATTATTGAATACATTAAAACAAGTAAGAAGTAGTCATCATCAGAGCCCCCTATTTTCTTTCAAATTATTCTTTTGTTATTTCATCCTACTATCAAAATCTTTTTGATTCAAATAAGAAATCCAAGCATATAAACCAAACACGACTCAAGCTCTAATTGGTCGCCAACAACCTCATATGTTCGCTCTGCTTGAAACTCGAGTGAATCTTATTCATGCTAAACAAACCATGGCTCAACTTTCCCTGTGTGGACGGGCCATTGTTCCTACTGCTACTTTCAATATGGCTCCATTTATTTTGCAGGAGAATCACAGGCGTAAAATGCTTGCAGTGTAATATATCATTTTCAATGTGTTTGGTAGAATGTAAATCAATTTCGCCATAAAATCATATTTTACACCACTAAAGGATAAGATATTGAAAACAACTTCCTCTCTTTTTTATTGCAAGTTGATTTGCATTGGGAAATGAAAATCGAAACACATTTCCCTATACATCATTTATCTCTTTCCATATATAAT
Source organism: Bretschneidera sinensis (assembly GCA_023935145.1). Lineage (NCBI taxonomy): Eukaryota > Viridiplantae > Streptophyta > Magnoliopsida > Brassicales > Akaniaceae > Bretschneidera > Bretschneidera sinensis. Next base: position 52,105,843 of record CM043701.1, read on the forward strand.
AAATTTACTTTATCAGTCTCTCTCTACAGTGCATGGTACATTATTTGTTGTATATAATATGCTAGTTTTTTTATAATATTTATAAATATATTTACTTTTAGAAACACAATATGATCTATTATTAATTTGATATTTAATTTATTTAATAGATGAAGAAAAAATAATAATTTATTTGATATTTGACATTTAATCTTTTAAGGTTATAAATTCTCTTTTATTATTATTTGTGTATTTATTATATTCATATGCACATAATTTTTCATATGATATTATTGTTCATAAGTATCTTTTAAGTATCATTTTTAATTGTACAACCAAACAACAGAAAATTATAGAAAATTGTCGATTTTCCATGTAAAAAGTTGTACAGTATAAAATCAATTACAACAAAAATCATTTTTAAGAGGAAATAAACAATACTTATAGGAATTTGGGTCATGTGGGATATTCAGTTCCTTCATCTAGAGGGGTTTCTATAACTTCTTGTTTGGTTACTGCTGAAATCCTGTCTCTCATTCCTAGTGCTATTCCTATGACTCTGTCTGCAGTTTATCAGTAGTTCAGTACCTGCAACCACATCTTCATCCCCAGGTATGAGATGACCTTATCATACTGCTCATTATTTACCTCATCTTAATTAGATTTCTCTTGGATATTTTAATTTTTTATTGCATCCCTTCGAACATTGTGGGTTAGCTACTCCTAGAAATAGTGGGCATGTTTGGGTAACAATTTTCTGTTTTTAGTTTTCGAAAATGAAAACTGAAAACAGTTTTCTGATGTTTTCTGAAAAAAAACATGTCTGGATAACTGTAACTCGAAAACTGTTTTCAAAACAGAAAACAACGAAATGTTGTTTGGATAATCTTGCTTTGAAAACTGTTTTGATACACCTTTTAATTATTTTTAGTTTTGAGTTTAAATTTAAAATCTATATTAGTTTTATCTCTCATATTTACTAAATACTAAAAAATAATTAATATTATTTTATTTTCATAATTTTAATATTTTTTATATACCATGGAGTAAGAATGAAGCATAAAAGTGAACACTAATTTTAGGGCTATTTCTCGAAAATTATATCAGAAAATACCAATTGAGGTTTTCAAAAAACTAGTTTTTTGAAAATTGTTTTAAAAAATTACTTTTGAAAACTGTTTGTCAAACATAGAAAGAAGTTTTTAAAAACTGATTTTGGTACAGTTTTCAAAAACTGGCCCCTTCCAAACATGCTCGTGTATTTTTAAATTTCAAAATTGTATCCAACAATGTGACTAATTGATTTTCCTTAACTAGCCCTATATTCACTTGGAATAATAAACAGGAGTATATGGCTCATATTAGGCGTAAATTAGATCGAATGTTTGTTAATCAATCTTGGTTGAATCATTATTCTCAAGCTAGGGCCGAAGTTCTTCCTTCTGTAGGTTTTGATCATGCTATAATTGTGGTAGATACTTCTCCTCCTTTATTACGCCAATTATCTAGATTTTGTTTTGACCCTCTCTAGGGAGATAGACCTTAATTATTATGAGCAGTTAGTTCAGGAAACTTGGGCTTATGCACACATGGAATTGCATGCTTTTAAGTTTTCTTCTAAGTGTAGAGTTCTTGCCTTTATATCTAAAAATTGGAAGAAATATATTTATGGTAATCAAGCAGTTAAACTGGATAACCTTACTGCTTCTCTTAAATCTTTGCAAGAGCAAATTTGTACTCCCTAAGTTCCTAACCCATCAATTCTTCAACAAGTGCAAGTTCTCATTTTCACAAATTAGACAGTTACTCCCGCTTGAGGCAAAATTTTGGGCTCAAAAGGCTAGATGTAAATGGATTAAAGAAGGATATTCAAATAAACATTATTTCCATTCCAAAGCAAATTTTCAAAGAAAACAAAATAAGATCTTGGCCATTCAAACAGACCAAAATGAGTGGATTACTAATAATTCTCTTATCCTCTCACACTTCACTCAATTTTACTCTGAGCTGTTTACTACTTCTAATCTTTCTGAGTTTCTTTTCATTTCTTGTCTAATCTTCCATTGTTAGATGAGTGATTTTTTTTTTTTTTTCATTTCTTGTGTAATCTTCAATTGTTAGATGAGGAAGACCATCTTCATCTTCATCTTCAAAGTCCTATTATTCCTTTAGATGGGTTAACAGCATATTTTTTTTTATAAAAAAATACTGGCACCTTGTAGGCCATTCAATTGTCCAAGTTGTTCTCAATTTCTTTCATTCAGGTCACCCCCTGAAAAACTTAATAAAGCCACAATTGTTCTTATTCCTAAAAATTCTATTTCACTAAAATATATTCAACAATTTTAGACCTATAAGTTTATGTCATGTTATTTATAAAATTATCAGTTCTCTTATTATTAAAAGATTACAACCTATTCTTCATAAACTTATCAGTTCTTTTCAGAATACGTTTATTAGTGGTAGACAAATTAATGGCAATTTAATTCTTGTCCATGGCTTCTTCATTATTTAAACAAAAAGGTTGGTTCTAAAGGGGATATGGCCATTAAGTTAGATTTTGAAAAAGCTTATGATAAGCTTGAATGGCCTTTTTTTGCAAGCACTCCTCTCTAAATTTGGTTTCCCTTCAAATTGGATTCAATTTATAATGGAATGTGTCTCTACTCCTTCATATCGTATCCTTATAAATGGGCAGTTCTCTCACATTATTAAACTTTCCCGAAGTCTTAGATAAGGTGATCCTTTATCACCATAATTCTTTAATCTTTGTAATGAAATTTTGACGTTCCAACTGCTATGACACAGCACTGCCTGCATCCCCTAAAAATATCTAGATTTGGCCGTCTTGTCTCTGTGTTAACTTTGCTGATGATTGTATGCTTTTGTTCAAGCTGATTCTATAACTTGTAATACTATCAATTAGATATTTAATTTATATGAATCTTGACATGGGTATGTCCAACCTAGCATGGGCCTGCCCAACAAAAATCTAATAATCTCTTGTCAACTAAGCAAGGTGCAAGGTCCAAGCCCAAAGTGGAAGAAGATTCGGATGCAACAGCCTACTGGATTTAGGCTGACCATACCAGGCCCAAACGATCTGCTTTTTGAGACTTTCTTAAGCCTAAATTGAAGTTCAAGATGTCATCTTTCCAACCCAACAAGTTTCAGCCCATTTGGAGATGTGTGGAAGAAGATATGGCTGTTTGAATTCTGCTAGTTGGGTCCTCCTGAAATTCCGGGATTGTATTCTTCTTTTGGCCTTTTTCTTGATTCCTTGCATGTTTTAGGGATTGTCTCCTTCCTTGTTTTAGGGATTGTTTCATTGCATGTTTTATGCCTTGTTTTCTTGCTTGTCCTAAGCTTAGAGGGTTGTTCTAAGCTCTATAAATACTTGTGTTTGTAAGCTGAAAAAGGAGACTTGAGTTTATAAATTGAAATCAGCCTTTGGCTTTTAGAAGAGAGTTTTCTCCTTCTTGTAATTCTGTATCTCTTTGGTATAATCCTTAGAGTGGTGAATTCCTATAGTTCTATATCCCTTGTGTTAATCCTTTGGGTGGTGATATTCTATATCCCTTTGGTGTTATCTCTTGGGTGGTGAACTCCTATCTTTCATTTTGTTGTTTATTTGTTTAGTTTCCTTCAATTCTATTTAAATCCGGTATCAAATTGGTATCAGAGCTTTGGTTTCTCAAGTGTGATATCTAACACCTTGATTTCCATAGTTCTTGTTATTATGGCTGGTCGTGGTCGTCGTGGTCAAGCTATTCCAATAGCAGCTCCAGCACCGCAAGGAGACCCACGAGATATCGAGCTGGAAGCCTTGAGGAGACAAGTGCAGCAACTCGAACAACGCCTAGAGCGTTATGAAACTTCTGAACATGGTGCTCCTCATCATGGCTCAAATGTTGAAGTTTCCAGCAATGATGGAGATGAAGTTAATCCTTTTCACCAAGCTCGTAGCCATGCCTCAAATGACAGCACGCCACCTCGCCCCCGTGAGCTAAGAAATCATGTTTTCCAACGTGATTATGATGTCAAGGTGGACATTCCAGAATTTGAAGGAAGAATGCAACCCGATGAATTCATTGATTGGCTTAACACCATTGAGCGGATCTTTGATTACAAAGATGTTGCAGATCACAAGAAGGTGAAGCTTGTTGCCATCAAGCTACGAAAACATGCTTCTATTTGGTGGGAACACCTTAAGAGGCAGCGAGAACGTGAAAGGAAGAGTCGCATTGTGACATGGGCAAAGATGAAGAAGGCTCTTAAGAAGAAGTATTTGCCAGATCATTATAGGCAAGATGCTTTTCTTAAGTTCCACAACTTTCGACAAAACGATCTCTCCGTGGAAGAATATACAGCAGAGTTCGATTATTCTATGATGCGTTGTGACATCGTAGAGCCCGAAGAACAAATGGTAGCCCATTACCTTGGAGGGTTACGTCATGAAATCAGTAATGTTGTACAATTACAACCTTACTGGACCTACAATGATGTTTGCAAGCTAGCACTAAAGGTGGAGAAACAATTAATGGAAGGGCGTAAGAATACTTATCGACCTTTCAATCGCGATGGAATCACAAACCGGGGGAGTAGTTCTACTTCCAAGGCCACTCCATCAACCAAAACTGCAGCTGTCAAACCACCTGCAAGGAATGAAGCTCCATCAGGTTCTAATCGCTTCAATAATTCTAATTCAAGTAGAAAATGCTTTAAATGTCATGGTTTTGGACATATTGCTTCCGATTGTCCAAATCGCAAGATAATCTCCCTTGTTGAAGAAGAATTGGAAGATAATGCAGAGGAGGAGCAAATTGAGGACGAATCCGAGGAGGAGTTCACGTATGCGGATTAGGGAGAGTCTCTTGTTATTCGTAGACTCTTGAAGTCAACTTATGCAGAAGATGATTGGCTTCGAAACAACATTTTCCACACCAAATGCACTTCCAATGGCAAGGTGTGTAATGTCATCATTGATGGGGGAAGTTGTGAGAATGTGGTGTCTACAACCATGGTGGAGAAGCTGAATCTAAAAACAGAAGCTCATTCACATCCCTACAAACTTCAATGGCTTCGAAAAGGCAACGATATTCAGGTAACTAAGAAATGCTTAGTTCAATTCTCCATTGGGAAAAATTATGAGGATGAAGTTATGTGTGATGTTGTCCCTATGGATGCATGTCATATACTACTTGGTAGGCCATGGCAGTATGATAGGAAAGTTATCCATGATGGTCTCAAAAACACCTATTCTTTTGTAAAGAATGGAATTAAAGTGACTTTAGCCCCACTGAAAATGATATTCACTCCTAAACCTTCTAAAGGGGAGGGTTGTAGTTTGCTTTCTATAGGTGAAGTTGAGAAAACTTTAATAGAATGTGGAGATGGGTACGCTCTTATGGTTGTTGAAAAGAAAGATCCCATTGAGATTCCACTTATAATACAACCACTTCTTAAGGAATTCCCTGATATTATTCCTGAAGAACTTCCACCGGGCCTTCCACCTATGAGGGGTATACAGCACCATATTGATCTTATTCCAGGTTCTGTTTTACCTAACAAAGCAGCTTATCGGATGAATCCAAGGGAGCATGAAGAGTTACAAAGTCAAGTTGATGAGCTGATCTCCAAAGGCCTTGTACGAGAAAGCATGAGTCCTTGCGCTGTTCCAGCACTTCTAGTACCAAAGAAGGACGGTTCCTGGCGAATGTGCATTGACAGCAGGGCTGTCAACAAAATCACCATCCGGTACCGCTTTCCCATCCCACGGTTGGATGATCTCTTGGATCAACTTCATGGAGCCATAATCTTCTCAAACATCGATCTTCGCAGCAGATATCATCAAATTCGCATGAGAGATGGCGATGAATGGAAGACAGCGTTCAAAACGAGAGATGGTCTTTACGAATGGATGGTTATGCCATTCGGACTATCTAATGCTCTGAGTACTTTTATGCGCCTTATGAATCATATTTTCAAACCATTTATGGGTCAATTTGTTGTTTGTTTACTTTGATGATATCTTAGTTTACAGCAAGTCTCAAGAGCAACATATGGAGCATCTTCATCAAGTTTTCCAAACCTTACGGGAACAAAAGTTGTATGTCAACTTGAAGAAGTGTCGTTTCTTCACTACTAGCCTTGTGTTCTTAGGCTATGTTGTTTGCAAAGAAGGGATCATGATGGATCCGGGCAAGATAGAGGCAATCACCAGCTGGCCTATTCCCAAGTCCCTTCACGACATAAGAAGCTTTCATGGACTTGCATCATTCTATCGACGGTTCATCAAAGGCTTCAGCACCATTATTGCTCCTATCACGGAATGCCTTAAAGGGGGAACATTCAAGTGGACGAAGGAAGCCCAAAAGAGCTTTGAACTTCTCAAACAGAAGGTAACAGAGGCCCCAGTCCTTACACTTCCAGATTTCTCCAAAGTGTTCGAAGTTGATTGCGATGCCTCTAATTTAGGGGTTGGTGGTGTTCTCAGCCAAGAAGGTAAACCCATTGCCTTTTTTAGTGAAAAGCTCAATGAATCTCGAAAGAAGTATTCAACATATGACAAAGAATTCTATGCTCTTGTTCGTGCCTTGGGGCATTGGAGTCATTATCTACTCCATAAAGAGTTTATACTTCATTCTGATCATGAAGCTTTAAAGTATTTGAGCAGCCAGCAAAAACTCAATAAGCGACATGCAAAGTGGAGTGAATTCTTGCAAACCTATTCATTCTCCATCAAGCACAAGTCAGGTAAACTTAATCAAGTTGCTGACGCTCTAAGTCGAAGACACTCTTTACTTAACACTATGCAAGTGCAGGTTTTGGGTTTTGAAGTTGTCAAAGAACTTTATAAAGATGATCTTGATTTTGGCAATGCATGGAAGGAATCTTCTAATGGTCCTAACAACCATTTCTTGTTACAAGATGGTTTTCTCTTCAAGGGCAATCTTTTGTGCATTCCTCGATGTTCGTTGAGAGAAGCCATTATCAAAGAAGCCCATGGAGGAGGCCTTGCTGGTCATTTTGGTAGAGATAAAACTTTAACTCTTGTGCAGGAACATTTTTTTTGGCCCAAAATGGTGAGAGATGTTGAGCGACATGTGAAGCAATGTCAAATTTGCCACCTCGCAAAGAGTCGCAAGCAAAACACCGGGCTATACATCCCATTACCTATTCCTAATGCCCCATGGGAGGACATTAGTATGGATTTTGTTGTAGGTTTGCCAAGAACTCAACGAAATAAAGACTCCATTATGGTGGTGGTTGATCGATTCTCAAAGATGGCTCATTTTGTTCCTTGCAACAAAACTCTTGATGCATCTCATGTTGCTGACCTATATTTCAGAGAAATTGTCAAACTTCATGGCATTCCTAAGACGATTACTTCTGATCGTGATTCCAAGTTCGTCGGACATTTTTGGCGTACTCTTTGGCGAAAGCTTGGCACTATCCTTCAATTCAGCTCCGCTTATCATCCCCAAACAAATGGTCAAACTGAAGTTGTTAATCGAAGTTTGGGAAATATTTTGAGAAGCTTTGTGGGGAAGAACATCCGTCAATGGGATCTCCTCCTAGCTCAAGCTGAATTTGCCTATAATAGGTCTACTAGCCAAACCACTGGCTATAGCCCCTTTGAGGCTGTCTATGGTCTCAAACCTATTAGCCCTCTTGATTTGGCTCCACTTCCGACTACTACCCAATTTAGTGGAGACGCCGATGAACGAACGAAGGAGATCAAGAAATTACATGAGCAGATTCGAGCTCATATTGAGAAGCAAAATGAGAAGTACCGCAAGCAAGCAAATAAACATAGAAAGCCTGCAGCTTTCAAAGAAGGAGATCTAGTATGGATTCATCTTCGAAAGGAACGTTTTCCCGCAAAACGATGGTCTAAACTACTGCCACGAGCTGATGGCCCATTTAAGGTACTTCAACGCATTGGAGAAAATGCTTACAAGATTGAACTTCCAGGAGATTATGGAGTATCTGCAACTTTCAATGTGAGTGACTTATCTCCTTATGAAGTAAATGAAGAAATCTTGGACTTGAGGGCAAGTCCCCATCAACTAGGGGAGCCTGACATGGGTATGTCCAACCTAGCATGGGCCTGCCCAACAAAAATCTAATAATCTCTTGTCAACTAAGCAAGGTGCAAGGTCCAAGCCCAAAGTGGAAGAAGATTCAGATGCAACAGCCTACTGGATTTAGGCTGACCATACCAGGCCCAAACGATCTGCTTTTTGAGACTTTCTTAAGCCTAAATTGAAGTTCAAGATGTCATCTTTCCAACCCAACAAGTTTCAGCCCATTTGGAGATGTGTGGAAGAAGATATGGCTGTTTGAATTCTGCTAGTTGGGTCCTCCTGAAATTCCGGGATTGTATTCTTCTTTTGGCCTTTTTCTTGATTCCTTGCATGTTTTAGGGATTGTCTCCTTCCTTGTTTTAGGGATTGTTTCATTGCATGTTTTATGCCTTGTTTTCTTGCTTGTCCTAAGCTTAGAGGGTTGTTCTAAGCTCTATAAATACTTGTGTTTGTAAGCTGAAAAAGGAGACTTGAGTTTATAAATTGAAATCAGCCTTTGGCTTTTAGAAGAGAGTTTTCTCCTTCTTGTAATTCTGTATCTCTTTGGTATAATCCTTAGAGTGGTGAATTCCTATAGTTCTATATCCCTTGTGTTAATCCTTTGGGTGGTGATATTCTATATCCCTTTGGTGTTATCTCTTGGGTGGTGAACTCCTATCTTTCATTTTGTTGTTTATTTGTTTAGTTTCCTTCAATTCTATTTAAATCCGGTATCAAATCTTCTTCTGAAAAATCTTTAAATTAAATTCTCTGAAAATACTTCTCCTAGAACAAAGCAGCTGGTTAGCAATATTCTAAATTTTCCTAGAGCTAGACAATGTGATAGGTATCTTGGCTTACCTTTCTTATCTAGTAGACTTGCTAGACAAAATTTTAATTTTCTTATTGACAAGCTCACTAATAAATTCCATATATATCTGGTATATCAAATTGTTATCTTATGCAGGCAGATGTACTTTCATTAATTCTACTGTTAATTCTCTTCTTGTTTATTCTATGCCTATTTGTTTGCTTCCTTCTTCAATTCTGTCTTCATTTCATAAGCAAGCTAAAAAGTTTCTTTGAAATACTTCTCCTGATGCAGTACACTAGGCAAAGAATTGTAAAAACAAAGAAATTAAAGATAGAACGATCTAAATCCCATGGATCTTTTTAAATCACATAGGAACCGCAACCAAATCACATTGTGCGAAACAGCAACTCAATCACAAAGTATTTGATTTCAATAATCTCATTTTTATTAATTTCAACCTAACTAAAAATGATATAGGGACACCTCTTATATAGAGATCTTAAAACCCTAATCCTAGACTGATAAATAAATTGAAATATGAAAATTAACAACACCTAGATACCCATAATATTTCATGATTACATTATTATCCCTATAATTAAAATATCCCCCAGTATTTAGATTAAATTCCCTAATTCTATTATTTCTCTTGTACTCCATCATTCTCCACCACTTCGAAAGAACTCGACCAAGAGTTAAAAAAATGTTTGAGGATCAATAGCTTAGATTCGTGTAGAAATAAAGTATAGTCGTGAAACTCTTGGAAGTTGAAGTCACTAGGATGTGAAAAAAATTGAGCTGGAAATACTTATTGTCGAGGTTCGTGAAACCAATTAGGTAGGATAAAATCAATATCCAAGACATGAGTGTATCAAGCTCGTTGTCCTGTTTTTATTTAATCTTTTCAATATGCTCAATAAAAATTTTTGCACTGGCTCAACCAAGTCAACTGCACCAGGAACTGGCTCAACAAGTGCAACACCCACTTGAATATCTTCGTTCTTGTTGACTTCATCTTGTTTCTCTTTTAAATCTTCCCTATCATCAGTGGGCTTTGAGTTATCAAGTTCGGGATCAACTTTCACTGTCACAGCATACAAGGGCTTGCACAATTCTTTACATTCTTTCAGCAATCAGATTATTTTCTCTCGAACTTGGGATGAAGCTATTAGGTTGGACTTTTGTTCTATTACAAGCTCATCGTATGTACCATACCCATCATAACTTTCGTAATCACGATCATAGCCAACACAACCATAGTAAGCATCTTTAGGAGCATAATAATGATTTTTATAAGCAACTCCTTCGTCATCATCATAAACATAATTTCCATTACCATTCAAAGCATGGACATCTCGAGAACTACGTCATACTCATACTTGTATTGGTTCTTCAATTCTTCAAGTCATCTTTAATCATGATAAACCCAATATTTAAGTTCTTCATATTCCTCAGTCATACGTGAAGATAACACAAACCATACTTGATCGCTTTAGATTTCAACTCATCCAAGCGAGAGTAATTACTTGATAGCTGAGCTTATAGGTTTCAACTCATCCATACTCATACTCATATTGGTTCTTCAATTCTTCAAGTCGTCTCTAATCACGATAAACCATACTTGATCACTTTAGATTTCAACTCATCCAAGCGAGAGTAATTACTTGATTGCTGAGCTTACAGGTTTCGAATACGAGTCCAAGGACGATAAGACATGATATCAAACTAAAATAATTCAAACAAATTTTTTTTCCTTTTTCTCTTTTTTTCTATCTTCTTTTCTTTTTCTCTCATTTTCTTTTTTTAATACAAAATTTTTTTTAAAAAATAAGGAAAAAAACAAAACCTTAAAATTTGCTAAAATTTTGTCTTGTCACAGGTCAGCAACCAGTCAATGCAGCTCGGCTCGGAACATTCGGTCGATGGCTTGGCTCACGATCAGCTAAAACGCCTCAGAATTCAACTAGAAGTAGCTCGGCTTGGCAACCATATATGTAATTTGCTATTTTTCGTCAAGAATGGAGCTAGTATTCTGGATTCTTGCTGGTCGGTGAGTTCTAAAGGTGAAAGAATCAGCGACAAATCAACTGAAGATGCCCCTGTTACTATTCACAAAGAAAAAGAAGTTTAACTCGATGTAGGAGTAGTGGGAGATTGAAATTTGGGCTCTGATACCACTTGATGCAATACAGTAGGCAAAGAATCATAAAAACAAGGAAATTAAAAACAAAACGATCCAAATCCCAAGGATCTTCCCAAATCACATGGAACCACAAGCCAAATCACATGGACGCGAAAACCGCAACCAAATCATATTGCGCAAAATAACAATTCAATAACAGAATGTTTGATTTCAATAATCTTATTTTTATTTATTTCAACCTGACTACAAATGACATAGGGACGCCTCTTATATAGAGATCTTAAAACTTTAGTCCTAGACCGATTAAAAAATTGAAATATAAAAATTATTTACACCTAGATACCCATAATATTTTCTGATTATATAATTATCCCCATTATTAAAATATCCTCCAATATTTAGATTAAATTCCTAATTCTAGTCTTCCTCTTGTACTCTATTATCTCCTTTATCTAAAAAACCTAGGCTAATCTAATGGTTCACTGTCATCCAACCTAAAGATTGGGGAGGTCTAAGAGTCAAGCATTTTCCTCTAGTTAATCAAGCTCTCATTCTTAAATTAATATGGAGAATACAACATGAACTTAATCAATTATGGGTCAAGGTGTTAAGCCAAAAATATTTCCCAAATTCTGACATTCTTTCGTCTTCCCTTCATCAAATAAGTTCTTCAATTTGGAACTCCATTCAAAAGCTTATACCTTTATTTAAATCTTGTATTCGATGGAAATTTGGGGATGGTCACTTAATTTATTTATGGTGGGACAAATGGTTTATGAACATCCCTCTTGCAGATTTAGTTTTTCAGAACATACCTCTTTATATGCTTAATATAAAGGTTACTGATATCATTGATCCTTATAGAGATATTTGAAATCTCTCACCTTTATACAATATACTTCCTCACCATCTGCTGGAATCCATTAAGGGAATCCCCATTCCTTTACATCCACATTCAAACTCTTTAATTTGGAGTATTTCCAAATCTGGTAGATTTTCTGTGCAGGAAACTTATCAACATCTTCTTATGATAAAATTTCCCCCACTTTTCCTACTTTACCATGGAAGCATCTATCTTCCTCTCTTCGCTATGATAAAAATTTTCACCTAGCTTCTAGGCCTCCAAAAACTTCCCACTACTTCTTTTCACTTTCACATTCCAGTATTGCTTCACATATTTGTCAATTGTGCAATTCTCCAGCTAAAACACTTGATCACATTGTTAATCAATGTCCTTAATTTTCCAATCTTATTACTTGAAATGTGTTCTGCAAACCAGATTATCATCGTTTTACTCTTTTTTATCCGTTCACATATAACTCAGCATCACTTAGGTGCCTATGAACCTCAATCAAATTTTTTTATCCTTTGCTATCACTTTATTATGGAAAGTGTGGAAAGCTAGGAACTTAATTATTTTTTAAAATCAACCTATTTTTACTCACCTCATTTTCAGAAATATTACTTCCCTTCTTTAAACAATAGACTCTGTTAAAAAATACATATCTCTTCCATGAAACATATTTTTGTGGGTTTCTTAGAATCCTCAACCTCCAAGTTTTTTCAATTAAACATTGATGACTCATCTCTAGGAATTCCGAGTCCAACAGGCATTGAGGGCATTATAAGAAATCAATATGGTCAATGTATTACAAGGTTCTCCAACCATGTGAGCGTTAGTTATGGCTACTCATCCAACCAAAGATTTTATCTAGAATTTGAAGGGATAAGGGTTCATTTTTTTTCTCAGTTGGGGAATCTAAGCCAACATCAAAGAATACTTATTGAAATAGATAAGGTCATATCTAATCATTAGTTAGAGATGATAAAGAAATATGGATAATAACATATCTGATAATCAGTTAGAGATAATCATAAAATATGGATAAAGATTATCCATATTTGAATTTAAAAAGGCAGTTATCAAGGGATAGAGATGAGGCTGGAATCCTCTATAAATAGATGGGAGGATCTCATTGTTGAACACACAACCAAGCAAGAATCAGTTATCATCATAGCCCCTTTAATCTTCCATTTTTCTTTTTTTTCATTGATATTGTTCTAGAAATCCTAAACACTAGTATCAGAGCCAGGTTGCCTTGAAATCTAATTTTTTTTCACCTGAAATACCCCCAGTCGACTACATCAGTCAACTAGCAGACCTACCAATCGACTACCCAGTTGACTGCGTAGTGAACTAGTAAACTCACAAGTCGCCTAACAGCCACCAGTCACCTCTTCTGCCGCCTAATAGCAACCAGTCGCCTAGCAACAACCAGTCTCCTAGCAGTCCATCAGTCACCTAGCAGCTTCCTAAACAACTAACCAGCCGACTATCCTAGAGTTTAAACAAACTTCTTCTTCTCTGTTCCAAAAAAAGGTCAGATTATATTTATGCCTTTTTAATTTCGAGTAGCCAAGTTATGTAATTTTTATCAAAATTTTCATTTTTTTTTTCAAAAAACTATTTTCCAGTAGTCTTTTTCAAAATGGGTAGTAAATTGATTGCTTATGAATTAGCAAAAATTGATCGAATCAATGGTGCCAACTATGATATGTAGAGTAAGAAAATTAGGTATGTCCTAATTTATGACAATGTTGATTATGTAATCGACGACACTGCTCTAACCTTCAATAAGAACCCCATATATGCTCAGAAAAGAGAGTTTGAGCAGTGGCAAGTAACTAATAATAAGGTAAAGAGCCTTATATTGATGCTCATGCAGGACAATATCATAAAAGTTTTTTAAAATTATAAATCTACAAAAGATTTATGGATGACCATTAAGAAAAAATATGACACCATTTCTAAGGTAAACATACAACTTCTGAATAACTATAATACAGAAGGAGAGTTAAAGTATGATGGATCATTGTAATAAGATGATTGATATGGCTAAGGACCTGGGAATTGCTGGAACTTCGATTCCAGACAATGATGGTGGCAACTATTCTAAATAGTCTGCCTCTTTCATTGGACTCTGCTGCCACTACTCTGAGACTTAGTGGTACCATTCAGAACGCGAGCGATTTTCCATCCATGTTGGTAATCGAGCAAGATTTGATAGCAAAGAGAAGAGGACAAAAACCAAACCTTGTATAATAAGATGAGCTATATTTAGCCCAATCCAAACCGAGAAATCATAATCGTCAGCTCGACCCTCGGAAGCCCTCTTTCAATGATTCACGACCATAACATTGCAACAATAAGAAACCAATCATTCCTTAGGTTACTTGTTATAGATGTGGAAAATATGTACATTTAAATTCCAATTTCCCGAAAAACAAGCAAGGAAATAAGGGCGTTTCAAAACACCCGAAACAAGGAGGATCTACCAAATAAGAATTTTCTGGTTTGATTGGGTGCAATGTTGTGGCCACGGATATAGATGGGTGGTGGATTGACTCTGGTGCAACCCACCACATTTATAATACAAAGGAAGGGTTGTTTGATTACATGGAGCTGAAAAAAAGGGAATAGAGGATCTTCATGGTTAACAATACCTATTTGGATATAGAAGGTATTGGATCTTACTGGTTGGATCTTGGGAAAAATATCATGGTCCTCAAGAATGTGATATGTGCACTCGGGACGAGGTGTAATATAGTTTATGTCCCAACATTAGTGAAGAAAGGGCTACAAGTTAGATTCTATAATAAGAGGGTGTCAATCGGAAAAGACAAAAACCTTTTTGCTATGGGTAAGTTTGTGCCCAAACTTAATTTATTTTGTTTACTTATTGTGAACGATAATAAGAATGATGCAAATTTGAATTATTCTTTGTCTCTTAATTATTCTACATGTGAATTATGGCATTTAAGATTATGACACCCTAGTAAATCTAAGATGAAACAAATAATTAACATGAATCTGTTGTCATATTTATCAAATATAAATGCTATGCAATATTGTCAACATTGTTTAGTTGGAAAAATGATTAGGAAACCTTTTAAGATAAGTCAAAGAGCTAGTCAACTTCTTGATTTAGTGCACTCAGATATATGTGGCCCTTTGAATGTAAAAATCCATGGTAATCAGGAATACTTTATTTACTTTTATAGATGACTATTCCAAGTTTACTTATGTATAATCAGAAGCATTTGAGTGTTTTAAGAGATGACAAAAGTAGAAAATCAACTTGGAAGGAATATTAAGGCGTTATAGACTAATACTGGAGGAGAATACAATTTAGATGATTCTGACAATTTTTGCATAGAACATGGAATTATAAAAAATATCACTATGTCTTATACGCCACAATAGAATGGTGTGGCAGAAACAAAAAATAGAACATTATTGAATATTGTAAGATGCATATTGTCACACTCAAATCTCTCCAAAAATGTCTCCAAAAGATTTTGAGGAGAGGTATTTATTACAGCAAACTATATAGTGAATCGTATTTCCACTAAATCTGTTGAGTCAATACCTTATGAGATATGGAATGATCGTAAACCTGACTTAAGTAATCTAAAGAAATAGGGTTGTATAGCGCATATTTTGATCCTACCTTAGTTGATAGATAAATTGGATTCAAAACATTGAAATGTGTTTTCATAGATTAGTTTGAAAGGTCAAAAGGCTATAGGTTTTATCATGAAGAAAAAGGGGTTATTGAAAGTAGAGATGCTACTTTTAGAAAATCTAGAGGAAAAGGAACAAGTTCAAGAAGATAATGAACATTTATTCGTATTAGATGATAACTATTATGATGATGTTCCTGAAAATAACTCTGAACCAAATCCAGTTATAGATGATGAACCAATACCTATAGAAGAACCTTCTATAGTGGCACCACCTCCTCAACCTATTCAACTTGTTATTGGCAACAAGTGACCTAGAACACCTCCTGCTTGGATGGACGATTATTACCTATATTCGTGTGAGTCATCATATTTTTCTTTGGACACATTGAGGAATGCATATATCCAATGACTTTTACGGAAGCGGTGAAATCATGAGAATCTAATATGTGGCTGGATGCGATGAAAGATGAAATTGAATCGATTGAAAGAAAAAAATTCTTGGAACTATGTGATTTGCTTCAAAAAATAAAGTCCATAGGTTGTAAATGAGTGCTCAAAAGGAAACTTTGTGCTGATGGATCCATTAACAAATTGAAGGCCTGATTAGTTGCCAAATGTTTTATTCAAAATCTAGTAATAGTCCTTTAGGAGATTTATTCTCTAGTAGCAAAGTTTGCATTAATCAGAATGATTTTGGCAATTGTTACATGTCTTGACTTGGAACTATTTCAAATGGATGTCAAGACTGCACTCATCAACGGAGAGTTGATAAAGAATATTTATATGAACAAGCCTAGGAACTATGTTAGGTTATAAATGAGTGCTCAAAAGGAAACTTTGTGCCGATGGGTTCATTGACAAATTCAAGGCACGATTAATTGCCAAATATTTTACTCAAAAACCAGGAATAGACTATCAGGAGACCTATTTTTTGGTAACAAGTTTGCATCCATCAAAATGATTTTGGCTATTGTTGCATGTCTTGACTTGGAACTATTTCAGATGGATGTTGAGACTGTGTTTCTCAATGGAGAGTTGAGGGAGAATATTTATATGGACCAACATGAGGGATTCTAGGTAAAAGGTTAAGAAATTAAAGTTTACAAATTAAAGAAGTCATTGTATGGTTTAAAACAATCATCTAAACAGTGGTATCTCAAATTTCATGAGGTAATATTGCAACTTGATTTTGTCCCAAATAAGCTAGACAACCGTGTTTATACTTGTAAAAGTGGGAGCAGTTTTTCTACATTGCCATTGTTCGTAGATGATATTCTACTTGCTGGAAATGAAATTGAAATGTTAAATAAAACTAAGTCAGAACGAAGTAATAAATTTAAGATGAAAGATACAGGTAAATTGTCATATGTTCTAGGAATACAAATCTTGAGGGCTAGAAAATCTAGAACATTGAGCTTAAGTCAATAAAGGTACTTGCTCAAAGTTCTAAAGAAATTTGAAATGTAGAATTGCAATCCGGCACCAACACCCTTGGTTGGGGAAGTCTTTAAAAGTACCGTATGCTCAAGCAATTGTAAGTTTGATGTATGTCATGTTGTGTACTCGACCAGACTTGGCATATCTAGTAACTTTGGTATGGTCAGTAAGTAGCAAAGTAATCTTGCCCCAAATCATTGGAAAGCAGTTAAAAGAATATTGAAGTACTCGAGGGGTACCTTGTGCCTTAAATTAGTATATCAAGCTGATACACTTGAGGTAATTGGTTACTCCAATGAAGATTTCGGAGGGGATAAAGATGATGAAAAATCTATTTCGAGACATTTGATCATCTTTGGATAACACAACTGTTTCTTGGGGTAGCAAGAAAACGGATGTGTAGCAAGATACACACAAGAAGCTGAGTATGTAGAATGTAGCATGGCTGCTACTCATGCAGTCTGGATCAGATGGATTCTGATAGATTTAAATATAAATCTAATTGAAAGACCAATAGAAATTTATTTTGATAATCAAGCGGCTACTAGTCTGATTTACAGTGGAGCAAATAGCTTGAAAGGTCAACACATTGAAACACATTATCATTATATTCATAATATTGTAGTGGATAAAAAAGAGGTCAAAGTATCTTATATCCCCACTAGCAATATGATAGTTGATCCCTTGACGAAGGGTATTACAGCGGAAAAATTTATCAAACATGTTAGTTTGATGGGACTTAGGAATATCTGAGTCTTTTGAATATTTTTATCACATCTCACTAATAGTGGGAGTGGTTATCTCATGGATAGTGGGAGCGTAACATCTCATGAATAGTGAGAGCATGTACAGAAAGCATTGGTATGGTATCTCATGGATAGTGAGAGCGTACCTAGAATTTTTGGCCAAATAACCAAGTGAGAGATGTTAGTTATGGCTACTCAGCCAATTAAAGACCTTATCTAGAATTTGAAGGGATAAGGGTTCACCTCTTGTCATTTGGGGAATCTTAGCCAACATCAAAGAATACTTATCCCGAAATAGATAAGGTCATGTCTGATAATCAGTTAGAGAAGTTAGAGATAATCAGGAAATATGGATACATTATCCATATTTGAATTTTAAAGAGGCAATTATCAGGGGTGGAGATGAGGCTGGAAGCCTCTATAAATAGATAGGAGGATCCCATTGTTGAACACGTTGAAAACAAGCAAAAATCAGTTATCATCCGAGCCCCGTGCAATCTTCCACTTTTCTTCTTCTATTCATTGATATTGTTCTAGAAATCCCAAACACTTGAACCAAACAAAATTGTATGGGGACTTAAACTTGCTCATGCTCTTCATATTTCTTCTCTTAATGTAGAAACTGATTCTCTTATCTCTGTGGCATATTTTTCCAGCAAGCAAGCGCGCCTGTGTGGTCAACAAGTCCTACTACAGGGCTGCCTTCAATTCTCAACTGAGTTCCAGTAGCTAAAGATGTTTTTTGTTTATAGAGAGGGTAACAAAGTTGCAAATCTTTTGGAAAATTTTGCTGCACAGTATAAACATGATGTATCTTTCAATAGTTCACCTCTCTGGTTAGCTAATGTTTTGTACCAGAACTTTATCGGGCAGTCTAGCCCTAGGTGGGTTGTTAATCAAACCTTCCTCAATGTAAATATTGTACCTTAATACTAATCTTACCTTTGCTTTTGTGAAGTCAAAAAAAAATTGCCCCTCTCCAAAGGAGTTTCATTCCTAGAAGGAAAGATTGTGATAAGTGGCAACATCATGTTGGTCCAAGAAAACATCCACACCATAAATTCTAAGTAGTTCCTGGGATGGTTGGTTATCTTTTCAAATTAATCTGGATAAAGTCTATGATAGGTTGGAGTGGAGTTTCATAAAAGAAATGTTTACTTTCTTTAATTTTCCTCACAAGTTCATTGATCTCATTTATGGTACAAAACCCTCGCTTTGTTTCCTTCTAGGGATATCAGATAGGGTGACTCTCTTTGTCCTTATCTCTTCATTTTCTGTCTTGAATACTCGTCATTTCTCATTGAGGATGAGAGCACTAGCTAGCAAAAATTGGATTAGAGTTGGGAGAGGTGGCCCTAAAGTGTCTCATGTCTTCTATAATGATGATATTATCCTGTTTGCCAAAGCTAATTCCAAGAACTATAAGGCTATCAATATCATGAGAGCTCTTGATTTGTTCTGTGAGAATTTTGGTCAAATCCAAAATCTTCTTTTCACCCAACATCTTGCTGTACTTCTTTTTAAGCAACCTAAAATTTTATTGATATTAAAAAAGATACATACAGATGGGGGATAATAGGGACATACCCGAACAGGCTCGGATGACGCTAAACCTTATTGTATGAATGCAAGTACACAGATAATTTTCCTAAGAAAATATAATACACCACTTATAGTTTTCTATAAGTATACAATTTTGAGTAATCAAATTGTAAAGCATCTAGACTTGTTTTAGGTAGATCTTCAGTGGCCGAAAAAAAATCTTTTGAATTCCATGAGAAGGTCCTCATTTTGCAAATGAGTCAGCAACTTGGTTAGCTTCTTTGTACACATGTTGGATGATGGTGCCTCAAGGGATAAGAAGTTGTATATCACCATGTTATACTCCAAATCCCACGGACAAGTTATTTTTCTTAAAATGAACTGTAGTAAAAGTTTTGAATTGCATTCAATATCATCAATTTTTAAGTTGAACTCACTCATAATTTGCAAACCAATAAGAAGAGATTTAGCCTCAGTATGATTATTCGAACAATTATCAAAAGAATAAGAATATGCTAAAACAAAATCACTACTGGCTCTAAAAATGCCTCCTCCAACGCTCCCTTTGGAGGAGCAATAACCATCCGAATTGAGTTTGATTTTTCCTTCAGGTAAAGGAAACCATCTAACCCATTTTCCTTTTTTAATTGTAGGGTTAATTATTTTTAAACCAACCGAATTGGCACACAACTTATCATGGAAGGAGTTAAATGATTTCGGGTTGATGATAGAGTTGCTATCTAAGAAGCCATCTCTTATTCTACTAATTAGAACAGCTGGGCAAGTATTTTTACCGTCATGTCTAGATTCATTTCTCATACACCATATGTGCCAGCATCCCCAAATTAACGTGCAAGTTTTCACTACACCCAATTGAGATGATTTTCAGTCATTGCTTAACCAATTAAAAGCCAGTGAAAGAAAAGAACCAGATTGATTAACATCTTCCTGGACTTGAATTCAGTCTCGTCAATTCAAGAAAAAATACAAAGTTACACCAATGACTTTACTTTCGTTCGCTGAAACAACAGGTGCAATACCAACGATTTACCTAGATGGTTTCATAGTTCATTATTTCTTCCGAAAAGGGTGAAAAGAAGAGAGGGATCACCTTTGTTCTTATGCCCTAAAACAGAGCAAAAAATACTCTATAAACTTCACTATCATCTCTTTCTGCTACCACGAAATGCTCTCCTTCTTATGTGATCATAAGCTCAACTTTGTTTTAGAATGCTAAACATGGGCATTTTCTTCTCACTTTCTTTGTTACTAATTGCTTTGATTTATCCTCCTTTTCACGTTTATTATCTCGAGTTAGCATATATTTTTGGCATGAAGATTTGATATGGTATGCTTGAAACTAATTCAGCTCAAGATTTTTATCATTGGGAAGAGACTGTTTTCATGTTAGAAAAATTGCAGGAAGAAAAAAAGACCTATGAAATATCTAGTTTTAATTTTACCCCTTAGTTAAGCTGAGCTGGCCACTTCGTAATTAACAAATGTTGTTTTTTGTTAACAACCCTTAAAAAAAACATTGAAACTTGACCCAAGGTTTACATTATTACAATGTTGTAAATGTGAGCATCAAATCATATATATATATATATATATATATATATATAATAAAGTTATTTATATTGTGCTTGCATCATATGTAAAAGATGTCAAAATTTTATCATTTATTTTTTATCAATCATCAATACAATGTAATATAATGAATACGAATTAAGTATAATATATAATCAATATAAATTAAATTTATTTAATAAACACAACTAAATAGCTCAAAATTACATTTATTCTTATTTACCTCATAATAATTTATTATTATCTCATCTCTATCTTATAGTCTCATTTTAACTCTTTTTTTGTAAAATTTAAAATTTTAACCGATTGACATATGAATGCTAAAAGCATCAATTGGTATAAAGATTTTAATACAATTTTTTATTTTTTATATAAGTTCCAATATTTTTTTATGCAACTATATTCATCGAAAAATCACGTTACATTAATACTAAAAAAATTATTTCAAAATTGATTAAATTTATATAAATTAATTTGTTTCCAAAGATAACATGTTAAATTTTTTTAATTAATTTATACCTAACATCTCCTTTACTTCTCATCTATCTTACTATTTATGCCAAATATAATTAAAAATAAAAATCTTAAAAATATAACTTGAAGTATTAGTCATCAATGATTACAATAAAAACTATTAAAACATATATATATATATATATATATATATATATATGAAAAAAACAATCCAATCATATTTAAAGAAACATTATGGTATATTTACATATTAAAAATTATTAAGGAAAAAAATAATATATAAAAAATACTTGTCCAATTAGATATTGATACTATGATTAAAGTTGAGATCTTATGTTTGTTTAACATAATGTAAATTATTTATTCGATTTATGCATCGATTGTTTTTTCCATTTTAAATAGAATGTAATAATATTATGTGTTTATATATGAGTAATAAAATAATATAAATTTATATTATAAATAAATCAATCATTATACTTATTGGTACATATCACATCTTAAAACAAAAACTTTGATGACTAAACTATAAGGTTAATTAGGTCTTTTCCCTCCCTATCATTAAACATCTCACAATACCATCACACCCTACACAGAATGTCATGTCAGCTTTATTAATTACATCACATCATGTCAGTTATCAGAGAAGATCTCAACACATTTTTTGAGCTAATGCAATTCAACCAAAACAAAGCTGTCCACTTCCTATCAAATTAAAATGATGCAAGTGAGAAAGTAAAGGACCTACTTTTAAAATCTTATGTTTTTCTTTCTCTAAACAAAAAGCATTATATATAAGAATGCCAAAAAAATTTATAGTAATCATAACAAAAGTTTAAGATCACAATTTGATGATACATGATCCTACAAAAAAGTAGAAAAAGAAAATATATCAAAGCAAAAATAGTTACTTCTAGAATCTGGTGCTTCGACTGATCCCTGCATTGATTCCAGTAGATTCCCCACCATAAGAACTTGAAGGTTTCCTGATCTCCCGCACCCGACCTTTGTGACGGGCAGCTGCATCTTCATACTTGCTCTGCAAAGTGGGAACAAGAGAGAGAAGTGAGTGTATTGTCAGGAATATATATTGCAACAGAGGAAATCAACTGTTTTCGTCAAAATACCCTGTATTTCTTCCTTGGATTTTTGTTCTCTTTCTTGCGTTTTCGAGTCAAACCTCTATTCTTCTCCATCTGGTGTCAGTTGGCAGCAAAAAATGTTGCGTTAGGTTGGAAAATAACTGCTAAAGTGATCTAAGCACAGGAAAGATTGTGTGTTCTTACCTGAGAAGTGATGTGCCGCTTTCCATCTATAGTTTCAGGCAATGACAGGACTACTGACGTCCTGCATAGAACACATTTTGAGAACAATAATCGTAAATGTCGAGCAAAGACGAGTACTATATATAAATTTGTGATTTTGAACTGCCATTTTGGGAGAGATAGAGAGACTTAGATTCAAATTAACTTCTGGATATGAAAAGCAAAAGCAAAACCTACCCCCCTACTCCATGGCACTCGTAAATTGGCATAACCTGACTATAATTTAATAGAATGGTAGAAGAAAGGAAGATGGTAAGGCAAAGTGCACCTTGTATAGATCTTGGCTTTGGCAGTAAGATTGGCTTCTCGTTGTTGCTTGGCCTTTTTATAAAATTCGTCTTCTGAACCACTTGATTCGCCATCCACCACACCAGCCTCCCCATCTGATCCAAGAGTCCAAAGTTCATCCCCAACTTCATCCTCTGACTTCACTCCAGCTCCAGCCAATACCCTGAGCTCATGTTTTCTCCGCCTTTCTCCAATATCATCCCTCTTAGGTAAATCATTGTCGCCAGAAACAACCTTCCCAAAAGGACGAGGAATATTAGATGCAAAGGCATTATAGAAAAAGATACTTCACCAGAATGAATAACTTCACCAGGGGCTACCCATTAATCCTGATTAAAAGATCATATACAAAACAATGGAACTAGAAAACAAAATTTTTATTCTCCAAAGAGAAAATCAAAATATATCCGACTAATCAATATTCGACCTCAGTGAAGTTGTTATCAGAGATCCAGGTCTATCCTAGGACTCTGCTAACTCTGCTAGGATATCATATCAAGTTTAATACCTTGGGCTTATTCTGTTTAACAGTTACAAGTTGGGAAAGTTTATTAGAGCGCAATGAGCTTGCATGTCCATTACCCGATCCATGAACACCACCTTCAACATTGATTGCATCATCATCAAAGTCATCAAATGTTTCTAGTTGTCTGTTCAATCCAAGTTGGATGAATTAGTCTTAATGACATAAAAAAAGGAAGCATAAATTATGGAAAATAGGAGGAAAGAAGGAAAAAGGACCCATTGATTGAACTTGGATGTTTCTGGACTTTATCAGGCTTCGGTAAATTGGAACCAAATATTCCCTTCTGCTTCAATTTTTCTTCAAGAGCAGCTCTGACTTTTAACATTTCCATGCTCTGTAAACAAACTTGATCATCCTGCAAAGTTGAAGTGTTCAATATTAGTAACCACTGATGCAGCAGCAATAACAACAGAGGAAATAAGAAGATCTACTGCACATGCTAGCACATCCCCCCGCCCCCTTTTTTTTTTTTTTCTTTTTCTTATCTGTGGAAGGAGAATCTGTTAAACTTGTTGACATTGTTTCACCTGGCGCCTGTGTTTCCCTCCTTTGTTCTTGGAATCCTTCAAAGACTCCACTTTTACCAACTCAATAGCATCATGAGCCTGCTGTAATAAAGTAGAACTCAAAGTCAACCTCAAAGGAGATCAACTCCAAAAGACAACTTGTGCCACTGGAAGAAAAGATTGAATTTGGAAGTACCTCTGCTGCTTTTGTTTTTCTAACTACCTCTGCGGCTTTTTCTTTATCAGCTGAGACAACAGAAGGACCATGGTCATTTGTGACAGAATCAGAAGCCGATTCAGATTTCTCTGGAACCAAATTCATCACTGTTTCAGCGCCATTATTTTTGTTCAGAATCTCCTCAAATTCAAAAGGAAGATTCCCATCACGTTCTTTCATCTGATTGGTGAAACATGGTTAGAGTGTGGCATACAGAGTACTGTTTCATTAAATAATAATATGAAACAGAATGTTTTTTTTAGGTATTTGCAATGACCAAACAAGTTCCCCACTCCCACCCCCTAAAAATAAAAAAGTCCTGATACTAACAAACTTTTTTTTGATAATTAGAGATGGGGAGTTCAAACTTGGGACGCCTTTTCTAGAGAAGTGTACCGACTGGGCTATGCCACGCTGATAGTAACAAACTTACGGGTGCACTGTATCTCTCAGCTCAATAAAACAGAAATGCAGTTGGTTTGAATTTCCTCAATAATATCTTACATATATGATAGTATATTTTTATTTGATCGAAAGAGAATCTAAAGATCTTTTAAACAATCAATTACTCTTATTCTAGTTACTTAAAATAACAATTTTCAGATGTACTTCCTAAATTTACAAGAAGATAAATTTTCATGAGCAAAGCCCATTAAATGCTTTGTCCAGTAAGTAATTATATTCATGAACAACCAATCCTGTCAGATGTCTAAATAAGGTGTAATAGATTGAAGCACTACCCAGTTCATAAATTGAGGGAACAAATACACATCATACATTCTCAATGATGGAGTACAAGCCACCTTACCCACACATCATGCCATCTTTGGTATCTTTGTGTGTGTGTGAAAGCAAACAATAACTTCGTGAACTCCCACACAAAGAAACCAACTTTTTAGGGACAAGAAGACTAGCTTTCCAAGGGAAGTTGGGCAAACCTTCCAAAGGAGCCCTAAAAAGGATCTTGAGAAGGACTTCACCTTAAACCCCTTATCCGGATTAAACATCCATCAAACCAAATCCTCTCGAGTCACATCAATACTAGAGCTATACAAGACTCCCAAGAAACCTTACAATCATGGACACTGCAGACAAAAGGGACATCCCACGAGACAACACCATTGGATAAAAAAAGCAAAAAACAAATGAAAGCATCCTTATCTCTCGCCAAAGCAAAAAAACTGGAAATTAGACTTTCAGAGAAGTATCCCCGCACCTGGTATCATGCCAAAACCATGCTCTTTCTCTATTGCCAAACAAAACAGAAATACGAAGAAAGAAGTCATCATCCCATCCTTTTTGAATCCATTTCCAAACCCCAACCCCATAAGTGATAGGCCTCATCCCTTCTTTAGATATCCACACATTAGGCACCTCAACTTTCTTCCAAAGATGATTTTTCTCCACCAAGAATCTCCATAACCATTTTCGAAGGAGCACTTTGTTGAATAATGTGAGAAATTTAAGGCCAAGCCCCCCTTTTTCCAACAGTTGTTAAACCACACCTCATTTCCCCAAGTGGTACTTGAACTCCTCCCGCGTATTACCCCAAAGAATCTTTCTTTGAATGCTCTCCAACCTATTCACCCAACGAACTTGGAATGGAGCAAAGAAAAATAAAGTAAATGAGAAGTCTTGAAAGAATTCTTTTTATGAGAGTAAGTCTTCCTCCTTTTCAGAGAATGATTCTTCCAACCGGCCAACTTTTCTCAAACTTTTCAACAATGGGATCTCACACACTCGTCTTTAAACTTAGCCCCAAGAGGGAGCCCAAGGTAAGAAAAGGGAAGAGACCCCAAATTGCACCCCCAACAAATTTGCAAGAAACCGGCCATTACTATTCTCTCCAAGAGGGATTAGATCACTCTTGCTGAGATTAATTTTGAGACCCGAAACCGCCTCAAAGAAAAGGACACAAGGAAGGTGCAAAATTTGAATTGCTTCAACTCCACAAAACACAATTGTGATATCAACAAAGAGAAGATGAGATACCCTTAAACTACCCTCTTTCCACCCCACCATGAACCTACACAAGAGCCCCCCATCACCCGCTTTTGCCAACATCTTGCTAAAAACCTCCATCACCAAAGTGAACAAGAAAGCAAACATCGGATCCGCTTGTGTAAGACCTCGTGATGCTTTGAAAAAATTCACTTAAAATCTACTTACACCATTTCTCCCCAAAACCCATCATTCTCAAAAGATTGATCACAAAGCTCCAACAAACATGGTCTTTTCCATATCAAGCTTGCAAATTACCCCACCCCCTCCTTTTAAATGAGCATCCACAACATCATTCGCGATCAAAGCAGCAATCTACGCTCAATAAAAGCATTTTGGTGAGGACTAACCACTTTTCTGATAATTTTTTCAATCTACATGTGAGGACCTTTGATAAAAGCTTATAAATACACCCCACAAGGCTAATACACTGAAAATCCTTAACATTTGTGGCTCCAATCTTCTTCGGAATAAGAACAATGAAGGTAGAATTAAGACTACCCACAATGCAAAAAATAAAAGACTACCCACAAACTCGCTCAAAAGATTAAACTCCTCGAAGAGCATAAGGATGTCGCTCTTAAAAAATTTCCAATTTTGTTGAAAAAAGCCCATAAAGAAACCATCGGATCTCGAAGCATTATCACAGTTGCAATCCTGAAAAGCATAAAAAATCTACACCTCCATAAAAGACCGCTCAAGCCAACTTGCCTCCCCACCCTCACGGCGATCAAAATCCAACCCATCCAAATTTGGCCTACAATCACAAGTCTCCTTGTAAAGGTTCTTATAGAAACCACATATGGCCTCATTCATACCCTCTTCCTCAAACAAAGAACCGTCAACCTCAATAATTATGCCTTCTATGATCATTAGCTACTTTGTGAAAGAACTTAGTGTTCCTATCTCCTTCCCGAAGCCAAATTTATCTAGATTTTTCACACCACGAAATTTCATCCTAGAGACAAGCCTTGAAAGTTCCTTCTTCACCCACACCTTTCTCTCTTTATCGGCACCCAAAAGACCCAACTTAATCTCCTTTAAGCCCACTATTCTCTCCCAAACAAGCATTAAGAGAGGAGTTAACATTTCCAAACGTTTCTTTATTCCATCTTTTCACATCATCTTTAAGCGACTTCAATTTCAAAGCCACTACAAAACTAGCAAAACCTCCCAAATTGTAACTCTCCCACCACCCTTTGACAAGATCCCAAAAACCTACCACTTTCAAATTCTCAAAATGAAAAGGAGTCGAGCCCCAATGCAAACCCCCCACTTCGAGAACAATAGGATGATGGTCCAAGGTAGAGCGAGGCAAAAGCTTATAAATCAAACTAGTAAAAAGAGCTTCCCAACACTTGGTGACAAGAAACCTATCAATCCTAGAGAACGACGAATTTCACTAAAATTAGACCAAGGACCCACTTGAAAGAGGCAAATCAACAAGCCCATTACTCGGCACAAACTCCAAGAACTCCCGAATAGAATTAGTCTTTGGAGGCCCTTATTCTATTATGAGGAAAAAACATTACATTAAAGTCCCCTCCCACCACCCAAAGAAGATTCCAACGATTTATAATCTCTGCAAGCTCTCCCAAAAAACCCACTCTCTATACTCTGCGCCAGCCCATAAAAGCTGGATAACACCCACTCCACACTCAGGGAAGTCCCCGTAAAGACACAAAATAGCGAGAAGAGCCCCACCATAAAATCAACAAGATCAAGCACTCTTTTATTCCACATAACCACAACAACACTTGAAGCACCAATCACTGGCAAAGCTTTCCAACTAGAGGATCTCAAGGTCGAAAAACTATGGATAACCACATCATCAATTAATGCCATCTAGTCTCTTGAAGACAAACCACATCCTCCATCCATTATGAAAGATATTTCTTCACGACAACCCTTTTACTGAAATCCTTCAACTCCCTCACATTCCACGAAATAAGTTTCATCGCATTGATCAACAGTTGCATCCCCACTCTCCCCAACCACTTTGAAAAGACCAAGGCCTCCCTTATCATAGTTTACATCAAACTCCAATCTTTTAAGTTCCCTATGGATAACCACATCCTCTCTTTTATTCCACATAACAACAA
This sequence comes from Bretschneidera sinensis, assembly GCA_023935145.1. Taxonomy (NCBI): domain Eukaryota; kingdom Viridiplantae; phylum Streptophyta; class Magnoliopsida; order Brassicales; family Akaniaceae; genus Bretschneidera; species Bretschneidera sinensis. Next base: position 52,134,129 of record CM043701.1, read on the forward strand.
CAACACTCGAAGCACCAATCATTGGTAAAGCTTTCCAACCAGAGGATCTTAAGAACCACATCATCAATTAATGCCATTTAGTCTCTGGAAGACAAACCACATCCTCCATCCATTATGAAACATATTGCTTCACGACGGCCCTTTTATTGAAATCCTTCAACCCCCTCACATTCCACGAAATAAGTTTCATCTGCATTGATCAAAAGTTGCATCCCCACTCTCCCCAACCCCTTTGAAAAGACCAAGGCCTCCCTTATCATAGTTTACATCAAACTCCAATCTTTTAAGTTCCCTATTCACTTCCCATGAACCTTTTGACGCACTAACTGCGAATGAACCCGTGAGTAATTGTTAAAAGCGCATGGAGCACTTAGATACAAAGGGTACTTGGAGCCTAGGCGCGCGCCTGAAGAAGGTGAGGCACAAATTTACTAAAATATGTATAAAATGCTTATATTCATATGAAACAAACTATATTAAGAAATCATAGGTTTTTAATTTCAAAATAACTTATCATTATTATTTTCATGCAAACATATTAGAAATATCTTTAGTGTGTAATTGTTTCTCTCCATAGTCCAGACAAAGCTGGTTGAGGGTACAAACGGCCAAAAAAATTCTTAGAAATAGAATGCATTGTTGATTGTATGTTGCAGCTAATAAAATAGATTTCAAAAAATGCAGCCCACTTCAAAATTCAAAAAATTTAACCAACTTTGACAAAAAAATGCAGCCGACAACTGTACAGATATTTTTTTTTAAAAAGCAACAATTGATTTTGAGAAGATGTAGTTGATATAAAGAAGGAAATAGGGGAGAGAGGACAGAGAAAGAAGGTAGAAAGAAGAAGAGAACATGAGGGAAAAGGAAAAAAAAAAGTGGGGACAGAGAGAGAAAGGTACCGGCTTGATCTGGAGAGAGACGTTGCTTGAAATCTTGACAGAGAAAGGACACATGGATCATAAATTGGGCAAATCTAGAATCTTTTTCTACTTTTTCTTTTGACGTTTGGACTTAGGACTTGTTCCCATGTGACCCTCATATGTTCATTTATCTTACACACGATTATTGAAAATAAATAATAAATAAAACTAACTAAAGAAAAGGACATATGTATGAGGTGTGCTTTTTTAGAGACTTGCGTCTGGTCCAAGGCACGTGCCAGCTGAGGTTGGCACAAGCCTTGAGCCTAGACGCGCCTAAGGCATGCTTTTAACAACTATGCCCGTGACTTGCATTTTTCATTTCTAATCCTTTCAATTTCCTCAAACAAGCACACAACTTTGTCCTCAACCCACACAAAAGAAACCCCAACCAATTTGTTCAACTTTTTAATCCAATTAATGACTTAAGTCGAGGCCTTGGCATTAACTTCAACTTTTTCACCCTTCTTCTCCAACAACCACTGATCTTACTACTCATTGCGAACAACCAAGGTCAAGCTTCCATCCACCCTCTCAAAACAATCCCCACACTCCTCACTACTAGCCGAAGCAACCCAAGCCTCCACACAAACTCCCTCACACTCGAGAACTTCCCCTTCACCATAACAAACTAAACCACACAACCCCCATACAATATCTTACCTCGAAAATTGCCCCTCCAACATCTGCCCTTGACGCTACACTTTCAACAATCCCTTCACAAATCTTAACACTCCCAACAACATTATTCAACACCAAGAAAGGAATAACAAAAGAAGAGGAGTTCTCAACACGTACCCCAAAACCACATAAGTCATTTCCCATAATTTCCTAGTACAAGGGCAACAAAGTAAAAGATGGGAAATGGGCTCAGTCTCCTCCTTGCGAAGATAACAATAGTTAACAACACACTTCCCTCGTCTTTAGAAATTGTCAATGGCCAAAATTCTCTCCCATGAAGCCTCCCACGCAAAAGAGACTTTGGTGAAAGCATGAGATTTCCAAATTTCTTTCCAAGGAAAGCCAACACTACTCTTGTGACTGAGATTCAAAAAGGATTGAATTTTTTGCCAATTGTCATTCCCCTTCCCCCTTGAGTCACTCACCCTTGCACCTTCTCCAACAATGGCACCAACAAGTTAACCTAGCAAGGTTGCTACCATCCCCTCCACTACTCAACAAGAAGAAACCATTGAAACCATAGTTGCACTTACGGCAACACGCAGACAGCGATAGAGAACTAGAAACCACCATCCCCTTGCAAGCATTACCAACAACCACAGACCTGGATTCATTCTCCACTCCCTTACGCTGAATTGACGCCACCACCTTGCCCTGGTTCTAACTTGGAAGCACCGGCTTACCCAACTCTGACAACGCCCCAAAAACCCTCCACCAATCACCGGCCTCTCTGCCCTCCAAGAACACCACAAACCTAGAACTCCCTTACCCAATCTCTGTTAGTCACTGTTTTTCCATTATTATTCCAATGTAAACCCAAAATCAAAGAACAATTGTGCTTTCTAAACCTTCAAAACCAAAACCACTCTCCTTTTTCAAACCAAAATTCATGCCAATACTTCAAAAGCCAACCAAACTCCTCCACACATACGTGAACAAAGATCCTCCTTCTAACAACATATTCTGTAACCCTAAGCACATCCTCAGCCATTTCCTTCAATAACCAAGTCAAACAATTTTTTTCCCACAATCACATGCTAGGAACCCATTGTCACGAACCAACCAAGCCAGAATTAGCAAGAGAACCCGTAGGGGAAAAGAGAAAAGGTAGAAGGAAAAAGGAGGAGAAAAGGGAGAAAAGAGGGACCTATACACCATTTAAAAAGCTTTAATATGGGACGCAGAGTTGTTTGATTAAGATATTTTTGAACAGTGGCATTTCTATTTCTCCAGCTCAGACGTCATTCACCACACCCTAGTAAAGCATGGACTTTAGTCTTGCAAGAATGTTCATGTCACAGGAGATCCCAGTTCATGTGAAGTGCGGACAACAATCCGCCCTACCTAAGTAATTAAATTCCTCAAAGTAGCTTCTTTTTGTCTTCAAGACTACATGTTTTATGGACTCTGAAGCAATCCTTAATTCCTCAACATATCAAACTTCCTTATAGCATTATCTATTTTAAAAGAGTTTTCTAGCATTTGACTCCAAAATATCAACAAATCTAAATTATTTTATACTTCTAAAGGAGAACATGAGACCTTATCCAATAAGCCCTTGATCTCTACAAGGCGAGCAATGACAGGATGATCACGAACTGGCTGCCCCTCAGACTTGAGAAGAAGATAAAAGGTTATAGCTTGACAATAGGCCAGCAAAAGAAGCTGCTTCACCTCCAAATAGCGTATTCCACCTTCCAATGCAATTTCGACCCCTTTAACCTGCACAAAACAGAAAAGGCTTTACCATGCTGAAGCGAACACAGCAATCAAATGAAAAGCAACATGCTTTCAAGTGAAAATCAGCACAGAACTAGAAAAAAAATGCCATGGAAATGCAAGTATTATCCCAGAAGAAAGTAGGAACTTGCAGTTTCCTACTTCAGAGTACTAAGTTACATGATTGGAATTATCTCAAATCTCAAGATTGAAGCCAAACAAAATCCAGGAAATGAATGATGATAATCATTCTACCATGTCAAAAATCCAAAGAGAGACCCAATATCAAAACCTCTGATGATGCAATAGAAGTATGCCAAATAACCAGAAAAGGGAAAACTAAATATGATAATTTTTTTCTATATAGATGCACTCAATATACAGAGCTGAATCAACTATGTCCTGCATGTTATACATGCTTCTAAGTCATCCAAATTATAATGTCCAATCAGGCACAATATAACAGTTCAACTCCACAATAAAACATGCAAAGAAGAAGAATAATACCTTACTCAATAGTGGATTTATTTTGTTTTCGAGCTGTTCAAGTGCACCATTCAGCTCTGACAACAAACCAACTAATTCTGGAGCAGAACTGCAGTGGAAAAGAAAAAAAAAACAAAATCGTGTGCAAAAGCATAAATATATAGAAGCACCGTAATAAAGGTAAATAGAAAAAGATAAAGATATTTAAAGCACTGGTTAAGGGGGAAAATCTAGAAACAACCAACTGAATGCTCATTAGCCTTTCGAAGCGCACCAGAAACCATATAGTAGAGTAAGAACTAAGAAATCAACATCTAAAGAAGTCGGTAAAGCCAGTGAACAGATATTTCCTGCTCTTCTTTGAGAGGATAGTCATGGATCAGCTATAAGTTGTCAGTGAAACAAGGTTCGGGAAAGTTGGTGATTGGAGTAGGGTGACTACCTTGAGAAATATTTGGACTGGTGTTGGTAAAGAAAAAACTGTTCTGGTCCTTGGTTGTGGTGGAGCTCATGGATTTTTGGAGGAAGATGCTTATATTAACACCCCCAGCTATAAGTCTCATTGTTAAATGAGGAAGATAACTGCTGTTTGGCATCCTAGTTGCCCTCTTTGGTCGATGAATGATATTCTATGATTAAGTTGTAATGTGAAAGTGGCGTGATTAAGCAAAGGGAATAGAAATTGATGAAGGAACAGAACAGTTTTGTCATTGGAAATCCAGAAAATGTTGCAGCTAACTTTTAGTGTGGCAATTTTGTTCAATGGCTACCTTCCAAAGTCTAGAAATTGTGGTTCAGCTGAAAATTAAAGGCAGCGTGCGTAAAACATACTATAATGATTGATGGAATCTTATTGGGTTTCCTATGGCTATTTCAAAGCCTGGTTCCATTTAAGACAGCCATCAAGACACAGAAAATTAAATGCCCACTCCACAGTAAATCTTGAGCAACACAGGATGGGAGGAATTTTGATTAATGACATATTAGTATTGTACATAATTTTCTTGAAGAATTTGTTCTTCAGAGACTCCATCAAGGAAAATTGGGTTTATCCAGTGAGTTAAAGGAAGCAAGGTCTTATATGTGTCTATTGTGCATGACTGCATGTTAATCCTAAGGGATTGTTTTAATGTGAAATTATGTGAAGATGCAATTTCTCCTTCAAGGATCTTCGCATATATACCCTATTAGATTCTGCATTGCCCAAGTCAACTTCAAACATCTTTTTGAGAAAGCTAGTCTACTTCCACAACAGGTTTTCCTCGAATACAGGACATGGCCCCAGATTTCTTTTGATTAAAGCTTTTACAGGATGCTTACTTTTGTTAGGCCATTTCTGTGCAGTATATGTATATCCTTTAACCTTATAGTTTCTTCATTTCCACATGTAATTTTGCTTAAGTTCAATCAGCACAAACAATTTTTATCTCATGCTTGCAAGGACAGGAATATGCATTAGGATTGGAAAGTATATGGAACTGCATTGAAGAAATGAAAACAAGAAACGCAAATGAAAACTTACCTATATACAACATCCATTTGCTCCTCCCTTGACAAAGAATTCAAATCTTTCTTGACCTCCTCAAAAGTTGTACCCATGTCATCCTTCGCATCTTTGCCCTCCAGAGATTTTGATATTCTTTTTCCTTTTATAGAAAGTTCCTATCAAAACAAAACTATATTTTAATCACAAGTCCTTCGAAAGAAGTTACATGTCAAAAGTCCCTTCTTACAGATAATCCAATATCAATAATCAATCTGGGTCATGGTGATGTGCAACTCCCACCTCTAAGGTTAATTCTCTGTCACAATGATCTTTGCTGTCATTTTCAAGGCCCATGTCTTCCATTGTTAAAGATTCTGCTGCTTTCCTCTGCAGTCTTAACGCCTCTGCCTCCTCTTCGGCAAGGGACTCATCCTCGCTTGATTGCACCTTTAAAATTGTATCAAACCAAGAGCAAAGTTAACGCCTAGTTCAAAGACAACTTAAAAGGTATTAAAACATTGAGATGATTAAGATGTGCACCCGTGACTCCAATTAGAACACTAGTTGTCGAGCAAGACGGTTTTCAAGTACATAGATAGAAGGAAGTGCAAAAACCATTGACTTAGTATTTCAACCCTCACCTCAAAATCAACATTGTCAGCATGATAATATTGATCCTTTCTTCTACCCCATCCAACCTTGTTATCTTCCTCACCCTGATTGTCATCATCATCATGCATTTCATCCTCAACACCACCAAACTTTGCCCGCAAAATTTTCTGTTGCCTTGCAACTGTAGATAACATGCAATAAATAATTTAATGAAATATAACTTTTTTTACCTGACGTGCACTCTAACCACTTGAAAAAAAAACGTAAGATTTGTTCTCATAAATGTGTCCCCCACCCAGAGAAAAAAAATATATATTCCTGCAGGAAATGCTATTGCTTGACATGAGTAAGAAATCAGAGAGAGAGAGAGAGAGAATAAATCAGGAATATAAGCAACTTTTGTTTCACAATTTGATCTTAAGTATTGTAAATATTGTCAGTAGCTTGCGAAATTCCCGAATTACGATGAATATCTTAGCGCAACATGTTCTTTCTATCTAATATAAATATATCTATTATGAAGGCTTATAGAAGGGGCTCTGAGATTCCATCACTTACACCATGTTTGGTTCAATGCAATTACAATGCAATTATAAGATTTAAAGCTACTAGAATATGTTGGTCTATTCAAGCGTTTGGTTCGTTCATGAACTGGAATAGACTATTAAATTCCAGTGTCTATTCCATTTTACTTGCATTATCAATTCAAGCTGAGGGTGTGGTAATCTAAAATTAAGTGTACTGGAATTAGGCTACAAAATTTTTGGCCAAAAACACCTACAAGTCAAAAACTATATTCCAAATCACCCATATCAAATCTCCCTCTTCCCTCGCCTCTCTCTCTCTCCCCGATCTTTCTTTCACGGTACTCTCACCGACAGCAGCGACCAATGCCTCTCCCCCACGACCCGACTACAGCACATCACTAACGCAAAGCACCTTGCTATTAGAATCTAGCTTCGCTAACGCAAGGAAAAGTGTTGATTGCTTCAATGAATAGGATTAGCTTAGAAATCTATGGCCTGAAAACTGATTTACTAGATTTGACACCATAACTCCAAACATCTCAACAATGGGCATCTTTGATTATGTAGAAGCAATAATGCAAAACATTTTCCAGAGAATCTTTAATCAAAACAAATTTTCTTTATTATTATGAAAGCATTCAAGGAAGTGCAACTGAGACAAAGTAGAAATAACAGAATGTAGCATATTTCAAACCATCTTCCTTACGTTTTGCAGTAAATCCAGTGACCTGGGCATCATCATCGATATCTCCATCCTCACCGTCGTCATCATCATCATCATCATCATTCTATAATCAGTTGTTAGAAATAATTAGATGCAAAAGAAACAACTCAACTAAGAACACATAAGAAACTGAAACCAACTTTTTGATAATGTAAGGAAAACCAACTTCTTCTTTTTTCTATTAAAACAACCAGTTATGGTCGGGGTTAGAAAGACCCCTACCCATATATTAGAAGAGAAACAATATTAAATGGGAGGAGGGGGGACAAGAACCTAAACCCCCTCAATCTTACCAGTGTTTGGTTCATATGTACATAACATTTTCACATTGTCTCAAACTCAAATAATCAAAATGACACGAAAAGGGTACTTTAAAGTTTCATGTCCAACATCTACACATAAAGTCCATTGAAAACATGCTCATTTTTTAGGAACATTATAAAGTCATTTCCAGTCATGCTTCTAAAGAAATTTAGAAAAAAAAACATTATAGAGAAAAGGAAATGGAACAATCTAAAATCCTTTACCCTTGCCATTTTCAATCGTCAACATATAAAACTTCTTTAAGAACATGCACATTAAAGAAGAAACACCTAAAATCTTTAGGAACACATAATAAATATAGTCAAAATTCCATATAATAATTGAAGAATTTGAATCTTATATCATCCTAAGATACTTATTAACTAGAGACATATAAAGGCTACAAAGCAACTGCGAGAACATGAGGTAAGGGCAAATATAAACCTCAAAATCGAAGACAGGGTGCTCATTATCTTCATCCGATTCCCCAACGTCACCATTAACATCCAATGGGACAACATCCCTCTGCTTATGGACTGCAAACAAAAGCATACATCAAAACCTATCACCTTTCTTATCAACGTAGGAAAAACAAACACACCATGGCAACAGTGATTATCTTAAGTGCAATAATGTATGGATATAAACCCAGTATCAATACATTACACTTAACCTAAATTGGGAAGTTTAACTAAATGGCTCATTAGACAACAGATTATTGATTGTG